>JAGVSL010000069.1:0-1200000 GCA_022494535.1 Himalopsyche phryganea | reverse complement strand
GTAATTGTAAACCAATATTTAAGCTTCGCATTACCTGCATAATGTTTTTAAAAACTACAAGAATCCATATCAAGAATTATTTTTAAATTTGATAAATCAAATGTGTATTCGCTTTCTATCAAAACGATATAGATAGTAACATAAGTAAAAGTGTTGTTATGGAATTTTAGTAATATATTTATAAATTATGGTATTAAATTTAGTGTGAGTTTAATTAAGTTCTCAACCATTTGAGGCTGAGGGATCTGTTTGAAACATAAGTATATATAATGTCAATAAGTATTGTTTTCTTCCGCTGTCTCCGATAATGTACCACAATACTTTAAGTATATATATGATTGTTTTTAAATTTGTAGTAGGGGGTATAATCTAATCCTTAATCCAAGAAATATTATAGATATATAAGAGATAACAATGAGGTATTAGAAAGTTTTTCATAACAATTATACCAATATATTGTAGAATAAATTACAATGCATCATTACTATTATAACCGTAGAATTAAAATAATAAAACGGTATTATTAAGAAAGTTTTATGTAATGATTGGATATTCGAAAAAAAATGGTCATATTCAGTAGAATATAATTATGTAAAAAAAAGTGTAATTCACAGTTTTCCAAATGATGTGACTTATTATTATATCTAGCTACATGATACGTAACCTTTAATGTATAAATCACCTGAAGATGAACTGCTTTGACCGCGTAAAGTATGTCCTAAAACTCTTTTGTGTGCGAGATGGTTTGCCTTTGAAAAGTTTATTTATTTAAATTGAACAATGAAAATCAGATACAATGAGATGTTTAAACTCAGCCGCAACACTGGTAAAACACTTCACGAATGAATAATTTATGCTCAATGAAAAACCATTCAGATTTACCCTTATAATGTCTTTCGCCAAGAATAATTTAATATGAAACAACTTAGCTAGTCATTAATTATTAACATAAAAAACTTGTCAGACTCGTAAATTTACTTAACTTGTATACAATAATTTACCGTTAAAAAGTAACTTTTTATTTCATTACATATTGTATCAAATTATTAGTGACTAAATATCTTTTCTTTTTTTCACGAAATAGTTTTAAAAAATCTTTATATTTTTCCTCAAATACTTGGAAGACGAAAAAATAAATTTATAATACGATATTATTATCCATACATTAAGATATTTGTGATGCTTTTATCCCTTCCTCCACAAACTCTTCATCTCTCATATTTGTATAACTCTCCAGAAGTAGAAAGTGATTAAAGCTGACAATTAATTCCATCTTATGAAAAACTGTAGTTCATACACTACAGCCTGTGAGCACGTATGGTAAAAAAGCATTTTATATTTTGTTATATGTAAGAGATGTAACGCACCTCTTCATTAAACCAAGGGCGTTTCGTTTTGTATTTTAAACTATAGAATACTCTTTTTACCCATGCTGCATAATGAACAGTTTCAAGTGTAGTTATTTTATCTGTATCGATATTGTAGCTTGCACTTCAGATAGGCTACCGGGATATTCCCGAAAGGTTTCCCGGATCGCGTTCGTGTCTGACCCCTGATTGCTTAGAGAGATTTGTAATTCCATTTAGTTGAAAATACCGGCACGATCTCTGCAAATGAACGAACGAATGCAGGAATGAAAACTGACTGCAGAGTATGCACCATTGGGATGCAATATAAGTCGTTTGCATTCAGAAAACTGCACCCAAAGGTGGAAATATATTGAAATATTTAAATTTATTACTTCATTATCAAGCTCATAGAGACTAGGTTACGTTTTAATGGTAACTTACTGTAAAACTTTTTGATTTTATAATCGATTAATTAATTCCTATCTATAACGATTGGTTTTATGTGATATTTTTATCAATTACTATGACACTCACTATGGAAAATAAGACGCAGGGAAACTAATTCCATGTAATATGTATATTTTTTTATACAAATAGATAAAACACATTTTTATACCAATTCCACATTATTCTATAAAGATCAGGACTGGTTTCGCCCATTGTGGAGAATATCTACTGATGCTAGCAGAGCGTAACCGATCTTAATATTTATGCAAAAAATGTGCAATTAGTATGAAAATAATTTTAAGCGTTTTATTTTTTCAATTATAATGCCTGTCGACCAAGAACTGACAGTTAAGATCTGAAAAGTGCCAAAATACATCTCTTGGTTTTCATAATTCTTTGATATTTTTCTTATTTAAATGTGCGTTCAATGGAAAATATTTTCTCATTAAAACAGCGTTCCATAAATTAGTGCATTAAAGTAGCTTTCAATTTTATTTCTAAACTAATTAAAACAAATTGTCGATGGAATTAACTTGAAACTGTAGAAATTCAGCCAGTGGATCGACAAAGTTATCGATTTAATTTTTTTATTCAAAACATTTTTTTTATCTACAGCAACTTTACTGTCAAATTTTACGAACACACATTTTTGATGCCAATATTTTTATCGTTATATTTTATTTCTATTTAGACACTCGATAAACTTATGCGATAACAACACATTTTTATTTATTCAAAATTGTACTCCGTGTTTTTATTTAGTACGAAACAGTTATTGTAGAATCAACGACGATTTTTTATCCCAATTAAACTCTCACGCTAAACTATAATAAGCAAGGTAGTTTAAATGAGATTTACAGAAGTCTGTCATGCGTATTCTTTTTCAAAAATGAAAACATATCTGAATGTAAGCGTCAGACAGTGAGAATAAAAGTGTTGCGTCACATTGGCAAAGTAAAAACACGGAGAGAAGTCACATTCCATTATGGGGAGGTCGGGAAATTTGTCCAGGCGCCGGAAAATTCTGCGCGCGAGTGTCGAGAAAATTTGTCGCCGTTAATTAGCGTAAGTTTTCCCCTCGTACTTTTATTCTGAAAATATTGTTTGACATCGTCGTACGAAACTTGTTTTGTATACTTCTCAATAACTTTTTGTTATATTTTTTTTACACATTGAGTGCTACCAATTTGAAATAACGTATTTTATGAAATTGAGATAATACAGTTTTATAAATTAGTAAATTTAAAATATTTTTTTTTGTCGTTTTATTACACGTCTTAAATAAATAAATAAAACAAATAAAAAAGAAGAACTTTCTATAATTTAAGATATCGACTGAGGGTACTTGGTGGACTTTCAGTATCAAATTTGTGTTGGTGAAATTTTGTTCATTTCTAAGAATTTCTGTCAAGCACCCTCAATATCTTTAATTATATAAATATTGCTAGTATAGCAGGGTTGACTAAACTCTATAGTAAATTAATGTTACAAACTATTTACTGTCTGTCAGTTCGAGTTCATTCGTGTAATCGAATACCTGAAAGTGACGAAAGGCAATACCCGGGTCGTTAGTAACGAAATAGATGGAAATGTACAAAATTTCAACAATTCAAAAGAAATTTTATCTGAAATAACTCAGATTGCCGATTAAAATAACTTTATATATTCCGCTTCATATCGCAAATATATCGACAATGTTTTGACGATCAACGAAGAACTAAATGATTCCCTGAATGAATGAGTGTGTGTCATTTAAATACAGATACCGTTTGATTAATGTGGAAAACATAATTGTCATTTTTTTAAAAATTATAAAAAAAATGACAATGAAAGAGATTTCTAACTAACCCGTGCCGGCCAAGATGGCGATAGTGTGACTATTTTTGGTTGACAGCGAACGTATTCCCAATACTTATTCTTAAACAATGCTAGCTAAATTGGAATTGTGACGCAATTTTATCGAGGATAATCGTGCATTCTTTCATATCGTTGATTATTTTTTATACTAATTTAATCAACATCCTATTTTAATTACCGGAAATAGAAAAACTAATGACTACTCTTTTTCTTTTGTTTTCGTTTAGCATTGTTTTAATATGCATTTTTCCATTTAGAAAAATTTCATTCAAAATTTACGCGTAATGCTTAACTGCTCAAAAGTGTTAAATTTTTTACGTTTTAAAAAGTGCACTGAAATTTAAGCAGGCTAGCAGTTACTAATTAAATGAAAAGGTCGATTGCAACACCACGCAATTGATCCACCCATGATTTACACCAACATTACAGAGCGGCGGTCATTTTACAAAATTTGGATATTTTATAAAATTTACCGTCCTCGAACTGTTGCGGTGAATCATTGGAGAGGTGGTGCTTGAAAAGTAGCCAAGTATAGAATGCGATCTCATGGGATGCTTCTCGTTTATGACGCCATCACAATGCTGGGTTTGAAATTGTATTGTACC
Source organism: Himalopsyche phryganea (assembly GCA_022494535.1). Lineage (NCBI taxonomy): Eukaryota > Metazoa > Arthropoda > Insecta > Trichoptera > Rhyacophilidae > Himalopsyche > Himalopsyche phryganea. Next base: position 1,195,742 of record JAGVSL010000069.1, on the reverse strand, counting down.
ACTCTACGCAGCTCAATTCCACTTGTATCAAATGTATTATTTTTAAATCGAAAATGAAAAGAAAGTTTTTGCCAGTATGTGCAGTATATTCATGTGTACATTAATTTTACAATTTATATTTTGGTATCCTTGTTTCATTCATTCAGGGATTTTTGCTATGTTAAGTATAATTTAATATGTCAACCAAGTGGCATCTCCAAGATTACCTGTCAGCCGCCAATCGCTTCGCTTCCGCCCATGACGTCCTAAATAACATACCAGGTTACTTAAGTTTTGATGAGTACACCATATAGATAGTACCCTACGGTCGTTCTGGATGCCGGTATCTCATTGGTTAGAAGAGCAAAGTTTTATCACCTTGTCTTCTTTAATATGAAAAAGAAGATACAATAATTGATTAGCTTTAAAAATTTGTTTATCTTTGTTTCAACAGTCTTAATAGCTATTATATAAAGCTTTAATTTCGATAGGTCTGAATCATGTGTGCAGTCTATACATTTTTTAGAAGTTGAGAGAGGCTTAGGGGTCAGAATCAATATTTACGTTTTCAATGTAAACTGTGCTAACTTATGGAATCAAATATACGTCTGGTTATGAATTTGTGTATGTAGATTGTAAGCAATTTTGGTTGATAAATCACGAATTTGAATCCCATATACATTGCTTAATTGAAATTAACTTGTTATCATTCAAATGTATTGCCATTTCAACAGTAAATACTAAGCTCGAACCCGAAGAGTTTTATAAAATTGAATAGTTCAATCATTATCATCGATAGTTTATGTCGTTCCGCACCTTTGATTTTGGTGCATACTTATCAATTTTAATTTTAAAAGAAAATGGGTTATTTGTAATGGAATTTTAATGGAAGTTTTATATAAATTCCTTGCGATGTTTGTTAAATAAATGGCCGTGGCGCAAGTGTCTGAATTAAGATCAATAAATAACCTCATAATAGAACGAATTTTTCACAGCTTGTTATAAAAATGTGGTTTCTTAAGTGTTAAAATCTGCTCTGGTAATAAATGAGTATTAGATAATTCGCTAAAAGTGAATACCTTGAACGTGTAGTATTTCATAAAATCGGTTTTACTGTTTAGTGAACTCAGTTCATTCTGCTTTATCTTATTTTAAAACACGAGTTGATTTAAAATTAAAAGAAATTATGAATATGGCTAACGACGTTTTTCTCTGTCATGTGGTATTGTATTTATACACTGTACTTATGCAGATTTTACAAATTTTTACACCTGTGAACCAGTCGAATTGCAAATGCCCGTCAACTATCAGTTGCCAATCATTGAAGTAAAGAACCGAAATCGGTTTTTATACATATCAAATGCACTGTCTATGATCACTAAATTTGTATCGGTGGTTTGTTAACAGCTCGGACGTCTGAGTATCTTGTTAGATATTAATAAATTATGTCACATGTATTGTAATGAAACCTGTTTTATCGCTTATAACTATATTTTATCATTTAATTTAAAAATTAATAAGTAACCTTTCATGAACTAAAATTAGCGTGCTATTAACTCAAATTTAATGACGCGATGTTGGTTGAATTAAGTACGAACCGTCTGTCAAAATATTAACATGTAAAAGTTTTGTTCTTTTCTTGAATACTATCAGTTTCTTTCGGGTTTAAAAAGTCTGGTTTCTTACAACAAGTAAGTCTATAGTGAATTTAGATCATGTCTTGCGTATGTGTACTAGCGGCTTTAGTCTGACTGTTATTAGCACCATTTGGCAATTTCATTTCATCCCTTTCCGATGATTGAAATATATTACGCGGCGGTTAGATAAAGCTGATTATTTTTCTAAAAAAATATATTATTTTAACAAAACATTTGTCACTAAGACGAAATTTTATTATCTGAATTTAAATAACATGGCAATGTCCGTGTATTGCTGGCACTAGAGATTGAAATATGGAATTATTTTTAGAAAAAAAATCTTTTACTTTGGAACACTCACAGTTGTTGAAATATCGTATGGCGAATGACGAAGTGGAGTAGGTAGGGGTTTGTGTACGGAGTGTATGTGGATGAATTGTTGAGGGGGCTACAGGCTTCCCAGGGGTCCAGTTGGCAAACACTTGCCACCGCCGACGAGGTAGCACCTCTCTTACTCTCCTTCCCCACACCCACTCCGTCAGTTTGCGTCGGTGCCAGCCACTTTTATCTCACGTCACTTGCGTATTTTTGTCACGACGAATCACGCGGCTTTGAAAGTGGTCATCAATTAAACAGAGTATGTAATTTAAAAATAAACATAAAATATACACCCATATCATATCTTTACATCTTCTATTTCTTATTCGCTTAAGCTTGTTTATTCCATGATAACCGATGAAATATTTTTGACGCTCATTAGTTATCTCGCTTTTGCTGAGGTTTTATTATGTCGGCAATTTGTCGATTTCAAACCGAAAATGTTTTTGTATTCATACATAATTATTAAAACTTGTCACTAACAACTAAAAAAATACTTTTAACCTTTGTCATTCTAACAAAAGTTTTGAGACATGGGCCTATATTGAAAATAAAGAAGTTTTTTTTTCAATTTATTCTTTACGTAAGACAAAGTTGCAAGATGCCCTTCGGCACTTTGCGGTTGTTGTGTTATGATTTTCGTGAATCAAATAAAACGTGTTTTTTTGCGGAGGAAAGTTTTATATAATAAATAAGACTACCTAAGCGAAAGTTATATAATAAATGAGAAGTCAGTTATATCATAAACAAGAAAAATTGAGATATTCAACTTCAATAAATAAGCCTTGCGATATTTCAAGTAAAATGTCTATAGATATTTTATACAATGTTTTTTTTTTGCAAGATTTTCACGATATAGGCAAATGAAAAAAAATGATCATTTAATCAAATTATTAATATCATGCTATTTTCAACAGGATATGGAGGGGAAATATCTTCCATGCACTTCACTGCGTATCTACCTCACGCAGAAAACGAAGAGACCCTCGGATCAGCGTCAGGTCAGCCCTCCTACGCGACGCTGCATACTCCGGTCACCTCGGAAGCCACGGAAGTAAGATCATTTAACCTTCCTCCTCCACCGCCACCGACGAGAAAGTCCCTTGCCATGTGTTTCACCAGCACGGGCGCTGCCCTCTCTCTTCCACCCAAGAAAAAAGACATCTACCGCCCTTACTCCCTCGACGACAGACCCAACAGGATGGTCGAGTTCAGAATACCAGCCGAGGAGGACCTTCACGCTGCGCACGCCATCTTAGACCTTAGCCAGAGTACGGCATTCTTGCCCTTTCCCCCGCCGGCGCCTCCGGTAGAGCGAGAGGTCGTCATCGACGACCGGTTGCAGCCCTCGCCCGACCCGGACAAATTCGAAGAGCCCGAATCGCCATCGCAAGAATATCGCACCGCTAAGACTGTCGCCTATACCTACGAAGCTTTTTTTGTCAGCGACGGAAGATCAAAAAGAAAAAACGTCGCCGCCCTTCCGAATCCCGCCGTTATCGACAAAGTCATTCCTATATGTGACAGTAAAACGAAATATACTTGTAGCGAGTGCGGGAAACAATACGCGACTTCCAGCAATCTGTCGAGACACAAGCAGACGCACCGCAGTCTCGATTCGGTGGCGGCGAAAAAATGCATGACTTGCGGCAAGGCGTACGTATCCATGCCGGCGCTCGCCATGCACGTTCTGACGCACAAGCTGGCGCACGTGTGCGGCGTCTGCGGCAAGCTGTTCTCCAGGCCTTGGCTACTGCAGGGCCACCTCAGATCGCACACTGGCGAGAAACCCTACGGCTGCGCGCACTGCGGGAAGGCATTCGCTGACCGCTCCAACTTGCGCGCGCACATGCAGACGCACTCCCAAGACAAGAACTTTGAATGCGCGCGATGTCACAAGTCCTTCGCTCTCAAGAGTTACCTCAACAAGCACCTGGAGTCCGCCTGCTTTAAGGATGGGGAATCGGACGATTCGGAGCAGCAGGTCGCCGTGTCCGTCGGCTTCGCGGCATAAAATTTCTACGCTCTTGAAAATTCTACTTTAAAGCTACTCGTGTTTCTTGTGCGGCCATCCCGAGAATTGATCTCACTTCGGCCCGGAAGTTTTCGGGCATACTGTACATACTTCATACTTATTCATTCTTATGCTAACTTTGCTCTGTATTACTTTTATTATTTGTTGCGTCAATTAACATAGATGTATATCGAATAAGAAAATCGCGAAACGTCCAACTCTCAGTGAGAGATTTAGATTTAACGCCCGTTTTGAACGGGCCTATAACTTAAGGAATAGGTGATATTCATTTAAAGAAATAATAACTTAAAAATTTACTCCACGAATAATTATTGACGAATGTTTATATTTGTAAAATCAACGTACCGATGTCCGACGGTGTGCTTAGGATTACATTTCCAAATGATTAGTGTTATGAATAAAACTATGAACCCCTTTTTAAATCAACTTCTCAAAACAGTATTAACAATTCTATAGTATTTATTTCGATTTCTTCTACAGTATTTTTTCTAACAGTAACTATACCTAAGTTATTTTCGCACTAAAACCTTAGTCCATTAAGCATAGTATAAGTGTAAGTTGAGCATATTTGATCGGAGTTAGCCTAATCGGCGATTTGACGTAAAAAACGATTTCGCCGACTGCTGTTGTCCGTAGTCATCTATTCATCTAGTCTTCTTTGGTTTGTCTTTTCTAAGGCATTTGATTTCTTCTCAAAGGGTTCTACAACGAACTTGAGCAACGGTTCACAAACAACGAAAAAATATTTCATATTACTGTAAAAATTACAAACATAAGGGTAAAATATTAATGGAAAGTATAAAATAAACATGTAGCTTAAGAGTCATTAGTGTCCCATAAGGTAGGAAACTGATTTCGTCTATCAACAAATTTTAGTCCAAATTATTTATATAGAGTAATATAAAAAAATAATTCGAAATAAAATTCAAGTAAAATGTAAATAATAATGAGTCTGAACATTATCTTTTGTAGGAAAATTTTACAAAATTATAATATTTATTAAAAAAACGGTATAAATGTGCAAAAGTTGTGACGGAAAAATACAAGCGATGCGAACGTGAATTTATTGGTTAGAAACTAGTGATAAAATTGAAATGTTAGAAATTATTGTATATTTTATCAAAATTTAGATATTTCGGTAATAACCAGTCCATGTCCCGAAGTATTTTTGGTCCTGGATTTAGCGCTGATGATAATTCACGTCCAATGGCTAGTAATCGACAGTCGCGTTACAATTTTATATGCGCAATTAGTCATTTTAAAGGTAAGCCGTTGATTAAATTTACTATTCATCTATTCCGTCTCTCCCAAGTTTTAGAGTCCATAAACTAAGTTTAGAATTAAGAACGGTCTACGATAATGTAGCGATTGTTTGAGGAAGCACTGTTTAAAGTTAATTGGATGACTCAAGGCGGAGAAAACCATCTGAATAATAATTGTTTCAAAATGAACACCGCTTTGAAGAATTACGCCAATTTGTATTGCTACAGCATCCTAATTCAAACTACTTCTTTCAAATTTCGTTTTTTTGTTATAACGAAGTAAAAATAAATATGTATTTAATTATTTCATATAATCAAAACAACTATGTTTTTCTAGATTATTTATTGAAACAACAGGATCGATTTTGCTCAGAGAGTGAGCTTTTATAACTGATGTCATGATTTCATAATTGATAATTGCCATAAAATCTGTTAAAGTATTTTTTTTATATTAAGTGATTGATAGTATTATATAGTGATGAAAACAGCAAATATTTTTTATTCAATTTAACGTCATAAAATATGATTATGTAAGTAATTTTTGTCAATATGATCCGCTTCGACGATTTTGTTCTTTCCCGTTTGCTTTCTTTCTATTCTAGAATATCTTGTATTGAATACACTGCTTAAAAGTCTGCACTATTCAGTCGATTGAGGTGCATGCGGGGGTTCATCTAATCTTGAACCCCAAGTTGATTCCAATCGATTTATGTTTTATATTATTGTAAAATCATTTACTCAAAATTAACACATTTAACAAATTGATCTGACTATATCATTTGTAATTAACATTGTAAAACAGAACATCTTATATTTGATAACGGATAATAATATTTTTTTGGTAAGAAATAAATAACCAATTGAAGAACGCGTCTTATAAATTAATATTAGTTCTTAATTGATATTTAGACACATCCATAGTAAATTAATTACGCAATTTAACTCCAATTAATTCAAATACAGTAACTACTGTCCCATATTTACACAGTTAAAGTAAAAAAACATTCAATTAAACATTCCTTGAATAATAAAGTATTATTTAATATTTTTCGGAAATTTGATTTACGAATTCGCCCTGCTATCATATTACATTTTTATAATAAAGAATTTTGTCAAACAATCGCTATGAGAACGTAGTAGAAATTTAAGTATGTAAAATTATTATTATATAATATTATTCTTTTATGAATAAAAATGCTTCATACTTCACAACATTCCAGTGAATGTAACAAGTATTAATACTATTTTAAAATTTACTTATGAAAATAAAATACCAACTATTTATAACGAATATAAAATAACACCTCCGCTTGAACGCTGTTGATTTGGATTATTTTTAATTTGTTTTCATTTCAGTAACATTACAGATAAAAAAATAGTTTTAACAAAAGCTGGTATCACACAATACTTAACACTTCGTAAGAGTTTATGAAGGTGATTGTTCCAGGATATGAATTTCTATTGCAATCAATCTGTGTCGCGTATCTTTACGTTGTTTTTGCGACATAAAAGAATAAGTTCTTTAACTCTCTGTTAAGTTAATTACCGAGAGTAATCTCAATTTTTATCTACTTTTTATGTAAAGCATACATGACCTCAGTTTTTGCTATCCTTCGACACAGACCATGCTCGAATCTAATATTTTCACAAAATAAATTCATTATAGTTTTTGATGATTTTTTTTAGAAGATTAGAATTGAATATAAGTTCTCATGAGACAATTTTAGCACGTCTTTAATTCAAGTTCATATACGTTTCATAGCTATGCAATTAACAGTTTTTGTTCTGTTTCCTTACCTTTTCATGTCGAGCAAATCTATTATAACTAAGTACCATTTTATGTATTGCATATTACGAGCTTTTGTAGAAACTATAGCACATTTTTTATGTTTCATAATTTATGATTTTTTTTCAAATTCTATGTATATTTTTCACAAAATAAATAATTTCAATAATTCCCGGCAAAAAACTTCTCAGAAATATTGCGACGATTTTTAACGATGTATTTTTTTGTAAGCATACCATTCGAAAAACACTTGAACACCAAATTAAATTTAAGGAAATAGAAGCGTCTATCTGTTTTCAGAATTTTAAGAGGAACGGAAATAAAGGAAATGATTACATAGTTAAATCGGATAGGGGGAAATATTAAAAATTACTGTCTATCTTATATAGAAGAGCAGTAGGAATGTAGGAATTAGATGTTTTTAAACTATGTATGTACATATTACACGCCATTACTTATGCCTATAGCTAGACAGTAGAGTAAGTATATTATGTTTTTACCCAAACACAGTTCATTATTTTATATGCATTACGAAAGACGCAAAATTTTCCACAATATTATTAAAATGTGTTTTAAACTTATGTCGTATTAAATTATTTGGTTTCCCTTGAGCCTATTAAACCTGCTTTATTTTTGTTCAACAATCTCATGACAACAAATAACGTTATTAAAATTTACAACCATTCATATCATAATTATTGATTATACTACAGATTAAATATAAAGTAAATTTTTTCTCTCATTAAATTTTTCAAAAACTTTATTATTGATACAAATTTTAAAAAAAATCTAGCCTTTACTATTTTTAAAGATTGACTAAATATTTTTCACATGATTTTCTAACTCTCTTCTTCTACAAACAGTCTCAAATACCCCAAGGGTAGAGTTTAGCCTGTTGAAAGCTTCACGTCTATCTTGCTATACTTTCATAACCCAAATCCAACAATATAGTTCATGCTACAATTTTTACTAAATATTCAATGAATTAAGTCCACAAAATCTTATTCTGACCAACTCTTGAAAATTATAAATTATTATAAGGCTTTTTTTATTGTTATCAATAAAATAATGCCTTTCCATTCCTCAAGAAAAGCAAAAAAAAATACCCATAAAAAGGCAGTTTAGTATCTAAATATATCAAGTTATTAATAACAATTTTAAAATTTTTTTTTTTGACCTTTATAAATTAAGTGTCCTATTTTTGAAGTTGGGCACCTTTTAGAACAGTTCAGCCAGTGTTTCTAGTAAAATCTTTTCAGATTAACTTTAAAGGTAAGTAAATTGCTTTAATATTTACATTCACAGCGTGGGCTTGATTCATAAGAAATAAAAATCTGTAAATGAATTTGAAATACTAATAAGTAATAGGTGAAAAAATGATTTTTTATACTGTTTCATCGAATTTTTTTAGTCTTATCAAAACTGTAGATAGTTTGAAATATTTTTGAAGGTTTTTTTACGTGTGATTTGTTTGTTTTCACTAAACACTTTTTTGATAGTTTTTGAAAACTACAGCGATGAGTGAATTACTAGTCAAATGAAAATCTCCGACAGATTTTTATTAAAAATTCAAACGAGTTAATTTTTATTTTGTAAAAAGAGTGTCCTTAGTATATTTCAATTTATTTAAGCATATAATCAGCAACATTGATGATCTCAGTATGATAATATTTTTTTGTGAGTAACTGTGTAAATTGTATAAATAACAGTTTTGATTAACAGTAGGTAAAACTTACATTTATTTCATAATTAGTAATTGTATATTCAAAGCCTATTTGATCACACCATATGTTCCTGTATACTTTGAATATATATTAAATTAGTTGATTTTTAATTTATTATTAGTTTTGATATTATTAAAATAAATTTATTGCGTCACTTTTATTACGGAAATAACAAATTTGGTTAATGTCCCGATTTTTTAAAAGTGAAAAATCCTGGTTATTTAACTAAGCCAAAAGCCTTAAAATTAATACATACGTATAATCAAAATATTTATATGGACGTTATTACATGTACAGAAACCCCTTATTATTATTAAAAAAATGTACATAGAACCATGTTCACATAAATATGATTATATTGATGAAACGGAAAATCAACCCTACGAAACTTAAGAAATTGTAAAAAAATAGTTGTAATGGAATATTTTATTTTATATACCTACTGTAAAACTTAATAATTATTAAAAAAACCTCCTTATTAGAAAATAGATGTTAGACGTAATTATTGCACAGTGGATTGAAGTATATACCAGGCTTATATTAAAAGACGCAATTTATAAAGATATGTATCCCGCAAACCATTGGCATGTATTAAATCCTTCTATGTATTAATTACAGAAATAGGTCGAACCCTATTTGAAATTTATTCCTCCTCTTTGAATAAATATATACGATAATAAAGCATTAATCCGATTAAACCAAATACTTATTGTTCCATTAACCGCAAATATTGTATAGACTAATACTTAAAGTTGTCAAGTTGGCGTGCAAACAAAATATAGCTTTGTTTACAGTGAAAAATCATTACAATTATTACGTGTTGGATATCAATTACTACTTTTGGCACAGATAGATAAAATTTTAGTTTCGAAAATAGTTTTTTAATCCGATTTCATAACGGTACGTCTATTTATTATAATTTATCGTGAGTATTATATTGTGAATATGTTTATTGCGAATTTTCAAATTATAATGAAACACATTAGTTTGCAGAATATATTTCCGTCATATAGGTAAAGACTGGAACAGTTTTCAGTTAACTCTTAATTCAATTTTAAATGATAGCAAATTTTATAAAAATTATTTACTCATTCCATTGCAAAATTAAATTCTGCTTAATTGTGTGTAGTTAAAGTGGTTTAATATTATCATTTTCCGTATATTTTCCCCTCCTCCTAGAAGCTAATATCTGTTGTAAATCTAAGTCGTATAATTAATTAAACATGTGTTTCATTATGATTCAAAAATGATTTCTCTATCAATGACGACAGTAATGACAGCAAGTGGCTTGTCTGGGAACTCCTGCGGTCGGCGTAGCGTGTATACAATTATATGGTCTGCATAATGAATAATGTCGTTTATGTACACCTTGTGCATGTATTACTTCATCAGAAAATGTAATTGTAACGTTGGACGTAGACGTTTGCACGTAGGACACCCGGCCAAATCAGTAGTTTTTTTTTTATTTAAAATTTTTTTAAACACGTCTTTAAATTGCTCTTTTTCAGCATTAGGTTGATGTTTGGTTACAAATTAGTGATTCCCGAGCCCAGTGCATGTGTGCCTTGTTTAATAAGCGTGTAATATGTACGAGTTTCAAGATTGTCGTCAAAATTTAATGAAGCGAGATGGGCATGAGATATTTGAATTTGTCTTACACTGTATTCAAGCATAGAATCTAATCGACCACTTATTCCGATATATATTAAATGTAACTATATACATATAATACATAGACCATAGGCAGTATTAACGTGTCACAACATAGCGATGATAGAAATATAATATTCAACCATATGTATATACATACAATATATAATAATAAGAATAACTCGTACTTTTTTGGATTACGTATTATTTTGTAAACAATTTTTGCAGCATAAACTACGTCGTGAAAGCTGAGAAAATGCTTTACGTTAATGAAGCATGTCCTAAAAACAAAGGACTTAGCCGAAATCTTAATGACACTCACCGCGCGAGAAATATCAGCGTGTAATTATTTAAAAGAACATCTTCTTTAGTTCTTTTATGATATTTTTATATGAAAATGCTGAAATTTTATATTTGCGTGTTAAAAATAATCGAATATAACATACATTTATCGAATAAATGCAACGAAGCGGTTCATTTTAAAAGCAATATTTATACAATTGCGAAAATCTTAAATTAATATGAAAAGCAATATTAAAATTAAAATTTGAAAAAATCTTATAATCTTATTGTGATAAATTTGATTTTTTTACTCATGTAAGGTTATGTACTTACCTTAAAATATTTTTCTGTCAATTAAAAAAACAAATTTATTTGTATCTGAATACATGACAGAAAGAATATATATATAGCCAAAAGCAAACAACATACCAGTTACATTTAATGGATTATAAATACGCGGGTCCAAGCTTTAAAGCTCAAAAGAATTACTACCAACCATTCGTATAAGTCATTTGCTTAGCAAAATAACTTTTGTTGGAGGCTTATATTCTTAATAAAAACTTATAAATATAAGTGATTAAAAAAGGTCTTCCAAGCAACAAAAATTCTAAGCAATAACAAATTGTCACAATGCTGTTACATTTATATTGTGATTCATTGAGTTTGGTAATGTTGACACTTTGAGTATTAGAAAGTTTATAAAATAGAAATTCGTTCCGTTAAGGTGATATTCGTAAATGATATATAAAAAAGGGTACGGTATGTTATTTGTTTTGGGCTTACAAACATTAAATGAATTTTAAATTATCTTATGAACTTAAAAAGAGAAACATTTAAAAAATGAATTTCCGTCAATTCATTCCACATTTACTGTGGTTAATTATTACTAAATTGAAAAAATACTTGTATTACGAAATTATTGGTATAAATTTATCAAAAATGTGATTTTGAAAAGCAATTCTGTATTATTAAATGTGTATTGAAATAATTATTAAATTGAATTTGTTAAAAAATACCCTGACATTGTTTGAGGTTTGCGTAACACTTATTTGTTTAGACCTAAATGTGCTAACTCCGTATAAAATCACTCAAAAATATTTATTTTAATTAAAATAACGAAAACACATTGAAAATTAACATGTCATTTGTAATATTTCATTGGTATTTAATTCCAGGATTGAAAGCATTGGAAAAAATTGTTCTAGATCTTTTATTGGTTAATTTCAATATAATAGTTTTCATTTAAACATTTGAACCATAAAACAAATTGAATTATTTATATTCAAATATTCTGATAACTTTTTTATTGACTTATAGAATGATAAATATACAATTGGAAAAACTGTATACGTTTTGTTTAAAAGAAGTGATAATATGGTTGTATCATATACACAGTTGTAAAATTTAGTAAATTAAAAAAAACTGCCGTTTGATATTTTTTTTAGTTAAGACTTAGGAAAGTATTTAAATAAAAAATTAAATCGAGTGGTTTAATCGATTTTGATAATGCATCCGAGTTTATCTATTTAGCTTCATGTGTTTGCACGTTGTTCAAATTAAGGAGTTAGTCACATTTTTCGTCGACAAAATGTAATTTCGCCATGTCCTCTGAACTGGATTCAATAAGTATTTTTGCTTATGTAAAAACAACGAGTAAAACATCGATTTCGTAACGTAAAACATACGCGTTTGGGATGCCAGTAACGACGATATGATTAGCTGGGTATTCAGAAGCAATAATAGTGTTAAGAAAACGCCAACCAGTCGAGAACCTGTGCTAATAATTCGCCATGGATCGCTGGAAGGATATTTAGAGCAATATTGTATTCTAATTTAGAAAATAAACATAATGTAAAACTTTGAATTAGGATGGTTTGAATTAAAACAGTAAAACCAGTATTTAAATATGTAACATAAACTTAGCTGCAAATTTTAGATCAATGTAGTTTGCACAATTGATTTATCATTTCAAATTGAATGAATTTTAATTATCATCAAGTAATATTTATTTTTAGTATCATTGCTAAGCCAATAAACACATACTATTCTTTTTCCTTTTATTTTCTTCCCAATAAATAATATTGACACGATTTGCTTAAAGGCTTAAGTCGAATAAAGTGTTACGGATTTTATATTACAAGTAAAAATAATGCATCCTGAATTGATTGATTGAATTTTTTATCAAAAATTATGTATGTATTTAATATCGGTTAATTAAATAAAAGCAATAATAAAAATATAAATATATATTTAGGAAGTATAGCTGAAGCAATAAATTCTGCATTATCAACGAAATTATAAGCAATTCTAGACACGCAATAATTTTTGGCAATTACTAGGGAGTATTAAAATTTATACATTTATTATATATATCTATTGTATTATGTATTAAATTTGAGACTAAATTTAAAAATGTAAACATATAAAAGGCTTCGTGTTTGATCGTCCTTAGAAGAAAATTATGAGCAATCTACTTTCAATTATTTCATATACCTATATATATTATATAATATAAAGAAAAAATATTTACTGATATATATATATATATATATAATTAACTGTAGACGTAGGTAGGTTAGATAATATTTATCACACACAGTGTAAATTAAAATCAACTAAGTGTAATGTATAATTATGTATTATTAATATTTAAAATAAAACAAGCTATGTACCGCATTTTAATTGATTAATTGAAGAAAATTTCTGTTTTTTTTCACTAAAAAAAATATTTTTGTTTTCTACAATTTATTTTTAACTTGTATTGAATTTTTTAAAATGTTCGTTGGTGATATCAAAAACAAAATCAATTTTATTCCTTTACAAGACCTTATAAAATCCAGAAAATTTACATCAAAAACAGTATGCCTAAAATGACTTAAGACATTTCGGATATTAAATCTTTGATACCAGAAACAAAAAATATTTTTTTAAATTACATGAAGGTAACTGAAATAATGTGTGCATGAGATAACGCAAATAATATTTTTTCAATTTTGAAATTAAATCTGTTAATGAGGGACATAAAATTATGAAATTCTTTTTGCCGTCTTAAGCAAAGTCATCGTATCTACAAATACCGTATCTCTTGATACCTAGACAAGCCAATAATAATTTAATTTGTGCATATTACTTATTTTCGACTTTTTACAAAGGTCCACATGTTTTTTTTTTGGTTGTCTCATAAACAATTCTAATATTTTTCGTAAGCTATCCGATGAATTAATTATTATATAGGCCATTTCACGAAAACGTATTATCCCAAGAATTCATAAAAAAAAATTCAAAAACGATAAGCAATAAAATATTGAAACATTCTTTATTTAAAAATTTAACAATTCATTCAATTTGTCGATGTAACGAAAAATATGGTATCCTTTATTGTGCGTTTTTTTATTTTAATTTTGGTTGAAAAAAAACAATTTGACTGATTTGACATGAATAGATAACCATTTTATTAAAATAAAATTTGTTTTTCAACTGTCTGTAATTCAATAAACTGCTAAATACACTTGTAACATTTGAATATTTAAATATAATTAATTCAATGCTCTAGGATAATACCCCACTAACATGTATATATAATGTTATAGTGCTGGGTCGTATTTATAGAAAACATAATTAGATGTCGTATATTGAATGGTATAATCCAATATATTGTAATACTTAATATATTTAGCATGCCATTTTATAGTTTCAGCTGTAGAGCTAATATTTTTAAATGTTTACTGATTTTTTTTTGGATTTTGATATAAATAAGATAATGTACCAAGTAAACTTAAATTTGTCATCTGTAACTATGTAAAATAATATTTAAACCTTGTGCTTTTTTGTTTAATGAGTACCTGGTGTTTAACACCGGTTTGTATTGAATTTTATTCAAAATTTATTAATATTCAAAACGAAGGTTATGATTCCTAATTATTACAGATTAATTGTATACTTCATTGTCATATTAATTAATATTAATTCAGCCCGGTTATTAATCATTTTTTTCACCCAATAATTTAACATTAATGTACATTACTTACTTGAATGGCGGGAAAAGTTGCCAATTGAAATAGTGAATAGTGAACATAGTATAATAATTATTGTAACATTATTACAAATGTTATTTATTTAATTTTTTACGAGTATATTTTTTCTCTGATTCATTAAACATAACCTTGTTGTAATTACATATAATATAAATCTTATTTAAATGCACTTAATGCAATATAGTATGTAATGAAAATCGCCAACAAGCAGCGCTGAGCTTTTAAAAAAATATTAAAAACCTTAGTGTTGTGTTAGAACTGCAAAATAACATGTTTTTTTTGCATTTATTGTGACAGTTTTTTTTAAATTTACCCAGAAAATGCACTTTTTTAAATATATTGCGCGAAGGAATATAATACAATTTAGTAAAAGAGAACAAAATTTTAGCGGACACTAATGTGTATTGCAAAAGAAAAGCGATTTTTTTGAACAAATTTTTGTTTTGTTTTTGTATTGGTTTTATTGATATAAATAATTTTTCTTGCGAAAAACACAGCACAGGTGTTGGCAAATCAAATTAAAAAAAATGACGTGTATTCAATTTTTATTAAGAAAAATACAATATATTTGGGCTTGGGGCGCAATTTGAGCACTTTTTATAAAATTTAGGTGCATTTCTGGTAAATTTATTAAAAAACATAATAATGAATGATTAGAGTAGAAGATAAAATAAATTTATAAAATAAAATAGTAATTATATAAGCTCTTGCGCTGCCCTGCTAGGCGATAGTGTAAAACTATGACATTAATGTTGTCATTATTATAATTATTGAATCACGTCAGAATGCTATCAAGGTAAAAAATTGAAAAAAAATATCATCAATTTTGTAAATTTGATTGAAAGCACCACCTGTCGTGTTTGTGCGGCTGCTGTATACCTAAATAATAAAATAGCCTACATGTAAAAATGCGTAGATTTATGCGAAAATATTAAACAAAGCTTATAGTTACAATTTATTGGAATTTAGCTGATTTTTTCTTAGACAAGATGTACTCAAAATAATTCTTACATACGAAAAAAACTAATTCATAGAACTAGAATTTGGTCTCTTTCATAAAAAGCTATTTCGACGATTAGACAAAAAAATGTAACTATTTACCACTGAAATACTTTTAATCGATACGCAGGTGCGAGATAATGCAATATTTTTATTATAAACCTATAGTGTTCAATTTATCAATGAGTGAAACAATATCGAAGTTTTCCATACAAAAAGCTGCTTGCGATGATATGATAATGCTGTTTCGACAATATTTCTTTCAATATTAAGACCAATCAAAAACTATTTTTTATTCGATGTGAACGACAACCTTCGAAAAGGGCGCATTTTCGTTCTTAATGCTGTGTTTCCATGTAACAAAATTTACGACTTGTAAGCGCTTTACTTTTGGTTTGTATTATATACGACACATCATCCGCTAACAGTGAAAATCCATTAACTTCAAATCTACGTTAAACTAGAATAAATCAATTTAAAAGTTTGACTTAATGGAAAACTATACACTATCTTTTATTTGATAACAGATGGAAGTTAATGGATAATCAAAATCGATTTAATAACATGTGTAGGTAAATTTACATAAAAACAGAGTTGGTTTTTTAAACGACTTAAATGAAATGCAATAAACTAATTGTCCCATTACGACTATTAACGTTAAAGTGTTTATCGATCTCTGTTATTATAACGTCAAATAAAAGTCACTGCCTATGTACTATTACCGTATCAAATATTTTTTAAAATCCTTATTATCAGCAAAATAATCTATTCAATTTTGTACGCACGACTTATTTGCACTACTTCATCGAAATTACTGTGACAAAAGCTGTTGTTGCTGTTGTTGGTGTTAAAAGTTATAATAAACTTGCCAAAACTAATGAAAAGTAGTAAGATAATTTACATATTTATTGGTTGGTCGTTATATTGATGGTATTGAAGAGTTCATTGAAATATAAAATATATTAACATAGCCATTCAGAAGCGAATTTGCTCTATGTTTTGACTATCTTCCTGAAGGTGTCTCATTGGATTCTCGAGCAGTGACTGATAATTCAATTGGATTAGGAATTCCACCATACGACTGTTCGACAATCGCAAGTAAGCTATCACTCAACATTATTAAAATAAAGCAAAAATTATCGATGATTCACTCCTTAATAAAATATATGATTTAAAAAAAAAAGTAATTATTGTATTTCAACTAGTTTTCGGGGAGCTGATTGATGAAAAAATGATGATTGTGTTATTAAATCTTTACATTAACCACCATACAGTGAAATATTTGAAGTTTTTGTTTGATAATATTATAAATTATTATTATCCAATTTGGAAATATGGAGTTGAATTACAAAAATATGTCATGTTTATTAATATTGATTATAGTGAATCTATATTATTCAATGATACAAAATTATTGATGCAATATTCTATGTACATATTGTGAGTATTCACGGTATAATACATAGCACGTTTTGTATTATATTTTCGTAATAAATAGTGTAGAAAAAAAAGTTTTTTAATCATAACCAAAACCACAATCCCATTCAACCCTCTATTTTCTACCATATTATAATATGAAACAACGTATATACAGAGCATAATATCGTGGGCTAAGAGAAAATTGTTTAGTGAAGAAATTTGATTTTTTTCTTGACTTAAGACAGAATAAAACTATATCGGTCGTGGACGAATACAAGACTAAGGATATTATTGTGAATTAAGTATTCAAAGTTAACGTTTATCATAAGGAGTCCACGGTATATTAATAACTCCCGAAATAAATTATGTAGGAACGTCAAAAAAAGATTTTTAATCGGTGCTACATCATTATTGGCATTTATATATAGCTTAGGATATCATTACTACTACTGTAGATTGATTGTTTTCTTGAGATCCATTTATGTGATGTATTATTGAAAAGAAATCGGTACAATATTAATTTATTTTATAGAGTAAATTATATTGTATTGTAAGTGGAAAATGTTTGATTTTAACGATTGAAATATAGTTAAATATAATAAACAATTATCTTTCAGTTTTTTGTCTAAAAATATATATTGATATAATTATAGTTTTTCAAACTATAGTACATAATTGGTAAACAAGAATTATGTATCTATGTTTGGTAACAGTGTGTCTCAAATCTTCTGGGCAAGCTTTAGATCAGTGTTCAGGTGAGTGCACTATTAAATTTAGGATATTTTAAAGTAAAATTACGTAATTTATATTCAATTAAAAAATCTGTTTTTCCTTTGACTTTCTAAATACTATTGTCTTTTAAGCAAACACTGGAAGTTAGAAAAAGTTCATCTGATTTTTTAGTTCGTCGTGTACTGCCTGTGTACACGATTTCATTTAAACTAAATTTATTTTTATATGTTTTATCTAAAGTCTAACATAGTGACGGAAGTCGTCGATTATAATAATCACATACACTAAACCTCACACCTCACACGGCGTAAATAACGCAATCAAAGTCAGTTGAGTACATTTGCTTCGCCATTTTCACATGAAAAAGAACAGCATACGAGATTTACACCACGTCAGTTACGGTAAGTTAGGCACAGGTAACCGGAAGTCACATGGTGAAAAATGATAAAAACATGCAGTGGGACGATGCGCCTAGAAGTTGTAAGTGAATAAAGAGTAAGTATCGTTAAAGAAGCAAAAAAATATATCTTGTGATCTTGGCATCCGTATGACAGACGAGACGAAATAACGTCATAGTTATAACTGGAATCGGTTTATTTTTGTTACACAAAATCCGTTAAAAAGGTTACTTATCGGAAGTAAAGCGATGAAATCATAGAACTGTAAAAGTTTTAATTGTATATTCCCTATTATATTTGTTCTCAATCATTATTATCTTCGATTCGTTGAAAGTCGATTTCCTTGGTTAAATATAGTATAACTGAAAGAAAAAACACAAGAAAGTCATTTTCGTTTTTTGAATTAATATAAACATCATTTGCAAATATGAGACATAGGATTGATCAATAAAGTTTAAAGAAATACGCAGGGTAAGACAGTAAGAAATGTGTAATAAAGAATTACATTTTACATTTTAAAAATCATACAACGCTCGAATGATTGGCTTATAGCAGGCGTGGCGAACCTTTTTACATGTGCGTGCCAAAAATCCCCAAATAATATATATCGACTGTCTGACGTACCGAGGAGCTTTTTGTAAAATAATTTATTTGAATAATAACAATTAGCAATTATGCCATAATTAGTTTATTTTACATAAAAACATAACGGGACAACCGCTTTATCATTTAACAGCATGGACCGATAAGATAGAATGGGTTCATTCACACTTCACAGCAATTTTTAATAAGGGGAAAATGAAAAAAAGTTTTTCAAAATTTTATTAAAAAAGTTTAAAAAATACACCTCAAGTTATAAGTATCAATGACATTTTTGTTGCTGTACATTCGATGCCAAATATTTTTTGTTCGGTTCATATGTCATCACTTTTAGTAAAACGCACGTCCGACTGAATTCATCGATCAAACTATTTCTTGTACTTCATGTCATGAAATTCATTTCGGAAAATAATGACAATGTGGAACAGAGGATTGATAATAATGCCGTCGCTATTCGAAACAAATTAAGTATATCTTATGCATGAATTAACTATTTAAAAATCTGTTAATAGTTACGTGCCAGCTAAATTGTTGAACGTGTCATATTTGGCACGCGTGCCCTAGGTTAGTCACCCCTGGCTTATAGATATATTATTTAAGTAAGTAAATATGATTTGGAAGGGTTTTCAAATAAGTATCAATACGTAGCAAACTTTAATTGACCACTTCAATGTCTTTTGCTTGTTTAGAGAATATATTTCACAGCTTGTATTGCTTCGTAACGGGTTGTTCTAAACTGGTATATAATTAATATAAAACTAAAATTGATAACTTAGTTATTCCACTGGTTTTATCACTAACGTGATGCGTTTCGCCTCTCTTGTGAAGACTTTCAAGCTTCTTATGTAGGACAGACAGGTAGAAGCTTTAATATTAGAGTTAAAGAACATATAAGATGTCTCAAGAGTAATAATTTTTCGGAGTTTGCATGTCATTCAATTGAAAATGATCATAATTTTAATAAAAATAATAACGTAGAAATACTCCATCGAGTAAATAAAAAAGGTATTAAAATGAATAGCTTAAAGGTTTTAAAAATTAATAAAACCATTAACAGTAATGAAGGATTAGTAAATAACATTTTAAATAGAAATTAATTTCCGTTGGATTTTTCACCTCCAAGTAACAGTAATTGATTTTTTGTAAATAGTCTATCAGTGTTTATGTCTTACCCCCTCCCCACGTGCAGAAGAATGGAATAAAACCTACCTACCCTTTATTTTTAGTGTAAGAATTAGAATCATTGTTTACCTTAGAAATAAATAGCCTTGGGATATGGTTAGTCAGAAGATGCTTCTTAGAGAGACGAAACGCGTTACGTTAGTGATAAACCAAGTGGATGACTGAGTTATCAATTTTAATTTTATATTAATCCATGAAGTTACCGCTGAATCCATAGAAAATGGTATACAATTATTGAATTTAATTCGATATAATAAGTTTGTAAATTAGATATGGTCTCAAAAGAGTGACAAGATTTGATAACTTACGAAAAATATTCTTTGATAAGTATCATGATGAAAACTAGATAAAAATCATAGGATAAGGTGAGCAGGACTGATCGGTGGATAAAGCTTTTCAATAAGCATAAGATTTTAAATTATTTTTAAAATCTGTCGAGCGACACTAAAAATAATTATAACGCAAATAAATGAAGATATTGGAGATAAATACCACTTTTATTTGGTAAGTCTTACGTATTTGATAAAGAAAAATGATCCTTTTCTATAAAAATATTAATTTTATTAAACTGTAATTGGTTGATACTTGGCATTACCGATCTTTTACGCACTTCGATAATTATTTTTATATTCAAGAATTATTCGACATTTAAATTATGAAGCTAATAGATAGTCTTGATTTGATAAGTCCAAAAAATGTTTGCCATGTAATTTTAGGGTAAGTAATAAGTAATTTAAATTCTTGATAGTAAATATAATTGTGTACTTCTAGCAAAAGGTTTTAACCAATATTTGGTTGATACGTTGTGATATCTATAAAAAAGGGTTTGTTAGCAATACAACTTTATATCCGACACTTTAAGTCATTAATTGAATTCCTAATTATGTAAATATACAATAAATATGACATTTTAGTATGCGAAAACACCTGTTGGGGTTTTAGTATCACTAAAGAAGAGGAAGAAGCTAGGGTATGTTCATAAAAAATAACTAGAGCAACAGTTTAATACAATGGACAACAACTTGTTACATAATGGTATTTAGTTCTTATTTCCTACTGATAGCTTTCCATGTATCCTTAAATAACAAGACAAATTAACTAGCGTGTGATAAAATCGTTGTTTTACTGCCAGATTTGATGGATTGATATTGAACACATATTCTTCCTTTTCGCTCTACAAAGAAAATTAAAATATATATTTTTCCACCTCGAGAATTTATTATGACCCAGTTTTATCCAAAGCATTATTTAGGTACAAGCAGACACAATCCATCCAAAGAAGCTGACAAAGTCTTCGTTTACCTTCTTTCTTAAAAAATACTAGAACTGCACATGTGTGAGTCATTCATAAAGTGAGAATTAGCCAATGTAGTCCAATTTGACACTATTTTATGATTTCATACACTGCAGTTCCTTATTGAATATTCACCTCCAAATTGACTTCATAGTAAGTATTACATTCTGTAAAATTAGTTCAGCATACTTTCAATGTTTTAAAGACAGGTTCTGGATTTATAGACGACAAATAGTCTCATCGAGTTAACCTCGAGAGTTTAATTATTATTACACGATTAAAATTACTGTTTGATTCACCAGGTTACTAAGCGTATATTGCAATTTTTATTTTAAATTAGGCTAAATAACATTGTGTTTTCCTCAATAAACTCTTTTGTAATAAAATAAAATGCTTTCTAAGAGTTGAAAATTTACTTTAATTTAAATTATATTCACTGTTGATTTTAAACATTTACTCGGAATCGTAGTCTGCTTTTTGATTTTGTCATTTTAATATTTGTCAATAAAATAGTTCTAGATATAATTAAAAATTAAAAATACTTTAAAGTTAAGGCCTTCTTTGTACAACTTTTGTATAATCATAATTTGAATCAGTCAATTTTACCATCGAAAAATACAAAATTACAGTATAGTATAGTAACAATCCAAGATGCATGACGTACCGTATGCAACCGTTTTGTTTCAAGCAGCATCGAGATACGTCTCGAGTTCGTTCTGCAATGGAGAATTGCGATTCTTGCATCTTTCGATAATTTCGCATAGTTTGATACGTATTTCAAGTTTTACACACAAAATATGACGTAATATAATTACTTAATACTACATAAAACCATATTTTACTTTTTGAAATAGTCATTTCGCTTTCTAAATACGAGAAATATGAGAAAACCCACACGGTAGCGAAATGGGACTGCATGAGATTCGAAGGGATTTATTTAGTATGAAAACGGGAAGGTTGATATGATACTATGAAAATTAGTATATATTTTTAGTAGCACTGTTTTTTTGGTACTATATGATAGAATAAGCGATACAATATGTATAATAATATACAATAAAATATCTTTTCACTGATTTTGACTGAAGAAATATTATTAGTATACTTATTTACACTTTAAGTTAACAAAGTTCTTTTTATTGAAGAACTAAATATTGTATAAAGCTAACTAGATTTGAATTACTGCTATACCACAAAATGTTATTATTATCATTTACTAATTACAGAAAAAAATCAATGAGAGCAAATTATGTTTGACATGATGTGGACATGATAAAAGAATAAAAAAACTTTATTTCCCTAATTAAAATAAAAATTTATCATCAATTCTGTATTAATTGACATGTGAAAAAGCAGTCCTGTTCGTCCAAATGTAAAATAATTTTAAAAAAATACACCATTTCCATTATTTTGTAATATAATATATTATTACAACATACCTGTAGAAACTGTTGAGGGGTAATAACTCATCCCCCTACGTCCCATATGGCCGTCGCGTTCGATGGATTTGAGATTGCCATTGCGGGAATCGATCTCGCGTACACATGTTTGAAAGTCAGCCTTTTTCCCACGAGGCTGCGATGTATCAATGATAGTAATTGTATATGAAGGTGGGAAACAACAATAGCTTCCCTATCCCTCAACTATGCTTCATTTGGATTATACATTCATATGTACGTTTGTAATAAAAAAATCTCCTATACATTCTAAATATTTTTTTAACGTATCCATTGCAAGAGTATGCAATGTTTTACCTGCTACGGTTTCCATTTTGTTAACGCTCTTTCTAGTTCGAATTCCCGAGCTTGGGAGCGAAACAACATTGGTCAGTTATGAGTTGGTTGATATTTAAATTAAGATCCAACACCAAGTTAATCTCCGTTTGAACTTCATAACTCTATATTGAAACGATATGGTTTTTAATATTATTGTATTACGCAAGTTTGCATTCAAATTCAAAGTTCAATTTATTGCTTTATGTAATTCTTGTTTTACGTAGCCATATATTATATTATTGAAACAGTAATTTTTTGTGTTGGTATTTTAAACAGCTACTTTTGCGATATCCAATTTCGACGTCTCTTCTTACTCGCCAACTCTTCATCGGTGTTCGTCTGCACGAGTTCTAGGTTCGGTGTCAAGTTATTATTGTAATTTTATAATTATATTTATTTAAAAGTTAAAACTGCGATAAAAATTATATTTACACACTCGAATGGTGTTAAATTACAACTTTTCGTGGACAGGAATTATATTTATTAAAATAAAACGAACTATTTAGAACCACTTAAGTAATTTCAAAGTATATACACGACCGTTTTTGCTAAGACAGTGAGTAGGAAAGGATTTAACTATTGTAGACTATAGTTTCAAATTGATGTCTTTAGAAACATGCCAGTGAAACGGGAGAAATTATTACAACACAAATAATGTTAAAAACGTATATTTTTTGTTTTGATACATCTTTTTTGGAACTGCTTTGTTACTCAACTGCTCAACCTCTGTTTTTCGAAGAGTGTAGATATAGATAGATAAGGCTAGGACAGGACTAGTGGTTAGTTAATCGCTCTCGCTACGTCCCGTTTTTAGGATCGGATTGGTAGGAGTAAATTTTAGATGATACAAACATCCATGCTTTCGAACATAAATCCATACATCGATTAGTCACATGAATCTTGTGCTAAATAAACTTTACAAATACTATGACATCGGCGTTCGTGGCGCAGTTGGTAGCGTCGATGGCTACGGTTACGGATGTCTCGGGTTCAATTCCCGGTGCAGACGGTATTCATAGATTGACCTTTCAATCGATTTAAGAATTTCTGTTCGTAGTCTGAGTCCTTCCTCCCGTCCATCCCATCCTCACCGGGCGTAGCGAGAGCGATTAGATAACCACTAGTCCTGTCCTAGCACTATCCTTCTATCCCTAATCTCTTCGAAAAAAAAGAGAGGTTGAGCAACTGAGTAACAAGCAGTTTTTGCAAAAAAAATCTGTTAAGATACCTCCATTAGGAAACCATATGCTTCACATTGGAAGCGGACATGGAAAAAAATACTATGACAATAGAGATAACAGTTTAAGAGTATTTGTGTGTCAGCCAAATATCAGTATTAGATTACGAAGAAAAATCCATAAATATATTGAAAAACAAATATATGAAACTGTCTGTGTTGGGATTTGAACCCGAAACATCCGTAACCGAAGCCAACGATGGTAATTAGGTCGAACCCCAAAAATAAAATACTTTTTGTTAGTATATAATTGAAAAATAGCAATCAATTAATATTTGTTGGTATTATAATTTAAATAAATGTTCGGGATTCTGGGCTTAAGCCACATGGCTCGGACAGCGTGGGTTTTTTGACAGATGCGCGTTGAATGTTACACGTCCTCTATTAGAAGGCTCGTCATATAAACAGAACAATGCTTTAATAAGCTCTGTATTCTCACCCCATCCCTAATTCACTTTTTAAACTCAGAGTAAATATGCAACCAACATACCGTTAGACACATCGCAATGCGATGAAAGTTTTTGTGTTGTGAAAGTGACAACTTTAAAGCTTGACATTTTTTTTTCTATTATTTTATCAACGGAGTATTGAAACTTCTTTTATGTTTAAAAATGATTAAATTACTAAGCAAATGCAAGCAATTATTTGAACATGCTTATTATTTTACTCTGTGTTATTTTTCAGCGTCCGTGGCGCTGTTGGTAGCGTTGTTGGCTGCGGTTACGGATGTCTCGTGTTCAATTCCCAGTTTTCATAGATTGATCTTTCAATCGATTTATGAATTTCTGTTCGTAGTCTGGGTGTTTGTGATGCCTAAAACTCCCTCCCACCCATTCGATCCTCACGGCGAGAGCGATTAGCTAACTTCTAGTCCTGTCCTGGCCCTATCTTTCTATCCATACTCTCTTCGAAAAATGAGAGGTTGAGCAACTGAGTAACAATCAGTTCTTAAAGAAAAATGATGTTGAGATATCTCCAATAGGAAACCATATGCTCCAAGTTGAAAAAAAATATTTTAATGATAAAAATTAAGCGTTTTTAGCAAAATAAAATACATATTTTAATAGTTGTTATGGTGAAAATAATAAATATATTGGTAAGCTTCAAATTATCATGTAATTAAATAGTGCAATTAAAACCCCATATTTCTATAATAGTAAAAAACAGGAAATACACGTATCTGTCTGTCACTAGAATTCCTCCCAGACGATGACTAGTAACGACGTGACATTTGCACATATCATTCGTGATATTTTCAACATTAGCTAGCATAGCTATCATAGAGAATGACGTTGAATCTATTTCGGGCAAAGCTGGGTAATAAAAATGTAATGTAATATTTTTCTTCCATATTCATTCCCTATGTGAAGCATATGGCTATCACGCGGCGTCTCCATGATTCCTTGTCACCCGCCAATCGTTTTGATTTCTCTCATGATATACCCTCAGCTCCGCTGAGTACATTCTATGGATAGTATTAAATGATCTTCCAGAACGCATGAATCCCACAAATTGGAAGAAGAGGCGAGCAGGATTAAGGCTTTCCGAAGGCATCCGCAGAACGTGACCCAGCCAGTTCCAACGTCTCTCCATAACCGCCGATGTGATAGAGCGTTGCCCGGTCCGTTCCCGGAGTAATATTGTAATGTATAAATATAATATTATGTTGTTAGTTGCTTAGCTAATGGTCGACCCATTTATTAAGTTTTTATTTTAAAATCAAATGTGTTTAATGAAGCAATTCAAAATGACAGTAGATATAGGAACTCAGAATACATACGTGGATCCCCATAGGGTACAGCTAGAGATGATAAAGATTGTTGGTAGTAATTTCTCAAATTACAGAAATACAGTACCGCCACTATTTAGATGACTTAAATATTCAGGGGGCAGTAAATTACTGAGTTATTAATCAAAGAATAAAAATCAGACGATGAAGTAGCATACTTCTATCCATAAAGTATGTACGTATGCTGATAAATATCCACGTCATTTTCCATCACTTGTATGCAGAGGCAGGTGTCCATTATTGACGGTATAATTGAGCGTCAATTTACTGTCGGTTTGTAGGCATACTGTCTCTACATAATAACATAACCTTTCATGTTAGGTAGTTTGAAAAGATAACTTATAAGCAATGGCGTTGAAATTTATGAATAAGAAATAATATTTTTCAAGCGATCTCTGTCAAAATTACAGCCAGATTCTTTAAGCAGGAATTTATATAGAGAAGATTAATACATACATACATATTAAAAAATGTGTGGTGATGTCACTTATCAATATTAGCTAAATGCGCAGGATACGTTAACAGTGTGTTTATGAGTTTGTTGTACTGTACATACATTTACTGTCTTAGATAGATAAACAGATACAGATAAATGAAGTCAAACATATATTGTAATAGTATATCGTTATTTTACTTTGAAAAAGTTCTAACTTATATTTTGGCCTGAAATGACCTTTTGATTGGAAAATGCTTTATTAGCCACATTCTACCATATACCTTGATTTCAAAGTCATATATTGTTCAATGAGTGAGTTCGCAGTATTCCGTAGTTCTATCCACACATTTTTGTCATAAATTTGTTTTATACGGTTCTATGAATCGATATAATTGCTTATTATCATCTCACAGAAAAAACATACACATCACAGTTTTTTTGAAAAAGTTTTAACGTCATGTCGAACATTCTTGGCTCGATGGTTGGTGTGTGTTTTACCCTTCACTTCCATTGTTCTATCGATGTGGTCATTGACGTAAGATAGCTGAGTTCGTTCAAACATTCAAAGCATGTATGTCTTATTATTCTTTTGTATTATAATATTATTGTTAACTTATATGTTTCAGCAAGTAATGCTAAGATATAATATTAATAAACATCTCAAAAATTAGAACATTTTGTTTGATAAAATTGAAACATCTGATAAAACTCTTTCAAATAAATTATTGTTGTCAGTTCTAATTAAAGCTTTAGATACTGATTATTTTCTAAGATAAAGGCTTTACTTAAAATAAATTATACAAAAAACAAGTAAAATATTTATATATTTGAATATATAATAACTCACTAATTAAACATACATTTTTTCCTTCAAAATACAAAATATGATCCGTCAAAACTTCAAACGGTTGTATCTCAAAACATGGTCAAGTACAATTAGAACTTTTTCAAAGTAAGGTAACGGTATATTATTATGGCAGTGCCACAGTGCCACAAAAATGTCAACAGATAGACAGAAAAGGAGTAAATGTTGAGATTTACTGTGCATGCCTTAGGTATAACAGATAGATAGAACGGATAAACCAAGGCAGATATATTTATAAATAGCTTATGAATACCAACACAAATACATTTAAAAGGAGATAGTCGCCCGTCCTATTGAAACCCAAAGTCTCAAACAGTAATTTCATACTAAATAATGCATTGATATGACCAGTAGCTTTCGTCCCTTAAATTAATTTCTGCTGGGATCCCTCCTTTAGTGGTAATTAGTGCATTCGAAATTAAATCGATACCTATGCTATATATTTTTTTCGATATACTTTGTTTTTTTATATTTAATCATTTATTTAATATTAAAAACGAGTTTCTTCAAAAATTGGCTTATTTTTCTTTTTAATTGATTGTAAAAATTAGTATTACAAAACACTTCAATAGAACTTGGAGTAAAAGTCATATTAATTTGTTAAAGCAAGCATTGTCGTTATATGTTATATTTGCAAGTACTGTGTGTAGGCGGGGGAATTATGATGTGCTTAATTTTCGACACGGCAAATGGTGGCAGACTTTTTGATGCAAATTCAATCTATCAACGCATTTCAATTAGTCTTAATTAGATTGGTGTGCGCTAAAACGGTCGCTCGATTTTAGTGACCCATAATTATCGTTTTAGATGGAAGCTTTTATGAAAGCTCAACAGCGTAGATCGTAGTTTATACGAATTTAATTAATAAATCATGAGAGAATAAATTTATAACATGGATCCTGGCAAAAAAGTGTTTATCAATTATTCGTGGTTATAGAAACAAAGTCGGCAGTAACTACAGTATATTTTTTAAAAATTATTGTGAAAAAACTTATCTTTTTGACGTTGCGACTTAATAATTCGTCGGTATAGTGGCAGAAAGAGTTAAGTCAAAAAACCTTGTTTTAAGATAATCAATTTTAAGCCTCTCTATTTACATATATTAAACATTATTTATTAAATTGACCGCTCTATGAGATTCGTTAGTCATTTAAAAATTCGATTCTAGTAATAGTGATTCTTTTTACAGTAATATTAATTATAGTTGTTTGCCATTAATAATTGTGAACGAAATTAATGTAAAAAATATATGTAAAATGTTCAGATGATAGACCGTCTTAAAATTTATCGTACTGGATTCATAACTCAAAACAGACGATTTTTGACTTATCCGTCTTCTGCGACTATGTCGGCGATATTAAAACATAGCATGTATAATTTTTGACTAGGGAGATTTTGAAAAATCTACTATTTTTAAGTACTTATATTTGTTGTTTAAAAGTAAAAACCGAAATGTTCACTATATATATTATTAGTAGCAAACGAAAATTTTGTGTTTCATTCATTGTACGTAATATATACATATTATTAGTGGCTATTCAACCGCGGTCCGATTAGGAATAGCTGGAGCAACCTTCAACTCAATGCAGAAACTCTGGGACTTACGGTTGTACTCGGTTAGAACGAAGTGCCACACATGCATTCTGACGATGCTGCTTTACGGTTACGAGTCATATCACCTTACAAAAACACAGGGTAACCGTATACTGTGCTTCTAAAACAGATGCTTACGTTGAATACTAGGGTTGCGATGACTTGACTTCGTCAGGAACTTGGAGGTATGAAAGAGAGCGGACGGACCAGCCCCCTATTACATCAAAACAAAAACGACGTTAGAACTGGGTTGGACATTTCCTGCCGATCTTCCAGGGGAGCCTGTCTTTTCTACCAACTGGATGGATTCACTCGCCCTGGAAGGCCGCTGATGACCATCCATAGGATGTCTTTGTGGAGCTACGGGATGCTGGAATGGAAGAAGCAAGAAGCAAGAGAAGCGTATGCTTCGATTAGTGAGCGGATTTGGTTAAAAAATACAATAAATATAAGATAAATAAATTTGAACATATTAGCGTTTGATTGTGACTGTTCAACTTATCGTACTCTGTAGGTCATTAAAAGTTAAAAAAAAATTGTATGCTTTTGGCAGGTTTTGTAAGTTATTTGTAATTATATAGTGTGTGAAATGACTTATAGTATATGAAAATTTAGAGAAGTATCCTGAGATAGATATTCGTCCCACCGATTGCAGTTTAGAAGCGAAGGCAGTTAGCCACTAAGCCACTGTTGTCAAAAAAACAATCTGTGCTATCAAAAAATACTGATTATTGCTCTATCATATTTTGGAAATAACTCTCATATCTAAGCTTGAAATTTAAATTAATTATTTGACAAACTGCACGTGATATTCCAAATTTTTTTTTATAACATAATATGTTTTATATTAAAATAATACTACTTCTTCATATGTTATTTTAAACTTGCCACAACACCCGTTGTCTACTTAAAACCCAAGATTTTAGCAGAATAAAAATAGAAAATTAATTAGTCGCATTTTCTATCGGATAAACAATCTTCTGTAGAGAAAATAATGATAGTTAGCATATATATTAATGTATATAAGGGAGATTAGATAGTTAGTATGGGGTGAGTTATAGAAGTTATAGAGTTATATAAAAGTGGTGTAGATGCAAGAAGCTTCTGGCTCGGCTAGTGCTCTTTACAAGTTAATTTAAAATTTTCTCCAAGATAATTGATGCGAGGAGGAAACTGGGGGCACTGGCGTAACCGGACTCGCAATTTATGTGTGCTCTTTATTCCTCGGAACTGCCCTGAGAGGTTGTTCGGGGCAACAAGCAACATAAAGTCAAATAAATTATTTTTAGTAAACCTTTGCACATTTTTTTTCACAGTTGCGCTACTGCATATATTGGTAGAAATATTTCAATAACAATAACAACAATGATCCTGATCATATTAAAATATTGTGTAATCAGCTCTGTGAATTGTGTTTTCTTCTGATAAATATATAATTTTCACCGTTATATATAATAGTTAACACTATTCAATTATATGTCAATTAACAAAAATTTGTATCGTCTATCCTTCAATTTTTACTCTCTTCGCACAAATAGAGGTTGAGAAATTGAGTAATAAGCGATTTTCGTAGAAAAAACTTCTGTTGAATGAAGCTAATTTAACTCATCCATTGCTGACACCACGCGACGCCCATTGAAGGTAATTAACAACTGTATGGCAATCGACTCTGCATTAATATCTAAGTAATTAGTTCAGCAATGAATGAGATAAGACCTCATATATTTCACATCACGAGTGCACTTGGTTGAACAAAATATGAAAATGATTTATCAAATCTAATTTTACAAATTGGAACAAATAGTTTTATTAACCAGAATCCTCACGAAAATATTACAATTAATGTTATAGAAAAGTTATAGTATTAGTAGAAGGTAAACAACTAACGGACTTCAAAAGTTGTATCAAAATGTAATGCAAATTGAAAAATATTGATACACTTGTACAGGAAACACATTATTCTTTAAAAACACTGACCATCATAATATGCCATAGTAAGATGTAATGTAAACATATTCCTCGAAGGACATGGTCAAAAACGCACTTTTTTTCAAAACTGTGTTAATCGAGTCCTACATTTGTATGAAATGTGAGAGATCAGTTTTAAAACATTTATAACACAATTTACAATTTATACACAAAATAACATTAATGTATTTGTAAAACGTTCAAAATAAACGTTATGTAATATAAATGTTTAAGATATTAAGTTTAGTATACTTAAAAAAGAAGCGATTGT
Source organism: Himalopsyche phryganea (assembly GCA_022494535.1). Taxonomy (NCBI): domain Eukaryota; kingdom Metazoa; phylum Arthropoda; class Insecta; order Trichoptera; family Rhyacophilidae; genus Himalopsyche; species Himalopsyche phryganea. The sequence continues at coordinate 1,164,417 of JAGVSL010000069.1, read as the reverse complement.
GAAAATGCATAATATTTTATTTTTCATCAATAACGGTTGTATCTTTTTTTTTCAACTGCTTTGAAGCGAAACTCATATCGTTTAAAAATCGTTTAAAATAGGGTTGCTATTATTTCACCGCTCAAAATCGAAACTGTGCACATCGAGTATACAATTTAAGCCGACTTTTGTTCAAAATAACGTTTCCAAAACATTCTATTTTAAGACATCGACTGAAGGGGCTTGATGGAATATCAATATCAAATTTGAGTTATTGAGATATTGTACACTTCCATGTATCTTGTCACTTACGACCAGGGCTTCGCCTTTCGGCATCTTTAGGCACTCGAAAGGCGAAACCCGGGTCGTTAGTGACAAAATACATAGAAGTGTACAAAATCTCAATAACTCTTAAGTGTTGATATTTAGAATACTTGAATACGTTGGTATTGAATAATTGGTTAATTTGGCACACAGTTTGGATGAATTATTTAGTTGTAAGCTTTCTTGCCCATATATCCCCTACTGAGTCTTTCTCGCTCTTTCGCGCTTCTATACAGTTTAAAAGTAAGTATAAAGGCGGAAAAGTGGCGGAAAAAATTAAGACGCCGCAGAATACGAGCGAGAGAGGGACAGACGGTAAAATATAGTGCGCGGAAAGAAGCACCGAAAACTTTAAGCATTAAATGAACTTTTTTAAAAGCTCGGTTTTATAGTTAAAGTAAAAGTGCTACACCTGTAAGCTGGAACGGCGACGCCTCCGGAAAAACATCACTTTATTGAGACGCTTTTTCCTCGCGCTACCCTAAACTAATAGTTCAACAACCGTTATCAAAACTGTAAATTAAGGCCACATTTTAAAACATAAAACTACCTATCAAAAAAATGAAAAAGTGTTTCATTGCCACAATTCAATTTGATCATTTTTTAACGCTTTAGACGCCAATTTTACTAGAACCTGGTCTATGTTTACAATCACAAAGATAAATGCAATTAAATAATATCTATAAAAATACTATCATCAAGGTTTTAATTGATCTTTATATTCAAAAAGGAAAGTAAAAGATTGGCTAACAGCTATTGGTTATTTTTCTTTTATTTCTTACCTCCATTCTATTTTTTTCGGAAAAGATAGTATATCTTCAACAATTAGACATGGTTGATGCCTAAGGTGATCATCTCAATTAAATATTAATGTTTTGCGTACAAAAATAAAAGTTTAAATAGAAATTTTGTTTTGACACTTATTAAATAATGAAAATTTATATTGTAAAAGAAATGAAATTTCGACGATGTTTTTACCAATAGGTATAACCCTCAAAAAATAAGAAAATGAGTCAATGATTGGATTTCATTTTAAAGACGACAGAGCAGGTTTCGGGCAAACGATGTAAATTAGAAAAATAAATTGACCACTTTTTGTAAGGAAAACATCATTTTATATCGGTTTTAGTTTTAAAAATTCTGACCAGGCCACTATTATTTCGACAATCCCTATGTAAAATACCGTATATGCAAACATGATAATTTACAGGAGTTCATTTGAAAGAATCATAACGTAACTCACCATAATATAATTTTTTCGATAAACACATCAATTTGGTCAAAACACCGTCGATATCATGACAAAGGGAAAGGAAAGGAAGGGAAAAATAGTGCGTTTCAAAGATTCATAACGCAACTCACCGTACAATAATTTCGATAAAAACAGTTTTCACTCTCTCCTAAACAATTTAAATTTTGAGGGTTACATCATTTGTTAAAAACACCATCGACATTTATATATAAAACAATAAAACAAACAAATGATATTTGATTTGAATTTTTGTTGAACAATGTTTATTAGTTTATTATTGTTAGGTATTAAAAACCATTTTAGATCTATTTGGAATATAATAACCGTCTGGAAAGTTGGTTGCAAAAAGATTTAATGACATTATGCGATGTTGAAATAAAAGTTATGGTATGCCTTTCAAATGTTTTATTTTAATAAAGTTTCATGATACAATTATCGTGATGATAATTATCAACATTTTAAATCTTCGCTCACAAAGGAATCAAATTTACGAGATGCTATATTAAGCGCCCTACTTGTGGAGGCGAAACTTGTTTATTGTTATTTTCGACTCTCAATATAGCAAGTTGTTGAATCGGCGATATTAATATAATTTTATCTGTTGTTTTGAGGGTACGGCTGGGGGTGTTTGTTTTGTTATCTGTAAAGTGGGACATTATTTTGAAAATTATCGCGCGATACCTGCCCCCATGAGTACCTCCTGCTCGCATTTCATAAAGTGATTATATCTTTATGCCATCTCAAACCTGATAAATACTGCAGGGAAAACAATAATATTATTATCCCCAATGTAAATTTTCAGTGTGCAATGAAATATATTATATATTTAAGGAGTAGTCAATTTTAGTCGCGTGAAAATATATTCTGAATATAATACCATTGTATTATTGTCAAATGACATTGTTCAATAACAAATTTACAGTGAAATATTCAAATCTTGTTTACGTTGAATGATTTCATTCCTTGATTTTATAATCTATTTATGATTTCGTTTCAAATGGTGTGTGTGGACGTCTTTCATATTCATTTATTTCCACCAATTTATCCAATCCTGAAAATACACCGTAAAGATGGCAAATAGCTAACATTTTATAACCTCATCCTTATTTTAATTAAAAGGTTTATTAGTCACATTGTACACTTTCTGAAAAAAAATGGTATTTTTACATTGTAGTGAAATACCTGTTGAGATGCTCGTATATTAAACGTGATTAGGAGTAAAAATATTTATTTAGGATGAGAAAAAAATATGATTGAAAAACAAATTGAGATACGAAGAGATTTTCGTCACTCTTAGCTATTCAGGGTTATAAGATCTGTCTTATAATCATCATTGACACTTAGAAAAGATATATTGGTTTTCCAAATCAGACTTATAACTATATGAAATTCTACGCTCTTTCGGCACTATGTAAATGAGTTTGGTTGCTATTATTTACAAAATAGCGAGCGAGGAGAATTAACAATGAAAATAAAATAAGATGGCAGCAGAAGTAATTTGATATACAATTAAAATTGACTACTAAGTTATTTTACTGGCTGCGTTACTAAATGTGACACGTGTTTCGTTTCTTTAAGAAGCATCTTCAGACTAACTAAATCGCAAGGATATTTATTTATAATGTATACAACGATTCTAGTTCACTTTACCCTTCATATTTAAGTTGAGAATTAGAATCATTGTTTAAGTAATAAATAAATAACCTTGCGATATAGTTAGTCTGAAGGTGCTTTTAAAATAAGTTAAATACGTTTCATATATAGTAACATAGCCAGTGGAATAACTATGTCATAATTTTATATTAAAAACGAATTTCCACAAAGTTACAGCCGAATCCTTCGAAATGATGTAATTTGTATTAAGAATGTTATTGGAAATGGTTTTCATATTGCTGCTATTTTTATGAAAATAAAGTTTCTATGATATAAACGTGAAACAATGGATTATGAAAGTCAATGTATTAGAGAATTTAATATTTTTGTAACAGGCGTACACATTTGTATGGGTGTAACAGCTCATACTGTATGATAATATATTTTAGCGATATTTTTTCACATTACTGATTCAATGAGGCGCTTAAAATGAACCGAACAGAAAAACAAAAAAAAAATACATTTGAAGAAAAAAACAGCGTCGAAGTTGTAGTGTGATATCCCGACGACGACGTCGCCCTCAGTCACGCTTTAAAATTACCCGCCTCATAAACCGGCCTATAAAAAACACAGCCAAATCTTTTTCGTAGATCTTTGTTTCATTTTTTTTCAGCATTTTATGATTGTTTCATGTTATCAGAAAGTGAGAGGGCGACTTGGAAAATACCTACAACTTTATTTAATTTAATTCTATTCAAAATGATAAATAAATGACTGTATTCTTACTATCATTGATAGATTTGCGTTTAACTACCACCTTTGTCAAAAATTATATACCGTCGTTGGACTGTAGACGCATAATAAATTATTAAATAATCTCATAGTTATAAAAATGTTCATTAAAAAAAATAGTAAAGTAAAATTATCGTAATTGATAAAAAGATAAACTTTTTAGGTGTTAATTGACAATTATTGGTGGAACGGTGGTATAATTTAAAAATAAAACACAATTTGTTTTGTAATACTTTCACATGTTTATAATGATCGAATGTTGGTGATGGTCCTGACTATTATAAAATTGTGAAAATAGTACAAAAAATTGTGTTTTATTTTTAAAAAAGCCAACTCTCCTCAAATAATGATTTATCAGCAGTATATCAGCATCAAACCAATGTCCACTCTTAATGTGGAGCGTATGGAGCCTTAATGGAGGTATCTGAACAGAAGTTTTCTACGAGAGCTGTTTGTTCCTTAGTTGTTCAACTTCTCTTTTTCGGAGAGAGTAGGTATAAAAAGATAAAACTAGAACAGGACTAGTGGTTAGATAATCGTTACCGCTACGTTCCGTTTTTAAGATTGGATGGGTGGTAGGGAATTCTAGATATCACAAACGATAAACATGAAACGATCGGTTGAAAAATAAATTTATTAAACTGAAATCCGTTACCGAAGCCAATGGCGATCACCACAGCACCTGACATTTCGACATGTTGTCATTTACAAGTGCAATATGCGGTTATAATTTATAATTTTTTACCCAATGTAAAGTGAAATACACATTTTTTGCCAATACGAAATGTATATGTCACACTTTTTACATTAATATTTTTCATGTTTTATCGGCCGCTTTACAAACAGTTTTTTTGTCACTTATCATTCTAAATAATACCTCTTAATATAATTTTATAATTTTATAACATAAATTTATAATATGTTTACTTGTTACCAAATAATAACTATTTGAATGATCGTAGCCGAGATTTCTTTTATTATTGTTTCATGCTTGTAAGATATTTTGATGTCTTCCATTAAGCAGGTCGATTCGACAGGTGATAAAAATACACATATATATTGTTCCATGGAACAAATTTACTTCGGTCCACCCCTTTATTGTTATTTTCTGGTGTTTTTTGGGGCGCAAAATTAAACTAAAAACGTAATTCCTTTTTTATCTCAGTTAATAATTTGTCTTCTAATTGTTGAAATAAAAACAAAGTTTCATCACTACACCAATTAGTCCTAATATAGAATTTATTCAACGAGAAACGTGTGATTATGTTGCTAATACGCTTTTCTGACGAGTATTAGAATATAGAGATGAATTAAAAGTTGATATAATTAAATGAAAAATCAATTTATGAAACTGTAGGTACTGGTGTTCGAAACCAGAGTACCCTAACCCAAGCCTATGACGCTGACCAATCGGCTACAGGCCAAAATTCATTACTACTTTTCCGATCGTAAAGATGCGGGGGGGGGGAAGGCGTTGCTGGAGAGATAAGCTAACCACTAGTCTTGCCTTAGCTATATCCTTCTATCCTCACCCTCTTCGAAAAAAGGGAGGCTGATCCAATGAGTTACAAGCAGTTCTCGTAGAAAAACTTCACTTGAGAAAAGCTAGGCTAAGAGGACATATATTCGACATTGGTAGTGGACATTGTTAAAATAAGGTTAAATTGACTCTATATTCTCATTTATAGAGTGGGAGGATTGAGGAAGGTTGAAAACATTACATACACATATGCCTTTGGATAAAAACTCACATAATACAAAAAAATAGCACTTGCTTAAATGAAGTTTTTTATCATATCCGCTCTCAATGTGGAGCATATGGATTACTAATGGAAGTATCTCAAAAAAATCTTGTTAATCAGTTGCTCAACTCTTTTTTGAACAGAGTAGGAAGAGAAGGATAAGGCTAAGACAGTACCAGTAGTTAGCTAATCACTCTGACCACGCCCCGTTTTAAAGATCAAGTGAGCGGGATGTAATTTAAGACATCACAACATCCATATTTACGAACTGAAATCCATATATCGATTGAAAAATCAATTTATGAAAGTGTCCGTACCAGGATTTGAGTACCAGACATCCGTAACGACGTTGACCACTGCACCACGGACCCGACAAATGTATTTACGACAACTCTACCGGGTATTCATTTTACCCCACATGGATTAAAAAACATTCATAGCTAAATATATGTATCTGCGTACTACTTGTATATTGGAACAAGCGGAATTCTGCTCAAATCATTTGTGTATTTACATTGATATTTTACATAACAGCGTAGCTGGAAATTTCGATTCGGTGAGGCGAATAACATTCGCATGGCATTACGTTTATTATGTAGTGGTGCATAATATTAAATTTATCAATTCATTCAGAAAATGTACAGTGTTTCCGCAGCTAAGGCTAATACGACTAAAAGGATTATTCTATAAACGGTACAATAACGAACGTGCAATTCAAAACAACCGTAACTTTATATTTTAAGCCTCGTTTATTATAAAAAATTAGAATGTCGCCTTGAATTGGCCGTATCTTAGAACCTGAGCATAATTTTCTGTAAAGATATAAAATGTGTCATGCAAAAACGAGCTAGTCTTATCGCTTATGGAATTTACAATAAGATTGTACAATGTAAACTTTAATTTGGAAACTTAACTAAATGCAAGCCGTTTGTGTTCATAAAAGTATTATTTTAGCAAGCATCCCCATATATTAATGTTAAGATAATTTATTATTTTTTCAGTATAATTAATAGTAACTGTATAAACTTCGGATTAATAATACGGTAGCATCCCAAAGTAGTAACTACAGTCAATCTTGGTAACTTTGACCAAATTCTGAAGGTTTTTCTGTAGATAATTGAGATGGGAAAAAATATACAGCATTTGGTTTACAAATAAGTAATACAAAATGAAAATATGGCTGATCAAATTTATTTCAAGAAAAGTTTTTAAATTTTGTTTTATCATTCTTTCAAATTCAACAATAAAACAAATTATGTTGAACATTAATTCATATTTTTACCACGGGGTTACTCAATAACTTTGCTTTACTAAAAAATATTCATATGACATTAGTATTATCATAGTATTATAACGACACCTTTTTTCCATATAGTGGGGCAATCTTAGAACGATGGACAAATTTACCCAAATTTATGGTGTATGTATGTATATGCATTTATTATCTAGATTTATTTAAAAATATTAATTAAAATTTAATTTTTTAGTAATTTACCATATACGTGTAATATGATAAAATCTGTTTTAATAATTTGTTTCAAATGCCTAATAAATTTGTAGCAAAAAGTTGAATAAAAATGCCTCTGTAGTAATTTATTACGAAAATACTAAAAGCAATGCCTACATTTTAGTGATACATTACAATCCGATGCTACGATTTTTGAAGAGCAGCGGCGGCGTACTGGCGTAGACGAGATCGGAAAGTTTTTCCGTAGACGCGTGTCGAGCATGCGGATGGGGCATCTGCGATTCTGAATTCTTATTCAAATATACACCGCCGCGTCAGTTGTAAAGGGAGAATTTCTCTACTTGCTCCTGCGGGATCATCCATCACTTTCGTCCGTCGTGATTTCACCGTGCGAGCCTCGGAGAGCGCTCAACCACCCACTCGGGTCTTAACGAATTTCTAAAAGTGAGGTCCGTGCGATATATAAATCACGGATTTGAAAAGAATGAATGATCAAATTTTTTATATACATATACCACTTTATTTTCGTTTTATTTTACAAAACATGAAATTTTGCCCAAAGCGTATTTATTATGTATATAATGTTATAATCAAGAGCTCGAAATCCCAGCAGAAATATTTATTTGATTTTATAAGAATAGTTAAGAACAATGTTACGAAATTTTATTAAGCATACTTGCAATGTAATATAAAATTAAAATCGATAACGTAGTTATTCCACTTGATTTATCACTAACGTGACGCGTTAGAGGCGTTAGAGGCGAAAAGAGAAGAAATTAAATTTATTTCCCTTAGGATTTTCACCACAAACACTAGTAATTGATTTTGTAATTAGTCTATCAGAGTTTATGTCTTAGCCGCCTCCCCACGTACAGTAGAATGTAATAAAACCCACTCTACCTGAGGGTGCTTGATGGAATTTCAATATCAAATTTGGATTATTGAGATTTTGTACACTTCCATGTATTTTGTCACTAACGACCCGGGCTTCGCCTTTCGGCATCTTCAGGCATTCGTGCGCTCGAATGCCTGAAGATGCCGAAAGGCGAAGCCCGGGTCGTTAGTGACAAAATACACGGAAGTGTACAAAAACTCAATAATCCAAATTTAAGAATAAATTAGTGACTACTTAGTTATCAATTTTAATTTTATATTAAAAATGAACTTTCACAAAGTTGCCGCCGAATCCATAGAAAAGACTAATAATGAATTAACAGATTGGTAAGGTTTGACGATCTAAAAATAAAAAAAAAATATCTTATGTTGGTCACGGGGCTTTCTTCTTTACTATCAATTAATTTAGAACCAAATATATTTAACACTATATATAATATATTCAATAAACAATAACTTGTGATCCTGAATCTCGCAATTAGCACTATAAAAATTTCATTCTTCCAGCTTCCGGCCAGATGTACCACTCTAATTATTGAATTCTTAATTCTTCTTCTGTATGCAAAATATAAAACATATTAATTTTTCAAACTTGAATATTCTTGCGAAATTACGCGTTCCCAAATATATAATATACCAAACATTCTCATCATTACTTAAACAACAATGTAGCCGATATAATAACGCATATTTTCTAAGGATTCGGCGGTAACGTTGTGGAAATTCATTTTTAATATAAAATTTAAATTAATTACTTAGTTATTCCACCGACTGTTACTAAGTGTAATGCATGTCAATTCTTAAAGACACAGTTAAATTTAATAACACAGCCAGTGGAATAACTAAGTTATCAATTTTAAATATATATATATTATAAAGCATATTTTTATTTAATGTAATGATTAATTTTAACCATTTGCATTTTAAGTTTAGATACAACAAAAGCGTGAGAATATTGTTATTGAAGTCGGAAAAGGGGTTTGATTTGGTAGAGATACATTTTACTTACAATGTATTTAGTTCCGCAGGAACTGTGTGATGTAGATGAAAGTAATATCGGCATTATGCCATCGTCAGAAGTTTATATAGAGCAATGGAGAACTAAATATATTGCTTTGTTGAAATAAAGCCGTCAATTAGCTTGCGATTAGCATGCAAGTAAATATAATTTGATATGAAAATATTTCAACGACAACCTTTTTTATGTTTTACCATTGAGAAGTGCCTGCATACCCTTTTGCCCTACAAACCTCCCCGAGGTCGACTGTGCAAAAGAAATTTGCATTCGGCTGGAGTTATCACGTACCTTCGGCCGCCCTGGCATGGGACGCTCCTGTTATAGGCCTATAGGGCGCGAGCTCTAGTAGAAATCTTCGACTCGGAAAGAAAAGTGACCACATGTGACAGGGAATCGAACGCTCCTTTCTATTCTGCCTTCCAGGATGCATACTGATCAGTTTCCTTACAGCTTCTCTTGAATAATGTCACAATATCGGGTGGTGCAATATTATTCACTGTAATTTGTCAAACTGTCTCCATATTGTGACACTAAAGAGGATATTTCGGTGTTTCGGATCATTGGATACCTACTGAGATAGAAGGTTTATAAATAAACACGAAGACGTTATTATTTCACTTTTTAAACAATTATTGACATTTTATATTTACTAGTTTTTTCGAAGGTAAATTGATTGAAACGGTACCTTAATTTATTGGCCATTATTGCATTTTCGTTGATACTGGTTGAGATTTGTATTTATTTGTTATTTTTAATGTATTTATATGCATGTCTGTCAATAATACTATTAGTGTTGTAGTTAAGTTGAATTGTTTTGATCAATATATTCCTGATATCAAACGTTATTCAGAAATGTTTTTTTTTAACAAATTGATGTTAATCAGTTTGCGCATTGCAAGCAGCAGAAATTGCAGAAATAGTATCTGTCAAGATTTAAACATATTTATTTGAATATTTAAAAAAAACATTAGATTTTTCTGATAATGTGTATGGGAAATTTGATTTTACTTAATGTTTGTATATATTACTAGAACGGGCACGATATTATACTTTGTAAGAAATACGAAAACAAATTTGTGGCGAGTAATCAATGCAGACGATGCAAATTCGGCATTATATTTGTAAAGGTTTACGCCCCTGCAAAGCAGTCAGCAAATTCAACTGATGACCGATGCTGAATCTGCGGGAACTAATTAATATAGACGACGCCAATTTTCCATACAACAACCATACAAAATTACCCACATTCTGTCGTCGCGCCCCGAACTGAAAAAAGAACCTTATCAACTAAGACGTTATATTATTTTAGGTCGACACGGTTTATGGTTATTCAGTGTTTGATGTTTGAATTTTGCATTTTATTTTTCATTATATTCTTTCACTACATGACGTAATTCAAAAAAATCTACATTGTTCATCAAAACTTTTTTTTACATTTAGAATCCATTCTCAACTTATGTCTATTATAAATAATTGAGTTAAAAGAACTTGTATGTATATAACCTTGATATTAGAACTGAAATAAACATATTTCAATCAGAACCAAGGCAATTTTTAATTTTGTTCCAAATAATATCTAGGATTATTTTATTTCAGCCATTATTATATTTAAAATGTTGACTACACAATAAAAATCGATTATTAGAAAACCCGGTCGCTACAATTTATTACCAGTAAACCCATCAGTAATATGAAATTACTTAACACCACACTACTGCGTTTGAGGCCAATGCGGAGTCACCAGTCACCACCTCTTTTAATAAAGTTTTATCGACTTTCTTTAATTCATTAACAACCAATAATATTCATTTATGTACGGATTTTTTACCTTTGCACTATTGAGGCTAAAAAATATAACAAACTCTTCAGGTATATGAGAAATAATAAAACCGCATAGTGTATTGGTACTAATGGTAGAATCGAAAAATTTACACAAAACCAACGTGTAATATTTGCCTTACGACGTTCATGTGAATGGTACTTAATGAGCAAGGTAGTGTATTTGTTCAAAGCCACCAAAAGTCCACTTTTTAAGTGAAAAGTAAATTGTGCTGCATGTACGCCGCAAAGCACACAGGATAAAATAGTGACTCTAGAAAGCAGCGAATGAAATCAGTTTGCAGCCTGCCAAAAGCTCGTGGTGCTAAATTTGTTTACATACGAGAACACACATTTGCTTTATGAATATCTACATACCTATTTTAATTTATGGCAGAAGTTTTCAAACTGTAAAAAGCCTTGCTCATTCTAAAGGAGAGGAAATATTTAATAAAATTATGTCCGTTTAAAAGAAAACCCATGTTGAAGAAGCACAATGGATTCTGCAAAATGGTTTTTTTTTTTGATTAATAACAAAAGTTTGACACTGCTTGGTGGCGTGACATAACAAGATGTAATGATACATTTACTGTATTTGTTCTATATTGCATTGACACAATTGAGCAATATTGGTTTTGCATACTGAACTAGAATAACTGTAAACTTTTATTATAGCAAACGAAACAAATATCTGTATTTGAAAAAATAAAAAATTAATCATTTGTACTACTTCCACATGTTTATAATGATCAGAACCGGTTTCGCTTATCACGGGCATTATCAACTTATAAAAATACAAGCATAACAAGGGCTATGTATATAAAATTGAATGTTAAAAATTAAGGTTTATAAAACAGTTGGTTCATGAACTAAGTAAGACAAGAAATTACTGCTCATCAAACAAATTATACCATTACCAAATAAAATAGTTTACAATTAAAATGTTAAGGACCTCTTACAAATCAATAAATACTAATCTGAAATCACAAATATCGCTACATTAAAAGTTCATTAACTGAGCCAAAATGTTTTATGACATTACTGTCGCTTAAATATTCATTAAGCAAATAGCGGATTGGGAAAATTTTAAGAAGAAATTAGTCAACCATTTAAAAACAATGAAATATTAAATATGTAATTAATATTAACAATAAACAGCCATGGTAAATAGAGAACACAGAGTAGCTAGGATTATCCAACAAATTTTTATATCTACAAACAAAAATCAAAGAGACCAGAATCAATTCTTACAACCTAAAATATAAAAATAACATAGGTAAAATACAAATTAATGAATCGGATATAACAGAGGAGAAGATGCAAAGACGGTTTGATCATTCAATAAATTTGAATTGGGCAAAAATTTATATCTATTTATTTTTTGTATGTATGACTTTTTGACATAAATTTGTTTTTTATTACATATATTCAAAAATAGATTAATCGAGATAAGATGTTCAACTAGGTGATTGAAATGTTGTTTTAGGTACAATTTTTTTTTTTAATTTTTGAAAAAAGAGATGATCGAAAAATTAATTCGAATAATAATAAGGCAACGATATTTAAGCAAGGATAAGTTTCTTTATTTTTGATTGATAATTAATCTGATTTAGGATGTACTTCTTCATAGAGTACAGTACAAAATATAAAGTGAAAGTGATTGGTAAAGATATACCATTTTAATCCGATTGTATTTTCAATGCAATAAATTTATATTTTAATCTTAATGATTCCTGTAACGACTTCTCTTCTGCAAGTCTTAGTTCCGTAAACCTTTATGATACAATTAATACGAAAATTCCTAGATGTGCTAGCATGAAAGTATACTTATGTTGCCCTTGTACTAGATAATATTAATTGATCAATACAGTACGGCTCCAATAAATGTTCAGTATCTATTTCAATTTTTGGTCAGCAATTAATCAAAATGATCAATAACTAATTCGATAAATGGCTAGTATACAAGTGGTCAGTTAATAAAATAAACGGTCACTTATTTATTTAAACGGTCAGTTTTTCAATTAAACCTAACCTAACCTTTATTATTTTGGCATTATTGATCAAACATAAGTATTAATTGACCATGTATGGAATTAGATACTGACCAAATAATTAGTTATTCATTATTTAATTTTACTGTCATCAACGGCTTGAGAGAAATAATGTAGTAAATTTTTAAATTGCATGGCCATGATGTTTGAGAAACTCAATCATAATGTATTTGCATATGGCTCAAAACAGCGCTCCTTACTATAGTATTGAGGCTGTTCATGAGAAAGGCATAAGGTGCAATGTGAACTTAGTTAAAAACATTATTTTTACTGATAAATAGTTTATTAATCGTTCAGGTTCGAAAACGGTTAAGATTATATAAGATGTTCAAGCAATTTGTGTTGTGTGATTTGAGCAGGGATGTAAGTCAGTTGTTCGACACTTCTCTTTAGAGTAGGTGAAAGTGAAACGTTGGGATTAGAAAATTACTGGTAGTTAGTTAAAGTAAAATACATGACTGTCTTTATAATAAATTTGCACGGTTGAATGTATGAATTGGGTCGGAAAGAATGAAAACGTGACATACATCCATACTTTTGTATTTTGCATTAACCGATTGAAATAAAAATGTAGCGTAGACGAATGATCAATGGTCAGGTCTTTTTGTTCCAATTAGGTGAGTGAAAAGTTTGGATCTCCGAATGGAAAATGAAAATCTTTTGAATACTATTAATTTAGTAAGTAATAAAAATAAATTTAGAACATCTTTTTTGACACATTTTTGGTAATCTAAAATAGTACAAAATCTAATGTAAATTAAGTAACAAACCAAATACGTGAAAATGTACCTTACGCCATTCTGAATTATTAGTAACGATATTAACGTGGTAGTTATTAGGGTATTTGGAGGGATGGTAATATATTCTGCGTTGGCTGACTGTTTATAACTCTCTTATCGCTGAATACTGGCAAATCGGTATTACGTTAATATGAAAGCTTTTTCAATGGATATACGCCAAGGTTCATTGAAGAGTAATTAATGAATTCATCAGGCGATAAATTTATAGTAAAGAATAATTACATCTACTAAAACGCAAAGTCTACGAATTACTTTATTCACCGAGGTTCAATAGTCAGTTTTAATTTAGTTATTAAATTAATTATGCTACATAAAAGATCAATTAATTATATATATAGACAAAAAATATCAACAAATTAATTGGCATTATTTTTTACCATATTCACCCTAAGTGGACATATCGCATAAAAAGTTACTCTATGGGCACTGCTGGTACTCAGTCTCTTTACCCCTCTTTTTTCAGAGAGGAAGTAAGGGTAGAAGAATGGGGCTAAGACAAGACTCGTAGTTAGCTTATATCTTTCGTTAGGAGCCGTTTTTGAAATCGGATGTGTGAGATAGAATTTCATACATTAAACACGTCAATAAACTCGAACAAAAATCGATAAATCGATTGTTAAAAATGAAATAATAAAAGCATTCGTATTGGAATTCTAGCCAGTGGACACCATAACCGGCATAGTCAAAGAGCACTTGGTTACAAACCCGGAATTAATTCAGTCCAGGTAAATTGAGTTTGAGATTTAATATCTACGTTGGAAAGGAAAAAGGACGTAAGCCACAAAAAAATTAAATTGTATACATTGTGATTACTATAAAAAAAATATTTTGAAAAGACGGAGGGATAAGTCCTTTTGCCTTTCTACAGTCGATATATTACATATTTATTTATGAATATAGTGTACTAGCGCGTTTTGTGTGAGTTATACACAATATTTATAAATATGAATAGTATAATAAAAGTTTATATTACGTGTTCATCTTAGAAATTTATTTAAATCGGTGAAGCTTATTATTGATTTAGTAAAATAGCAAAACAGAAGTCGAGTGGTCAACACCGTTGGATTTGGTTGTGGTCGTCACAAGCTCGTTTCCGAGGACGGATATTTTCATAAATTTATTTTCCAATCGATGTGTAAATTCATGTTCGAAGGGAGGATGCGTGAAGTGTTTTCCACCCAAACGATATTTTAAAGGGTGCGTAGGGGTAGCGATTAGTCCTGTCCTAGCTCTCTCCTTCTATTCTTACTCTGGCAAAAAGAAAAGGTTGAACTGCTGACTGACAAACGGTTCTCAAAGAACAACTTCTGTTGAAATATACTCTATTATGAATCCACGAACTCTGGAATGGGCGCAGATATGGTTAAAAAATAGCAAAAAATTGTATTTGCTATCGTAATGAAGGCATGACGTCACATCACTTAACTTTTACGAATATCAAACTTTGTATGTATGAATAATACAGACCATTCATCGGATTAAACGCCAAACACAGGCGTGCCAAACTGTTTACCCGCCGCTGTCATACTTTTTAATCCACTGACGGCCTCACGGCCTGATATGTGGATAATACAAATATCATACCATTAATACCTAGATGAAAGTTTATTGTATGAAAGTGAAGTTTATATTGATATGTTAGTTAAAACAAATGCAGCGAATTAACGATTGCTGTCATGAAGCGACTAAGAAGTATATCAAAAGACTTACTGTTTCTTTTAAAATTATTTTTTTTTGCAAAATGCATGTCGACAATTAAGATATTTTTAAACAGGAAATATTTATATTTTGACAAGTGAATCGTATTGAAAACTTTGATGGGCGGGTCACTTCGATGAATACCTGTAGTAAATGAGTGAATAATATGAAAATTTATACAAATAATGTGATCAATTGAAGATGATTGAAGAACAAATAAAAGTCAGAAAACCAACAGTGTGTATTAACAGAATATTAATTTGTTATCATCGTAATCATAAAACCGTTGTCGATCTGGTATTTTTTTGTCTGGTTTACTAAATTGATATTGGATATTTACGTGTGTCAATTAGTAATCAACAATGTATTGTTATTGTATCGTAAAAATGTTGAGCAATAAATACTTGTGAATCCAATTACAAACAGTGATTATTAATTGAAATATCTTCACTACGTAAGTGGAAAACATGACTGCCAAGAGCACAATGGAATTCTTGGATATCAAATATTCATCTGGAATAACTTAGAGTGTGCGTATGTTATTCCATTTTGAAAAAAACATTTTTTTTGCCGGTAAGTACATTAATGTAGATTTATAGGCAGGTAAAAATTACAGTGTCAAATCCCTAACTATATTTGTATCAAATCCATCTATTCAATTAAATATTATAATTTTCTATACGACACAAATTTTCGAGGCTAGAGTTTTTATACTAAAAGTCCAAATTGTCATTTACTGTTTACATCTGATCTATTAATTTATTACCTACCAACTTCTGCAATGTCAGTAGGGTGACGATTCATATTTTTTAAATTATCTCTGCTAAGGATTGGAAAGGATTAAAATAATGAGCATTTTCATATAAACGTAAAATGTCGGATACGTGGTGCAGTGGTCAACGTTTTTAGCTTCGGTTACGGATGTACGGACAGTTTCATTTCAAATATAAAACCCAATTGGAATAACTAAGTTATCAATTTTAATTTTATATTAATAATGAACTTTCACAAAGTTACCGCCAAATCCACAGAAAATATGAAAAATTTCATTTCAGTTGGATTTCTGTTCGTAGGCATGGATGTTTGTGATGTTTAGAATCCTAAAAATGGAGCGTAGAGCGATGAGCTAACCACTAGTCCTGTCCTAACCCTATCCTGCTATCTCCACTCTCTTCGAAAAAGAGGGAAAACTTTTGTTGAGATACCTCCATTAAGAGTCCATATGCTCAACATTGGGAGTGGAGATGGTAAAAAAAATTAACACATCATTCTTGACGAAACGTTTATTATCAAACCGAGCAGATAATATGAATCTTTGAAATGAAATCCTGTAAATTCTCATGATTGCAGATACGGGATTATACGTAGGGAGTGTCAATATAATAGTGGCTTACATCAAGTGGTCGGGTCAAAAATTTGAAACCCGAAACCAATGTAAAATTATGTTTCCCTTTCAAAAAGCGGTCAATTTATTTTTCTAATTTAATCAATTGGCCAAGACCTGCTCTGTTGTTTTTAAAATGAGATCTAATCGTTAACTGATTTTCGTATTTTGTGAGGGTTACATCAATTGGTTAAAAAACCTTTAATATAATAAATGAAATATATCAATAATACAACAATTTTCAATCAACTATTTTAAAACTATAAATAATATTTATCACTAGACACCTGGGTATGTGTCAGAGTTAAAAATATAAAGTGCAAGTTTATATATACAGTAAACAGTGTAAGTATATACAAGGTAAACCAAGGTATGATTTGCGGATATGACTTGCAAAGGTAAACAGGGTCGGAGTGTCGGTTTACATAAGCAAGCTGTTGCTTACTTGCTTAGAGTGTGGCCGCATTATTCCAACTAAATAATAACTTTGGAATGGTGGGTACATTTATCATTTTCACTAATTTGATAACTGTGCAAACAAAACCAAACACGTAACCTTCTGTGTCCATCAGTGGCAAAACTAGGTACTAAGCGATTATTGCTTAATATTTACATCGGCTTAAAGAAATATTCAACTGAGAGAACTAACTAACTTTCATAAATATGAATTTCTTTAGAGACAGTAAATCTATTGGTGAGTTGGAGTTTACCTGACAGAACTTCAATGTAAAAAAATAAAAATATCAAAGTATGTAGTTCTAAAAAAACAATCTTATATAATTTAAGTAATTTAAGACATCGACTGAGGGTGCTTGATGGAATTTCAATATCAAATTTGGATTATTGAGATTTTGTACACTTCCATGTATTTTGTCACTAACGACCCGGGTTTCGCCTTTCGGCATCTTCAGGCATTCGAGCACACGAATGGACTCGAACTGATAGTTCTTATATATCAAAATCAAAGTGGGTTTGTTCTTATCTTATGCACTGCCATACCATTCATTCGATTCCGATAAAACTTTTTCAAGTTATTGCTTGCACTTGCGCAAAGGATATAGGTATAGTCCGAGCAGGCCCGGTCTGGCCCGAGCCCGACTCTCAACGTTTTAATTTTTAACTTACAGTAGGTCTTGTTATATATAAAAATCAATCTCACAATCCAGATATATCTAGAATATGAAAAAAAAAATAACGAATCAAATTCGTACAAATAGCGACATCTCGGAAAACCTTCTGATTTATTCGTGTACGCACCAGACAGACAAACAAAAAATATTGTGTGTCCAAAAGCACTTAAATAAACAGAATTGAAACACTTTCTTTCTTTGATTGCTCACTAGTAAGATATTAATGATAGTTACTTTAGTTCACAAATAACCAACCATTCTATTTAATTAATTAAGATTTATTTCAATCAAATACGAGTCAACAAAAAAATCATTAAACTTATTCAATTGATGACCTTGACCTTGAACTAAAAATTGCAATTGTCACAAAACTCATTTTGTTTAGGTTTCAGAAACATAATACAGTAAAATCTCCATTTACACGGCAGTCGGGACCGCGTTATTGGGAGTCGCGTAATTGGAGGAGTGAATCTCGTACAAAATTAAAGGTTACGTTTTTTTTCGCGAACAATGCAAAACTGTCAAAACTAACAATAAATGAAAAAAATATATGGATGAAATATTTTGTTACTGTGTGTACAGCAACGACAATGGAATGCGACCGCACAATTGACGGATTTGCAGCGAATATTTCTATTCGACGCGTAATTCGGGGTAGCGTATTTGGGGGTTCTACTGTATCGTGGTTGTAAAAGACCTTTACTGTTTCCATACAAAACGGCCTGGAGTATTGTATGTTGATTTGAGGGACTTTTTTTAAATATATCTTTGCACAATTGTATGGAGTCATATGCAGGTAATCGAGAAACGCAATAAAATGAAAAATAGTTGACTTTGTTGTTTTTAGGCCAAAGTCTTCAATGAGTCAGTTTAGATGATTTACACATCGCAATTTTTAGTTCATTTATATCATGCTTCCTAATGGTAAAAAAATAACAATATACAGTAATAATTGCCATTAACTTCAGCCAATGAACACTGATGTTTTTGTTTATATGTGTCTCAGCTGTATATAAATAATGTGAATATACCATATATGGCTGTGATATTTGAAACCAACACAAGCTTGTGATCATTACAAGGTAAAGGCAAAACGTCGGAGCAATGTTTGCACCCAACAGGATATTGCTCGAGATTGAAAATGCGTGTCTACCCCGTATCACATACGCGCTTCATTAAATGTCGTTTGCACATAAATATACATATACCTATATATATATAATATTTAAAATCATCATATTAAGGAAATGAAAATGGCAATTTTTTAGTATAACGAAGAGTTTATTCACCGTGTAATATTATGTAATACTTTCATAAAAATATTGCAGTATTAGAAAAATAAATTTATCATTTTTGGAAGGGAAACATCATTTTACATTGGTTTTAGGTTTAAAAATTATGACTCCCCAACTTGACGTAAGCCACTATTATATCGACACACCCTACGTGTAATCCCGTATCTGCAATCATGAGAATTTACAGGAGTGCATTTCAAATATTCATAACGCAACTAACCATATAATGCTTTCGATAAAAACAGTTTTTACACTCTGCTGAACAATTTCAATTTTGAGGGTTATATCAATTGGCCATCACACCTTCGATATTATCATCACCGTACTGGCAGAAGTTGGTAAGTAACAAAATTGACGGAAACTAGGTAAGTGCACAATGAGATTCTTGGATAACATTTTTTCGTCTGAAATAACTCAATAGGTGCAGTTATTATACCAGGTTGGGAAGCAGCAATTTATTTATCTGTAAGTAATTAATCCAAGAAATTGCTCCTGTCTATTGACTCTTAACTTAACTAGTGTTATATCGGCATAAGTTCATCTGTATTTTGATATTATGATTATCTTTGTAACATAAAATACCGAGTCTAAACAGTTTATCCTACGAACCAAAATTTTTATTTGCTGTTTATTCAGAACTGTCAATATGTTACTTACCAAATTCTGCCAGTACGGTGACGATATATTTATGTTACACTTATAATGAAAACTTTCATGAACAAATGACTCTATGGCGAGAACTGTTAGTAATTGAGTAGCTCAACTTCAAATTTCAGATAGAGCAAATGGAGATAAATGGGATGTAAAAGGATTAGTCGACGTGTCATTTCCCAATCATTATAACTAGGTGATATAACCTCCACGACGACGCAGAAGGTTAAAAAAGCTCATAAAAAATTATTTTTATTGAATATTGCGTCATTTCTTCTGTATCAAATATCATATTGATACAATCACTACATTGTTGCAATATATTGAGTTGTATTTATCATATAATTTTATCTCTACTAGAAAATACATTGTATGAAATTCATATAAAGGCTAGCGTAATATTAAAATTTCGTTTTTATTTGAAATGAGGTGGGGGTGACGTTGAGTAACTTTGCAATGGTAAAAGTTCATGGCATCAAAATGGTTTAGAAACATTAAACTTTTATCACGGATACCTTATTTGAGTTGAAATTCTATACAATGATTGAAATTCTAATCTGTATCAAATAAATTTTCCAAATTAGATTTAGAATTTCACTAAGCCCACGATTAACAGTAGACAATAGTAACCGTATTAATACCAAAGTTAGATCCAGTAATAAAATGACAATAATAGTTGTATCCATTATGAAACAGCTATATCCAAGTTAAACTGTACTAATAGTGTCTTTGTGAAAATCTATCTTACGTAATGCAAAACGCAAAGTTGGTATACAACTGTTAAACCGGAATCCTTTTAATGGTTGCTATTTTACTACTGAAAACTTGACGCCCCCAGGGTTAAAATAAAGCTTCATGATCCAGAAAAGTTCTCCCAACAAGTGGCTATAACTTCTGCAACTGTATATAACTACCAGCTAGGTATAACTCAAGCTTTATATGGCTATATGTACGTATTACATTGTACATATATGTATAACTGAGAATCGTGTTACACTATTGTCTATGTGCAGGACCGGAGAGATAAAACTATGATTGTTTTGTTAAATATCAATATCTTTTCTTGGAATAGATAACCATTCGAATTGATACGATAATTTAATAAGTCCGTATACTGGCTAAAAACTCCCTTTCCCCCGCAACATTTCCACAAACATACACTTTTAATGAGGTGATTAAAATATGCATACCTCGATGATAAATATTATTTAGAAGTTCGGAACCAACCATGGGACCTGGGCACATAGTTTTTGGAAACGAATATATTTTCAGATTTCGCAAATTTCAGTAAAAATACAATTGGCGTAATATGAAATATGCATGTATTAAGTTCGCTTATTTACATTGAAAGGATTTGTTACTTTGTTATTTGTTAATTGTATCATTCACGAAAATTAATCGTTTTTATTGTTTTCTCGCTAAATATAGAACGATAAATCTCAATAACAATAAGAAAGTACTTGTGAGCCGTCAATTTAACCAAACGCGCTAGACAGGCGAGGAGAGAAACACGGTATGTACATTCATGCATTTATGCTACATATTATTAAAGGTAACTAATTATTTGATCAGTAACTAATTCCATGAATGGTCAGTAATTAATTCGATAAATGGTCTGATGATTATTATGTTTGCTCAGTAAATAATTGCCAAATAAATAAACGTTTTTTTTAATTAAAAAACTAACTGTTTTGTGTAAATATCTGAACTTTTAATTTAATAGCTGATCACGGGTATACTGACCATTTATTGAATTGAATACTGATAATTTTGATTAATTACTGATCATTTATTATTTATTACCGACCAAAAATTAAAATAAATACTGACTAAATAAATGCAGGCCGTAGGTTTCATGACAAAAAGTACACTTATATGAAAAATTATTTCTTGAAAGTTATGCGGATTATGTTCACGATGTTTTTTACGATTATAAATTTATCTTAAAATGCGGCTCTGGGCTTGGCAACAAGATTTTATGGTGCAAAACTTGTGAATTGCAAACAAGAGACTGGTTAGCTTTGAAAATTTTATGTAAGAAACATGCTTCACACTTAAAGTTTTACTGTAGAACAGATCTATGTAGGGCGTCATACGTACACAGGTATGTGAGTGTGAAATTGGTTGCATTCCAAAAGAATGTTTTATCAAATCTTGTATCAAACATTGAACATAAAACATGAACGATATATCTACATATTGAGTCGTCTAACTTCAAACTTGCACAATTATTTATGAAATGTGCGCGCTCGTTTCGTTTATCGAATTCAATTTATTTAAAAATAGTATTTAAACACATTACGATTGAAAATATCTTTAGTAACAAAGAACGAGTCCATGTTAGGGCGTGGTTGATTAATAAATTTGGAGATAACATGATGAATGATCATTCATAAAAATGTCACCGTGTAGTTGATAAGAGGCTTTTAGCCAGTGGCGGACTGGCTCTAAAAATTTTACTTGCCAGGAGTCACTGGGGGCACATTCAAAAATAAATTTGTCCCCTCCTCCCTATGTAACAAAATTTTCTTTTTCCCATCACGCTAAAATCAAGGGTACTTATTTTAGGCTAAAAACTACTGTTTATTTTTTATTTTAATAACAATTTTATGGTGCATTTTACTGAGGGCTCCTAATATACAACGGGGCACACTTGCCATCCGGAAACCTTTATGGCATGTATGACCACTGCGCCACTGCTTTTAGCCAGTAACAAAAACTGAGTCGATGGTTATTCCTATATTATTATCAGTAAGTTAGTGCTCAAATAGGTGATTGCATGACTAAAAACTTTAATAAACCTATTTCCTAATTAAAACGAAAGAAATATTTAAGAATATATTTCTTATTCTTTCATCCATGTTCACTTTTAGTGATTAGCATTTTGGACCACTAAAGATAAAACTTCTTTTATTAATGAAAAATTGTCAGTCACCCATTTCAATTACAGTAAGAAAAAAACTAGAGTAAGCTTAAGTTGAAAATATACTGTGTCGCAAAAATATGTATCCACACTTTAATGCTGGCAACTTGCTGAATTTTTAAAAATGTTAAATTTTACAATTGTGGATTTAGTGACACTCTGTATTAAATAATATATGAGCCCTCGAAAAGTCAAATGAGCCATGTGATTAAATGGTGAAACTTGTTTATTAAAAGTTTTTGTTAAATGACTTTCTTACATTATTTTCCACATTGTTTAATTTAACTTCCTGCAGAATAAAATATCTTTGAAGCCTGCATTTAATTAGCTCATTTCACTTTTATGATATTTTATGAAATGTAGAATACCGAAAATCATTTGGCTTACTTCGCTTCCAATTGGCTCATATTCATGAATTTTTTGAAACATATCTATAAATGAAATGAATGTTTTCAATCGGAGGTTAGTACCATTGACCCAGCAACCAAGTGGAACTACTGAGCTCTCGGTTTTTGAGGACTGTTTTTCGGAATTAATTAGCCCTATTTTGAGTTGGATTTTGATGCGATAAACAACGATTAATAAAAGTTAAACCATGTATTATTACGCGTAAAGTAAGATTTTAATCAAAATGAGACACATTTTTGATTAATGATCTACGTAATAAGTGTTCATGCTGGAGTTGTTCTCATCAAGCACTCATTTCGTGGCCAAGTAGACGCTAACTGAAACTGAATATTCCGAACAATTTTGTATGATATCAAATTTAGTGTGAGTTTCTTGTACCAACGTTCGCAGTTGAAATGTTAACCTCTCCAATTGTGTCACTTATAACAACCTACTTCGAAACCGAGGCGTGCTCAACTGGGGAACTAAATGTTAACACAACTAAACAAACGTTAACGTATATTTTTTAAAGGCTCTCAAAGGTGTCATTTACGATTAATTTTTTTAAGTCCTCTCCCAATGTGGAGCATATGGTCTCCTAATGGAGGTATCTTAACAGAATTTTTCCATCTCAGTTGCTCAACCACTGTTTTTTCGAAGAGAGTAGGGATAGAAACATAGGACTAGGACATAACTAGTGGTTAGCTTATCGCTCTCGCTACGCCCCGTGAGGATCGGATAGGTGGGAGGGGGTTTTAGACATCACAAACACTCAGACTACGAACAGAAATCCATAAATCGATTGTAAGATAAATTTATGAAAACCGTCCGCCCCGGGAATTGAACCCAATACATCCGTAACCATAGCCAACGACGGTACCAACTGCGCCACGGACGCCGACATGAATTTTACTGAAAGTTTAATTTATTCCGTATCAAATAAAAATTAAACTTGCAAAAATTGTAGAGCAATATAATTCTATGTTTAAAAATACGAAAACACATACAATTTATCATACTAAAAGTTTATGAAAATATTTTTGTTTTTCGGTTTTTGAGTACTGTCAAAAATGAATCAAATAAGTACAATATAAATATATGTAAGAAGGATATAACAAAAATTACATTTGAATATATATTCTTATACTATTTTAAAATCAGATATGTATTGTATTCAATACAATCGTAACCGTTATTCCTTGCTTTAGTATATCGATAGTTATTTTGGCCAATTGATGTAATGATTGGATTTCGCTTTAAGACGACAGAGCAGTTCTCGCCCAAATTATGTAAATTAGAAAAACAAATTGACCACTTTTTCGAAGGGAAACATCATTTTACATTGGTTTTAAATTTTAAAATTCTGACCAAGCCACTTGATGTAAGCCACTATTATATTGACACTCCCTACTTATAATCCCGTATCAACAAACATGAGAATTTACAGGAGTGGATTTTAAAGATGCATAACGCAACTCACCATATAATGTTTTCGATAAAAACAGTTTTTACTCTCTCCTGAACAATTTTAATTTTGAAGGTTTCATCAATTGGTCAAAACACCCTTGATATATCGACTGTAGACATCACAATGTATATTATATGAAAATATATATATATCGACAGTGGAAAGGGAAAATGACTTAACCCACACCACAAAATATTGTGTAGAACCCACACAAAACGTACTAATACACTATATTCATATATAAATGTATAATATATAGACTGTAGAAAGGCAAAAGGACTTTCAAGGAGGAGGATCCCTCCGTCTTTAACAAATATTTTTCGACAATCACAATGTGTATAATTTAATTTTGTTTGGGCTATACACAATATTTTTTGTGTGTGGGCTACGTCTTTTTTCCTTTCCACAGTTGATATGTAACTTGTTACTTGAAGGCTATGTTTTATCTTTCTCTGCGAGGTAGAGCTCCTTTTGTATTTGTTACGATTGTAAACAATAAAAGTCTTCATCTTAATAGTTAAAAAATTAAATAAACTTATCAGTTATGTGTGTAATTCATATATGTTATATTCGATTGACGCGCAGTAAATTATGAAGTTTTCGTAGATTAACAAATGAGTTAATAGCTTAGAAAAATCATAAAGTAATACTGATTGCGTCCTTTTCCAAGACATATCTGCTCCCATAGGAAGTGAAATCGGGCTAGTAGAATAATATTAGTAAAAAAACATATATATCATTTCAATTTTGATTTTTTTTACACATACAATCATATGAAAGTTATTCATATATGTGTATGTTTGCGTACAGCTATAACAATGCTCTTCCCCACATTTGTGTTGGGTGCGAGAAATTTTAGTGGTCCACCACTGTGACCCCGGCAGTCTGGCAGTAAATTAAGCAATACACGGTGAGCCAGCGAAATGCAATTATAAGTGATATGAATGACGTTGAAACTAATAACTACATAAGCTGTGAACATTCACAGCTACCAAGATGTGCGGTAACTGCCATCAGACTCGAACTACCACCGCCGAGGTTCAACTACTTGTCATGATTGGCAAATTACCTTAGTTATTCAAGCGCATCACTTGTAGTATTGCAGACAGAGATTTGCAATATACCAAATTCTCTTTATGCACGGAGTCGAAATAACACGGTCCAAGAAAAAGAACCGATCATTTTTTTACATTTTTTTTTCAACTAAAGGACAAAAATCCGATGTTGCACTGTATTATGTGCACCCTGTACAATTCCAGCGTGATTTAAAAATGATTATGTCACGTTATGAAGAATTATATAAAGAACTAAAAAAATGAAATCACAGCATCTGAAAACGAAATTTTTATTTAAAATCAATGAAAAAGAAGATCGAAATGTTATTCAAGATACACTTATAGATAAATATTTTTTAGTAGTGATACTGAATGACTAAATAATTATGTTATGTGATATATAATGTTAAAAATATTTTTTTAAATAATGTATATTTATAATATGAAAAATTAACGTTTTTTTATTGCGTGTTATTAGTTTGAACCTATCTAACATTTTTATATGAACACATTATCTTTTTTTGCACGGTAGTCTTTGGAACGTATCCCCCGTACAAAAAGAGAATTTGGTGCAAAACCGAAACTCACAAATAAAACACAATTTGATTTTAACTACTTCCACATTTTTATAATGACCAGGATTGGTTTTACTCAACACGAGTATTATCAATTGTTCATCTTTATTCATAGAGCCTTTCCTCCAAGAATTGACATTTAACACTTTTTTCGCTGGAGTGGGTCGTTACTGTTAAAACACTAAAATAGTAGTAAATAGGTTAAATTCCAGCTATTTGTCTTGCTTGTCTATTTTTGTCTTTATATAACCGTGAAGAATTATCGAAGATGTCATAGATGTTATTTGTATTCATAATATCACTAAAGCGTAAGTATCTTCTCTACATTAAAGATTTAAATATTTTCTATTAGATAAGAAAAGTATATAAGCTTCCCGTTTCCTATTCCTATATTCAGTATAAATGCACATTGTTGACTACGATTATATAATATACATAATAAGTCTTACAAAAAATACTGTTCAATTACACCTTTTCATCAATTGAGAGTTTTGATTGGCTTTTTTGGCTCACGGACCACTAAATTCATAATTTTAATCCAATGAAACGTTTGTGTTAAATATTATGTAATGAAAAAAGTGATCAAAGAAGACATAAAATGCATGCACCTAGTTCATTAAATAAAACTATTAATTATAAAAGCTTTATCAATCAAACAGTTTTTTTTGATTAAAGTGATATCACAACTTTTCTGAAATAGCCAAAACAGATCAACAATTTAGATGCGTCACTCACATGAATTGTTTGTAACTAATATAGAAAATAGGTTAATTGAATTTAAATTTTAAAATCGTCTTTTACCTGATTAGCAATCATTCAATCAAGCTCGTTGTAAATAATTAAACTTTGCAACAAAGGTTCACGATTAAATGCACTAGAGCAATGTTTCCCAACCGATAGTCCGCTGAACGGTGCCGGTCAAGCGAAAATTTCTACTGGTCCGCAAATAGTTCTCACTCATTTTAAATCGATTTTTGTTTTATTTACACAGCATTTATTATTTTCTTTAGTTGAGCTTATCAAGTGAAATGTTCACATTGTGTTTTTGATCTTAAAATAGATCATACACTGACATTGTGCAATTTTATCAAGAAATTTTGGAAATTAATAGAGCCCAGTTAAATTCCTTGCCAATTCTGAATGAGCAGCTGAACCTTCCTAACTCTCCGTTATTATATCCTCTACGTTGAAACACCTAACAGATGTCACTAAACGTGGAATGATTGTATATATTTACCCTTTCGTCGAATTGCATCCCGTCGAAACCCACAATGCTATTATAATTGTAAAATCACTGGTAATTCCATAAGAGTGTGGCTCTCAGACGTATAATATCTTACCTCGTAAATAATATTTGTCGTATTTGTATCTTCTATATGAACGTTAGACACTGTTTACTGTCTGTCAGTTCGAGGCCATTCGTGTGCTCGAATGCCTGAAGATGCCGAACGGCGAAACCCGGGGCGTTAGTGACAAAATACATGGAAATGTACAAAATCTCAATAATCCAAATTTAAATTTAATAATCAATTAGTTTGCATGTTACATATTTGGTGCTAGAAATCCTACTGTTTTATAACAATATAAGATTTATAAAAGAAAAACAATAAACAATGCATAAAAAAAGTTTTTATTCTTGTGTTAGCGGTGGTCCACAGGTAAAAAAAGGTTGGGGACACTACACTAGAAGATTAGAGTAGTAATAATATTTAAAAATACATTTTTATACGGACAACGCATTCAATGTTTTTACGATTAATATTAATTGACAACTATCAACGATGCTATTATTAATATCGCTTCGATTGATCCAATAAGTACAATTAAAATAATTCTGTTTTTGCCATACTGTTAAATATACTGCTTATTTTCAATGATTTGTTGTATGTGAGAGATTTGTCCTTTGACTACCCATATATTTAAATATTGCTTTTATATATCCGCATATTGAGGGCGATTCTGTAATGCGACATGTTTCACCTACGCTAATGAAAATGGCGCAGCGATTTTATTCAAAGAATCTCCCCCTGTTTTTAATTTAGAAAGGCAACCGGCACATTTTTCATTAATTAACAACAAGTGACGCCAGCCGCCCGCCCACCCCATGGAACGCTAATATCAATTAAGTTTCCATTCAATACTACCTCATCTATGATCCCGGCGGTAAATATACAACTCCACGTGTATAATATTATTTTAGGTATTACTTTACAGCTCTATTTATCGCGTTGATTTAATTAGGTTATGATCAAAATAATACATAATTATTTCACACTGTTTCAGATTTTGTATAGTCAAAGAACTTCGGAATTGAAGCCGTCGAATTGCTGATTCAGCCATAAACTTCGATTTGAATAGTTCAAATTTTGTACACTTGCATACGTTTTGTCACTAACGACCCGGGATTCACCTTTTGGGATTTTCAGGCATTCAAGTGCACGGATGAATTCGAACATTCAGTTAGTAAATATTTTATATCGTTTATATATACGAAGAATTAACAAAAAATATTATCACCAAATCTAGGAAATATGTTATAGATGATCTGAATAATTCCATCAAGCACCCTTAGTCCACATTTAAAATTAACATAGGAATCATAAATATTTAATTATTCCGTCGGCAAATATTGTATTTGAAACAAATTTCTTTTTCAAAGCGCAACGGTGTCATCACTATACAATTAATATATAAGAAAGAAGTTACTATAAAATATAATAATAAAGAAAAGCTGAAGAGACTAAATGGTTACAATATTGAGTAAGTGTATGTGTTGAAGTTGTAGGTATAATATATCTACCACCCCGTATTATATCGACACTCTCTACGTATAGTCCTGTATCTGCAAACATGAGAATTTACTGGAGTGCATTTCAAAGTCTCATAACGCAACTCAACACACCGTTAGTATTTTGGTTAATTGATGTAACCTTAAAAAAATACGAAAATTACATAATGATTTGATCTTGAAAAACGAATTGACCACTCTTTGGAAGGGAAACATCATTTTACATTTGTTTTAGTTTTAAAAATTCTGACCCAGCCACATGCTGTAAGCCACTATTATATCGACACTCCCTTCGTATAATCCCGTATCTGCAAGCATGCAAATTTATAGAAGTTCATTTCAAAGATTCATAACGCAACTCATCATATAATGTTTTCGATAAAAACAGTTTTTACTCTCTTCTGAACAATTTCAATTTTGAGCGTTAAACACCGTCAGTATTATTGGTAATATGTTAGTATGTGTTGCAAGTAATTTTTTACTCATATTTAAATGACTACGTCCTTTTGATATCCAAAGCTTTTTATTAAGACCTGGAATAAATGTATTATTCTGTCATTAAATACTACAATTCTCTTAATCGTTGCTTCTTAGTTCACTATCTATCATAAATGGTAGAAATAATTGACCACTGACTGTTCCGGCCATTTCAGATAAATAAGATCCTACGGAACATTTTGACAAACATATGTGGTTGAATTTGGATTATTGAGATTTTGTACACTTCCATGTATTTAATGGATGGAAAATACATGGAAGTGTACAAAATCTCAATAATCCAAATTTGATATTGAAATTCCATCAAGCACTCTCAGTCGATATCTTAAATTATATGTTGTTGAGTATTGAATTAAAATATTTTGTTCAGTTATTCAATTACAATATTATAAAAGGGTCACTTTTTAATATTTTTTTGGATTTATGTTAAACATTGTATGTTAACTTAACAATGATTTGGAATTTAAAGAACAGTGCATAAACACATTTTTATTACAAAGAACATAGTATATTTTTTTAAGCCTTTTTATAATTTTGAAAATGCTTTTGTATACAAATCCATCAATCGATCATGATGTTGAGTAATAAAAGTTTATATTTGACAACTAGACATTTGACAAGTGAATCATTTATTAGTCAGTTACGGAACCGGTAGCTGTAAATTTAGAAACAATTTTAATTTCTATGATGAACATTTATTTAAAATATTACGTTATTTGTATTAAACTTCATTGTTATTTTGTGTCGTTTGCGAAATCGAATGCATGCATTGACGGATTCTGTGGTTTTGACGTAATAGATTTTCTATGGAAGATATATTTTGTTACAAAATAAGCACACAATATTGTATGTTTTCCTTATGACTTAAACGCCTTCATTGATAAGTTTCTAGTTCATTGGCGTATAAAATGGCGTTCAATCGGACAAAAAAAACGACATAATCGTCGGTCGAAGAGCCGCTTGCGTACAAAGAACGCGAAATTAAATTTCAAGCGGGGAGAATTTCGAATTCGAATCGTTATTCGAAATTTGAATTTGGAAAAGTGCCAACAGTAGCGGCGGACAAATTAAAACGCAGCAGTGAAGCGATGTCAAGCACACTAGAATAAATTGAGTGCACAATCAGACTTAAGCCCCTCTAGTGTTCGATTCGATGCAACGGCACTGTCGCTTTGTATAAGTGGCGAGTAACTGGACCGAGTTGAATAGCGGATTATTACTAAGGTAAAAACAATATTATCTGAAACCAGGCACCAATAATTAATTTGGTGAATTTGACCATCAATTTTTTTTCAATTAATAAATGAATGAAGCTTTGTTCCAATAAATCATCCACTGGTGAGCATATTTTTGATACACGTAAGAAGTTGGGTACTTCATTGTTTTGTGCCAAGCAGGAAAACACGAAATGCTTGCTAATACAATTCATTGATAATATGCCATATGACACATCCCATAACTCAAGCAAATTTTGCATACAGCTCTTGCCTAATTATATTGTGCGGCTATAAAATTCTTCATTTCGCACCTCACTGACTATTTTTCGAAGTTTTACATGGTTAAGACTATATAAATATCGCATAACTGAATAATTGAACAGGTTATTCATTTTTAAATCGGTGGAGTAACGCCCAATACGGATGACGAAGTCCATCCAGCAATGACCGTTTCCCGTTTTACTGCTTCGCACAAAACAAAGAAGTACCAGCTGGTAGATCCTCTATTTCTAAGCTACTCCACCACCGCATAGATTTATTTTACCTAACAACATACAATAAATGTTATAAAAAACTTCATCGCCATAGTTTCTCACTTAATTTCATTGAAATGTACAAACACGCAAATAACAATAATGTTGTTCCACCAAAGGAACTAAAAATTCAATATTTTTTGATTTAATCAAAACTTTCTTTAATTTAATTTTACATTTCGTGTACATCGACTATTTATTCACAATCAACGTTATGACAGTCAACATATCGACTGTAGAAAAGTAAAAGTTTATAACCTACACCAAAAAATATTGTATTTAACTCACCCAAAACGTTTTAATACACTATATTTATATACATATATACATCACTTTTAAGGTGTTATCTGTTAATTCTTCTTGGAAAGACATTATACTTCAAAAATAAAACACAATTTGTTTGTACTACTTTCACATGTTTACAATGATCAGGACCGGTTTCACTCATCACGAGCATCAGTTGATAATGCTCTTGATGAGCAAAACTGGTCCTGATCATAAATATAATCATATATAAATCATTTTAAAATATATAAATCATTTTAAAATATATTATATAATGTATTTACTGTAGAAAGGCAAAAGAACATATCCCTACGTCTTTTTTATAGAATTTAATACACGTTTTGTGTGGGCTGAGAAGGAACAAACCGACTTTACTATAGTGATTGATCGTCGATAACTTGGTCAGGAAACATCAAACATTCGTCGAAGACTAGCCATAGATAGTCCCTCATTTATATTCAGCCTTATTGTGGTCACAGACATATTCTTACTTTTGGCTTTTCCCCTCTGAACAATCCATACTTTTTAAGCATATCTATGGATAGAGCTGTCAAAGCTATTGTCTTCACAAGCTAGATAGACCATTGTTGGTGTGCTATGAACATGTTAAAAAAGTGATATAAAATATAATTGGAATTACACTTTTGTCTCGTATAACACGGTTGATGAATTGTAACATATTTTTGTACAGCACGCTGTATATAACACGGTTTCATTTTTTTTTTATAGAAAATGATCCTATAATCGAAAGAAGTTTGAAGTTCATGAGGGAATTACAACAGATCTTGTCCCTTCATCACGAAATACGTATACGCTAAAAGCAAACAATCGCTTATTACAGAATTTTTTAAGCCTAAATCCAAAAATACTTTCCGTTAATGAAATCTCACAACCGATTTCAGAAAAAAGTCGAACATATAAAATTGTAAGTGATAGCGATGAATGACCTATTATAATGTGTTATTAAAGTTTTTTTTCAATAAATACGGATATTAAATATTAAAATAGAAATTAAAAAGATTCGATAATTTTTTGGAACGCATACCCTAATTTTGTATGAGTTTCAAACCTTGTATAACATGGATTTGTATAACACGACGTTTTTGTGGAACCGTATGACCCTGTTATACGAGGCCAAAGTTTACATGGAATTGTCAATTAGTTATTTGTTTTTAATTCACTCAAGGTCATCTTGTGAAGAAAAGATATAAGAAATAGAAATGTTCAAAATATTTAAAAAAATATATATATTTGGTATTGAACTTACCAATGATAACTATTATGAACACTTGGTAGATCACTTAGTCTCGTATCGCTGCTCTACTGAGGCTGACGTTTTGTAAACTTTATTATGTTTCTCATTATTTTTTCAAATATTGTATAAAACAATTCTGAATGTCAATTATCCATTTTATGTGATCCGCACACCACCATTGTTCGTAATACAAGGCAACTAATGAACAAATTCAATGAGCGCACAATTTTATGCGAATTATATTACATTTAACTGAAAATGACTATTGAATAATGTCATGACGCTGAGCTTATTTAAAGTTAAAATATTGTAACTACATATTGCAATATGAAAGCAAACTAACCAAGGCGCTTTTTCTTAAGCTTTATGGAAAATTTCCTGAAAATGTCTACCGATAATGAGCTTTTGAAGTTTATTTCGCTAGCGGGCCTGGAACTTTTGATCTAGTTTTAAACAGAAGCGAACTGGTGTCACCTCACACACACAGATGCTGCCTTCATAACTAAATTTCATAAAACTTCTTGGAAATCGCATTGTTGTCAATTCGAAAAATAAACCATTATTACTGCTTACCATTAACGTTAATTGCAGACTAACAGTTAAAAAAAGTATTTAAATATTTACATTGCCAACCAAAATCATTTGTATTTTATTAAGAAAATTACAGCATTCTACTTTTGGACTATTCTATTATATTTGAAATTTATTAATATCGTTTGTATTTTTTCTTCTAAGATTGATTGCATTGGTATTTATTTAGTAGAACTCCATTACTACAAAAGCGTATTTTTTTTGATTTAAAGACATTATAGTAATTTTAATAGTACTATTATAACTGCGAGAGTTTTTTTATGTTTATTAAAACATTTTTTGAAAATATATAGTTTTTTGTTTGAAGATATACCTACTGACACATCAAATAAACCTTTTGTCACAGTCATCACATTTTTTTATAAATCTCCATGCCGTCGTTTCCATTGCGAAATTGCATATCTGCAAAAACACTTTTTTTCAGGAGAGAATAAAAACAGTTTAAAAATAACTTTATCGAGTAAAATCAGAATCTATCTTAAATATTTTACCTTACGGCACACTCGGGGTGGAGGATTTTTATGCGGCACACCAAATAAAAATGACTTAAAGAATGTTATGTATTTTATTAATACATATGAATTAAAAAAAACTTAGTGTAGGTAATAATATACAATATTTTTTTATAAATATATATATAATGTATACATTTAATACTTAGTTGGTAAATTTCTTATCAGTGAGAATGATACAATTGATTTTCAGAAAGAATTATGTCAACACGGCTCTCTAAATTTGATAAA
The DNA here is from genome assembly GCA_022494535.1 of Himalopsyche phryganea. Lineage (NCBI taxonomy): Eukaryota > Metazoa > Arthropoda > Insecta > Trichoptera > Rhyacophilidae > Himalopsyche > Himalopsyche phryganea. Next base: position 1,130,210 of record JAGVSL010000069.1, on the reverse strand, counting down.
ACAAACACGAAACTTCTTATCTACTATCTTCATCCGTTCCCTTTTTTTTTATCTCATTTCATCAACTTCTAAGCTTTGAGTTTTTATTTTGTCTTGTCCACAGTTCTAATTTGTCTTCATTTGTCGCTGCGCGGAAATGAAGACAAAAGTGGACAGAAAAAATTGAACAGGAAAAAATCCCACACGGAAAAAACCGCACACCGAAAAGCCGTACACAGAGTAGAAAAAGAAGTATTCATTTTTGAAATAGTATCATGAGTTTTTCAGCTTGAAAAAATGTTTTAAATAAAGTCAAATAATAATTTTCAGAAACTCAGAACGTTCTGGCCGTTGACGGTGAATAGGTTCTGTGAAATTTAGGATCTCTGTTTAAAAGTGTTGAGTTGTGGATAAATTGTATTGAGACATTTATAGGTACGCGGTAAGGCATGTTGTGTCTTGTAGTGGTAGGATAAATTAATTTTTTCAACTATTTTTATGCTCTCTTGAAAATTTTCTATTTTGCATGTGTACAATTATTTTTCTATGGAAATGACAATGTTATTTTTAACCGCTGAAACTGCTATATGAAATTTGCGCATTGAATTTGTTTATGATGAATTTATTGTGAACTAGAGCAATCTAATAGTTATTCAAATTACTAAATTAACTTTGTTAGAAATCTTCATCTTTCGAAATTTGGTTGAAAGCTAATATTTGTGCGCATTATTAATTTTTACCATTACTGCGTATAGAATATTATTTTCTATGAAGTGTATGACTTCGCGGGACATTTTTCAGTTGTAAGTACTTCACTGGTAACGGTTTTGAATTTTTATACTCACGTTCTACAGATCTAAACATTTTTATTCACTGCTGCTCTTATTTAAATTATGAATCGAATATCCCACATGGAACAAGAAATGCAGCTATCTTTTTATTCAGATAACTTGAAGTAGTAATTTTTTTTAAATTAATACGTTGACCAATCCAATTTTTCAAATTGGATTTCGTGTCAGGCAAGCGTTATATTAACATACGTAGATGATATTTACATGGTAACCAATATTCGTATAATGTTGCAAACAAATTATCACTGTTGACCGTCGAATCCATAAAAAATCCCGCCTTCCCATAGTATTTATTGTCATTCAATTTAAAAAAAACTTAATGTTGAAATGTGTACAGAAAGTGGTTCTCAAAATAGCTATGTTTCATATTATTTATGCCATATATTATTTATACGAATGGACTCGAATTGACTAAATCGTGCGCTCGAATGCCTGAAGATGCCGAAAGGCAAAACCCGGGTCGTTAGTGACAAAATACATGGAAGTGTACAAAATCTCAATAATTCAAATTTAATATTGAAAATTTATCAAGCACCCTCGGTCGATGTCTTAAATTATATCATATTTACTTATTAGCAGCGAATATGGTTGTAACAAAGCAAAAAAAAATTAACGAAATAAACATTCTATTGGAGCGATATACGTTTATATACAAAGTTTTCCCGTTGCTTGAATTGCAATATTTTCAAAATATGTGGTAATGCAATAAAGCCTGAATAGCGTTTTTATGATATATTTTCATTCTCGAAACCCCTTTTTGGCGAAACAAATTTTGTGAAACACTGCTTTTAGTCAATAGCATGTTTTCACATTATTAAACAATTATTTTGCTATGTAAGTACTTGGTACGTAGGATTTAATATTATATTTTGTGATCGACCGCTTTTAATGCAACAGATGTTTCCGGCGATACCTAATTATTACACACATTTACTGTCCTTTGTTATATGTGCATCTGTTTCCTATTATTGTCATATCATTTTATATAAAAATACTGCACATGTCTATTATGTGGTAGTTTAATATAATTATTGTTACAGACTTATAGCTATTTGTAATGTCCATTCTTTGCCTCATTATAAGGTAAAATTACTGATAGCTGACCGTGTACAAGTAGTTGACCTTTTTCAATAAAAGTGCCCAAAATAAGAAACGTATACACGGGATTGCTTTACATTTTAGAATTCAGACAAGTGAAACCATCTTTTGTCGGATTGAGAAACTATAACATCACCATATATGTCATTGGGATGTCATAGCGGCAATTTGAAAACAACACTTTATACATTAAACATTTTATTTTGAATTTCTCAAGAAAATTAATAAAGATATTAGTGAATGTAAGTATATGCTACTTGATTCAACCAAGAGTGGTCTTACAGGAAACTCTGATGGAAGGTTGTCATGAAACCCTCTGATTAGGCGTGGTCAACTACTGAAAAAAAAAGTGGTCAATTATAACTGATACAAAAACATGGTTGTTAAAAATTGAACACAATTTTTTGTAACATACCCTTTTCTAATTTTTGTCTTATCATATTAATTATGACATTGGATTCATTATGAACACACTTGCTTTGTCATCATTCGGTCTAATGCTAAACGTTAATCGTTATTTTTGTTGAATTTCTCTCTTAAACGGTCAAACACTTGTACTTTTACCTTAAAATGATTTTATTTGAAATCTTACAATTCAACCTCCCCTATAAAAGACGAAGTGTTTTTTTTATATATTTCTCTTAGGTTCTACATTATTTTTATCGGATATCTTAAAAAAAATATATAAATTAAACTTTACCATGTAAAAGTATAAATAAAATTAAAAGTGTTTTCTGTAAATTGTTTGTGGAATGACTAATCCACGAGGAATAATTGCCAGGCATTAAACGAATCCTGCCCTAAGTAAAAAGTTAAAAATATAAATAATCACAATCAAAGAATACGGCTGCCGACTAGAAAATTTTAAAGATAACAGGCTAATAATCTACGAGTGTTCACCAAATATTTTTATTAAATATGAAGACGTTAAAGCAAAACCGCCACTTTCCACAAAAAGTCGAAAATGAAATCACATGAATACACAAATATTTTCCATATTCTTGTGTATGTAGGTATACATCTTTACAGAACAGTTGCAATATCCATAGAAAACTGTGAAAAATGAATTTATAAAATGGGTTTACATGCAAAATATATGCAATGACATTCCCGCAGTATCGGTTTTATTTGATTTCTCACGATATGATATTGACGGACAGTGGCGTTTTTGCTTTTAACATCCTTATATGTGAATAAATATTTGAATGACAGTTATTTGTGAATAAAAATTAACTGCGACATCATTCATTAATCAATTGTAATTATTTATATTTTGGAAAAATACGACAAAAGCTTATTCAGCATTATTTTACTTATCATTGTACTGCAGGTTTCGTTTTTGTTAAAAAGTACGTGGGAAAATGTGTCCCATTTGATAAAAATGAATGATTATCGGAGATGCATGTTACATACAGTATAAAATGTTTGTCTTCTTACTATCGTAAATAACAGGATTTTAGTCGGTTCTCATATATCACTGAACACGGCGTGGGGTCAGTACCGGAAACAGGTGTCGAATTCCCGATTTCCGGTAATAATATTTTAATTCCAATTTAACCGCAACCCTACAACTACATTTATAATGTTGTCAACTATTTTATTACATAGGTTGTGCGAAGAAAACAAAGGTCACTGTTCTAAGTTATCATTAGCTCACACACAATGAAAATGGCCAAGTGGTGTAACTAGTAAGTGCGTATGTCTGCAATGAACATAAGTAGGTTAGGGGGAACTCTATTTTGAAATTCAGAATATCTAACATTCTGTGCAATTCTTTTTTAAATTAAAACAAATGTTAAATTGGTGAATACAAAAACAAAAATGACCAAATGTCCATCGGTAGTTTCACAATAAAACCTTTTAATCCATTACAAAATGATAAAAAAAAGATTTGAATACACCAATCGAAAAATAAATGTTTAATAGGGTATTGTCGGTTTCGTTCTACGTACTTCAATATATATTTCAGATGTTGTTAATCGATTTTTCTTAATTCTAACCATTTACTAAATATAATTAAACGAACGATTGCTGACAATGTACTGATGTTTCATTAAATCTTATTAAATATTTTTATAAATTAATAAATCCAGGCTGTAGTTAAAGTTGAGAGGTAAGTAAAACATACGATTATTTCAACGCTGCGGCACGGGGCCTGTTCCACTGATTTTCAGAAACTGATGGTGTTTTGGTCTCTGTGTATCAATCCTACGAAAATATAGAATGATATTGTTAGCTTAATCGCTAGATTTGCACAATCTGGAATGAGATGGATATTGTGTTTAAGAGTCATTAGATTTATCAGTTTATCACTCATGACACATGCTCAGCTGAGGATTTGAATCCTGCACGAGGCCTAAAGATAGCCAATAGTCTGACACGTTTTGTTTTCATATTAAATTCACAACATAGTCTAAATATATATCCAAACTTCCTTCATGCACATACAGTATTTTGTCAACAGATAATTGATCAGATATATTAAATTGGAATTTACTTACTAAAAATCCATTGTAATAACGTAACAATAGAAGATTATTTAATTCCACGAGAACTATGAATTTTAGCCGAAACTTAAATAGCTATCAACTATATATTATATCTTATAGGCAATGTGGAATTAAATACTTTGCTATTTTTGATCACATTTTCTCAAAATGATACATCTAATATTCGTATTATAAACATTAAAAATCTTGGTTTAAACATCCATTTTTGTTTATTTTATGGTCGGATTCGTGGTGCAGTAGTCAACCTCGTTGGCTACTGTTACGGATGTCTCGGTTTCAAGTCACGGTGCGGACAGTTTCATAAATTGATTTCTCAATCGATTTATGGATTTCTCTTCGTAGGCATGGATGTTTGTGATGTCTAAAATTCCCTCCCACCCATCCGATCCTTAAAAACGGGGCGTACCGAGACCGATTAGCTAACCACTAGGCATGTCCAAGTCTTATCCTCCTATCCCTACTCTCAACAAGAGAGGTTGAGCAACTGAGTAAAAAGCAGTTCTTGTAGAAAACATGATACCTTCATTAAGAGGCCATATGCTCCACATTAGGAAAAGACATTAAGAATCTCCGTTAAAAAATCTCTTATCGTTCAGAAAAATGGTAAAAATAAAGTTTATGCCAGAATAAGCGCAGTAATATTTTTAATGGCCTGAAGATGCTGAAAGGATTACACTTCGATAAAGAATGAGATCAAAATATGTAAAAATGTAAAATTTTAATTGAATGTGATTTTCGAAAGCAGTCTTAAAGGGCTTCTTTTTGTTGTCTCATTTTATTCAATGTCAGAGTAAATGTTCATAGCTTTCTATGACAATTAGTATTTTTTTTGGTACGTAAGAAAACGTTATTCTAAAGAATTGTTTAATTGGAATATAAAAGATGTTCGCTTCATGATTTTCAGAACTAGAAAGGAATTAATTATAATTTATAATAAATTATAGTTTGTCTTAAAAAGAAGAGTTAAAAATAAGTTTGTCTGTAAAATTTTGAAATGAACGCTTTTAAATCGCTCTCTTTGTTTGAGTAAAAGGCTTGTCCTACAAAGAAATTGAACAGGTGTTAAAATATAATATTTATGGTTGCCGGAGCGCCATGCACCAGACAATAGCGCAGCGACTGAGTCAATGCACAAAAAACTAGGTTAGACTGACATTATGCACTAAGTGCATCCATACCCCCAGGAAGAAGAGCGATATTTTTTTGAAAACAAATATTTAAAAAAAAGTTTTCATTTCATTATTAACTACAATATTCAATTGACACAAGTAGTGATAAATAATTATTTTAACGTGAACGATTCTCTAGACTACACGTTTATTCGAAAAGTAAAAAAGTTGTATCGAATTATTGATCTGGCGATTCAGGTTTTCAATTTATTTTGAGATACTGTCAATGTGTATTGCACAGAAAAATAGCATTACAAATTATATTTTCAAAAATAAACCGGAATACAACAGACTCATTACGGAATTAAACGCTCAATATTTGCAGTTATTTGAATACAAAAAAATTGTTACGTTGTGATTTTTTACTGTGTTCGCATTTCAAAGTGGAGTTATATGTACAATAAAATGTTTTTTCTGCACTTTCTATTGCAGTATTACGGAAAACATAATTTCAAAATTATGTCAAAAAATTAAAAAAAACTGTGTTCCATAGTAAGAAAGATATTTGTTTTCTTAAAATCTTTATTTTTTTAATACACTGTGTTATGATTGGTGGAAATCATCCAACGGTTCGGAACCATTCTCATGGGATTTTAATAAAATTAGATTATATTTACTTTACTAATGTGTACAGATTTTCCGTTATTCAACGAGACTTGCTTTGTTCCAAAGGATTGAAACATCGGATGATTAGAGTACACGCTGTATAACTTTGCACTCCGGATATAGGACTTAAGATCACATACACTGCTCTAGGATCACGAGATATATATATATTAATATTGACACGCTCTGTTTATTAAACAGAAAGAGTATCAGTTTAGTAAAAAAATTGCTAAGTTGTTGTTAAACTGATTAAAAAAAGGAATTTAAATAACCATTCAGGATGTGAACCCTTAATTGCTATACAGCATTTTGCAGAATCTATTAGGCGTCACTAATAAGTCACTGCTGTATTAGAGTCTTCAATTATTAATACCAATTCGCTTATTAAGAGAAGGACTTTATCCCTACAATTTGATCCATCATTGTTTTTAATTGATGGCTATATAATTAGAGGTAGAACTTATATTCGTCAGCTGTATCATTACTGAATAGAAAATAAAATTGTTTTTCCAAAGCTATCGAGCTATCAATTACGACGATTGGTATAAGCAAAGGCTTAACGTTGCATTGTTCGAAGTCTACTTGAATTATTAATTCATTTTCAAAGTAATGTAGTCGGCTTAGAGAAAGTCAGGGGAGTAGTTTGAAACACATCTAGTGAAATTTAAAAAATCTATTGTTAAACTTCCCTTATAGACGCATTTTACTTAATTTATAATTAAAATTGATGATGATTTTTTTATTCCACAGGTCGTGAAACTAGGTGTGATTGGTGTTTTGCTTCTTTAAGAAGCGTGCTCAGACAAACTCTATAATAATATTTTAAGCAATAACGTAAACACAGAATCCAATTATTTACTTATATTATAAATGAAAAACTAAGGGTGGGGTGTTTTTATTTTGTTACTGGACTTGAATAAAAATAAGATATAAACGATAATAATATTAATCAATTATGTTTCAAAAAGAATATCTGTAAGAGAAAAATGTATCCAATAGACTGAAAATTTAAGTATCAGAATTTGCAAAATCGAAAATATCGACGAATTATTTTGAGCATAATATTTACTGTATCGAGTAAATAACAAAATATTGAAAATTAGTAAATAAAATTATAAACAAGCGGGTGACTCTTGACTATTTATTTCTCATCGGCGCTTTTTTGCCAATTGATGTAACCCGCAAAATTGAAATTGTTCAGGAGAGAGTAAAAACTGTTTTAATCGAAAACATTATGTGGTACGTTGCGTTATGAGTATTTGAAATTTTCTCATGTAAATTCTTAAGTTTGAAAATACGGGACAATATGTGGAAAGTGTCGATATAATAGTGGCTAACGTCAAGTGGCCGGGTCAGAATTTTTAAACTTAAAACCGATGTAAAATCATGTTTCCCTTCCAAAAAGTGGTCAATTTATTTGTCTAATTTACATCATTTGCCCGAGACCTGCTCTGTCATCTTTAAAATGCGATCCAATCATTAATTCGTTTTCGTATTTTTTGAGGGTTACATCAATTGGTCAAAAGACAGTCGATTATATTCTCAACTAAAGACCTTTTAAAGTTCTGTTGAAGCAGATAGGTGGGGTACAAGATTGTAAAAGTATGGAAGCCATCGTTTATTATTATAAAAAATACTAACGTTTGAAATAAGTCATGATAAAATATAGAGGCGAGGGAATATTCTAGAAAAAACTTTTGATCGACGGGAATAGAAAAAAGTTGTTTGACTGTTTGCAAAATAAAATCGAAGCGAGCGTCCGACCATGCCAGTCGATAGTGTGTTTATGATGCCGCCAAAGGGAAAGTAGCACGCGATGCAGTGTTTGTTTGATCCGCTGTCCTTAGCTTTGTCGTCGCCACTGGTCTGATTGTGATAGTCGGGCAAATAGCACACACGTAATGTTAGGTTTGCCCACCCGATGGGGTGAGGCAAAGTAACCTTAAGTTACAAGCAGTGTTATAAGACAATTTGCAATTTACGAGTAGTCCTGGGAGTCCTAGTCTCTACGAACAAATTGTATGGTGGTTGTACGAAGATCATCGCTCAACTCCGTTTTTAGTCGAATATAACATATATTTGAAAAGATTTATTGTCAGTTTATTCAATGTTTCTTTACTATAATCATATAATTTACGATTCATCGAATACCAGCGTATATGTAAATACGTCAAGTAATAATTAAATCATATCTTACAGTTGTCATAATATGTGTAGTGAATGGTACGAAATGCGATGTGTGGCACGGTAGATTTATTAGAAATGTAATTTACAGCAAAATACACACTTTGAATTATCGATTAATAACAATCATTGATAACGACTAGACTTTATAATTATACTCTTTCAAAGTAAGTAAACAACTTTATTTCTAATATCAAATTAAAATTGTTAACTTAGTTATTCCACTAGCTGTGTTACTAAATAAAACGCGTTTCGTTTCTTTAAGAACTTCAGACTAACTATATCGTAAAAACGGTATTAAAATGAATAGTTTTTAGAAATTAATAAAAAAAAAATTAATTAATAGCAAACAAAATTAAATAGGACATGTAACTCACCACTATTAAATTTATTTCCCTTGGGATTTTCACCTCCAAACACTAGTAATTAATTATGTAATTGGTACTATCATCGTTTGGGTCTTACCTTCTCCCCACGTCCAGTAGAATGAAACAAACCTACCCTACTCTTCATTTTTAATTAAAGAACTAGAATCATTGTTTACCTTAGAAATAAATAAACTTGTAATATAGTTAGTCTTAAGATGCTTTTTAAAGAAGCTAAACGCGTTACATTTATTAACACAACCATTGAAATAACTAAGTTATCAATTTTAATTTTATATTAAAACACCAAACTTAAGGTCGAATCCATTGAAATTATCTTTATTCCTATGAACATTAAAGATACTACATTTAATTACCCGCTATTTCATATCATTAAAATATGCTAGAATTCATAAAATTAGTCCAAAACATCAATTTCATGACTCCGCAGTAAATGTAAAGGACCACTCGTCCGCAAAAATACCTGCTGACGGGCCGCACGGCATGGCTTGTAATTATAGGGTGTTTTGGGTTAAGCCATAGGTAACTACAAATTGACAAAGTAGATGATGCTAAATGACTGTGATGATCACGTTTCATCTTGGTTACGATTGTTAATTAATATTTTTTTGATGTATATCGTCAGATTCATACGGTAAATTTTCAAAAACAAAATCAATTCCAAGGAATTAGGCTTCGTAAAAATATATCTTATACTTTATTTTCTATGTGACACTAAGGCTAATTTTTGTCATTATGAATAAAATAAGTAACCGTAAAAAATCATTATAGTTTTTTGGACATGGAGTGGGTAATATCACATCAGATGATTTGTATTTGCATTATATACTTATAATAATTGAGCCATCAATATGCATGTGAGGTGAAGAAACATGAGAATATCAATTGGAAAAAAAAAACTACTTATTTAAAATAAAAAATGTTGATTGATGTAAAGATGAACGTTTTATTCGTAATTTTAATCAATCATTTCAGTTACAGGTACATATAATATACCCGACCGACTGTTGAAAGCTCTTTTTAAAATAGTTTTACTCACTGTTCATAATCGACAACTTAAGTGGAGTTTGGCTATTTAAAAAAATTTAAAAAAAAGTTGATAAGTCCTGCAATGAGCGAAAACCTTCTTGATTATTGTAAAAATTGGGGAATTTGTATAAGAAAATGTGTTTCATTTTTATAAATATAATGCCTTTCCACCATGAATAGACAGTTAACAAATTAAAAGTGATCACAACGGAGAGCAGCCAGGAGCATCCAAAAGATTACATCTGAAAAACAAAATTAAAGAGACCAGAATCAATTCTTACAATTTAAATTATAAAAAATAACAGTATTCATGTAATACACATTAAGCATAAATTAATCGGATATAAAAGAGAGAAGATGCAAAGACGGTTTTCTCATTCAATAAATTTGAATTGGACAAAAATTTATATCTAATTATTTCTTATATCTCTTATTTATCTAATTTTAAAGATTTCTTGAGATAGATTAAGTGTTGGATTTTAAAAACGTTTGTTATATCAAACGTATGTTTTTAAATTTTATTATGTGAAACGTATTAAAAATCAAAAAAACTTAAGTGTCCGAAAATACGTTTCTCGACCAAAATCATCGTGCATCTACAAGTCGTAGTGATACCTAGATTTCTAAAGCAGACTCATCCAGTCTTCTCTACTGCAAGCTCTCTTGAACCAATTTATGACGTCAAGTATGTACGAAGGAAGACGCGATCTTTCAGTCTTCTGTCTGTGCCACCCTTAGAAATATTCAACTTCGTTAAAGTAATTGTATCATGCTTGCAACAGTGTATTGGATTCACTGAGTCTATACAATAGATAGATTTGACGACTTTTAGTGAATCATCTGCGTTATCAAATTCTTAGATATAGCACAGACCGAATAACATATCCACAAACTGTACCACCCGCCATTATGTTGACTTAATTATTGGTATATGTTATTCTTTTCTTTTTATTTTGATAGGATATTCTTATCACCTTTATAACCAACTAGTAAGTACCCGGCATGCGTTGCAATGCCACTCAAAGAAAGAGGTTTTTGTTTTAATTCTGTTTATTAAAGTGCTTTCGGATTAGAGGTATGTACGGACTGAAATTTCATAAAATTACTCGGTCCGAGCCCGTCATCCTCAGCCCCGGCTTGACCCGAGCCCGAGTCTCAATATCACACTTATTACCTTATTAATTTTCTCAGCCCGAAAAACCCCAATTTTTTTAAAATTTAGTAATTTATTTATACTTTTCATTCATATTCGTAGCATATTTGAAATAAATCATTTAAGTTATGAATACTATTGCCTTATGGCTGAGTCATGACCCGAACACAGTAGGAAATATTTTTCTTAAATTTGAATTTCTTACCCGGGCCCGGCCTAAGCCCGAGCCAGTGTAGACCTCTATTTTGGATACACAATATTTTTTCTTTCCGTTTAGTGCGTGCACGAATAAATCAGAAGGCTTTTCCGAAATGTCGTTAGTTGTACGTATTTGATTCATTTTTCATTTTTTAGATTTTGAATTTTTTTCTTCAGAAACCTTCACGGGTATAAGCACAACAATTCACCAAAGTTTGATCGAAATCGGATTAATGGTTAACGAACGCATAGAGGACAAACAAAAAAACAAACATTCATTGTTTTATATATATATATATATATATATATATAGATTAATAGAAAACATTATATGTAAAAAAATTTTTAAAATTAACACGATAATTGCATTGTTTATTTCAATGAATATGTTACTAATGTCGATATAATCAAATTTGAAATAAGCTGATGATATAATAAAGTCGCCAACAAAATATTTTCTCATTGGCTAGGTAAATTTACTAAAATTTGTATGCTTCGGTTAGATATTTAGGTACCGCATTACGGCTTTGCATTGATAAATTTTACAGTCGATAGTTCCTTAGTTCCATCGCCCAAAGAGGCTGCCGTGTAGGGGAAGGAAGGCGCTTGAAGAGAATGGACCGCGGTCCGTACGTGGACCTTAGACTGGAATAAAATTGGCTTCGTTTACTTGTACATTCATCACGGTTCTAATGGTCGTTCATTAGTAACCCTTCCTATGTGCTACAGTGTCCTGACAAAAGGGACTTCTCAGTCCCTCCCGGGTACTTCATCGCCATAATTTGAGAGATTTAACAAGTTATACAAAAGTTCGATATAAAATTCATATTTTTTTTATTTTTTGTTGCTGTGTCACTATTTCTTACAGGTATTTCGATTCTTTGATGAGCATCGTAACATTAAATTTATCATTAATTAAGGCATTGCTTCTTTTCTTTATCATATCCACTCCCAACGTGGAGCTTATGGCCTTCTGATCTGCTGAACTGCTCAGTCGCTCAACTTCTATTTTTTCGAAAGGAATAGGGATAGAAGTATAGGGCTAGGACAGGACTGGTGGTTAGCTAATCACCCTCGCTTCTTTCCGTTTTTGAGGATCGGATGGGTGGGAGAGTCCATAAATTGATTGAAAAACCAATTCATGAAATTGTCCGCACCGGGACTTGAACCCGAAACATCCGTAACCGTAGTCAACGACGCTAACAACTGCACCACGGAGGCTTTGCTTCTAATGGTTGATTATTCAATGTATCTATAAGTAATTAAGAATGGTAGAGTGAGATTTTTCTTTTAACCGTTTAACCTGAGAGTTTTTGTTTATAATAAATTTTATTATTAAATTATCTATTTATTATTCAAATTATTGGCCCTGCAGCTTAAATAGACAATGACCGCTAGCAACATCCTTCTCCATTTACTTTAATTTTCCTTGGATTTCGTTTAGGGAAAAATAGGCTGTAGGAAAAATATTGCGGTTAGAGCAGTGGTTCTCATGTGCGGCCACCACGTATTTTTTTTGTGTCCACCAACGGTTCCATAGTAATAAATATTGATATTAAAAAAATGAGTAGTATAAAATGAATTTGATATTTATTTATTCGTATTTTGAATGAAATAGGAATCGTTTTTAGATAAAAATTAATCGGGATCAGTACAGTAACCCCCTCGGGTTAATTTGTGCTGCAGTGCATTAAGTAATTCGGTTTGTTGTACGATAATCAGCTATGTTCATCTTGCAATCTTGTAATTAATTTTCCAAATACATAAAGTGTAACAGTGATTATCTTCTGATTTTTTTTTCGTAAAAATATTAGCATCTGTATATTATGTCATTCTTTATTTTTATAATTTTGAAGACAGTTTGATACGATTCCCAAGTTAAAATGGATTTAAGATATTATCGATAAATAAAAATTCAGAAGGATGAAAGTGTAAAAGTCTTGTGATTAATAATTTAGATTTTTACACATATTTGAAAAACAAACCTGCAGGACTACATAATATTAAATATAACATTTGTAAATGACAGGATTGTAGAAATATACAACATGTTTTTAAAGAAATTTTATTTATACATAAAAAATTTCTAATGCAAACTTGTATCGTAATGGTTTATGGTTAAAAAAATTCGTAGAAGTAGGTAATAGATTCCTTAAATGTATTGGCGTAATATTTTAAATCTCCATTTAAAAAATTGGTGCGGCCACGAGACATTTCCAAAAGACCACTGAGAGGTGAGAACCACTGGGTTAGAGTATACGCCGCATAACTTTGCACTTTTTACCACACTAATACGCTTTTTGTATACCTCACAGAGCGTGTCAATGTATTAGTATGTATGGATCCCGTGGTTCTAGAGCAGTGTATAGATCCCGTGTATGTATCAATGTGTATTCCGGATCTGTGTATGGATCCCGTGATCTTATACCCTAGAGCCGGAGTGCAAAGTTATACGGCGAATTCTCTAATTGTCTATACAAATTTGGCAATGTTACATTATTGAGTTTTATTAAATAATTTACTCAGATAATTTAATTCGGACTTTAACTATACCATGAAGTACCATGGAAAGACAGTGCTTCCAGTCCATAAGTTTGTGATGTATTTTAATTTCTTTTATCAACCTATTAGACAAAAAGTGAACAGTTTTTTTTTTTACAAAACATATGAAAAATATAGCTTTAAGAAGACGAATTGTTGGATGTTCGTGTAAAAAGAGACAGTGACAAAAACAGCACCTCTCCCGTTTCTTCAAGAGTAAGCGCCTTCTTGAAGTTACCTGTTTCCAAGGGAAAGCATTTTTAAGAATTAAAATACCTAATAATGTTTTTTCTATTTATTTATTTGCTACTAAAAATTCACATATATAAAAAAATTCTTTGGGACCTTCTGTTTACTCGATCAATTTTTTAAACTGCATATAAAAGTTCGAATGTAAGGTCATCATAATATTATATATATATTAAAATTCTCAGCCGATCATAAAAACGGTGCGTTGAGAGAGCGATTAGCCAATCGCTAGTCCTGTCCTAGTCCTATCCTTATCTTCCTACTCTCTTTGAAAATGAGACGTTGAGCAAATGAGTAACAAGCAATTGTTGTAAAAAAACTACTGTTGAGATATTTCCCATATGCTCTAGATTGATAGCAGACATGGTAAAAAAAAATATATTTATATTTAATGATTTCAAATATTGGTAGAGAAATATTATGTTTATGTAAATAGGAAAATAAAACTTTGTAGGTTGAGTATTTTTAAGTAATATTTAATACAATAAAAAATGATTATTCTAATTAATTGGTGTCTGTAATAAATTTGTATTAAATAACACATTTTTAAAAAAATTACTGATCAAAAAGGTAAATGCATAATATCAAAAATCAAAATGACGGTAGACCCAAACTGTGAAAAGTGAAAATAACATTGATAAGATAACACTAGAAGGCTTCAATTTATTTTCATTGTAATGTGGTAGCCCTAGATATTATATTCTACTGAAGACATATTCGTAGAAAAATGTACCAACTCACATTCAGTTTTGTCCGTAAATTTACTCAATAATGGTGCTTTTATTAAAAAATGAAATATTTCACTCTATTGCCGTTTTTCTGGCGATACTATTTTTATACGAAATGATCAGGTATCGGGGGTATTTTGTTTTGTGAAACATTTTCCCTTATTGATTTCTGACGATGGCGTAAAGCCGAAATAGCTATCAACTACCTGATAAAAATTTTGTAGAACTAAATACTTTGTTAATTTTATTCTATTAACATTTTCATTTGTTACGTAAAATCTAAAAACTATAGTCCAATTTAAAGGCAGACATTTACAATCATTCGAATAGTGTTACCTGTTAATTCTTGGTACACAATTTACCATTTTTTTACCATGTCCGCTCGCAACGTCGAGCATAATATGGAGTTTATTTTAAAATCTCAACGATAGTTTTTCTAGAAGGACTGCATGCTACCTAGTTACTCAACCTCTCTTTTTTTAAGAGAGTTAGGATAGAAATAAAAAGCTATGACAGGACTTGTGGTTGGCTAATCGCTCTCACTTCGCTCAGTTTTTAGGATCGGATGGGTGGGAGGAAATATTAGACATCACAGACATCCTTGTTTTCGAACAGAAATTCATGAATCAATTGAAAAATCAATTTATAAAACTGTTCGTGCTGGGATTCGCACCGGTGAGAACCGCAACCGAGCCAATGACGTTGACCACTTGACCACGGATCCGCTGTACTTATTTTTTATTTCTTACGTCTGCGAGGGAGCATTAACGAACGAGGTAAAAAATAATAGAAAATGGTTATTCAAAACTTTTCATTCAGTTTGTTATGGAATTGTTTTATCAATCTAATATATTTTATAGGTATTTCAAAAATAAAGCACATTTTTCTGTACTACTTCTACATGTGTATAATGATCAGGACCGGTTTCGCTCATCACTAGCATTATCGTCAGTTGATAATGACACACTCTGTGTATTGTACAGAAAAGTATCAGTGCAGTAAAATGTGCGAAGTTATACGGCGTATACTTTACAACAGTGCTCTCCAACGGTGGTCTGTGGCCAGTGCCAGGCCGCATAAACTTTCCGCCGGGCCACGAGCAGTATGTCAAATTTCAAGAAATTCGCCTTGCAAAAATACTAAATATAGGATTTCTTCGCCTGCACGTTTACTTGTATTTTTAGTTATTGTTAAATAATAATAATGTGTAGTGATGAATGGTCGCTGGTTTTCTCAGAATCGACAGTCATAAATCCTCTCAGGTACATTCAAGGAGGACTGAAATATTTGCTTTTGGATAGGGCGAGTGGTCCTAAAGTCAGCCGTCACCAGTGGTCAGCCTTTTGAGCTTGAAACTTACACATTTAAAAAAACAGATTTGTTTAATTCATGTAGGTAGTCTTGCCACTTGCCAATGTATATCTGCACTATACTGACCTAAATATATGATGCAATACGCAATCAAAAAAAGCACATTTTTACTTCGCAAGTTTCGACAAATTCGTGTTGTATGGGGATCGCTAACAAAATATACTTTATATTGTCATGCTTTGCATCATTATGTTTTTTATTTTTCTTTCTACTAACCGTAAATTCATTAAGTTTCATAGTGATGGCCGAACACTGGATGTTAGGGGCCAACCACGGGGAGAATTGGCATTTTTTGTAAACTCTTATTATTTTATTGTTGGTACAATATTAAATATTTTATATTTAGTTGGTTACATTACTTAATCCCTGTTTAATGAAATAACAGCGAAAAAATGTGTATTTATCATTCATTGACTCAAAATCCCTTTTGAAAATATATTTGTCGCTTAACTGGCCGACAACTAGCGAAATGACCCTAGTGTACTCAGATGCAAAACGTTACCAAAATTTATTTCCAAGAATTTCATATGTATATTTGTTAGTTATAGTTATGTTCATTTGTTGCAATATAAATTTTAGGAACACTCGCACCTATTTTTTTTAAATATTTATATTATTTGTAGCAATAACTTCCATTTTATGTATTTAGTCCCAACAAGTTATAATATCAAACATGGGCTTTATTTTGTATACTTTTTTAAACATTTCAATGAAATATGTGCAGTGTCGTTTTTTATTCAACATCAGGTAAACTAAAAAAACCCACAATGGGAAAAATGTTCCTTTTGATATAAGACGAAGCGTCTGGACATCATAAATCTCGTACTTTATGAACAGCCTCATATAGTAATGTTGACTGTTCATTGTTTTTTTTAAATTATATTTCCTTGAATGAAATCATAACGAATAATATTCGCTTTTAAAGTTGGTTATGGGTCAATTGGTAGAAAACCATTATATTTTAAGATTAAAACACAATTTGTTTGTACTACCTACTTGCACATGTTTATAATGATCAGGAACTAGTCACGGCTGTTAAGTGTTAATTTTAATTACATTATTGATAATTCATTATTTTTAAATGTCACAATCTGCTATTTTGTTTAATGAATATTTACGCATTAGTTTAAACTCGTTATATTTTGCTCAGGTAATTGATTTTGTACTTCAGATTAGTGTTTATTGATTTGTAAGAGTTTCTTAACATTTTTAATTGTAGACTATTTAATTTCGTTTATATTTGTTTGATTACCTACCTGTAAATTCTTGTCTTGTTCATGAAGCAACTGTTTTACATACCTTTTAATTGTTAAGATTCAATTTTATATAAATAACCCTGTTATAATTGTATTTTTATCAGTTGATAACGCTCGTGATGAGCGAAACCGGTCCTGAACATTATAAACATATGGATGTAGTACAAACAAACTGTGTTTTGCTTTTAAACTATACCGCCTCTCCACCAAGTATTCATATTTAAGACCTTAAAAGTGAAATTAAAAAAAAGAAATAATATTCGAATAGTGTATCAAATATTTGAAAATCCGAGTATCAAAAAAATCTAAATGTATTTTAATATTGAATATTCGTGTATTCGTCTGGAATACCTAATGAACACACATTAAAATATACACTTACCGTTCTAAGCATATAGCCCCCAACGGTATCAACATCTAAATTGTACAAACAATCAATCAGTAGTTACTACCCTACACTTGATTGTATGGCTAAAAGAGCTATATACGAGTGGTGAATATCCGTTGATTTTAAAATAAAATATAATATAATTATTATTGTATGCCGAAAAATATTTAAGAAAAATCGTATTTAAATAAAATTCAACAAATCATAGCGTTTGCTTTTTTCTGGTTATTTTTAATGAGATATTTATTCATACCTGAAGATTGGTGTTCAATCTTTGGAGATAATTAATTTTGAGGCGGTTTTTCAAATCAAAATCTAAATTTAGATGATATGTAATTATATCTGTTGCTAGGCAAAATTACCTAGGTGATATTTTCGATGGATTCGGCGGTAACTTTGTGGAAATTAATATAAAATTTAAAATGATAGTTTAAAGCCAGTGCAATAAGTAAGTTATCAATTTTAATTTTAGCTGTTCGTAGCGAGAGCGATTATCCAACCGCTAGTCATGCCTAGCCTTGTCCTCTATCCATACTATCTTCGCAAAAGAGAAGATGAATAAGCAGTTAAACTTATAATGAGATACCACCGTTACGAGTCCATATGCTTCAAATTTGGTAGCAGACATGGTTAAAAAATAATACAGCAGTTAGACAAAACACTAAGCATATTGCACTAATATTGTATTGGGTTCAATCTAAATAAAAAAGATCGTTCTTTTGTACTAGTGTAGAACAATAATCGGGACACATCAAGAAATCAAAATTACCTACCATTCTGAAGTTCTGTCTTGTAAAAAAATGTTTAAGATTGTGCAAAACACTAAACAGTCATTATCTCGAAGTTACCAGATTGTCATTCTGTTGAATTTATGTAGCGATGTGTCAAACGTGTTTCAATATGTTATTACTATTGCCGAAGTTATATTTTACTGCTTTCCTCTCGAAGGCAATAATTTAAATGTCAAATGTTTCGAATTTTTTCACAAAACAATTCAATGCGACTGCTGTCAGTTGAAGAAAATATTGCAGTGGAGATATTTATTAAAGTGTCTATTATTTTTATTCCATAATTGAAACGGCATGGTGTTCGACATGGGTGTTTTTCAATAATGCACCCATTCTTCAAACAGTTAGTTGTGACAAAACAACATGTTATATTACTTACATATCGGCGTTATTGCGCTTGGAACAGATATTGTTTGGCATTGCAAGAGAGAGCTTCTTCGGAAACTCTTGGGTAACAAAGGAAATATCTCACTCGCGTGGGGCTTCACTGCGAATGCCACTCAAATGTTTTTCTTTCCGAACACCAGTTGATGATTATTATCTATTATGTGGTAGATTTCATAATCAGCTACATTTTTATGTGTTTTGAACATTGTTTATTAAAGTCTCTCATGTTACTATTAACCCAGTGGTCGGTGAACCTTTGGGTTCAAAAGAACCGAATGTGAAAAATAACGATTTTGACCATTTCAAAGAGCCATGCATATTTTTTACTGGTACGATTAATAGTCAATTTTTAACACGTTTTTACTATTTATTTCCGTTTCAAAGCTATTTAAAAAAATATTTTAATTATATAAAACAAAATGCAATCAACAATAATATGAATTTACTAGAATTTTAACATTCAATATTTTTGAAGAGCCACACGTGGTTAATCAGAGTTTATGTTTGCCATTCCCTGGCTTAACCGATCAAGCATGTTGAGTTGTAGTTTTAGTGGATTATATTTTTAAACTTATGCAGTTTCATAATATGGAATCTCAAACAAACATCTCATTTTCAACACATTGACAGAAAGATTCGAATTGTAGATATTTATTTTGGAGGATTCTTTCCCTTTGTAAATCTAAAACGATAAGATGTTCATTACGTTTACTTAAATATAATAAAGCATGTCAACTTTCTTAACTAGCGTCAATCAAATTATGACAACTTGATATAATTTTAGGTATGATAGATTTACTTATTGGCTTTTGTTTAATCCTCGATTATTGAAAATGACTTCAAACTGCAATTTTAAGTCGAAAATTCAAATATAAATATTTAAAAAAAAAACAGATAATAAATATAATTTATGTTTTAGTCTGCTACACACGCCTGCTATATTTTTCTATTTACTGTATTAACAGTTTGAGTTTCTTCGCTTTTGAAAATATTGTGTAGTTGTTTGAAGAATGCAATATCCTCAGCTGAAGCAGGAACAAGTGACGTCACTTCTTCTCAACTCGTAAATGAGAACATGAACGAAAATTGAAAATGTGCACTTCCATAACAATATTATAAAACACTACAAAGAAAAGACTTTTGTATAACGTGACAGTGACTAGGTATGTTGTTGAGAAATGCAGACTGAATTGATGAAAGGTTTATAAATAATCGAATCCTTGATACTGTTGGGCCGTTTCCTTCGGTTTATTCGTGATTATCAACATTACTATTGTGTCAAAAATAATCAGGAATCTCCGAGGAGAAATTCTTCAATACTTGATTGCATGCACTGTAGTGTGCCGAAAGTGAAATAAAAAAGTGCCTACCAAGTAACAATACATTGTTGAAATAAATAATAATCAAATTTCAGCGTTTATTCCACTCAGCATAAATGGTGAGTTTCGATTTACATTGCTTTTGAGCAGAGCCGCACTGTGGCCTGGGCGATTGCGGCTCAGGTGGATAGGGGGTCGGCCAGGGCCTACCCCACCCTGTGGCGAATGACATTATCTGAATAAACATTGTGATAAACACGCGCTGGCTGGCTGCCGTATTCGTCTTTGTACCTGCGTCAAATTGACATACGGGAAATGTCAAACCGAATGAGTGTGCCACACAATAAAGAATGAACGGTTCGATTCAAGGGTAAGTGATGTCGAAGACCATACGTTCTTTATTAAAGAAGAATAATTCCCTTATTTCATTTATCTTTTCTATAGATTTATTCAATTTCTAAAATTGTCATTAAGTCTTTTATTTTTTTTCCACGTCCGCTCCTAATGTGGAGCATATGGTCTCCTAATGGAGGTATCTTAACAGAGTTTTTCTATGAGAACTGCTTGTTACTCAGTTGCTCAACCTCTCTTTTTTCGAAGAGAGTAGGGACATAACGATAGGGCTTGGACAGTGGTTAGCTAATCGCTTTCGCTACACCCTGTGAGGATTGGATGGGTGGGAGGGAGGTCTCAGACTACGACCAGAAATCCATAAATCGATTGAAAGATCAATTTATGAAAACCGACCGCATCGGGAATCGAACCCGAGACATCCGTAACCGTAGTCAACGACGCTACCAACCGCGCCACGGACTTTTATTTTGAGAATAGAATTTGAGAAAACCAGCAATGCCGGTTCCGCGTCGGTGGGGAGTGCCGATGATTTGGTGGGCCGTGTACTGCGTACCAATCATCACGTATATAGCTTGATAAACAGCAATATGTCGTAATGCACTTTAAAAATATGTGGGTTTGGACATATTACTGTTTGTCTAGCATGCATCTTTTCATACCTCATACGCATATACGCTCGTTTAAAAATGTGAAAGACGAGTGATCATAGAAAAATCCGAATGAAATTTGTGTCGTAATATTTGTTTTTAAAAAAAACGTGATGTATATTTTACGTACAACTGTAAGGCTAATTATAAAGCTTTATGAAAATAAAATGAATGTAGGTGACATCAAAATTTATGTTTTATGAATAAGTAAAAACAATCATAGAAACATGTTTCGTTTTCGAAATTTAAAACACTGCAAAAGTGGTTTGATTATATTTAAAAGAAATGGTAACCTAAACTGGTATGAAAGACTGCGCTTACAAGTTTGTGAATGTGTGAAGAAAGTAGTTCGTATTATTTGCCATGGTATTTATGGGAAATGTAACATTTTTCATAATGATACATAAAAATCCGTGGGGAATTCTTAAGGTCACAAACACACATTGCTCTACATGAACATTTTCTGTATGTCAAATGCATATTATTAATAGGTATAGAAATGTACATGGTATTGTTATATTATGTACTGAAAAAAATTGTTTGAATACAATGTATTATTTCGGTTCTGTTATTCAAAGAAATATTACCGCTTAGTTGATCAAATCAGATAACAATCTCTATTTTAATATAAAAATTAAGACGTTTCTTTAATACAGTATTCATATTCATCGGTAGCCTCAACTTGTGCATTAAAGCTTTGATTTACATATTTTTACAAGATTAATCTCATTTCTAAAACAGGGATTTCCGTCACTTTACAGCCTGCTTGTTACTTAACTGGTCAACCTTTTTTTTTGAATAGAGTAGGGATATAAGGATAAGGCTAGGTCAGGACTAGTGGTTAGCTAATCGCTCTCGCTACGCCTCGTTTTTGAGGATCGGATGGATAGGAGGAAGTTTTAGACTTCAAAAAATTCATGACTACGAACAGAAATCGATTGAAAGATCGATTTATGATACTTTCCGCAACGAGAATTGAACACGAGACATTCGTAAAGTGTAGTCAACGACGCTACCAACTGCGCCGCGGACGCTAACATTTAGTTAAATTTGACATTTACACTATTGATTGACTTATGATTGGCAGAACTAATGATTAGTTGATGGCTCTCGTTACGGCCTGCTTTTAGTATCGGATGGGCGGGAGGGAGTTCGATTGAAAAATTAATTTATGAAACTGGCCAACGACGTAGACAACTCGACCACGGACCAGGTTTTTGTTTCTTAATCATGTGCTAATGTTACTAATCCCATAGGTGCCTAACAGTTTTACTAATTTCTTTCATATGTACGCATAATTGCGTGTAATTTCATGTCATAGTCATTGACCAATTATTACTAATTATATAAATATCCATGTTCAATTATGCATAAAATGTTTAAAATTCTCACATGTATAACAAAACCGGTCTTGATCTTTAAATAAAATTGTGTAATAAGGACTTTCAATTATGTTTTATATTTAATAAAAGAAATGATATATGTGTTCAAACTATTTTGAATACTTAAAACAGTTTCGGTTTTTGTTAAGAAAAATTAATTTCTTTGATTTTTAACACTGTGAAAATAAAATTTGGATTATTG
Source organism: Himalopsyche phryganea (assembly GCA_022494535.1). Lineage (NCBI taxonomy): Eukaryota > Metazoa > Arthropoda > Insecta > Trichoptera > Rhyacophilidae > Himalopsyche > Himalopsyche phryganea. Next base: position 1,107,435 of record JAGVSL010000069.1, on the reverse strand, counting down.
AGATTTTGTACACTTCCATATATTTTGTCACTAACGACCCGGGTTTCGCCTTTCGGCATCTTCAGGCATTCGAGCACACAAATGGACTCGAACTGAATGCCGAAAGGCGAAACCCGGGTCGTTAGTGACAAAATACATGGAAGTGTACAAAATCTCAATAATCCAAATTTGATATTGAAATTCCATCAAGCACCCTCAGTCGATGTCTTAAATTACTTAAACTGTGAAAATAATTGAAAACAATTAATTTACTCGATTATTTACGTTCAAATAGAAAACAAATGAAAATTTATATTCAATTTTTTACGCGTATCCTCGAATGATATAAAAAACTTTTTATGAATTAATTTAATTATCTGCACGCCGTGTGTTGGATTCAAAAATAAAATTTATCTAGTATAACTAAATACACCTATTCGATATTATAAAATCGCTGTGTGGATCGCCTTTGCAATAATTAACGGCATAACGTAAATAATTATTGCTTTAATTAGAGGTTTGATAAAAATTCCAATCCGGATATTTCAGTGAGGGGTAATGAAAAGTTAATCAAACAAATTTTACCTTTGCATGCTTTTGATGGTAGTGATGTTTTTATACACATATTTCTTTGAATCCAGACATCCAACTGACGGCAGTAATTGGCTGATCAGGAAAGTAATACCGAAGCAAATATGAATCAAAAATACAGCATATAACATTAATTACCTTTTTTTTTGTTAAATTACTGCAATATCATTTGAATATTTAACATTTATTTAGTAACAGTAATATTTTCGATGGATTTGACTGTAGAGTTTATTACCTGTAAAATGTATTTTTTTTTTAAAGTCATGTTTTCATTATGTTTATTTTGTCATTTCTTTTATGATTTCAGATCGATTCCCTCAACTACTACCTTGTAGTGAATTTGCGATCTATGGTATTTTAGCGTCGTTGTTACTATTCTTCTGATTCTGACTTTTTTTTTACGACTATTTTATGTAACGATTTATCAATAAATGATTGCAAAAATACACTTGTAAAATTAACGGCCTGTAATTTGTTTAAAAAGCGTAAACGAGTATCTATGGCGAAATTGTAAATGTGTAATGTACGTGGCAATAAGCCTATTATTATTGTCATGTAATTACACATTCGCAATTGGAAAAATTTGTAGATTTGTTTAAACTGTAAAAATCGAAATCGTGTGAAAGTCGACATTTTTTACAAAACTCCAAAAACTTTCACAATAATTTATTATTTACAATTATCTCATTCTCTTAAAGAAATAAGTAGTAAGTAATTTTAACCAAGAACGTTTGTTGCTTTATTTTAAAAATTGCATGTCATTGTCAGTGAAGTAATTACATTCTCTCAAGCTTTGTGGTTTCAGTTTTATAGTGTTTGTTAAAATTCTCGAGAAATCATTATATTTATATAAATAAAACAGTATTTTTTTTACTGATGACACAATTGTATGATATAAAAAGGACCGGTTACGCTCAAATCAAGCATTTTCAACTAATGAACAGTTTTATTTTAAAAAGAAAAATAACTGTTTCAATATCAATTACAAAAAGTGTCCTATAAATGTTTATATCAACTACTTATGAAGGTTATTAAAATTTAAGGTATTAATTATATTTTTTAAAGAAAACAATTATACTCTTTAAATGGCTTAATAATATATATTTGTCTAAACGGCACATGATGATATTTTTTGTTATTTTACAGCAATAAAAAAAACAATTATTAACTGATCAGACTTGGTTTTATCATATTATTTTCAATTCAAATTTAAAAAAAATATCTTTTCAGTATATTTGTAAAAAAAAATGATACAATGAAATTTTAAGAATTTCAACTTCAAGAAGTAAAAAAATCTCAAAACCAGTTCAGGAGTGAGATTTTATTTGTGGTAATAAAAATACTCAAAATTTCTTTCGCCCCACAGGGACAAAACACCATTTTCCCGATGAAAATAACTTTCGCTATAATTTTATTCAATAACAAAGTTGAAGATAGTTTCTGGGTGACAAAATCCAAATGTGAATCTTCTACTGTTGAAGAAAAGCACCCATCACCTTGATTCCTTAAATTTTACACGCTCTCTTAACTCTTTCGACCCTATACTATTATTTAGAAGAAAACAATACTTTCTTATAATATAATTAATTTCATTTAATCTTTATTTAACTAGTGCTCCCCCACGCCATCACGTCATCATAAACAATAAAAAGTAAATCATTATTTACGTAGAGAGAGTATTATCTTTTTAAAAAATTCCAATTCGCACTTCGTATAAGCTTGATATTTTTTACTTTTGATTGTTATTAGAATAATTATGTGGAATGGATGAGTTTTTTGAAATGAAAAATACTGTGCTTTTTATTTTTCTTATTTACTGTTATAATATTATTTGCTGTAAGGTTTGCTCTTCCTACCTAGTGAAAAAAACCATACAAATATTAATAATATAGTCTTAAAGTAGAACTATAATAGTGATACAGTTTTAAAGAAAAACAATTTAAATATTTATTATTATACTACATTTAATAGCTTGTTTATTATATAAACATATTTTTATAAATTCAATACATAAAAAAATTACCACCATGTGCATTCAAATAATGGAGGATAAATATAACACGGTCAATATTATTTTATATAGAGATTAATGTAGGAAAAATTACTGTTTGTATAAATACTGTGTGGATATTACTCCCTTCTATGATACCTTTTGTAGAAAAAAGCTGATTCATATCCATATTTTTTTTTTTATCAAATTCGTCTTCGATGCAAATATAATATAAGTTTCAGTATGCAATTTGGAATATAAACCTTATATTCTACTAGAGGATTGGTTATAAGACTACGTACTGCAATAGGTATTCAAAATTCTAATCTAGTCCCATGATATGAAGATGTTATAGACGAAAGGTTAATTTTTTCTGAACTTAAATGCGAGAAAGCCTCGCGCTTAAGAAGGGTTAAAGCGTTATGATCGGTGCGTCTCGCTCACTCGCTGCCAGTAATATATCTCGAAAAGTTCTCAAGGAGCTCCCGGGGGAGAATTTATGCCGTCGTTACTGTCAGATGCTGTTCGGTTATGTTTCGTTTCGCCTCCCGTTCTCTTCACATAGCCGCGTCCCGTTTCCAACGCCTCCCTAGCACCGTTTCCACCCTGAAAAGGTGGCCTGACGCCCCAATCCCACCTTGTCTTTATCCAGTCTCTTCTGCTAGCGCAATGAGCTGGCGTCTCATAATGTGACCACATTTTGAAACAAATTAATTTTATACGAATTGTGTCACTGGGTTCATCTTTGTTCATTCAACTTTATAAAGCGATAATATAATTTTCATATTGTTTATTCACTGTTCGTAATACATACTGATAGTTTATTCAATAGAAAATATAAAATTTTGGAGTGAAATATTTTATATACAATACAACAATAATACAAGCAAAAATACAATCTATCAATAAAATAAAAAATAGTCGTTCTCCATGAAAAATTGGATGTAGCCATTGAAGAATATTGACCAAACTTTGTACTCCTTCAAGCTGATTGTTTTTCTTGGAATATAGTTAACTCCAAAATATTCTGGCCCAAACATTTAAAGAGAAAAAATCAAAATATTTTTTTAGTGAAATAGAAAAGTTGATTAACTGTTCTAATAATGTATTGAAATAATCAGCGATTATCCCAAAAAGTATAAATTATTTTTTGATTCGAGGACAGAATATCATTAGGCCCGAAAATTTATCTTGAGCATTGACTGATTGAAATCAGTCTTGTAAGTACCTAATAAATTTTTAACATTTGTAATTTATATTGAAAGGATACTTTAGAGACAATATTTAAATAGATTTGAACGACTTACAAACATACATATTATTGATAGTAAACTGTGATCACCGAAACTGTATTATTTTTGGTTATTTTTTGTCCTTTTAAATTTGTTCTAATAACGAAACGTGCAGTAATATTAGTAATATATTCACAGTTAACTTTCTAAATGTACGACTGTTCATTGGTTAAAATTTCTTGTGGCTTACTTCATAATATCATCAAATACGATGTAATTTCATAACGTGAGAATAAGCTATGGGTAACCTTTTTAAAGTAGCAGCCCAATATTAGTGTATTGTAATGGGCTTTATTTATCTTTGCACACTCTTCTGATAAAAACTGTTTAATAAATTATAATTTCCGTGTACTTATTTAATATTATTAGCACTGGCAGATTATCAAATATTTGGCTTCTCCGTGACAGTCTCTAGCGATGAGATCTTCGGAGATGTTAATGTCAATATTGCAACTTGATCTTGGGTATCTGCCTAATCTTGTATCCTTTGACTTGATATCCTGCGTGTTTTTTTACATGATGCTTTTCTTTAAATTAATTTAAATAAGTTTTTTTTTAAATTAATTATTGCTGTAGTAGAAATATAAAACGATATCAAATTATTAAGACCATCAGAAAATTGACACAAAAAATAATCAAATTAATCTAATATAATATTAACTTTGGAAAGGCAAAGAGACGTAACCCTCACACAAAAATATTGTATATAGCCCAGATAAAACGCGTATTAAATTGTATACATTGTGATTATCGAAAACAAATATCTAGAAAAATACTAAAGGCTACGTTGTTTTGCCTTTCTACAGTCGATATGTATTCAACATGTTTCCAAAAAGTAGCCGTTGAGTCCATCATAAAAAAACTAAAGATAAATAAAACTTTCAGGCGAGAATTGTAATTCATAAATTGAAATTTAAAGTTTATAAAACATAACATTCGAAAGAAGCAGCTAATTTGTATATGATGTGGGGCAAGTATATCTACATTAAATGAATGGTTTTAGATAAAACTTGATTTAGAGATGTGGGATGGAAAACGTGCTGCTGGTTACCCTGCGAGTACTATGCGTTTTTTTTTCTTTTACAGCTATTTCATTTCGGTTCATCTCCGGCAAGGCTCGAAGAGTCGCACACAGGGCAGGATCAGGAGCGCAAACGCCTCCTCCCTTCGGAAACACTGCGGGCCGCGGCCCAATTATCTTCGCCGGCAAAAATAGGCTATGAAACATAATTTAGCAATTCTCTTGAATTGGAACACTTTCGTTTGGTGCGATGATGCATTTTAATATAGTCTGAGAGCTCCCTTGCAAAGGATCTACGTGCCAGTGGCGTAAGTGATGTTTTTTGATGCGTAGTGGTTCTTACCTTAGAGATTTTTCTGCTTAGCCGCGATTATTCTCAGTATTTGTTTTATCAAAACACAGGTAAATCAAATGTCCCACGTTTTATAGACATTGCGAATCGAAGTAATGTAGAATCCGCCAGTAATAGGTATATACCGGAAACTCCACGCAAGGCGACCTTATTATACGACCTTGATTTGGTGACCGAAAACAACCATGCATAAAATTTTCAGGCATGCACGACTGTCGAGTTTACTAATACCGATTTAGCGTCATCGTAATATTTCTATGAAATAAGATACTATTCAATAAGAGCTTTTATCTTTGTTGTGTTTACAAAATCCTTAAAGTTATCAAAGGAACTTCAAAGTGTGTAAACAAATTCTGATTATCATGTCAGATTTACTAACAATTCCAAACAGTTGCTGTTAGTAATGGCTACCCAGAAATGTCACTAAAATAATGCCTGAACGCGATGATCAACATAACTGCCTACATTGTATGATGTTGCAGCGAACGCTTTAAAGGCGGTCATAATTTTATTAATTGGGCAATAATACTTTGACCGCAGTGTTTTATTACGATCCGCACGCCACTAGTCGCGACAAGCAACACGTCACACTAACTCGCCACCCCCCTACTCTGTTCTGTTATACGATCATCTTTTTGTGTTGAGTTTCTCTTGGATAAAAATGAATAAATTATACCTCTGAGAGGATTTCTTTAAAAAAAACAAAATATTTCTTTACATAGAGTGCAAACTGTTGTGTTTCTCACTAAATTAAATTTCATTTTGTATTATATATCTTGCAACCGAGTACATAAAATATAGAATATAAAACAAATGATGAGAATTCAATTTATTTTTGCGTGGCGAGGGTAATTTGAGGCGTCAAAAGCAAAAGCCGATATGTTCACTTTAAATTGTTAGTAACAAACAACGTTTTTGTGTAACACAATTAAATTATTCGTTTATCTTATGAAATTTATACAGTATTTAAAATATTTATAAATAATAAATTAGTACCTATATCGGCAATAATTTTAAATAAATATTAAGCAATATCCGTTCTCAATGTGATCCACATGGCCTAGTAATTTATGTATATCAACAGGAATTGACGTTTTCTACTTGAACTGCTTGTTACTCAGTTGCTCAATCTCTTCTTTTTGACGAGAGTAAATATAGAAAGATAGGGCTAGGACAGAACTAATAGTTAGCTCCCGCTTTCGCCCAGTTTTTAGCATCATATGGGTGGGAGGCAATTTTATACATCACAGATATCCATGCCCTGGAACCGAAATCCGAGTTGTCCCTCATATTTTTTTATATAGGAAAATTTTATTATAATATTTCACCAACCGTTTGATGAGAGTGGATGTTAAATTTTTATTATCCTATTTAAGTTTTTTCAGAATAAAAATTGGCGTGTTTTTCAAAAAGTACTTACTACAAACAGATCACCGTTAAAAGACGAGCAAGATTTTCTTAATTTCTCGATTATTCACTTCTGTCTCTCGAAAATAAATTTCACCGTAACGGACATTTCAGCACTTTTCCTCACCTTAACTTGAGTCATTGAAATTGAGTAGCCAGATTAAGGAAATTTTTGGAAACTGGTATCAGCCCAAAGTGTAACAGATTATAGAATGACATATGGACAGCCGTAATCTGAATATTTTTTTTTAATAAAATCCAAATGTAGCCCGAAATTAATCCGCCACATATGAACAGTCGCTACGGCGTTTTGTATAGAATGATTTTGTACGCCCTTGAGGTACATCTATTGTGAACGCTCAATTGGTATTTTGTATTTGTATTCAAACCAGTAAAACTATCATATTGTAATATCGGACACATTTGACAAGTACGTCAATGCACAACCAATGCTGTAATCTATATGAGTGTCGTCAGCACCTCGTTACCTTACTTTAAAAAGGTTCTAAATGCACTTGACCATGTTTTGTGATACGAGCGTTTGAACTTTGACTATTCATATTTTGTATTTTGAAGCAAAAAAATGTATGTATATTAGTAAGTTAAAAAAAATAATCTATATATATATAAATATATTACTTGTTTTCCATATAATTTATTTTAACTAAGCTCTTTATATTAGAAAAAAAATGAGTATCTAAAGCTTTAATTAGAACAGACAACAATAGTTTGTCTGTTTGAAAAGGTTTTATCAGATATTTCTATTTTATCAAACAAAATGTTCTGATTTTTGAGATATTTATTAATATTATATGTTATCATGATTTGCTGAACTATATAAGCTAACAGTAATATTATAATACAACAGGATAATAATAAATATACACTTTGAATGTTTGAACGAACTCAGCTAATTTTCGTCAATGATCACATCGATAGAACAGTAGAAGTAAAGAGTAAAGCACACACCAACCATCGAGCGAAGAATGCTCGACATGACATTAAAATCTTTTCAAAGAAAAACTGTGATGTGTATGTTTTTTTCTGTGAGATCGATTCATAGAACCGTATAAAACAAATTTATGAAAAAAAATGTATGGACAGAACTCCGGAATACTGCTAACTCCCTCGTTGATCAATATTTGAATCTGAAATCAACGTATATGGTAGAATGTGGCTAATACAACATTTTCTAATCAAAAGGTCATTTTAGGCAAAAATGTCAGTTAGAACTTTTTCAAAGTAAGTTAACGACCTATCATGTTAGTGTTAGACATTGAGGTGAGCGGGGGGAGGCAATCATCGACTCGTAAGCCGTAAGTCGTTCAAGTAGCACAATGCAAGTAAGAGAGGAAGTAGAAATGACTAGTTAAAGTGGTTGAATGTATATCATCATGATTGCTTAATTTCTTAGATTTTAGTAATGTGTTTTTTTTCTTGTCGGTAACGTAGGGATTTTAATCAAATATTAAATTTGACAGAAACTAAAGAAACTTCGAATGTATGAATTGATTTATACGCAATGTTGATACGTTATGCAAATACGCTCTAAAGCAATGTTTCTAAACCTTTTTATACATACTCATCAATAAAAATAGCGAAATATTTTGCGGATCACCAATGTAGGAAAAAAACATATTATTTATACAATAAGAGCTGGATCGTCCGGCATTGCTCGGATGGATAAAAGTTTACAATTGAAAAATTGTTTAGTTCATTTTCAAATCCAAAAGAAAAAATGTAATTATTTTTAATTAAAAATACTAAAACAAATATACAAAACAAAAAATTTAACATAAAATTTCTTTATTTAACTAAAATAATCAAAATATACGAGCGTTTACTATTTGTGGACTGTAGGAAATATCTGCGGACCGTAGGTGGAGAAACACTGCTCCGAATGAATATTATTTTCAAATGTAATAAAAATAAATGGACAGATGAATGCATTTTCACAACGAAATAAAAACAAGAGAACTCGAGAAAGACTTTTATAAAGTTCTAGATAAATATATTTCCAATATTAATATTAAATTCTTCAATATTGGTAGCATTATCCTATCCACGTGTTGATTATATCCAAAGGATTCTTGTGGAAATTTGAGTTTGTCCCTTCACGTGATTGGCAGGCACTTAGGGAAATCCCAGGGATATCTTTATAAGCATCGACAATAATCCAAGTTTTCTCAAGTAAACGTTACCCAAAGTGAGAGTGTTTCCTGTTATATAATATCATAAAATATAAACGCTTACATAGTTCTTGCATATGATATTAATATGTTAACGTTTATTTAATTTTTAAAAAATAGCGACGCCGTTTATTTAACTTTTTGATGACCAAAAAATATCCTTTTACAATTTATTTTTAATATAAAATTGGTAAAAACAGCACCCCCATGGACGAGCCGCGCCTGAATATATATTTATATTGCAGGGTAAGAAGATGTTACAGGTGTAAATAAAAATGAAACAAGTACATTAATACACGCAGAAATACAAAAATGCACTTTGTAGAAAAATTGGGGGAGTCCCTCGTTTTTTACAACTCTGACTCCGACTCAGCAGACCTGGTATCTAACTGGATATTAAAAATACATTGAATTGATTTTAGTCGTATTTTCAATAATAACAAAAAAAAGTCTCTACCTCCACTTCTACTTCAGGTAAAATTCTTTTGATTCACTGTTCCTACCTCAGCACCAACGTTCTGTATGAATATGATATTTATACTACATACTTACATACTTTATTTGTTTTACACTTTATTTTGAAGATATTGAATAGGAAAATTTTTGGTTTCAATGTAAGCCATAATATCAGTTATTGAACTTGTTCGAATTGCGTTTCATATATTTGAGCCTGGTTCACTTTGCACGCAAGCCGCGACGACTGACATAATAAATTACTACAAGTATAGTAAAAAAATATCGTTAGAGGGGTCAGGCCAGCCTTGATCCAAGTCCTAGGCGTTCGTGCGGACCAGGAAAGCATTTCGGAACGTCCGGCGAGCATCTTCGCAAAGAGGAAATGGGAGTTAATGGACTAGTCGACAAGTAGGCAGCAGTCGGGAGTAAAGGCGGTAGGCACAGGCTGCTTAGCCGGGAGCGGGAAGTGAGGAGTGGCGTGATCTCTGATTGTGAAACGCGAGCATCGTTAATCAACGTCAGGCAAGAGGCCAAGCACCAACGGGCGGATTTGTTCAAAATTTTACTTTTGAAGCAACTGTTGGCCATTTGTCATTAAATTATATTTCACTGTAAACTTATCCTTTTAATCATATGTAATTATATTGTAAGGGCTATTTCGTTTTATAAATTATAAATATATTTATAACAGTCGCACATGTTTTTGAAAGAATTTATTTAAAGCTATGACCATTTTCGAAGCTATATTTAAAAATATTACTGATGGGTAATGTTCCGCTCTGTCTTTACATTTTAAACATTTCTTACAATTTGTATATTTGTTTATAGTCAGCTATTGCCTCTGGAATTGGACTAGGATATCACAGTCAGACGATTGCAGAATGATATGCTGAAGAACCATCGTTGGTGGTCTATGGCATAGCAACCCAAAATATACAATATAAGTATCATATATAAAAAATTCCATTCTTCTATCATTAAGTTTTGTGAATATTTTTGCAGCATATTCGTCAACTCATAAGATAGAGCTGAAAATAACACGTGATTTAAATTTAAAAAAAATAGCTGAGAATGGTCATAACAGTTTCAAATATAATTATCACAACATCGCTAACGATTTTAGTTAATAATATGATGAAGTAAATCCGTTGATAAGTATTTTTCTTTTTAAATAAACTAGTTTTGCTTTAAAAAATGGCACAGTTAGTAACATTGTTGACTACGGCTACGGATGTCTCGGGTTCAATTCAAGTCCCGGTGCGGCCAGTTTTATAAGTTGACCTTTCAATCAATTTATGGATTTATGTTTGTAGTCATGAATGTTTGTGATGTCTAACACTTCCTCCAACCAATTCAATCCTCAAACACGGGGCGTAGCGAGAGTGATTAGCTAACCACTAGTCCTGTCTTAGTCCTATACTACTCTCTTCGAAAGAGGGAGGTTGAGTAATTGAGTAACGAGCAGTTTTCGTACAAAGCTTCTGTTGAGATACCTCCATTGGGAGACCATATGTTCCACACCTGGAGTGCATATGGTAAAACAAATAAATTAAATGGATTTTATACGGTTAATATTGTGTTTTCGGAGACCATGGACAGACAAAAGCTGTGAACCCTGCTTACGCCCAGAAGGTGGTTTCTTATCTGATTCTGATTATTAACTCTTGTTATTACATTTATTAGCTTGTGGTATTACATTGATATTCAATTCCACAAACTATTTAAATACTTTAGTTCGTCGGTATTGTTCCACATAAAGTTACATTTAAAAATTCTCCCACATATGGCGTTCAACTGACAATGCACGAGTTTTGGCCGCATCACCTTCCCCCCCGACAAAAAATATTCCTCCCCGCCGTGACGATAGTTCGTCATCATTTTTTACAGAAAAACTTACTTCACAATAAATAATGCGTAAGCAACCGAGTGCTTACACAAAAATACTTCGGAAGTAGTTGATATTTTTGGCTACATTATTAATAAAGAAAAAAGCAATTAAAAAAATAAGTGACAGGTGCTAATTGAACGCATCTTCTTATTCAATTATATATTTATTTATTTCCAGCAACACAGACATTTTTAAATCATATCGACTCCTAATGAACCATACGAACTGGAAGATCTCAACTGGAACTGATTTTAAGTCAGTCGCTTATCTCGTAGTGTTCCCCTACCAACATCCTTCTAGCCAATTTGTTTTGTTCTGAAAGCCTCTATTTTCAGAAATGGATATGGTGACAGACGAAGATAGAATAGGAACTATACATTTCTAAGAAACCCATAACTTGAAATTAAAATTCTTTTTTTCCAATCCCTAATTTTAAGAATTGATCCCATATGCAGAAAAACAGCGTTAATCTTTATTTGGTTTGTTTTTGTTAACACATTTATCTAGTAGAAGATTTTTTGATCAACAAACCACGTTCTCAATAAAATTACTCAAGCCGTTTTCATTCATCAAAGATAAATATTTTCAATAATAGGTATCTTCACAACGATCAACCGCTATTATCTTTGAACAATGTTTTTAGGACAACACTTTTTCCACATATGGGCTCAATTGTGAGTGAAGATTTTTAGAAATAGTCGTCTAAGCGTTATTCGATTTTCAACCATAGACATTAAAATTTTACGGAGAATGTTTGTTTATGAAATTGTATTTTAAAGACCATTTTTGAGTTTACTCAGTGGGGTTTAGTTCCTTTTTCATTTTTTTTCATATTAAATGATAATTTTTCGTCATATTTTACTCTTATGCACACAGTAACGGAATACAGTTGGACCAGCTATCGCAAAGAAAAATACTAAAAACTCATTTTCTGTTTTATTGATGCGCCATCATTTAGGAGTGTATTTGTAATTTACTAAAAATACCGGGCCAAATGACATCTAAACAAGTTTTCCCTCATGAACTCGGCAGCTAGTTTATTTATTAATCATCCAAATACTGAAAGATGATACGAGTTTGACAGCCATCCCATTTTTTTCCAATATGAAAATATTAATATATCTTTCGTGATAAATTTAACGAGTAGTGATATAGAGATAAGAGATTGGAATGTATCGCTGAGTTTGCATAGTGTTTGCTACTTAGGCTAGCTAACATCGGTCAACGTCGACTTAGTCATAATCTCTGAAATAATATTGTTTGGTACAGATCCAACGGAAGGCTCAACCGTTTGTTTAGTTTGGGGATGAATACGGCCTCAATGGAGAACTGACCTCGTAAGAGCTTTGGATCGTTTGACAATTAGGAAAAGGGATTTGGTTGTTTTTAAACGAATTCACCATATTTTCATTGACAGTTAATGAATAATATTTTCGTTTCTTTTTAAATTAAACTACAAGCTAATCCATTTAGTAAATTACTATTTTTTCTTTGAAATAATGAATCTTATGCAGTGACAAAGTATATTATTTATTTCTAATATGTTTAATAAATAATAGATATGACAAAAACCTTATTTTAAAATTCTTCTGTTTTTTCCTGTTCTGTTAAGCCATGGAACCATATTTGAGATGGTAAGATGAAGATGAAACAATCATTCTTCTTTGGGAAAACTTTATATTACATAATTGAAATACAATATTATAAGGAATCAAAGTTCTCAAATAACTGATAAAATTCTTCAAGATTTTGGATGAACCAAAAAAACTCTTTTTATGTCGATTTACTAAAATTAACAGTTTGAAAAACGTTACAGATTAAAATAAAAACACATTGAAAAATGATGCTGTATTAAAATAATTATTTGTGATTGTTTATCATATTATTATATATGTATATATATATTCCTGTTTCGTGAATTTTAATACTTAATTGATTATTTAATTTCATAATAAAATATCCAATGTAAACAATCATTTATTAAAATATGTTTATAAATGTGATTGTTTGCGATAGTTCAATAAACGAAATATGTGGATTAATAAAATCTCAAATAAAGCCAATCATATTTGAATAGTTCTGATCAACTGATTCATCTGTTTTATCATTACAATACTCAAAAGTCAATATTACTATTGACAGTCTATAAATAGTAATGGAAATTTCCCGAATATATCTGTTGACTGCGAACGACATTGTTCAGAGCGTGCCCCAACGATTTGTAAACAAGCGATCGAAAGCTCAAAGCCCCGCGCGGTCAAAACTTGATTGGGCTAAACAGTGTTTTGTCATTTGCATTGAAAACCTCATGCCATAAATTGATAAAACTCCCTTTCCACCATATGTTACTGTATAGTTTGGTTTTAGATCATTTTATTATTTGACCGCTGGAAGATAAGTGACGTAAATACGCAATTTAATGAGAACTAGATTGGTAAATAAGCATTATGTAAACGGTAATTATAGCATATTGAGTAGTAAGTGAAAATAGCATAAAACCATTTAACGTAATACTATCGACGTATAAACATTGAATAAACATCAATTAGCTTTTTGAATTAGGCGAATTCCGTATTAAATTTTATTGAGCTATCTTTTTTTGTCAACGTTGTGCAAATTATTATTTCAAAGTTCATATTAAACAGTATCTTCACGATATTTTTAATGTTGAAAATAAATGTTACAGTTTTTTTTTAAATAATTATAAATTTCAAAATAATGTAATTGTGGTAACATTTTAATTGTTCAAACTTTCAACTTATCCACACCTTTAAAGGCCTTACTGAGTAGTTTGAGATATCAGAAGCTTCAAAATACCGAAAGACAAAGTACGGGAGATATGGAATCAGATAAAACTGGAAGAGGAAGCATTCGTTCCATTCTTCATGTGAAATATTATAATGATTTAACTTGAAAATTACAGTACAATTTGTCGGATATTTCTAAACTGTGATGTTGTTATATTCCTGTTTGACATTATATTGTGCTTGAGGCAAGAAAATTAGATACTTGAGTAATTATACCAAAAACTACGCTGTTTTTAGTGTAATCTCTTTACCGTGAGTCCTTTTACGGTTGTGTTTTTACACGTTTAGGAACAACTTAATTTAATTGTGACAATGTTCCATAATCGTAATAATTTGTAATTTCATTAAGTAAGATAAAAAAGATAAATTAAGAAATTAACAATTTTTTCATTTTATAAACCAAAATAAAGGATCAACATCGCTTTTCCTTCGATAGTAGAATACCTTCGTTAACTATTGTCACTTTGCTTGGTTTTTTGAGCGAACGAATCCACGATACGAGCTGAACGGTCAGTCGAGTGATCCTTGCCAGATTTATGGCGGGTTCAGCGCTCGGGAGAGATCCAGGGTCCACCACTATCTAAGCATCGCAGCGCTGGGCCATTAATTCTGCGGTCGGACCTGCGATTAAGGCTATCTGAGGGGCCGGATGAGTTAAGACAACCTTTTTTCTGCTTACCTATATCACAATCAGAAGAATTTTCTTTACCAACTTATTCAGCTGTTATTCAATGGAAAAACAAAAACAACAAATAAATATGTCAAAGTTTGTGCAGGTTATGCAGATAAATAAAAATACAGATTATATTTAAAAGATGATAAGACACGATACAACAATAAAATAAATTAGTTCTATATGTACATCCATAATTTTTATATTAAAACAGGATGAATTTTGTTCATGTGGAGAGAGTTTTAAATTGATAATTTCTATATAAGCCAAAATTGAAACGTGATTTTTAAATTAAAATAGTCTTACGATTACAAAAATATATATAAATGTCCTCGATTTGTTGAAAATACTTCCTAGATGAACACAACTGGTCTGGGCTTAAAATAATACCATGCAAGCACTTTACATTAATTTTAAAGTTTCTTTCAGTGAAGATTAATAATAAATCAAATACAATTATAGGTTTTATAAAATATTTACAATCAAATAATTAATGAAAAGAAACATATATCACAGTGTAGATTTCAAATATGTAGCACATGGAAACATATTAGAAAATTTCGATTAAGTAAGAATGAGGTGTAAGTCACTCGTCCAAATCCTCTTTTCAGAAATTCTAAGGATACAAATGTGGCGCAAGGATCGGTATGGTAGTTAGAATTTCTCTACGCTCCATTTCTAGGATGGAATAAAGCGGGTCAGAAGATCTAAAAACATTATATAAATGTACATCCATGCCTTGAAATAATGCGTAGAAATGTAAATCCAAGTAGGACAAAAGCCTTATAGCGTTAATACTCGCCTACGTTGACCAGTGGAAAGCGTATATTTGTTTCATAAAATTGAAAAATGAAACATCGTTTTTGACTAAATTAAAAATAAAACGAATTGCAGCTCTTACTTGAAGCCGTCGGCTTCTAAGCTATGAATTTATATTATTTATTTACTATTTCTCAACTCACTTTTAAATTGTTCACCGTCAATTATTGGTGGAAAAGCATTTTATATTATTTTAAACTAGTAACTCTACCCGTTATACTGACTGTATTGAAATTGAAATACTGATTGTCTAAACAAACTAGTACGTCGGAACCGTGTGTCCATTGCATACCATTTTATTTTATTGTACACTGCGAACCGCGAACGCTTAGGTCTTGAGAAAATTTCATACCTACATGTGATAATAATAAAAAGCGTCTACAGAACAGTCTGGGCTTAATATAAGATATTTGTTAACCCTTTAATTAACATTTATATAACTGGCTACTCTTACAATAATACAAATTTAAAAAACAGCTTTCATAAAGTATGTTATTTTTGTCTTTTTTTTATAATTATTTCTGTATGAATATATTATATTTGAATCGTCAAAATATTTTTTTCATTATTTAATACGTTTTCGAAAGAAAGTAAATTGATTATATCGGCTATCTGTCGAATCACAATAGCCATTATTTTAGCGTCCTGAGACAGAAACTTCGCTTTCCTCCACTGCCAATCTCCAATCCCGGACATCAATGCATCGATTACACCATCTAATCGAATAATTATTAGAAGCTTTACTCTCATCATCCTATTATTACTGATTCCCACGAGTCGCAATCGTCCGTACGCTGTATGTGACCGGCCCATTTAAGTCGCCCGATCGAGACATGGCGTTTAATATTTTCGTCTTTATGTACAATTCGTAATTGTATTTATCCGGTACACTCCATCAACCAATGATGTAGTATAGTTTCTTTTTGCGAAAATATGTATTAAATATCGACTGTGCTAAGGAAAAAGGACGTAACCCACGCAAAAACTTTTTTGTGTTTACTCACACGAAACATGCTAATATATATCGACTGTAGAAAGGCAAAATGATTTATCCCTCCATCTTTTCAAAACAATGTATACAATTTAATAGAAGTTTTGTTTGGGCTATACACAATATTTTTTGTTTGTGGATTACGTCATTTTTCGTTTAAAAGGAGATATTATATATCAATCATTCAAAGTAATTTAGTTGGTTCGTCTACATTAAAAATTACAAAAGCTTTCGGACTATTTTTTACCAAAACGGCTTATGAAATGTTAGCAATAAAAAATATCTCAAAACAAAACTCAGATGAATTGAAATGGAAAAAAATAGCGATTCAAATGTAATATTCTGACATTCCATCAAGCACCTTACACTGAATTGATTTGTTTGTATTATATGATGAAGGTACGTATTCACTGTATATGATGTTTAATAAGAATTATTTTTTACTAGCTTCACTCCCAATGTAAAATACACTCAGGCCTCGTATAGCACGGTTTTATATAATACGGTTGATGAATTGTGACATATTTTTGTACAACACGCTTTATGTAACAGGATTTCAGCTTTTTTTTATAGAAAATGATCTTATGATGGAAAGAAGTTTGAAGCTCAAGGGAGAATTACAATAGATCTTGGCCTCTTATCACGAAATACGTAAAGATTTATACGCTAAAAGCAAACAATCACTTATTACAGAATTTTCAAAGTCTAAATCCAAAAATACTTACAACTGATCTCGAACCGAACCGAAATGTCGAACATATGTAATTATAAGTGATAGGATGATGAATGAATGAATTTTTATTCAATACATACGTAAATGTATATTTTTTGAATTAACAAATTGTGTATGTTAGTGGGACGCATATTCTTATTTTCTATGAACTTCACATCTTATATAGCACAGGTTTGTACAACACGACTTTTTGTGGAACCATACGACCGTGTTATACGAGGCCCAAGTGTATATGGAATCATAATGATGACCTATTTCTGAGGGATTCGCGCAACATTTCAGGTCGGTTTACTCAAAAATTCCTCCAAAACTTATTCACTCAGAATCCGAGTACACGCATTCTTCTTGGCCCACTCTTAATATCAACTATTTTGATGAGTCCGATATGCGTTACGCTTTCTCTCGTCTGTACCCAAAATCTTCAGTGGGTCCTGATGGTATTCCTCCATGGTTACTTAAAGGCTGCAAACTTTTTTTAAGTGCCCCTCTAATGTATCTATTCAATTTAAGTTTAAGTACCTCCACTTTTCCCGAATGCTGGAGTTTGACTCGTATAAGACCGGTCCATAAAAAAAGCTCTCTGTCAGAGATAACAAATTTTAGGCCCATAGCAATTTTATCAGCACCGGCTAAACTTTTTGAATCAATGCTACATAGATATATCTATATGCATGTTGACTGTCAGTTTACTGATTCCCAACATGGTTTTAGATCAGCGCGCTCAACTATCACCAATCTAATGGTGTATAGTGAGTATATATCAAAATCTTTGGATTCCCATTGTCAGGTTGATGTTATTTACACGGATATTTCGAAAGCATTTGATAGTGTCGATCACGATATTCTGATAAATAAATTAAGTGCTATAGGAAGCTCAAATAAGTTAATTAAATTTTTTGTTTCTTATTTGTCAAAACGACGACAATATGTTGAATACGCTGGATGCGCATCAAATATTTTTCCAACATATTCTGGGGTACCACAGGGATCGAATCTCGGTCCAATTTTATTTCTTATTTTTATTAATGATATTGTGGAAAGCATGAGTGGAATAAAGTATCTGCTCTTTGCAGATGACCTAAAACTGTTTTTAACTATCAAGAAGGAGTCTGATTGTACTATTCTGCAACATAATATAGACTCGATTTTAAATTGGTCTATAAAAACAAACTTGACTTCAACTTTTCGAAATGCTTTTGCATTTCTTTCTCTCGCCTCAAGATTGCCTATTAAATATAATTATGTGATATCGAATAATACTTTACAGCGTTTATCTGAAATTGTTGATCTTGGTATAACGTTTGACTCTTCTTTCACATTTCATTCACATATTAATTCCGTTGCTTTGCGCGCTAGCAAACTCCTCGGGTTTATAGTTAGGCAAAGTAAACCATTCGAAAACCCAACTGTGTTTCGCACTCTATACATTTCCTTGGTTCTCAGTACGCTTGAATATGGATCTATTATCTGGAGTCCATATGAAAATTCCTACAAGTTGAAATTGGAGCGAGTTCATAAGAAATTTCTACGATATTTCTATTTCAAAAAATTTAAATATTTTCCTTTTAATAGTTCCCTAAAAGTGTATTACCCAACTAAATTTCTTTTAGGAATGCTATCTTTTCACTCTCTTGAAGCACGAAGATCGTTTTCGATTCTAAAGCATTTCTCTCTTCTTCTTCAGGGACGAGTTTATAATCCTGAAATTCTCATGTCTATTAATTTACATGCTCCTAATTGTTATCTACGTGGCCGAAACCATATCCAGACAATTTTTATTCTTAAAACTTGTTCTTCGCGTCGGTCATTCGAGTCACCAGTTGCCAGAGCCGTTCGGATGATTAATGCACTGCCTAGAGAGCTGGATATTTTCAACACTAAACTATGGGTATTGTTCACTAAATATTTTTTCCTTTTAAATTAATAATGTCTTTTTTTTTTATTATTTAGTAATTTAAAAAAAATGTTTTTATTTTCATTATTGTTTTTATTAGTAGTACTGTTTTTAATAATTATTATTATTGTTGTTACTGTTATTATGTTTGTGGAATGCATGGCGCATTGGCGTCAGCTGTAATGCCATGCATTTCAATTTTTTTAAATTTACAATAAATAAAAATAATAAATAATATGATTATTTTACTGGAATTGGTTGTCAATAAGTCGCTTAAAAGGATAGAAGTAGGAAATGATTTTAATTTTTCTATTTCCAGTTTTAGTGCTTTGAACGGTTCAACGACGGGGGATAAAAAAAATTACAGGCATGTATGTGTTTAGAGATAAATTTATTTATCAATATACGAAATTGTCCATTAGGAAATTTGAAACTTTGATCGGACAAGCAAGGAGCATTTGCCAAATCTTTTTTCGTTATGACTGATGTTGATTTTTGAAATGTCAATTGAAAATGCTTCTTGTGTAAAAAAAAGCAATAATGCAGCACTTATCTAAATTCAACTTGTTAAAATCTCAGACCAGAAAGGAATGTATATTATTCTAATTAAATTTCCAGCAAGAAGCTTAAGAGGCTCTCAACAACAAGCAGTGCTTATCTTTTGTGAGTATCAGAAATTAACGTGAAAATTACGTTTTAGCAATTTCCTCTGCTAAGGGGCATTGTAACTAACAATAATAATCTATTGCGCTGTATTCCACAGGCACCTGTGTTTGTATCGTAGTTAAGCCGTTTATCTATAAATTAAGTGGTGACACAGGACACAGCTATAATTTAATTTTGCTATAGATTCTCGGTAATACATATTTCATTTTTTTGTGTTTATATAAATAACGAATACAAAATTACTGTATTTTGTGATCGCTGTTCCATTGTAATATCTCATTACACTTTTTTTTACTCCAACTAGATATTTCAGAAATTTTTAAGTATCGACACTCCCTGCTACGTATAATCCCGTATCCGCAAACATGACATTTTACAGGAGAGCGTCTCGAAGATTCAAGACGCAGTTGCAAAGTAACGGCTACATCTATCTTCTTCAAAATTGGAAAAGTGATGTTATTTTAAATCTAGTTTTTTATATATTATGTCGACGTTGTTTTGGTCAATTAATGTAACCCTCAAAATTGAATTTGTTCAGGAAAAAGTAAAAATCAAAATTATATCGAAAATATTATATAGTGAGTTGCATTATGAATCTTAGGAATGCACTCCTGTAAATTCTCATGTTTGCACATACGAGATTATTTGTAGGGAGTGTCGATATAATAGTGGCTTACACCATGTTTTTAAATCTAAAACCAATGTAAAATCATGTTTCCCTTCCAAAAAGTGGTTTAGAAAAATTGATTTTTCTGATTTACATCATTTGGCCGAGACCTGCTTTGTCTTCTTTAAAATGAGATCCAATCATTAACTCATTTTCGTATTTTTTGAGAGTTACATCAATTGGCTGAAACATCGTCGATATAAAGTTTTGCTGAATAGTTTATAGTTTTTTAAATCTTACAAATACGACATTGGACATGGGATTTTAGGTAAAGACTTTTGTGGCTATGTACGTGTTTAAACATTACGAAAATACGGTGAAGTATGTACTTTTACTAATGTTTTTTGATGCCTACCTATGTAACTGAGTGTATAGATAACGAAACTGCAAAATATGTAAACTCACGTGTGGCACTGACGTGATTATACGTAGGGAAGTGTCGGTATAATAAATTCAATTTCCCCATTTATTTTAAAATTAGAACAGAATATGTAACATTTTCAACATGTTAAATAGGTTCAGTCTAATTATACCAAATAATAAAAACATGACATATGATAATTGATATGTGAAACATATTCGCATGACTACCTAGATGTATTAGATGTACACGTATCTTGGTAACGTGCAGTATTTGATGGAATACGGCATCGAGATAAAAACATATTAATATAATTCAATCAATAAACTTAGTTCATGGTGCTAAAATAATAAAAAATATGTTTTACTAATAATATCTAGCAAATGATTTGAGGTCTAAATAGTACAACGGAGAAGTGGAATTTTTCCAATTGGCAAGGGATCGCTCAAGCGGAAAAATATATATTTTTATAATTGTAGGCAAAAAAACAGTTATTCGAACGTAGATACAGCTTGTTAGGGTTGGAGGTCCTTGACTATTTTTGGATTAAATTGCACCAACTGAAGTATACGTACTTAAAGCATTCTAGGAAATCCATCAACAGGGGATGTGGACTCAGCTTTAACTCGAATTCACATCGAAATGAAATTTTTCTGTTAATTTTTATGCAATAATTGACGATTAGTTTTGAATTTTTAGAAGAAGTAAAATTGTGTAGGTTTTTTTATGAGTCGGCATTTTGTTGTAAAGAAGATAAACTTGTATTTGAGTAATACTTAGCAAATGTTAATTCAATCAATAAAATCATTATTTCTAAAAAACACACTAGACGTTATAAATGTTTCAAGAGTAAAAATTCTTTATAGTTTCATGACAACATGAAATTATGTAGGAGACATAACTACAAATGACATCTAACAATTACTACTGCCACATATGATGGAATAGTTATTTGTTAAATTACAGTGGAGTCCCGATTCATCGTTCTCATAGTCATCGTTTTTCTGAGAGGCCCTTGAAAAACGATAAATCGGAGAATAGATAAACCAACTATTTTTTTTAAATTGGATCGTAACATTCTAAGCCTATTTCTATTTTTTGTACCGTTTATTGTAACACAGTTTTGAAATTGTAAGGTCCAATAAATTACAACCTATTTTTCGTTTACCTTGTTCACTCCATATTTTTTAAACGTTTTTTTTTTTTGTATTACTGTTTTGCATGAAATGTATCTCGGTGTGTAGTGTATTGAGTGAATTCCATAGAAATGGTCGCTACTTTTTTAAACTGATGTTAATATTTTCTTTTCTAAAATAATCATTAATATTTAGTTGCATACTGAAAATATATATGAGTAGTCGAGTAGTAAACGCTCACATATTTTCTTCCTATTCGGCATAGCGATCAAGCACTCGGATTTGATTCCCCGATTGATGTTTTCAATAAATTTAAGAATTTTGTATCAAGAGGCAAATCTCTCTTGACTTTTCTTTATTCAATCCTGAAAACGTGGCTTAGAGAAAACGACCATCTTACAATTAGTCCTTTTCCTACCATTCTTTACTATCACCAATACGCTCGTTGAACAGATAGATTGAGCCTGAGTTGACTTAATATATCTCATAAGGTCTTTGTTGAATTGATTCTTTAGTAGGTAGTTCATATACTCCACATAGAAAGCGGAAATGACTACATAATATGAATTACCACAAAGTATCACAAATTAAAAATGTTACAAATGGAAATGCTTTTTTTGTATTTCGATTAATTTCTTTTGGAGACACCTGCATCGACATCATTTTTTTAATGAAGCTTAATCACAAGTAAATTAAAGAATCAGCTAGTATTTTCCAGTTATTTATTTCAATTTTTCAAACTAATATTGTACTTATGCGATTTTCTAGGAATTTATTATTTTATTTTAGAATTTATTTTTCTGCTCTCTATTGTATAGAGATAAGTCATTGCTTAATTTTATGTGGAATCCGCTCAGTTAAGACGTTTTGTAACCGAAACAGTATTGGATAACAGTTTCCATTTGTTTTAATAAAATAGCAATTACATAATTTAAGACATCGACTGAGGGTGGTTGATGGAATTTCAATATCAGATTTGAATTGTTGAGATTTTGTACATTTCCATGTATTTCATCACTAACGGCCCGGGTTTCACCTTTCTTCATCTTCAGACATTCAAGTCAGTTCGAGTTCATTCGTGTACTCGAATGACTGAGACGCAGAAAACATTTTCATATTACGACTTTAAACAGAAAAAGCCCGGATGAAGCAGTAATTGTTGTATGACATTTTTTAGTAACAAAGCAGTTACTATAATTTAAGATTATGATACTTGATGTAATTTGAATATACAATTCAATTGTTGAGATTTCCATGTATTTCGTAAAAACGACCAGGGTTTCGCCTTTCGACATCTTCAGGCATTCGAGCACACAGATTAGCTCGAACTGACTACCTAATCTCAGTTACTTACTAAGGTTTCCCATTTTTTTACAAAATAATTTCAGGATATTTTTGTTCATTGCCCTTTTGCTTATAACACTAAAGTTACTGTATTTAACTAAGTTAAAAATTGGCCAAACAAATGCATATGCATTTTTTTATTTTGAAATTATTCGGCATTTAATGCTCACAATTTTTGTAGCAATCATGTATTGATTTGCCAATTTATACGTTTACCTACCTTTTTTATGTGCTGTATCGTCAATTTTCTGAATGTGTTTTTGTTGATTTCCAGACTACACAGCTTGAGTTTGGAAACAATAGTGCTGAAAATTTTTCTGTGATTCAGAACAGTTTATATCAAATCGATCTTTGAATATTGATAAGGAATTATTAGTTTTGGAAGTAATTGTTCAATAAAATATATTGTTAGAATAGTTTTTATATTAAGTGAAAGAATGACATACAACATAAGTTTTAATCGATACAAAGTATTCGATAAATACAGTCACGAAACTGTAACTAGTTACAAAAATAAACCAAGAGAATGGTAAAGAAAAACAACTAATAGATATACTCGAGAGTAAAAAGTGAGTCAAATTATTATATACTATGGAAATATTACAACAGTATTTGTAATTTATTGTAATTTGAGTATTTAAATAAATTGAGTAATAAAAAAATTCTAAAAAATCTGTTAATTACTAAGTGAGGCTTCATTGCTAATAGATGTAAGTATTGTTTATCAAATTTTATTAAGAAAAGATGCTTAAGTATAAAATGAGAAATTAAAAGTTCAACATTACAAGGAATATAGAATTTAAAAAAAAGTCAGGATATTAATAGGTGTTTAATAATAATAGACTAAAAAAGTAATTTAATAAAGAAATTCTAAAAAAAAATCGGTTTAATTACTAAGTGAAGCTTCATTGTTAATCGATGTAGGTATTGTTTTCCAAATTTTATTTACAATAGATCCTTAAGTTTAAAATGAGAAATTAAAAGTTAACATTACAAGGAATACAGAATTTTAATAGTAGTTTAATAATAATAGATTATAAAAAAGCAATTTAATAAAAAAAAATCTAAAAAAGTCTGTTTAATTACTAAGTGAAGCTTCATTGCTAATCGATGTAAGTATTGCTTTCCAAATTGTATTTACAATAGATGCTTAAGTTTAAAATGAGAAATTAAAAGTTAAAATTACAAGGAATACAGAATTTTAATAGTAGTTTAATAATAATAGACTAAAAAAAGCAATTTAATAAAAAAAATTCTAAAAAATCTGTTTAATTACTAAGTGAAGCTTCATTGCTAATCGATGTAGGTATTGCTTTCCAAATTGTATTTACAATAGATGCTTAAGTTTAAAATGAGAAATTAAAAGTTAACATTACAAGGAATACAGAATTTTAATAGTAGTTTAATAATAATAGATTATAAAAAAGCAATTTAATAAAAAAAAATCTAAAAAAGTCTGTTTAATTACTAAGTGAAGCTTCATTGCTAATCGATGTAAGTATTGCTTTCCAAATTGTATTTACAATAGATGCTTAAGTTTAAAATGAGAAATTAAAAGTTAAAATTACAAGGAATACAGAATTTTAATAGTAGTTTAATAATAATAGACTAAAAAAAGCAATTTAATAAAAAAAATTCTAAAAAATCTGTTTAATTACTAAGTGAAGCTTCATTGCTAATCGATGTAGGTATTGCTTTCCAAATTTTATTTGCAATAGATGCTTAAGTTTAAAATGAGAAATTAAAAGTTAACATTACAAGGAATACAGAATTTTAATAGTAGTTTAATAATAATAGAGTATAAAAAAGCAATTTAATAAAAAAAATTCTAAAAAAGTCTGTTTAATTACTAAGTGAAGCTTCATTGCTAATCGATGTAGGTATTGTTTTCCAAATTTTATTTGCAATAGATGCTTAAGTTTAAAATGAGAAATTAAAAGTTAACATTACAAGGAATACAGAATTTTAATAGTAGTTTAATAATAATAGAGTATAAAAAAGCAATTTAATAAAAAAAATTCTAAAAAAGTCTGTTTAATTACTAAGTGAAGCTTCATTGCTAATCTATGTAGGTATTGTTTTCCAAATTTTATTTACAATTGATGCTTAAGTTTAAAATGAGAAATTAAAAGTTAACATTACAAGGAATACAGAATTTTAATAGTAGTTTAATAATAATAGAGTATAAAAAAGCAATTTAATAAAAAAAATTCTAAAAAAGTGTAATTACTGAGTAAAGTTTCGTCATTAATCGCCAAAGTACATGTTTTCAAAATTTTATTTGTTAGAATAGCTGACAATTTGCCTGTCTTTATAAATTCGATATCCTCGGACTAGAGTGCAAAGCCCGTAACCCCACAAACATCAACTTTGTAACGGATCATATTTATTTTAAAATTATATTTGTGTAATTGATAATATTCTAAGTTGTTTGTATACTTTATAATTGCAAAATACTTTTTTATGTATCAAAAAACTATTTCGTTGAACACCATGATAATTTAAATCTAGAAATATTATTTTTTATGTTTTGGAAGTTACGATCTCCTCACGTAGACTGACAATATCGTAAAAGAGAAGCCAGCATATAGTTACAAACTATGAAAATGACCAGACTGCCTATTGGTATCGAGCTCTTCGAGAAATTGTTTACAGAACCAGTCCAATTTCAGTAAGGTTTTGTCTGTCAAAAAATTGTCCAAAGACACTGGTCCTTCTATTTCCTCCGATTCTGTAATAATGAGTGCCATAAACAGGTCATGGCGATGAAAAAGTTTCTTTGCCTCCCAAATGATATCGGCGCGCCTTATTATTGTGAGATATTTATACGGAATATATGATGGTGATGCAAGATGGTTATTAACATAGTTTACATATCGGTTGATAACGAGGAGCGTACCGAGCGGCACTTTTGCGAATTCCAAAAAATGTACGTTTATATCTGAATGGAAACCCTTGAGCTTAGGGTGTTTCAAAACTATCAGGGAGAAAATCTTAAACTTTTCGATTCGCGACATAGCGATTATTTTCGAAAATAGCTCTTTCATATTCTTGCTTGTTTTTGAATTTGGCGGCAGTACAAAACAGAAATTGTTTTCAAAAAGACATCTCTTGATTATAGCTGCATGTGGTGACCCAGTAGCGCTATTCTGAATTATAGTAACGGGCAATAATAAACCGAATCTTAACTGTTCTGTTCCACCTCGCGCTGCTGTCCTCTCTACGTCTTCTATTTCTCCTGCTGCTGCAGCTGATCCAGCCTGTCTATTCGCTCCGGCTACTTGAGTATTTCTTTTTGATTTCCTAGAGTCTCTACGCTTCCTATTATTTCTATTCCTTCGCCTTCCTGACCTCTCTGCCGCTTTTGTATCTCTTGCTGCTGTAGTTCCCCCCCTTTCGTTCGCCACTCCAGTACTTCTTTCCACTCTAGCAACGCTAACGTCTTCAGCCGTAATAGCCTCAGACGTAACATCGATATGGTTAAAGTTTAACTGAGACCGTGCATTCCCTCTTCGCCTTATTACTCTCCTTGCTTTCTCTCTAGCTGATACAGTCTCTCCAGCCGATCCAGCTACTTCAGGCTCTCCAGTTGCTCCAGCTTCTCCAGGATCTTCAGCCGCTCCAGCTACTCCAGGCTCTCCAGTTGATCCAGCTACTCCAGGATCTTCAGCCGCTCCAGCTACTCCAGGCTCTCCAGCTGCTCCAGCTACTCCAGGCTCTCTATCTACTTCAGCTAATACAAGCGCTCTAGCCATTATAGCTTCTTCCCATTCTCGTCTCAATTGTTCATCAAGTTTTTTGAGTAGAACTAGTTTAAGCATTTTCAGACTTCTTCGTTTTAAATGACGAATCAAGACTGTGTAGTATCTGCAACAAAAAAAATTATGCGTTGTATATTATAAATTATTAATTTTTGCGAATAAATACAGGAATTTATGTCAGTATTTTCATTGGAAATTTAAATTTTATATTATTAATATTTCATAAAGCCTTTGTTTTGTTTTACTTAAATATCGTGTAAGAAAATCTGAAGAGCTTTAGATCTGACATTTGATTGATGTAATCGTCACGATAGCTTACTGTTGTCATATTGTCCCGAGACCTCTTCTAAAAATTTTGGCGAAGATTTTTTTTATCTTTCAATTTAGTCAACTGTGATTTAAAGGTCAATCTGTACAGTGGAACTCCCAATTAAGCTACCCCGAATAACGCGCCGAATAGAAATATTTGCTACAAATCCCCCAATTGCGCGGTCGCATTCCATTGTCGTTGCTGTACACGCAGTAAATAAATATTTCGCCCATACATTTTTATTTCAGTTATTCTTAGTTTTGCATTTCACTCCCCCAATTACGCTACTACCAATAACGCGGTCCCAACTTCCACGTATATGGGGGTTTTACTGTATTATTTTTCTAGGTCGAAAAACCACGTAGTAAATTTTCACCAGAATGTGATGTGTGATTCAAAATTTTAAAAAAAGGCCCACTGTGCGGAAATTAATGAAAAAGAGGTGAAATTTGGCTGGGATTACCGAAAACAAATTGAAATATTTTTTTTAATTGACTAAGTTCATATTGCAACGTTTCTGTCTCAAAAGCTTTTGGCACTCGTTAGCGATATTTTTTTGTTTGATTATTTTCAATGATATGATCCGAATGAAAAAATTCAAGTATAAAATGCTTGGACTAAGGACTCGTTCAGTTGAACGATTTAAAATGATACAATTATGTCACCCAATTTATAACATAATCGTTAGCGATTTTGTATAACTTAATAACATCATTTTCAATTTTTTTTATAAAGTTAGACTTCAAGGTTTGTTTTGTTGAATCCGTTTATTATAATCGCTTAAACATCATGTCAATAAAATTTAATGATTTACTCTCCTGGAACATATTCTTAAAAAGGTCAATTTCTAATGTATTTACGCTTACGTTTAAGGAAAGCTTGGGTATATATACTCAATTAAAGGTCTATTTGGGTCATTATCAAATAATTATTTAACAGGTTCCCATATTTTTAAAATACTATCAATTGTTGGCATTAGAGAATGCCTCATAGTGCTTGAATGGTGGTAACACTGCATAAAATGCAATATCAACATGCTTGCAAAAAGTTTTAGCCTTTTCTAATCGCATAGATTGAGAAGTATTTGAAAATCTTGATGGAAATTATTGACGATTGGCCGTGTTTCCATTAAATATTGGGAACTTTTTTGGGTGTTATACGGATAAATGGCAACCCTTTAGCGTAGACCATATCATCGGCTCATATCGGCGCTGGAACCTGGCTTTATAGTTGAAATAATTAAATTCGGCTAAAGTATTACGACAATCAGCTAAAATTTCAGCCGAGTATTAAAAGTCTACCGTCGGTGTGCGTTGGACTTATCTCTATCGCACAACTTCACTTGTGTATGAGCAAGTAGGATACAAGAGCGTACGCCCGCCTGCTTTTGTATCTTGCTCGCACCGTTCACTCTACATATGATTGAGTGAGAAAGAGAGAGATTTATGATCTACTAGTATTTTAGCTGTGGTTTGCACTAATATCCAAGATGGCCGAATTTATACGATGACTGGCATTAAAAATTCTAATATACAAGTATGAAGAAAACGATACGTTAATTAAGTTAAAAAGATTTTTAAAAAATCACATCGATTTAAAAACAGCAAAACAAATTAATCTAATAGGACCATATAAAAATTAGTTAGTTATGGAAAAGCTCTTAACACTAGACCACGGAGGCTGACTAAGATATTGCAGCATCCATGCCAACGCTCATGCTCCCTTTCTATGCTCACTGTTTCTAAGCGAAAACACGCGAAATTATGAATAAAAATTGTACTCAAGATGCCCATACGAAATATATTCGATATATTGGGACTGGAAATGGATTATGAAGATATGATATAAAAAAAACACGCTGTTTAACCTTAACCGTAATTTGAAAACTTGTGCGCACTGGAAAGTTGTAAATATCTTATCTGGATTTTAAACACTAAACATATATACAAAAATATAATACGTCCAAAATTGTTTAACTCACCGTGTTCTTGAAAATGTAGTCAGGAAAAGATAATCTCTTTCACTCCGCAGCCAAGAAAGACAAAATGGCTATAAACAAGATGGCTATTTAACGGTTTCCAACCGGAACGGTAATTGAATTGTGCAACAACTTTGTTTGATATAAAAATAATGTCACTTGTTCACTTATAATTCAAAATCACTATGTAACAACCAGCTAATTGAGCTAGCTACAGAAATTTTTTTATATCTAATTATCAAGTAAATTAATATTGAATCAATCAGTAAGAACTGGACAACTGAAAATAGGACAACTCCAGTCAACGATTCCAGTGAAACTGCAAGATCCAACTGAATAATAAGTATTAGCGACCTGCCGATTATGTATATAAGTCGATATGTGTTAACCCCTTGAGACAGCGTACATATAATATTTATTCCTATTGTTATTGATTTTTTTTAAATTTTTTTTATTACTAATTATTGTAAAAGCTTTTAAATGAGCAATATTCTTAATTACAACAGGTTTCTAGCCAATTATTTATTTAATTGCATCATCTATAATAACTCCAAAATAAAATTTTGATTTTATTTGGTAGTTTTAAAATACTAATTTATCGTAACTTTAAATTTTTAGCAGTATTGATAACCGGCGAATCATTCCTTGCAATCCTTTGCTTCCGAAGATGTTATATGCCCACACTAATGTTGAATGCTGTGTCTACATTGTGCATTTCAGAAACATTAATTGTTTTAAAAAAGTCAAAGGTCCAACACGTTTCAAAGATCTCCGAACCGTAGCATGGTAAATTCGTACATCTTGATGTGTTTCTGGAATCGGTCTGGCTAATCCTAATAGTAATCCTTTCATTTATATCTTTCTTAGAGAGAATCTTCACGTTGTCTTGAATATACTAGACCTATGGCATCTACAACGAGGCACTCATCAATAGTGAAGGTGGACAATTTTGTATGTTATATTATTGCTATTTTTAACTTTTAACATTATTATTAATTGATCAACTATATTTTGTGGGATTCGTCCTCCATCGTGGTCGAAGCCGGGTAAAAAAGACTAGTTCCATATAAAACAGTTTCATATAAGATTCAATTATATCCATCATATAAATATTAACTCACGAGCTGCGAATTTCGTGCATTTTTAATTTCATCTGATTGCAAAAGGATCATTATCTCAGTTTGGCAGTATTGTGGATTGGCTACATTCTGTAAAACAACATTCAATTATGTGTGCTTGAGAAACTCACTAGAATATGTAAATTAACTCGCCTTGTAAAAGATTGAGATGCCAGCGAGGAGGATTTATGAATACTACATTTTACTAATTAAGTATATAATTTGAGGGCGTGAAAGTGTTAGCGTCTTGCAGAGTCAAATGCATCATAAACAAGTAGTGGGGTAGTATGTTTGTAAAAAAATAAATATTGTCGTTGGTGGTCTTCTAAGAAATATTATTTCTTGCATATTGCGATAAGCTTAAACAATCGCGAAAGGTGATCTACTGTGGCCAGTAATGAATATTAATATTTAAAAATGGAAGTACTAATTTTTTGAAGCACCATTTGTTTTACTTTTGTTGTGTTGGCATTACAGATAAGCAGGGTGCATAATAAAGTATCTAAATAAGCTGAGCGCTACCAATACGACGATTCAATCAACGATACTAATTAAAATATTAGAATTATTATTTGCGATTATGTTTTATTTTTATATATACAATGTCTTTGCACTAAGAATTGGCAGTTTCTCTAAAAGGAATTAAATATATCTATTTCCCAATACCAGGCCTCAAAGAAACACGACAAGGCGATCAATGATAAATTATTCTAGAGCAATTTTGGATTACTATGAAAATGGTAATTACCGATAAACCCGTTTATAAAGCGAGGTTTTTATTAAAAACTTGGAAACCAAAATAAGGTGTCGAATTTTATAAATATTTACTAAATTGACTACTTTCTGTAGGTGGGATGGCTATATTTTTTTGCGTTCCACCAATTTCGTTGTTTACACATTGCCGCCTCAATGCGATTTTAGGCCGTTGTTTATGTCTTGTTTTTTGTATTTTGCCAAGGTAACTTGCTAATTAATTTTAATGAATAAATCATATCCAATAAATTGAACGGCACTTAAAATGATATTCTGTTAGAAAATATGTTTCGAAAACTATAATGATAAACTGAAGATAAACCGATGTTGAGAATAGCTTTTACCTTTCCACTATTACCTAGGTATTTTGATGTAATAAATATTTTTCGTTAAAAATTTTCATTTTTTCATTATAATGGTGATTGAATTATAAAAGGGTATGTTTTCCACAAAGCAAATAAAAAAACAGAGCTCGTCCTATATTACAATGCGCGCAGTGCATAAAGCTTAACATACATGTAAATCACTTTTAAGATGTTAACTGTCAATTCTTGGTGGAAAGGCATTATATTTTTTTTTTAAAATAGTAAGATAATGGTTGTGATAAGCAAAACCGGTCCTGCTCATTATAAACATGTGGGAGTAGTGCAAAAAAATTGTGTTTTATTTTTTAAAATACATGTAAATCTTATTATTATGTACATATTATAAATATCGAATATTTTTTATCGAGTCACTGTATACTTTAAAATAATTAATTGAATTATTTATTTTACTATTTACAAAAAAATGTAGCGTTGCTCTCTTTGTAATAGTTCTTTAGCTCGTATTTTGTAGTGTTATATGATTGGCGAATCATTTGACCGCACCGATTGAAAATGGACACTTCAACCAATACGGCCGTAGCAATTGTGACTAACTTAACTGCGGTTACAATCAATCTTATGATCTTTCTTTGTGCTTTAAATTATGTGTTGGAAATAATATGCAATTAGCATTTTGTATTATTTTATCGCATATTTATTTGTTGGCAAACAAATGCCATAACAATGGCCTGTGTTGGTATCTTACAATATAACCAAAGGTTGATTCAAATTTAATGCGGTTGAATCATTACGGCTTATAATAACAATTTTCTTCTGCAAACGGGATTGTTCTAATATGTAGAATTTAAACGTCATATCGAGAGAAATGATAAATGAATCAATTACCAAGTAGTATGCCCAGTTGCTGTAACAGAGTATATTTAATGCGATGTTTACAGTTATTTTTGTTTACAGTAAAACGTCAAAAGAATTTTGTGTTTTTAATGTATTACTAACGCTTTGAAAAATAATGTGCTTAGTTTATGAGCAGCAAAGCGAAGGAGAAGTGTAGGTGAGCTGGTTCAAGTGACTGTCGCCATTTTTTATTTTTATTGACGTCATAATATGCTTCTATTTAAACGCCATTCTTACGATATAGGTACTGGTTTTATAACACTGTTTTAAAGAAGTTATTACAATTTTATTCAGATTTTAACAGTGAAACATATATATAAAAAATAGTGCGATACCGTCTAAAATAAAACATTTAGACATTCTTGTGTTAATAAAACTGTTGTTTTGAAGATAAAAAAATTAATAAAAATGCCGAGCTGTTCATTGAAAACTTATTGGAGGTGGAGCATGAAAAAAAACTCAAAAAATGTGAAGTGTTTTACATTCCCTGAGGGTCGGGTCCGTAGTCGAGTGATCAACGTCGTTGGCTTCGGTGGCGATGCTCATGGGCTCGAATCCTAGTACGGACAATTTCTTCAATTAATTTTTCAATCGAATTACAGATTTCTGTAAGAAGGGATGGATGTTTGTGACGTCTTAATTAAATTCCCTCCCACTTATCCGATCTTAAAAACGGGGTGTAATGAGAGCGATTACTTAACCATTGTCCTAGCCCTTTCCTTATGGCCATGCTCTTTTTTAAAAAAATAGATATTGAGCAACTGGGTAACAAGCAGTTCTCATAGAAAAAAATTCTGTTGAGATATCTTAATTAAGAGGCCATATGCTCCAGCTCCTATTAGGTATTACTTGAGCTGTTTCTGCATTGACTTACTTACTTGTATATCTTTGTTCGTGGTGTGAACTGTCTTCTTTCTGAATAACTACGCTCAAATGGCACAGTAAATGAAACCCAAGTATGGCATATCCGTAGAGCTTGGTTGTATTCCTTTAAGCATCATTTCCAAAGTGATGAAGTCATAGAGACTGCCATGGAAGTGTTACATTTTCAGATGAGAGACCTCAAGTATATGGTAATCCGAGCTCAATATTAATTGGTGAACACTATGCCAGATTGATCAATGTGTCTTCCTGAAAGGAAAATGCTCGGGATTGTGATGTCAGCAAAGTACCTAGATGAT
The DNA here is from genome assembly GCA_022494535.1 of Himalopsyche phryganea. NCBI lineage: Eukaryota > Metazoa > Arthropoda > Insecta > Trichoptera > Rhyacophilidae > Himalopsyche > Himalopsyche phryganea. Next base: position 1,073,858 of record JAGVSL010000069.1, on the reverse strand, counting down.
CTATGCTGCCGCGATAATTTAAGCGATAACTTTAACGGCAAACAGCATATTCCTGAAATTAAGCATTAACAGTGAACCTATTGTGTTTTTTCATTCCAGGAAACTTGTTTGATTATTGATAGGGAAGTAAAAACATTTTCAGAAAAAAAAAATACTAAAAATACTAATAATAAAAGTAAATTCTTACGCTTATCTTAAAAGTAGATCTTGCGATTGACTTACATCAAGTCATATTGTCATTATTCTGTCATCACCTGCTCTGAAAAATTGGCAATGAGAGGTGTTTCAATCTTCAGTCATTTTAGATTAGACTGGACTGGTCGAAAACACAGTTTAATATATTTTCATAATTGTATTTTACTCTCTGAAAAAGTCGGCAGTGAGAACAAATAACTACATAATTTTAAAAAGAATAAACGTTCATTGTTTAATTCTATAATATATATGTGGGATTTGCATAATTGGGTCAGATGGTCTAGTCCCGATGTCTTAGTTTAATCGTGAAATCATGTGAGATCGACTGTATTTAAAAGCGAGAAAATCCTTCCATGAAACGCCTATGACGAGGGAAATTTAGATAGTTATCCTTATTTCTTCATAAAACAATTTAGTGAAATTTGTTTTCAAAACACATTAAGGAAACCAATTAATAATACGTGTATGCATCGTTGGTCGTTAGGCACCCCGGGGGTCACAAGTCTAGTGTCAAAATCTTAAATACTCAATTGAAGTTACTTGATTAGCATATTGTGCGCATATTTTTCCAGAGGCCATTAGCATTTAAATTGAATTAAGCTCGCAAGCACATCTAGAATAAATCAATTTTCCGGACAAACTTTCTTCAACACACGTCTCCCTGTTTCGGGGAGGCAATTCTACAGATCCACGAGAGGGTCTGGCTTCTATGAGTCCTCCCATTTGCCACGAGTGCCAGAAAACATTTTTTTATCTAGTCCTCCCATTAATACAGACCGCTGGATGTCAAAAATTATAGTTATGGAATAATTGATGTATTACTTACTCTCAATGACGCTATTGACTGCCTTGTGTAATAACACACAGACTCAACAGTCTTGACTTTAAATTTGGATTATTGAGATTTTGTACACTTCCATGTATTTTGTCACTAACGACCCGGGTTTCGCCTTCCGGCATCTTCAGGCATTCGAGCACACGAATGGACTCGAATTGACTCGAGTCCATTCGTGTGCTCGAATGCCTGAAGATGCCGAAAGGCGAAACCCGGGTCTTTAGTGACAAAATACATGGAAGTGTACAAAATCTCAATAATCCAAATTTGATATTAAAATTCCATCAAGCACCCTCAGTCGATGTCTTAAACTCTTGACTTTGTTGGGGCGTCAAAAGCATTATTTAATAAGCGGAAAAAACAGTAAAGAAGTAATAATTTTTAGATCGAATTATCGTGCATAATATATTTCTAAATATGATTATTTAAAATGTAGGATTTAAGTTATTGTCGGCGTCCGTGGCTCAGTTAGTAGTCTCGTGTTCAATTTCCGGTGCGGACAGTTTCATAAATTGATTTTTCAATCGATTTGTGAATTTCTGTTCGTGGTCATGAATGTTTGTAATGTCTAAAATTCCCTTCCACCCATCCGAACCTAAAAACGCGGCGTAGCGAGAGCGATTAGTTAACCAATAGTCCTGTCTTAGCCCTATCCTTCTATCCCTGCTCTCTTCGAAAAAGTGAAGAGTAACAAGTAGTTCTTATAGAAAAATTCTGTTAAGATACCTCCATTAGGACACCATATGCTCCACGTTCGGAGCGGACATGGAAAAAAGCTATTATAGTTAGTTCTATAATTTGGGATATCGAATATTAATATAAAATTTGAACACTTTCCATAAGTTTTGTCACTAACGAGCCGGTTTTCACATTTATACTGCTCGGATGAACGCAAACTGACTGTTAGTAAATAGTTTATACCGTTCATATGTAAGAACAAATTAAGAAAATTATTATCACAAGACTAGCAACGAAAATATGTTGACGGTTATCTGAATTCATTTTAATAATTATGTCAACGATACTGATTAGATGTCATTAATGTTAAATTAGTATAAAAATATTTTTCTTAATGCCCTATGGTACTCAACGTTGTATCCACCACCACTCGCTAGGCTTACCACTGTTAAAGGGTGTATTCCGCAGCGTAACAACGTTATGTTCGAGAAGAAATTTCTCGAGACTTGGTTGCATTCACTTTAGTGTGCAGGTAGTTAAAGTATAAAGAATAATGTCAATCACTTTCCATAGGACTCCATTTCAATATAACTGATACAGTTACCTTTCCCAAGAGATAAGGTTTTACTGTTTCTCTAGTCGTTTGCGCGGTCAAGTGCTTGAATCGCCGAGTAGATACATCAATTAATGGATGTATATTACATTTAATGAATTTATCTAATGTTTTTATTCTTTCACTCTATCATGAAGACTTAGTCAATTTTTCTATACCCAATATTTTTCAAAAGTCTCGGTTTTTAGACGAGGTTTTTGTTGAAATGATTCCTTTTCAATCAATTCGGTCAGACATTATTAAAAGAGCTGATTAATTTTTTTCCGGATTATTTACAATTTATTATATATTCTGAATCATTTAGTGGTAAACAATTTTAGCTCTACTACGAAATTAGTAAAATTACCAACATTGCTCACCTTATTATACAAATAGAAACATGCAATTCATAATACAAATATTTTCTCTTTTACAAATTGAAATTCCAAAATTTTCTAGTTTACAAGGTCCCAGCAGACATTATTTATAAGTTATTAGCGAATAGCGCACATATCCTTTGGCAACACTATTATTAAATGTACATTTTGTGTACCCGGTAGGTACTGTTCAGGTATCATTCGCAAAATGCAAAAAGGTTTTTTCCCTGTAGGGACCTTCGCCAAATGAGTTAATGAACACCGAGTAATCTGCCATACACTGTCATACATGTAAGGTAACTTTGCGAAGTACAAAATGTAATGAGAAAGCATATTGAAATACTCCAAAATAAGCGTTAAATAATATATAGGTATCTAAAGTAATTGATAATGTGATAATTTCGTGTTTTCAGGCCTCTGAAAACACTGAAAACGGCACTATAATGAACGATTGGCAGAACATGACCTCTCTTAGTTTCATAATTACTTTTTTATATTCTATCAAACAATCGCTTAAGACGTCTTTATAATTTAAATGGAAACGGATTTATTGAAATAAAACCATTCTTTTACACGTTTTTTTATTAACTCAGACATTATTTGGTGTATTGGAAAAGACATGATGCAATATTTTTATTATTCTGCAATTTATCGTTTTCATAAAAAAATATTTGGATACTATAATGTCAAAGTTTCATACTGAAATATTTTCGATTAACTAAAATCGATGCACAAACTGCTCAAAAAATAGTCTGTTCGAACTGTTTGTTGAGAACATTTGAAAGTTGAATGGTCTAGGCCATTTAAAAAAAAAAAACAAAGTAGAATTTTTTTTTGCAAATGAGGTAGAGCGACCGAGATTTATTAATGGAAATCAATGGAATTCACTTCAAGGTATGCCGACGATCCAAGAAAATAAAGAAAACTGATCCAGAAATCTTCAGTGTTGCAAAATTATCGCGATCCTTAGTCATGATATATAATGATATTTCGGTACCACGTGAAAAACGGAAAAAAATAAGATTCTGATTCAAAATATTTTCACTACCCTAATTGAAATAAGGATATTTTAGCATAGTAGTTAAAGCATTCGGTAGTTTGTAAATGTGATAGTATGCTCACATCCAACGGGAATTGTTGAAAGTGAACAAAAATGAAAAAAAAAACGAATTATGTTGCATACAAAACTCTGCAGTTTATACAAGTTGGTAGTTCTTAACTCACATAGTTCCTAGCCGAGTGTTTGGTGATTGTTGCGTGACGTTTCTAGTAATAATTTAAATAAACTTAAAGTCTTGTGTTTTAAGCGTAGATAAAAATTCGTTTACCGATAATCAGCAGGATTTTTAGGTCTAGGAAAAAACCGTACGGGAAAAAACCCCAGAAGGATCTGATACTAATAATAACCTATATAAATATCTCAATACAATTTATCTACATCTCAACACATTCAAACAAAGATAGAACGCAACAAATGAATCTTTCGTCGTCGGACGTTCTGAGTTTATGAAAATTATTTTTATTCCGTTCGCTTTTTTCTGTCCTCTTTTTTCCTGTTCGGTTTTTAGTGTTCACCAATTTTTATAATCATACTAAATAATTTTTCTACTAGCTCATTCATGCACATGTTCAAATTGACAGTGTATGGTCAAGTTGGATGGACGTGAGTACCAATTATGGTCCTTTGAACATCAAAGCCTGTTATTAGACTTTCCGTCTCCATGTATACCATAATAGAGTAATACATAATCAACACGGAGTAACATAAAACGCTGGTTATTGCCTAACGAGAAAAATATTATCTACTTACAAAGCTTTTTTTCATTAAATATTTATTTTAAATATAATTTTCCGGAAATCTAAAATTATAAATAATTTAAAATGCATATTATTCACTATAAATATAAGTTTTCAGTATATAGCATATTATAGGATTTGCTATTGGAGAATGCCACGTATTGAATTTAACGAAAACTGACTTTTTCATAGATAGTGAGAATACAAGAATGAGGTTAGGTTGCTTATTGTTAAGCTCATTGTCCACCCCACGTTACTAATTCTGGTAAGGGAGGGAAGAAAATATAATAAATTGATGAAGTATTATTATATCTGTACCGTATAAATATATAAAATACAGATTACTGGTATTGCTACATTTCGATTTGAACTGTCAGATCAAGTTCATTCGTGTATTTGAATACCTGTTATGAAATGCATGGAAATGTACAAATTTCAAACGATTGATATTGAGCACTCTCAGTCGATTTGTTAAATTAAAATAAAAAACTTTTGATTTAGTTATGTGTGCTTGGCTTCATTTTAGAAAAGGCAGTATAAAGGGATAATTTTACTATAATTTAAGACGTCGACTGAGGGTGCTTGATGGAATTTCAATATCAAATTTGGATTATTGAGATTTTGTACATTTCCACGTATTTTGTCACTAACGACCTTTCGACATCTTCAGGCATTCGAGCGCACGAGTCAGTTCGAGTCCATTCGTGCGTTCGAATGCCTGAAGATGCCGAAAGGCGAAACCCGGGTCGTTAGTGACAAAATACATGGATGTGTACAAAATCTCAATAATCCAAATTTGATAATTTTACTGTTCATAGTTTGTTATAATCAGGCGCGCACTGCTGAACTGCAGCACCCCCAAGCAAGTTGAGAAAAATGTAATAGTTTAATATATATAGGTTTATGTATATTATATGAAAATATCACTGTTATTTCAGCGTGTATTAAGCTCGCCCGCCCACCGATACATCCAATAATTATCATACATTGCCTTACTATTATCAGAAAGTGAGGTATCTTCATGAATATGTTCGAGTGGGCGAAGGAGGGGCGCGGAGAGGAGGGACTCGTAGCTAGAAGGTTGTTCTGAACTGCAAATATGACAGTATTTCGTGTTCTGCGTGCGGGTGCGTGTGCAAGCGGTATGACCGCACGCGCGACATCTGTCTAAATAAAAGCGTTATTTTTCAAGGAAAAACACAGAAGAATCAATTTTATAATGAAATAAAAATACATGTAATGTTTAATTTTAATAATTTTGATGTTGATAGTAAAATATAATCCAAATAACATTTTTTTCAATTTTTAATCATCCGCAGCACCCTCAGATATCTCACCCACGAGCCGCCACTGGTTATAATGTACATGTAATATGTTATATAATATTGTAGATTTTGTTGTTTTGTTTCGTTTGTTAAAAAACATTGATTGCGTATATGGTTTAAATGGAATACATCCAGTTGTTATAAAATACAATCTCAAAATATAGCTATATTTCCGAGTGGAAAATTGTGAGCCGATCAAAACACGTATTATAAATAAGATGGTAGAACCGGAAAAAAATATAATTATACTTAACAGTGCAACATGGAAACCCATTTTATTGAAATATTGTTAAAGTTTGGTTTAGTTATACGTGTTTATATCTCTAAGTGTAAAATTGTAAGCCAATAAAAATACAAAATATAAACAAGATGGAAGTACTAGAGATTTTCCAAATTATAATGTATTTACTGTTGTAAAATTAAATTTAAATATTGATAAACAAAGTCTGAGTGTGATTTTAATTATAATGTTTCTTGCTGCAGAACGAATCCATTATATATAATATAATATTAGAATTTGACAGGTGACACTGCGACTTCGAATTAGTACTTTCTAATATGAATACATCTTCACATGAAGAAACGTCGTAATATCTCTAGAAACTCACGTGTTTTCTTTGCTTGAAACTTGTTTCGTATATAATCTGATTTTGGTATGGTATAAAAAGCTTCTACTCTGAAAACGAAGTCCTCTATTGCATTTTATAAAGTAGCTTACAGCTTACAGGGGACAGGGTGAAGTGCGGTAGGAGCAACTCTCGGTCGGAGATTCGATTTCGTCACTCGTTTCATTTTGATTTGATTCGCTTACCGACAAAAGGAACATTTCATTGTTTCGCTATAAACGAACAACGACGTCACATACTTATATTGTCCGTTTGCTTTTAAATTTTTATACTAAGGACAATTCACAAAATAAAAAAAAAACAGCCGATTATGTGATAAGGAAAACCATAATAGGATATTTTAAAAAATAAAACACAATTCATTTGTACTACTTCCACATATTTATAATGATCAGGACCGGTTTCGCTCATAGCGAGCATTATCAACTGATAAAAATACAAACATAACAGGCTTTTATCATAAGCATTTTAGTAAGTATTATTTTTGCATAACAATTTTATCAGTTGATAATGCTCGCGATGAGCGAAATCGGTCCTGATCATTATAAATATGTGGAAGTAGTACAAATGAATTGTGTTTTATTTTTTAAAATATAATGTCTTTCCACCAAGAATTGACAGTTGACACCTTAAAACATAATAGGATAAAATAACAAAGTATTTAGTTCTACAAAATTTTAGGTCTACAAATTTTTTATTAGGTATTTGATAGGTATTTCGTCTTTACGCCACCGTCAGAACTAGTTATGTAGTTCGGTAGTTCTGACGATGGCGTAAAGCTGAAATAGCTATCAACTACCTGATAAAAAATTCGTAGAACTAAATACTTTGTTATTTTATCCTATTATAATGGAGTTCTACCAAGTAAATGTCAATTCAATCAATAAGGTAAAACATCTTTAATTTAAAACATTGCTTTCTAAGCGATCTGGGAGTTCACAAAATGTTTCTATATAGTTACAGTAACTATTATATTTCGTCAGTGTAAAAATAATAATAAAATACTAGAACAATCATTTCTAACATTGAACCTGATATTGATTTGTTTTGTATAAATATACAACAATATTTTTTAGGCTTCATGTTGAGATGTATTTATGTCTTATTTTAATTTAAAAAATACGTTATGAGGAAGGTCGTGTCTGTGTTATTTACTTTAATTTATTTTACAGCGGGAAGTGTTTTATTTTATTTACATTTTGGGAGCCGTGGTGTGAAACATTTTAAGAAGAACTGATTTAAAACCTGAATTTAGTCATAATGCCTGTTCTCAATGTTGACGAAGTTTTAAAGATAATGTTACTTATAATCTTTCTGTTTCCTGTTGCAGGAGAGTTAAAAACTAAAAAACTCTTAGTAACCGTGGTATTTTAATGAATAAAACGAGTAGATATTGATATTTGCCTGATTCTGTATGGTATAAAAGTATGAAAATTTCTAACGATATACGTTTGGGATTTGTTGTTGGAGGCAAAAGTAATTCAGTGCACAGTGTAAACTAGATTGGTTCAATACTATCATGTGTCAGTATCTGGCAAAAATTACCAAATAAAAGTAGTAGGATTTCAAAGGAAATAATTTGAGAATCATTAAAGCATCAAAGATATTCAATATGTATATTCATTAGCAACTAATAATATATGGACAGTTATTAAAAGTCACACAATTTGCTATTTATATTTATTATAACATCGCCACTCAATCAATCTCAGTCACAACCTGTTCAAATGAAGATATTGTCCAACGCGAAGAATTCGATAAGATGAAATACAAGAAGATGCTGAAAACTTTGCTAGCCAAGAATAGCGTTTCTTTGATGAAGTTAAAGGATTAATAGTGAGTATCATTATATTTATAAGTGTCTCGTTTTCCTTTATGCGATGCCCTCTCCTAATGTATTTGTCCCACATAGAGTACTCCTAATGAATCTTCTTAACATAAGTTGCTCTACGAGAACGGTCGCTCTTAACACGCTCCATCCTCAGGATTGGATAGGTGTCTAGGATTGACATTGAAAACGTCCATGATTTTGTGTAAAAATCCTATAATGAAAGTCCAACCAAGTTTTGATTTTTTTACCAAGTCCGCTTTTAATCTGGAGCATATGGATTCCTAACGGAGCTTATCTGTTACTCAGTTAATCAACCTTTTGTTGAAGAGAGTAAGAGTAACAGAAGGTTAAGGCTAGAGCATGACTGTTGAATCACTTCGCCCCGTTTTTAGGATTGTATAGTTGTGAGGAAATTTTAGACATCGAATACCCATGTCTACGAAAACAAATCCATTCATCGATTGAGAAATCAATTTATACTGAGACTCGAACACGTGAGCACCGTCACCAAAGCTAACGACGTTGAGCACTCGGCTAAAAGCCCGAAAATCAAGTCGTATCAATAAAAAGAAAATGTAGTGATAAATCCTCTTTATATAAATATTGATATACTGTTGAATAAAAAAGGTCTGAGCGAACACAAATAAAATGATCACAGAAATATTGCGATTGCCAATATTAAAGCTACATTTTGTCGCAGTGGAGGAATAAAAAACAACCGCCAAATGAGAAAAATTGAAATACTTCATTCCGATTTTAATCGCAAGGACGTTCCCGGGAAGCATTTACAAGCGACGCTGAAAGGCGCCGCGACGCTCCCGCTGCTATCGAAGCAATCTGCTGGGACCGATTCTAAACTTTTTACAAAAATATTGTCTTTCTAAGTGCGCCAGATGAATTTCCGTTAGGACGCCATTCTGACGTTGGAAACATTTTTATATTTATATATTTTAAATTGGAAAATATGTCTCCATTGTGTTCTGACTGCAATCGTCGATTACCATGATTGAGCAATACTGTTTTATAAACTTATAGTAAGTAAATATTAAATTTATTTATTATTACTATAGCATTGTCGAATTGGTATTGATCATATATATGGATTATTTAACTTATAAATTAGTATTAATGCCATATAGGTTTGTTTTAAATCTTTGTTCAATCATCACTTTTTTGGAGAAATTTATCATCATGTATAATTATTCATCATTTTAACAATGAACATTGATATTCAGTATACACGTTTTATTACCTACTGAATTATTTTTAAGGTGTCGATATAAACATATATAATTACAATAATAAAATACCAAAGATTAATAAAATTTATTGATTGAATTAGCATTTTCTTGGTAGAACTCTATTATAATAGGATAAAATACCAAAGTATTTAGTTCTACAAAATTTTATTAGGTAATTTATAGTTATTTCGGCTTATCGCCATCGTCAAAACTATATTTATTAGTTATATATACTGCTTTGAAGAGATAGACTATATTATGTCATCTCCTGTATTCAAATATCTATATTATTCAAGCTACTAATTGTGTTTTTGGAAAAGGAACTTACGTGGTGTTATTAATTTATCATTAAAATAAATGCACGAGCTTTTTGTATTGGCTTAAGTGACATGAAATAATATTGTCTATCTCTTCGTAACAGTTTATATAACTAAGCTACAACAAATTCATGTATAGTTTTGATGATAGCGTAAAGCCGATTAGCTATCAACTAGCAAATAAAGTTTTGTAGAACATAATACTTTGATATTTTATCCTATGAATCGTAAAATGTTTATTTATAGTTTTACTTAATTGTTGTTTGATGTACGTATATACACTATTCCTACACTTCTATAAGTTGTCTACTTACGACTTGGGCTTTGTATGCATTCAACTGTACTGTGAGTTCATCCATGCACTTGAATGCATGAAAATGGCGAAAAGAGATCACAGTGACAAAACTTGAACGATTGGAATATGATATTGAAGTTCGATCACAAACCCCAGTCAATATTTCAAATTATTCGTGTTAGAACTGATCATTTTTGTTGAATTGAATATTTCCGAAAAAAAATAATTAATTTACAATTTAAAAAAATGTTGAAAAGTAAGTATTACAATACTCTTGGGTCTCGTGTAACACGATCATATGGTTGCACAAAAACGTTGTGTTACACTATTCCGTGTTATTCGAGGTTTGAAGCCTATACAAAATTACGGTATGCGTCCCAAAAAAAAAAAGAAATTTTGTTAATACCCTTTATTTTTTTTAAAAAACAATCGCAAAAAATAAGTATTAACGTATTTATTGAAAAAAAACTTTAATAATTCATTATTCATTCATCATCGCTATCACTTACAATTTAAATATAATATGTTCGAATTTTTTCAAGATCAGTTGTGAGTTTTCATTATCGGAGGATTCATGAATATTTTTGGATTTAGACTTTCAAAATTCTGTAATAAGCGATTGTTTTCATTTAGGCTATACATATTTCGTGATAAGGGGCCAAGAACTGTTGTGATTTCATCTTGCACTTCAAACTTCTTTCGATTATAGGATCATTTTCTATAAAGCGTGTTGTACAAAAACATGACACAATTTATCAACCGTGTTATTTTATAGGAAATTTTTGACAATAGAGGCGAATACTTGAATTGTCAGCAAAATATTTTATTAATTATTACAACTTCTGCAAATAATTAAAAGAATATATCCTCTCATAATAAAGTCGATCAATTTTCTCAACAGCATTATAAAATAAAACCATATATCATCAATTTATTCACTGGAGTATCGATTAAGAGATATATTTCAAGCTTTTCTCTATTATTTAAATATTATTTGTACCAAAATAAATAAAATAGATTATCAATTATGCGGTTAAATTATTAATAACATAGACCCTTTTGCGCCATTATAGAATTCGGTCGTTTATTGTTGAATCTGCCAAACCGGTAAATAATGCGAACATGATAATTGAAATAGAACGCGTAAATTTATTCGCAAAATTATAATGCAATAGTGAATGCATAACATAGTTATAATATGTACATTTTACTGGTGAAAAAAAATGCTTGGTTAATAGTGTTGATTGGTATTAAGATAAGTTTGCAAAAGAGTGCATAAGTAAAGATTTAGTTAAGAATCATCGCAAATCTTCAAACAAAGATTGACGAATGTGATGAAAGTAGGAAGAAGAAGGTTTGGTAAGAAATGTGACAACATAAAACCAACATAATCCAAATACAACCATTTTGTGAAAGTAAACTCGTTCTCTTGACGCAGGAAAAATCGTGTCATTGGGCATGTCTTCGATGATCGTTTCGACAATTAAAACATGTTTTAATGGCATACTCCTTCAAAAAAATAGGGAGAGGTTTCAAGAGAATTTGTGATGACATGTGACGATGGAGGCAGGGAGGGTCAAACATGGTTAAAATGTTACGTCATTTATGGAGGGCCAAATACGAAAATTAGTTAAATATGTTTTTGTTATAAAATTCTTTGTTTATTTACGCGGTTATTGTAAGTAGACTAAAACCATACATATAATTCCTACTCATTATGTCTAATAACAAATAATATATAAAATAGTTACACTTTAATAAAGTGCGAAACTTCTTAATAATGAGAATGGCTTGCTAATTATTTTTCATTTCAAATCCAGCTTAACGTCCTGCACTCAAAGTCATTTGTCCTCCATTAAAATTTTTCCATCTGGTAACCCCAGCTTCACGAGAATTCAGCATCTCATTTTCATCACCACATTCGTACTGCACGAACCTTGGCAACGTCGACAACAGCCGCAGCTTTCGTCGGCCTTGGTCAAAGTATATAACATTAAATTTGTACACCGTTGCCGTTGTGTTTTCTCGTAAGACAAAAAAAGAAATAGCGAAATCTAGCCCTCCTAACCGTTTTCGGATACAGATCAATCTGAGGTTCGTTCAAGCATGGGCCGATTCCTGTAACATTAAAATTACCGCCTGATGAATTCATTTCTCTGTCTTTTCTTAGTAATAGTAATTATTTAATAGTTATTGTTGAAATATTAAAGGTATGGTAGGTGAATTGCGACATTGTCTACGGATCTGCATTTGATATTAAAAAACTTTTATTATTACCTATTGGAAATACGCCGCTGATATGAAAGCATTAATTTATTGAAATCCGTAATTTCGGCTTTAAGTGTTATTTGTGGGGTAATATAAATCGGATATCATATTTAATTAAAAGTGTGCATTTGTTATTTGGATTATTCAAATACACAGCAATCAGTTTACGAATATTGAATTATCAAATTATGAAGTATGTTCAACGCTATTGAAATAAACATAATAATTATTATAGTAAATCGGAATTCTATTAGCACTTGTTTTACCAGACGGTATCGTGTACAATATATTTACATATTAAAAGTGAATTATTTTTAAGTGTTTTACATTAAGTCTGCCCCAGTAGTATTTGTATTTTACCAATTCCGGCTTTGCCTAATTGTACGAGATTGCAATTCCTAATCTATTTTGTTTTTCAATATTTTCTGATAGGAACCAATATTGTTATTGTTGATTTAAAAAAAACCTTCATATAAACTCATGTAATAAGTTAAATACATTATTTTATAAATTTAAACATATTTAGTGATGTTTATAAATGTAACTTCTTACTATATTAGTATTATCAAATGTGCTCTTATAAGAGCACATTTGATAATTATGTTTTATTTAATTGTTTTTATATATTTAAATAATTCAAAATTCTTTGTTATTGGATTATCTAAATGTATTTGTCTTAGAAATTAACATGATTCAAATATAGGAGGACTAGCCCCTCATTCTCTGTTTATCGTAATTTCATTATTTTCCATTCGAAAAATTGAGAAATCCATATAAATAAGATTTCTCAAAAATAGTCGATATTCAATTTCTTGCAACATAACATATAATGATATAAAATCTTGCATAAAATATCAATAAAAAACACCTGTTGATTCTTTCCATTTTCATCAGGTAGGTAAAAAATAATAACACTTTTTGCACCGAGTTATGAAAAATTTACATCCCTGCTCACAAAAGAATATCACCTACTCTGCACATACAATAATAAAAAAAATTCAAAGAAAATGAAGCTCTTCAATTATTATGAAGCACCCTCATTCTTTTCCACCCCTGTTATAGCGTCATAGCGTCGTGACGACTACATATATATATGAGAAGCTTATATACATAAGTGCAGCATATAATACCTAAGTTTCAATGAGTGTCGCAACTTGTCACTTTACTCTATGATATATGAGCTTACTTGTATAATAAATGTGTATACCAACACTTGAAAAAGTGTCTTATTTATACAATTTTATTTAATATTTGACTGAAAGATCTTACAATATCGTGTTGTTTTATATTGCTGCATCATTTATTCAATCGTATTTAACCTTTTGTAAGACATTATCACAATATTTGACCCATCAAAACATAATATGTATCAGCAGTCGATGATTTTACTACCAGCATCCATAACACAATATTGCGATGATGAAAAACTGATAAGTTTAATTAATCCTTACGCTCATGGTCTGATGCAGAACCATACGTGACTGATCTCTCAAATATGCAATATGGTATACATTATTTTAGAATACGCCTACCACTGTAGTCAGACCTAGCGATCAGAAAGTGTCGAGTCCAATTCCTGACAAGATTAATATCAAATACTAATGTTTCGATTTAACATTTGAGATTTCGGATAATAATGATTATGTTTGCAGTCATTTAACGAAAATTATTACTGTCACTTCCAGACCTTTAGCCGAGTGGTCAACGTCTTTGGCTTCAGCTGTAGTGCTCACGGGCTCGAGTCTCTAAACAGTTTTATAAGTAAGTAAGACAGTTTCATAAATTGTTTTGAAATCGATTTGTAAATTTGTGGTCGACTGAAAAGATGTCTGTAATGTATAAAAGTTCCTCCAACCAATTCGATACTAAAGCAGGGGGTAGTGGGAGTGATTAGCTGACCACTATTCCTGGCCTAACGTGTGTAGAAGAAGACACTTTGGACCTGAAGGATAACAACCTTTAGAAGAAACTGTCGTAGGATGCCGTAGATAAGCAGTCCTCGTGTTTGATATTTGAAGTATATCAACAAGAATGTCACAAAAGCTGGTGTAACAAAATGAAGAACATTGGCGAAGGACATCGGTTCTTGGAAGAGGCTAATGCCAGCAATGGCAATGGTGTATATCATAGTATGTCTAAATATTCTTCCATAGTTTCATAATAACTATGTGTTGAAAATCCCATCCTCTACAACAACGGTACCCAAACTTTCGAAAACCTCACAATTTCAAAACTCACGGACCGCCAACACGATAGCTTACATTGTTTTAATTATACAATGGTAACACAGCTTGTTTATTCACAACAAATTAATAAGTGTCATATTTGTTGTTGTGTGTGTTTGAAATAACTTTATGGATTCTTGACTCCGATGACATCAATGCAGCCATAAATTTTTCTTGCGTGACGGAACACCGGTTGGCAGTCAATGAAATATACTCTACAATCTCTACACCAGTGCTCCGCAACCAGTGTGCCGCGAGACGATGCCAGGTGTACCGAGGAGCAGTGCTGCGAAAATGAGAAAAAAACAAGATTTTTCAAATGAGAAAAATCTTAAAGCCATTTGGTTTTGCAATAATCTTCTAAAGCGGACTACCGGTGAGGAAATTTTTCGAGCAACTTACAATTTTTTCCAAAGTTACATTGAATGGATTAATTATTATATTAGTGTCTGCACGGTTAGTGCAGCAGCAATGATGGGGAATGAAAAGTGGGTTTTTTCAAGTTACACAGTGCTCCATAATGTCATCGGGAAGCATTGATGGTTAAGAACTTAGAGGAATTATTACAAATTAAATAATGAGCGAATGTATTAAATTAGTAAATATTACCAAATCAGGAGTCTTAAATTGTTGAAATACTCACTGAGGAAATGAGATTAGAATATCAATCCCTATTGTTTTACACAGAAATGTTATGGTTGTATGAAGTAAAGTTATGGTAAGATTATTAGAGTTTCGCTAGGAGGCTATTTATTTTTTTATAAATATAACCAAAACATACTAAAATTCTTGACGTTCAAGCTTGCCTACGTGGCTTGCCTAGGTGCGCGTAGGTGTGTCGTGAATGAGAAAAGGTTGCGAAGCACTGCTCTACACTATGCAAGACCAGAGATATTACTTTGGTCATTTCAAAAAAATTAGCATTGAAAATTAAAGGGGTAGTTAAGTTCACAAATTTCCCAATCTATATACAGTATTTACGCAGGTACCCAGGAGACAACGCTTCTGTTTTTGGGCCGTATCAGATCTTAAACCTTTTAAATTACGTACTTAACACAAAATGAGAAATGCAAATATTATCTTTGGTTACTTTGAAAAGAGTGAAAATTATGACTTGTGCATACAACACACACACACTCTCTGTTGACGCATTGTGCACATTAAGTAAATATTGACGATCGGTATTTCACTCCTTTTTGGTATTTCAATATATTATATAGTTAAAATGATTTATGTATATTTGTAATGGAGCACACACACACAGCCTCTATTTAGTAGCACGCGCGCAGAGAGAGAGAGTGTGTTTAAGAGCAACTGATATTTTTTTACAGAAAATTGAATTATTAGCTTACAACACACACACGCATGTACACAATTGGGCGAATGCTGATAGTTGCCACCTTGTAATAATTATTAGTAAATTTATAATGGTACAGCAAGAATAGTATTTGATAGTAAGCTAAGTGGAGTGCTTGAACAATATCATAAAAGAAGTCTGAGTGAAAAATTAGCATAGTGTATTCGTCGAAAATGAGACTGATGCACATTATATATTTCTAAACAGAATGACCAGTTTCCCTTCTCGGCACCTCTGGTAGTGAATTTAATTATCCGGCATTTTCACGGACCGCTACTGTATTGATTTGATCGTTTTTTCTCTAATACCCCTTTCTGTTCAGCAGAATCGAGAGAGGTCGTCTAATGAAACGTTGCGATTGTTTGCGCAGTGGCCACTCGTGGTAAATAGAGCCGCGGTGTGAAAGAGCTGGGAGGATAGCTTATTAGATAAAATGCCGGGCTCTCTCCGTAAAAAGATACGGCCAACTTCAAATGCCGACTCACTTACACATTACGCCAAACGGAGGAAATTGTTGCTCTTCAATAAACCGGTTTTATTTATTTCTACTGTTTGCTTGTTTCATTTAATTCTTCTAAGATGCAAGTTGACCTTTATATAGTTGCCAATAAATATACCAGAACGATGAGATGAAAAGATCAATCTTCTACCATTGTCCGTTGGTTAATGCTATTGGATACCGTTCTGCAATCTGGGAAACGTATTCGAAGTAGATAATAAAAATATAATATCGATGGTATTTTGGCCAATTGATGTAACCCTCAAAAAATACGAAAATGAGTTAATGATCGGATCTCATTTTAAAGACGACAGAGCAGGTCTCGGCCAAATAATGTAAATTAGACAAATAAATTGACCGCTTTTTGGAAGGGAAACACATTGGTTTTAGGTTTAAAATTCTAACTCGTCCACTTGATATAAGTCACTGTTATATTGACACTCCCTACGTATAATCCCGTGTGTGCAAACTTTAGAATTTATATGACAGAATTTCAAAGATTAATAAAGCAACTCATCATATTATAATGTTTTCGATAAAAACAGTCGTTACTCTTTACTGAACAATTTCAATTTTGACGGTTACATTAATTGGCCAAAACACTGTCAATATTGTAATTGCTATTTGTTACATTCAACCGCAAACTTAAGCTCCAGATCCAAGAACAGACATCAATACACTTAGTTTACCACTGAGTTTTATTATAAGTGGTAAAAAATAGTTATGTAATAGTAATCTGAATAGAAATAATTTTTGTATCGAATTATTCCTAAAAAGCTTATTATCAGACAACCACAACAATATTTACATCGGAGCAACGAACAGACACAATGTATTTCGAAGGGGGTGTATTATTTAAATAGTGAAGATTCATTTGAAATGCAGATGTTTCCGTTGGCACGGACCACCCCCGCCTCATTCCGTCCGCCGACCTCTTCCGGATGCCATCCACCCCGCTGGCTCGCGTGCCATAAAATACACAATGCGACAACGAAGAATTTAGGAAAGATTGCTCGAAACAGTTATTGTCAACAGCGATTTCTGTAGAGAGCGATTGTTACAAGATTCAGCACTTACCACAAATAATGGAAATCGAATTGTTCAAGTATAAAATAGTATGTGCGTCTATAGTACAGAACATTTTCATAAACCAATCGTTCAATCAATTTACAGGGTTGTGTTTGAAGGCATGTACCTTTGATGTCTGAAAATCGTTAAAATCGATCCAATCCTAAAAACGGGGCTTAGCGAGAACGATAAGCTTACCACTAGTCCTGTCCTATCCTTACTTTCTTCAAAAAATTAGAGAGGTTGACCTACTGAGTATCAAGCATTTCTCATAGAAAAACTTGTGTCGAGATAAGCTCCATTTGCAATCAGATGATCTACATTAGAGACAGACATCGACATTTCCTACGTATATCACAATTACATATCTTTTGCATTTTCGTTGTTTACTTATATTATAATATTATGAAAATTCTCCAACTTGTATAGAATATGAAACCTTTTCTTCTGAAACGAATGATGTAAAACCCGCCTTCCACAATACATGCTAATAAATAATTTAATAAACTATCTTAAATTATGCACAACTGTAGGATTTGATTATTAAAATGTATAAATATACTGTAAGTCAAATTAAAAAGCAGACTTTGATTTTTTCAATGGAAGTTAAAAAATATATTCTTAGATTCATCATCGATAATAATATGTTAATTTAATCTGAAAGTGAATACCTTTTTATAATAAGAAGAATGGAACTTTTCTATTAGTTCTATTCTCTCTGTTGGCAACACCTGGCCAAAGAAGTGTAAGAAGAAACAAGTGAGGTTGGCGCTCCTGATTGAGGTTACGTAAATTGCTAATGTTCACCCTCCTTTTTCACAGACTCCGGACGCCCTACTCCAACTGAGGAGCCCCGGCCTCGCCACCCACCACTGTCAACTGAAAAAGATACCTGCCTTTTTTCACCTCTTATTGGCAACTTTTAACCAATTTAAATCGATAGTGATTTTCGCTGTGAACAGTTTGTTTATGATTCAACTGTACGTTCTATGACAGTATTGTAGTTCTATTCATTTGGTAGTTAAGATACAAAGTAAATAAAAGATAAAGAGAGTTGATATAAAAAGCGTTATTTGGAATGTTAGCTTTTTGAACTTGAGATAGGCGATATTTTCCGAATTATTTCAAAATTAATGTGTGATTTGAAAAATAAATTTGTTATAATAATTAAAAGTCTTACAATTGTCAATAGCTGATGGAAAGGTTTTCTCTTATTTTAATATAAATTGTAGAATATTTACGGTTAATTTATCTTAATACAGGTCGACTTTAGAAAGGTAAAAGGACGAACCTACAACAAAAATATTGTGTATAATTCGCAGAAAAGGTGTTAATACAATATTGGAATATATCGACTTTAGAAAGGCAAAAGGACGTATCCATTCGTTTAAATATTATTAAAAAATATTTTTTTCGATAACCGTAAAGTATGTAATTTGATACTCGTTTTATGTAGGCTATACACAATATTTTTTGTGTGTGGGTTACGTCCTTTTGAATTTCCACAGTCGATATTATACCATTATAGAACATTGTGAAGGCCCATATTACTTAGTTCATATCAAGATAAAGTTTTGGTTTAAAATCTTTTTTACCATGTCAGCTCCCAATGTGGAGCATATGGACTCCTAATGGAGATATCTCAACATACGTTTTTCTACGAGAACTGCTTGTTACTCTCATTTTCGAAGAGAGTAGGCGTAGAGGGATAAGTCTAGGACTGCAGAAGTGGTTAGCTAATTGCTCTTGCTACGCCCCGTTTTTATGATCGGAGGGTGGGAATGAATCTTAGCCTCTCCAATTTTAAAACACATCCTTCTAATTACACGGTAATCGACCAACACGTATAAATATTTTTTATTCAGTCGATCAATTGACCCTGTAAAAAAATCTTAGTTTACCCACTATACCTACCTATACATTTTTCTAAAATAAAACGCAATTTTTTGTACTACTTCCACATGTTTATAATAATCAGGACCGATTTCACTCATGACGAGCATTATCAACTAATTAAATCTCTATACCTATACGACGAATACTATTTTAAAATATGTAACATATGAATGACTGATGAACACATGAATCTTTGAATATGTAGCTGGTGTTGACGGACACGACGTAATGGTTTCCAATTTAAGATGGGCGTAAAGGATCATATTTCGATTCAGCAATATCTATTAATGAGAATTTTTTTTTAATGATTTTTAATAAACATTCATTTAATTGATATAATATAGCTAACTTGACTTTTAGAAAGATCTCAGTTGATTGAGGCATCCCTTATTATATTATTCCACTAACAGTTTAATTTATAGGGCAGATATGGGCCTTTATATTATTTCAACAAAAATTTTTGAAAAATATGTTTATCATTATCAAAAAGAAATAGATCAATATCACAAAACCCTTTTTCAATATTTAACAATCAAAGAGTAGTTATTTCAACCCTTAATTAGCTATGAATGACTAATGCAAGCTGAATATTTCTTTTTATTATCAATTCAATAAATTAAAAAAATCATTTAAAAATTATTCTTACTAACAGACTGTATCACTGTATAGAAATGTGAAACATTTCACTAAACCAATAATGCGTTTGTGGACATATTATATTACTAACAAAATCATATTAGAAGAAATGTATTTATATATATATAATTATAAATTAATATATATTTAGGTAGCAACATAAAGTAAACTCATATCTTGCATCGATTTGCACCAACATATATATTATATAAAATTAATATGAGTTACAAAAGAAAAATATGGTCCTACCCGTCATCTTCAGGCTCGGCCCGAGCCTGGGTTTCAATATCACAGTTGTTACCCGAACCCGACTCGAAGCCCAGATTTATTTTTTTCAGCCCGATTTATTTTTAAATATAGTAATTCATTTATACTTTTCAAACAAAACATGTTACTGTTTCCATATTTCCAAAGATATTCATAGCACATCAGTTCAGATTATAGACATCAGATTTGAGATTCAAACTTTTAGCTTCTGTAGAAACCTTCACGGTTGTAAGCACAACAACTCACCAAAGTATGATCGAAATTGGATTAATGGTAAAAGAATTCATAGAGGATAAATAAACAAACAAAACTTCATTTTTATATATATAGATGGCAGACAATGAACAAAAGAATAAAAAAATATATTTAAATAACCGATATTAATCCAGCCTTTCAATAGTATACAAGGAAAAAAAGTTTTGAAACGATACCTGAGGACTAGTAAAAAATATAGACAATATATTTTTTCTAATTTCCATCACAGAATTAATCCTGAAGTGGTATTTGACGTCCAAGAGTCGATTATATGACCATCCGATTCTAGCTCTGTTTCAAACACTGAGAAAAGAAATTGCTTCCATTTGGAAGACCTCATTTGAAATGGAGAAAAAACTTTTCTTAGTTTAAAGCTTTTAAATTAGTCGGCAGGGAGGGAAGGTGGTGGATGAGTGGGCGATGTGATTCAGGATTCCGCCATCGAATGGTCTTTAACTTGCATTGTGTTATAAAGGAGACTCTAAAGCGAAAACGTTTACTTTCGTGAGGTAAAAAAACGACAGACCATTTCAACGTCAAAGGAAATAATTCGTATTAAGCGTAATGTTTTCATCAAAGGGTCATGGTTTTAAAAATAATTTCAATGCATTTAAACTAATAGAAATAACCTTTTGTAATAAAATATTATTTATAAAATTACAGTAAGTATTTAAAAAATAAAAGTTTTCATGGAAGATAAGATTTTTATATATTACGTACGCATTGATTTAATTCATTAAATACATATATTAGATGAGGGAGTTTTGGCGACATTGCTGAAGCCTTATTTGATAAGCGTGTATTTAATAAAAACTAAAGTTTAACTTGTTCAGGGAAATACATTGGATAAAAACAGGTGTATTAACTGCGATGTAATAAAGTACTTTAAGTTAAGAAAAGAATACGCAACGCATAAATTAAATCAGATAATTGCCAGCGGTTGATGATGATAAAGATACGTTTAAAATAGTGAAATCACGTGCAACAAGGTGATATCTAGGGCGCGGGACGTGTTAAGGAGTACGAAAATACCTCATGGTGAGATAGGATGCGCCTAGTCCCAAGACCCGTCAGCTCACAATCCTCCCTCAGGATAACCCCTCAACTCGCTACAACCGACTTTTATTCATTCCACTATCACAGTTGTCAAGAACATTAGGTCAACATAACAATGCTCCATAAACAATGATGGTCAATTAATTTGTTTTTATCTTTCAAAGTTCTCTATCTATTCATATAAAGCGAGAGTTAGTTTATTTGAGGGTTAAGGAATGTGTCTTATTAAACTATGTTTATGAATTTATTTTAAAATTAATGTATTTATTTTAAATTTATATTAAAATTATCGATCTTTGTGATATTCTAAGCACTCTTTTTCTTCTGAACGGCATATCTTATATATAACAGCCCAGACCGCTCTGCAGGCGTAGATGTAGACGTTTTATTATTATCACATACACACGTAGGTATGAAATTTTCTCATGACCTAAGCGTTCGCCGTGTGTATAAACAATACACACAGCTCTGGCGTGACGCAAATCCGACGCAAACAAACAACAACGAGTCCGTGAGTATGGAAACTAAAGAACAGCAATTTTAGACATTCAGTATTTCACTTTCAATATCGTCATCTATGATGGGCGTTCCCACTAGTAAGTACCATTGATTATAAACTAGTCGCTACATAGAATTGAATTCCATATCACCATCTTGTTAGTTAAGTATAATATTTGTCTCAAATATATATTTTTTTAATTCAATGGACCACCGTTATAACTGTCTCTTCGATTTATCACACTTTTGATACCTTTCTTCAATTTTAATTACAGAAATATTGCTGGAAGGCAGAATTTTTTAAAATGATCAGAAAAATAAACGGTCGACTTGCAATAAAAGTTACCGAAGTCTTCACATGCCCTCTTTAAAATCCTTGTTTTTTTTCGTTGCTGGGCTCACTATATCATCAAAATAATCATGTAGGCAAATCGATGGCATTATCAAGTCGTCATTATGTTGGTAATAATTCAGCTCTAGCAAAGGTTGTGGCCTACTATTTTATCGCTGGGTATCGCTTAGCATTCCGCTCAGGCAGTCCCGCGTTTACCGTCAAATGCGGATTGTTTGGATATTCGAATCACGCTTCTCCCTAACAATCTCCGCTGTGTTGCGCTTGGGGAGGGCTTGTGGGGTTTCCCGCGGGATGGGACGGGGGCAAAAGCGTGAGGGTGCACACAAACACTAACACTGACACTGGCGATAGAAATATAACAGGACCGCTGCAAGAGTAATTATTGTTCATTGCTATCGTAAGAATTGCATTTATAAAACAATACTGAGCTATAGCTTTACCTTAAGCATGTTGCTCTCTTTTTGTGAATTGTTTCCGGCTGCGGTTGCAAGTTTCAGGTTTATATATATATATATATATATATTTAAAAAAGTAGAGATATCATACCCGAATTTGAGCTCAAAAGGTTGCCACAATTTTAAACTCAACTTTTTGGTGAGACTAATGACGGTGCTTTAAAATACAATACTATAGAAAGAGAATCTCATTACGAAAAAAATATTCTGCGATTTTTACCATGTCTTCTCATAAACCTTGTCAAATGGACTGCCAATGGAGCATCGCAAAAAATATCAATCTTGAATCCGAAATTGAATTGATGCGCGAAAAGCGAAACCCGGGTCGTTAGTGACAATACCTATCGACAGTTGAGATGCAAAAGGACGTAACCCACACCAAAAAATATTGTGCATAACTCTAAAATATTTTTTTTTCGGTAACCTCAATTTAATACACGATTTTTGTGGCCTATACATAATATTTTTCGTGTTTGGGTTACGTCCTTTTGAATTTCCACAGTTGATATTATATCATAATAATATAATAGATTATAACGTATGCCCACATTACTTATTTCATATCTAGATAAAATTTGGGTTTAATATTTTTACATAATCAACTGTAGAAAGGCAAAAGGACGTAAGCCACAACAGCTCACACAAAACGTGTTAATACACTATTATAATATATCAACTGTGGAAAGAAAAAAGGACGTATCCCTCAGTTTTTTCAAAATATTTTTTTCGATAATCACAATGTATACAATTTAATTGTTTTGTGTGGGTGTTTTTAAGCCTTTCCACAGTCTTTATGGAAATGTACATAATTTGATCAATTCAAATATGGTATTAAAATTTCAAAAAGCACCCTCAGTCGATAATTTAAATTATGTCAATAGAATATTTTTACGAAACCAACTTTTAATTTAGTCGTTTAAGCTCTCTTTTCATGGAGGTATGGATAGAAGGATAGGACTAAAAAAGGGTTTATATTTAGCTAATCTCTCTCTAAGTCTCGTATTTAAGGTCAAATAGGAAATGTATTGGGATTAATATAAACATCACACACATTCATGCCTTTGAAGTAAAAGTGCAAACTTCAATAGAAGAATCATTATATCGACGATGATTTGGACAATTGATGTAACCCTCAAAAAATACGATAATGAGTTAATGATTGGATCACATTTCAAAGAAGACAGAGCAGGTCTCGGCCAAATGATGTAAATTAGAAAAATAAATTGACCCCTTTTTGGAAGGGAAAGAACATCCAACATTGGTTTTAGGTTTAAAAATTCTGATCCGACCACTTGATGTAAACCACTATTATATTAACACTTCCTACATATAACCCCGTATCTGCAAACTTGATAATTTACAGGAGTGCATTTCAAAGATTCATAACGTAACTCACCATATAATGTTTTCGATAAAAACAGTTTTTACTCTCTCCCAAACAATTTAAATTTCGAGGGTTATAACCCTCTATAGAGCCGAATAATATAAACATCTACGACCGTTGACCAATTGGGTAAAAGACAGGCAATTCTTATATAATATATACTGAAGTCTCTTAAAATTTGAGATGCACCCTTTTCGTCGACGTTAGTTCTTTTCATTTTCTTATCCAGTTATGTTAAAGCACGTATTCAATGAGTGAATCCGATTCCATGTCTAAATATTATTTTCGTTTTCCCTAAAGTTATAGATTTAGTTAGGTCTACCTATTTGCTCCTTTGGTCACAGGGAAAAGCATGATTTATTATAATTTTTTTGTTATGCCCATTCCAATTAAAATCACATCGTGTTTGAAAGCGACGCCAAAACAGCTTTATCTTAGAAATATTTCTTACAGTTTCAATATGTTCCGTTAACTTTCCTTACAGTTTTCCGTAGTTAGTAAATTATATTGACTTACGTAAAATTTTCCTCCTGTTGTATCAAAACTTTAAAATTCATTTGTTGACTTTAAACACATTTAATAAGCCTCCTTTTTAACCAGAAAATATTTGTTTTAACCTCAATCAATTTAAAAATGCATTTTCTGACTTTAAGTCTAAAAAGTTTTTATTCTTTTTGTACATACATTTTTTGAATTTCAAAGCTTTTATATTTAGGTAAGAATCTTTAACGGTTTTTATTTCAGCAGAAAATCAAAGAATTTTAATAATGACATGACTCATTGAATAAAATAAACTTTTTTTAATTATTTACTGAAATTTTAGTTAGAGAATATGATTTATTACCAAATGGTTCATTTTTACAGTCGAGTCCTGCCCTGGTCGTTGGGGGAGGAAGATTGACCCTGGTAATAACACCCTGCAGTTAGGCTTGTCATTGGCAAAGACATGATGATGATGGATCTACGCGACTATGTGAACCGATATCGAGCTACATTATCATCCCAATGATTGCCAACAACCAACAAAAGAAATCGTACATACTGGGTGCATGTAAAATATATAGCAATTATACTAGACCCATAATCTAACCATGCTCTCTATATATAGCATATTGATTCATAAAGAAACTTAAATTTAAAATCCACCAAATAAATATTTTGGAATTCGAAAGCTATACAGTTACATGGGAATTAAACAAAAGGAACCAGGATCAACAATGATATGAAATAATTTAAGACATCGACTGAGGGTGCTTGATGGAATTTCAATATCAAATTTGGATTATTGAGGGAAAGCGACAATTCGCCACTCTGTAAATGTGGTGTTTACAAAATAAGGATTAAGGCAATTCTCGAAATTTTAACTCAGGTATCAGTGTGGCTCTCAGACGTATAATGTCTTACCTCGTAAATAATATTTGTCGTACTTGTATCTTCTATATAAACGTTAGACACTGTTTACTGTCTGTCAGTTCGAGTCCATTCGTGTGCTCGAATGCCTGAAGATGCTGAAAGGCGAAACCCGGGTAGTTAGTGACAAAATACATGGAAGTGTACAAAATCTCAATAATCCAAATGATAAGAAAACTACAATGTTAATATTTTGAAGAAATTCAACTTTGTCCCCTCAGATCTCTAATGAATGTTATATCTATTGGTGAGCTTTAAGCTTAGAGAAGACTGAATAAATTCGTATTTCAATTAAATATATGGAGTCCATTTTAACGTCGTTATCATGGATTGTTTTCATTTTTTTGAATAATAAAATGACTTGAATGAAAATTTTGAAGTTAAATTTCTATCTAGTGTGTAAGAAAGAAATTGGCCAACAGTTTAACGCAAAAGAGGTAACTTGTAACATAAAAATAAGATCAATTAACATAAAATTAAACTTTTTATCCCACTGGTTGTGTCACAATTAGTGAAATAATCTAAATTTTATAATAAAAAATGAATGAACACAAATTTACAGTCGAATTCATCAAAAATATCGAAATAAATTAAGCGTTTATATTCATATACATAAAAGCTTATAGATTTTTAAATTTATGTTGGTTGACAATTTATAGTCTTTCTAATCAATTGCCAGTAAGATATTGCTGTTAGTTTACCCGTATATTATATGTAAAAAAATGATTTTGCTTCTAGTGTAAAATAGAGCAAGTTAAAGATAGTAATACCATCGTTAATTGGTTAACTAATTTCTTACTGTGACCGTTTTTATTTAAATATTATAATTTTGACATAAATAAAAACTTAAAAATAACACACCCTTTTAAACACCGTGTGTTTCTTAGAAAATGCAAATTTTGTGGCACATATAATATAATGTATACATTCACATAAAGCTACGCCACCGCACAAAAGAATATTGAATTTATAGTCATATTTTTGAATACCCTCTTCCCACTCGTCTAAGTACACAAATCTTACAGGTAGGTTTGCAAATAGTAAATGTTGTTAAAAAACTCTTCCTTGTATTCAAAGATATTTAAAACTTGTAAGAATATCAAACAACAATGGAACCAAGTAATAGTAAAGCGTAAACTGGTGTTGAGCTGTATTATCATAATTATATTATATCGTAAAAGTAGTGGTTGCATAACGACATGATTTTCTTTGACTGAACAAGGTTTACTAAATGATCTCCAAGAATTTGATCAGATGGATAATAAAATGAACAAGGTAGTATAATGTTGATTGAATTGGCATTTACTTTTTAAAACGCCAATTCAAATCAGAAAAATAGCTATCACAGTGAAGTAGTTTCCAATTCTTGTCAAAAATATTTTTTTATTCCTTTTTTTTTAAATAAATAATACCTGTTAATATCAAGAAGCTGAGAAGGAATTCTATACTATAGTTTTCGTCCTGAGTGGTTTCAAAAAATATTACGAACTTAATTAAGCAAAATGACACCTTATTTCACAAAAGATTCTTTTCAATTCTCTAACGGCAACTAATTATTGTTTAGTTACTAATTACATAAATGGTCAGTAATAAATAATAAATGATCAGTTAATAATTATGTTTGGACAGTAAATAATTGCCAAATAAATAAAGGTTAGGTTAGGTTAGCTTTAATTAAAAAACTGACCGTTTTATATAAATATCTGACCATTTATTTTATTAATTGACCACGTGTATACTGACCAAAAATTGAAATAGTTACTCATCAAAAAAATGCAAACAGTTTAAAAAACTGATCATGACAATATAAATTTACACAAGAGAGAATTACAATATTGAGATACTATTACAAATAAGTTTTATTGTACTTCATGGTTTTTTAAAGGCCCTACTTGTTGAAAAAAAAATGTTTTATCGTTATCGAGAAAATGGCTTAATTCTGCTAGCCAGCAATAAAAAAATCTGACCGTAAAATTTTTATTGCATTTTACGTAGCTCGTCATTTTTTTATGTTAACTTTATAATATTACGATCGTATTACTTAATATTACTTCGTTATACATACATATTGCTTAGGTATGAAACAGACGCGTGTCTGAATATATTTAATATTATACGAATCTCACATTTCACGTAATTATTGAGGTAAAAATATTTAATATTAATAATTGTTATCACGCAATGTTTAAAAACTGAAGACAGTTCAATGAATAACAGTTTGAATGTTTAGATAAAAATATTAGAATTTAGTTATATGATTAATAAACTGCATTTAGGTGCCCGATATAGTAATATGGACTTTTATGGAGCATATCAACAATATTTGTTTTTGCGGGAACGATTGTAACTCAGTCGTTTCGGTCTGATGAATTATCTTAAAATAATTTATTTCTAGGAGCACTGGTTGTTGGTCAGTTGCTGCACATTCTTTATCTTTGAAGAGGATAACGAAAGGAGAATGGATACAATATGTATATCTTTGGATACAAAAATAAAATTTAATATATGAGAGTTTGCGTTCTGGGATTCAAGCCCGGCAGGTGTAAGTCGAAATCCGTTGGCCACTAGACTACTGGTAAGCCAGTCACGCAATTATACTAATCACTGCATCTTCGGTATATTTTCAAGACCTGTTAGGTAGGGGCTGGGAGGGAGGATGAATGGCTTTGGGCTCGATTTAATAGTTGTTAGTATACTTGGAAGTATTCATTCGTGGCTTCGAAATTTTAGAATTGGTTATAAATTAAAGTCGTTTGACTTCGACGACTGATATGTTACAAAGGAGACAAAATAGATAACTATTAACTCTTTATTGCTAATTTAAGTTAATGTATATTATTATTAACACATAATTTTCACGTCATGACGAGTTTTGCTTAACAAGCGAATATTTTATTTTCATTATTTAAACTCGCTTCTCAGTGAGATGTGACGTCGCGGATTTACGAGCTTTATACGTTTACACGACGATATACTGTGATGAAGTTTTCATATGAGAGTCATTTATAAACGTTGAATGATGAGAATATCTCACACGCAGTCTGTGTGAAAGCCCTTTACAACCCCTTTTAAATTTCTCACTTATACTAATATCAAGATAGTCGAGTGGTGGCGGAGCGGACAGGGTGAGTGAGTTTGGGTGGCGAGGAAGTGTGTGGCACGGGCGCGGAGAGGTTAAGAGCAGCAAGTGGTCGAGATGCTCTTTGCACACGTGGCTTTTAATAAGGGCAACTTATTTAACCCCCTCGTCACCGGCTCCTTGCATTCTTAGCGATCCTTTCTTTTGCCACGCACATAAACTGATCGAACCAAGAAAATAAAGTGTGCAAATGCCACATCGAAAGTGTAAATGAAACTTAAGTAACGTTATTATACTACTTTCCTTTTTTTCAATTTTCATGTTATTTTATTTAAATATCATCTTTGTTGCTTTTTGGAGATATTGAACGAATTACTTTAGAAAGAGAAAGAAAAAATATTTACCAATAACTTAACATCCATACAAAAAGGTTGAATAAAGCATGAGAAATTTGAGTGTGCTAGCTATAATCAATTGCTCTGTGTTATATTTTAAGGAATTCATTAAAATGCAAAAAAATATTGCAAACGACAATACACAATGGTTTTTTGAATTGTTGAGATTTTGTACATTGCCATGTATTTCGTCACTAACGACCCGGGGGACCGAATTCAAAATTGATATTGAAATATCATCAAGCACCCTCAGTCGATGTCTTCAATTACAAAATGATTTATTTTTACTTATTTAGGAAAATAATAAGCCCTCAATAACATCGCCAGAGTAATAACCAGTAATAGTGAAACTTGATTCACGATTCTTTTTTTATTGTTTTTAATCGACTTTTGCCTCCAATACCATATACTGTAATCTTCACCAGTTCTTCTCCACCACCTTCTTCAGTTTTTGATATTATATTAAATATTTATAATTCACTATAACGCAATATATTTATAAAAAAATTAATCATTTTATTACACGGAATTAATTATATTGGTATTTTTTTGATATTTTTACGATTTGTAATTATTTTTTTCAGGCTGTACGTAAGCCTTACAATAATTAACCTTTTGTTGATGTAATTTCAAATTAAATTTACAAGCAATCATAAGCCTGCTTTTAAATGATTCGTCAATGTGAAAATAATCCAATTGGCACGTAATGCAAATAAATAGTATTAATTTGTTTCAATAACAGTGCAACAAATATTGATAATTTTTTCTTCTAAATGATTAAACGTATTAAAAACTTCATACTGTAATAAGGTTAAAAAAACAGCTTTACAAGATTTGTGATATATTGCTGATAACTATATCGACATCACGCGGATTGATTTCTGACTAACCACAACTAAAAAAGTCTAGGTTTTTTTCCTAACTTTCCTATTTATGTGTAGTTGGTTTTTAAATTAAACACCACCCAACTAATCGGGCAAGTACCAAATTTTTCACATTAAACATATATATGTATACTGCAGGACAAGAAGATGTTATAGGCATAAAGAAAAATGAAACAAGTACATTATTACAAACAGAAATGCAAAAATGTACTTTATAGAAAAAGTATTACAAGCTGCTTGTTTTTTACAACTCCGACTCCGACCCCGGTCAAAATAGCGCGACTCCACTACTCAAACCCCTACTCCACTGCCCTGTGATAAACGAATAAACGAATTAATGATCATAACTTTTTGTGGTACCATAAACAGATTCGCACCAATTTACAACAGTTTTAATGTGAATGGTCAAAATCATCAAGCAATCGAGCTTAGTAAAATGAAAAGTACTGAACGTTTTTCTTACGATATTTTCGTAAATAAATCTAAATATTCTTTAAATAACAAATACGTACTGCCATTGATATTCCAGTTTGTTTCCCATTGCATCGAATTGTCATTTTTCCATAAGATATATTTTTAGGTATGACGGAAATCACTTTATAAATTACTTTACGAAGCATATCCCATCCATAGTATAAATTTACAGAACAGACTACGGCATAGTCAAGCCACTTGTAGTGTGAATACCTATTCTATTAAAGGCGACATCCTTTGTGGTGTAAAACACTTGAAAATTTCAGATGTTGTTTCGGCACGTATGCCCCGCTAGTGGCGTACAGTTTTAACCAGGTGAGAATCTAGATCCACTTGTATTATAATGTTTACTAAAATAATTAATTTAGTATTTGTTAAATATTTATTTTAGAGAATTAGTAAAAAAGTTAACTTTACCTTTGTTTAAAATTGAAAACTTCTTTTCAATGTACCCTATTTTTTCTTATTTAAAATTTAAAATTCAGAGAACGAGAGATTGTTTATAAAAAAAATATTTCTGGTCTTATTGTTGAATGTTAAGCTGTATCATAATTAATTATATTAAATCAATTGTTGTTATCGATGGTGGTTTGGCCGATTGATGTAACTCTCAAAAAATGAGTTAATGATTAGATTTCATTTTAAAGACGGCAGAGCAGGTCTCCACAAAATTATGTAAATTATAAAAATAAATTGATCACTTTTTGGAAGGGAAACGTGATTTTACATTGGTTTTAAGATTAAAAATTTTGAACCGTCTATTTGATGTAAGTCACTATTATATCGACACTTCCTAATTATAATCCCGTATCTGCAAACATGAGAATTTACAGGAGTGCATTATGTTTTCGATAAAAGCAGTTTTTACTCCTGAACAATTTCAATTTTGAGGGTTACATCAATCGGCCACAACACGGTCGATATGTATGTTTTTTTTGAAGTTCACAATGATCATATTCTTTTCAAATAAAACTTGATTACATTTTTTTTTCTATTTAATTTAATAGTAAATCCTCTTTCAATCTTTCATATCTATAATTAAACATGAAAGTTGAAATAGGTTATTATATCTTAGTTAAATATCAATATGAATTATGAATCATGGCAATTCATTAAGAAAATACAGCATTTGTGTTTAATTACAACAGTGTAACAGTGTTGTGTAAAAATCGCTTCATCGTCACTGACGGCGGGTTAACAATTACGAAAGCATTTCAACTTAGACCAAAGTTCGCCCCTGTCGGTGGGTGGCTTTTCAATTTGTTCAGAACGTGCATTAAAAGTAGCTGATGATGAAGTGTTATCTTAGTGTCGAACACAAAAGAAATTTGCCATAAGCATTTTACTGCATACTGTATTAATCTGTGCCTAACAACCTCTCTCAGTTTAAGCTCATAACGTAGGTTTACACCTAAAAAACCATTCATGTAAGGTTTACATGATATATTTTTGGCCCTATTTAATCATTTAAAAATAATTGTTGTATGTTAGACAATTGATGCGACACAGACCAATTGTGAATATATTTAAAAAATGAAAACACACAACTCTTTACTACATAAATTTAACAAATATAGTTAAATCCTTTTTATTCACTATGAAAAATAATCTCTGTATTGTTTTGCCATTGCAAAGTACAAAGCAAAGGAGATCAAAATTCTTCTATGCTCCATCTTATCTCTGATTGATATTGAATGGCAAAGCTAAGCACGAGTAAAAGGAAGCTATCAGACAACAATTTTGATATCAATATAACGTCATACATTGACACGCCCTGGTTTTTTTGTTAAGTTTAAGTTTTATTAGGGTCCATAACTGAAAACGCACAGCGTTAATGACAATGATTCGGGGAAATCGACCCGACTCTGTCGTGAAGGGTGTCGGCATCGCCGGTGGACACGTTGGCTGGACGAGTCCATTTTTGACGGAAAGGGGTGGCTTCGACGGTGCTGGAGTCCGATTTTTATTTTTACGAGAGTTGTTTGGCAGCCTTCGAGCCGGGCGAGCCACCGGCACCGTTTATGTTGTGGATTGTTTGTGTTTGTTTTGAAATTGGACTTACTTTAAAATCGTTTGTCGTGCCACTTGCATTTTAACTTAAAAGTTAATTCATGTGTTAAGTAAATGTAAATGTAGACTCAATTTTATATGTTAGAATTATTTTTGTGTATGTTAAACCACTGCATTTTCGATTAAAAAAATAAATAAGAATTTAACCGGATTTGAAATGGTGTTTGTTTGAGATGTCAGACCTTCCAGGATGTCGATAACCGACCATTCGCTTCTCTTCGATTCGGGTCTTCTCAACATATACCCGTGGTTATACGCTTCCTTTTCGTATGCGTTTTTAAAATACGTAGTTCGATTTGAAATAGTGTGTCACGATATTTCAAAAATTCTCAACGCCAGTAATGTTCATTGTCAGTTTGATTTTAATATAATAGTAAGCAGGAATCTTCTGTTTTTATAAACATATTGATGACCTAGTTCCATAGTGGTACAGCTATAAATTGGTAGTTTTGAGATATGGTCGATCGAAGTTTTGACTTATCTAAACTAACTCGTAAAAGGTGATGGCTTATTATTTGTATTACTTTTTTATTCAAATAGGTGGTCACTAGTTTATTGTTTTAGGATTAAAGCTTGTTTCTTTGCGGAACGCCACGATTCACAAAAATATATTTCCACAATACGATATTTCAATATGTACGTATATGAAACTGAGAAATTTAATTTTTCTGATTTCTATATGCCAACATCTATCTGCCTTTTGAGATGATGATTTAGATGACTAGCTTAACTCAAAACATCAAATTTTTAACTTATTGTCCTATGCAACTGGGCCATCAATAAATTTTGTAGCATAGTCATCAGCAGTAGTATGTTATTTACTACCAAATAAACGCTTTTTCTGATTATTTTCAATACATTTCTTGTTCCATGCCCTGTATTAAATAATATCCATCCACAAAATTTCATCATTACGTGAATCCTTGGTCACCATTCCAGTTGTCATATTTATAGACAGAGATATTAAACTGAGATATAGAAAAAGAGAGATATGAGAAAGAAGTGTAGATCGATTGAAATGATTTTACGTTAAATTTAGAAGGATAATTAAGATGAAGCAAAACAGTACAGTGGAAGCAAAATGGTTTACCTCCACTTCGCACTATATGCTATCATCATTAATTTAAAAGAAACTAGCTCGTCGGAAGGCAAGATTTTACAACAATAATCTCGCGGCGTGGGATGTAAGAACCCTTCTGCAATTAACAGAGATATTATAAAAGTGATATGACAAAAAGTGCCCTAAGTAAAAAGGTTAAAGAAACACGAGTATTTAGAAAACTATAAATAAATATAAATGCATGGGCGCCAGTCTGAAAACAGATTTTCAGACGAAAATTAATTTTTAATAAATAAAATGCTAAGAATTGTGATAAATTAAATTTTAATATACAACAATAAATTATCACAAATCAATACAAAAAGTTAGATAACCTCGTGTTTAACAAAAAATAAGATTTTACATTTAAAGGTTGCAATATGCACAACATATGGAATGACCATAGCTTAAGTTAATACAATAAAAATAACAAAAGAAATATAAATATGATACTGATAGAGATGTTGTTGCTCCATCAGGATCGGATGACTTCCATCAGTGCGCTGCTCGTTTGGGTAGCCCTTGGAGGACCACCTCTGCGGTTGAACGCCAGACCTGAAGTATCTTATCAATTTCGTTGCTTCTATTCTGGCTTAATTATTCTTCGATTTTGAAATGACCTTATTGGTTCTTTCTTGTCCACCACGGCACGACTTGATTGGTTAAGTCGCGCCGCCGCAATTAACACAAAATTGCCATTGCGTGGACTTTCAATTATTAAATTTTACTTGGAATACATAATCCAAACTATTCCATAAATATATATATAATTTGTAATGTGCAACATTACACAGTCTTTTAGTTCTTCTTGTGTAAAGTGGCTTAATCTCTCTTTTTTCGGAGAGAGTAAGGATAGATAGCCCGGCCTCATCTTATACACAACCAGTGGCTAGCTTGTCGTTCTTAATATTCCTCGTTTTAAGAACGAATATTTAGGAGAGAATTTAGACATCACTAACATACATAAATCGACCAAAAAATCAATTTATGAAATTGATCATGCTAAAATTAGAACTCGTGAACACGAAAATTGAAGATAATAATGTTGAATGCTTGACTAAAGTTCTTGCAATACTGCCTAATCGATAACAATTATTTCTTTATTATACCAATGATTGTTTCTAAAACATTATTTCTCCTTGCAACGATCGTGTAAAATTCACTCGGTTAATAAAATAACAAGACGTTCAACGCAGTATTATAGTAATGGTGTTCATTTGAAGTTGCGACTATATTTTTTTTAATTGATATTAATTGATGTAACAGATGTGTATCAAATGTTTACTAATCTCAATCAAGTTCTCAAAAGTTTGAAAAGAAATGCATAGATACACAAATAAAATAATGTATCTATCGAAGATTGCTTGTTTGCCAATATTTTGGTGTGTACAGATTTTATGAGGTGTATTATTTGTTAAGCGGATGAGTCGTTAAAAATTGCCTGGACCGAGTGTCCGGATGTTTGTAAACGGTCATTTTCGTATTTCATCGTGGCAAACTATCCAATATTCTATTCACATAAATGCAGTGGCGTACACAATATTTACGGATTAATTTAAATAACATAATATTTTCACTTAATGGAGAATAATAAATCAAAGTTATAAAATATATTATATTAGAAACTATTTTTTCAAAGAAGGCTTTTAAGTAAATTTAACTCATTTTCGATTGAAGGTAGAAATTTATGAATTAATTTAAACAAATCAGCTGTTAAGTCACTTGCGGTTGGTAAGAAAATTTTTAAACGTAACATAAACCTAACATTATTGAAGAAAACCAATTATTCTTTCTATAAACAATAATGATTCTTTTCTTAAGAGGAATCAGTAGGTTTTTCTGTCATTTCGCGAAAGTCGTTAATCGTTTTCCGTCGCCTAAAATATATGAAATGTAAAAATATATATATTTTTTAATAATTGCACTCTCAAATTATTTGTTTATACTATTGCACTTTTATTTAAATGGAAATAGCAAAGTTTTCAACCCTATCTAGCAAAGAGTTGACGCCTGTTATTTAGAAATGCTTTTATTTGCATTACGCCGTGACTAGATTAGGGATTATTGTAGGTAATCGTGATTTGATGTCTGAGAAAAAATCTTAGAACAATGTATTTTTAAGAAAGTGATTTTGACGGAATTTTCAATCTATTGAATATAACGATTCTATAAAGATTATTGAAATGTACCAAAGAGTTCGTTTTCTTGCACTTTTTCTGACTGATATTTAAAGTCGATTTATACTGATATATATTTTTTTTAAATGAAGCAACAAAGATTTTTATTATATACATCTTTTTACAAAAAATGTAATACTTTGTCCAGCGATTTTGTCTCAGACATCAAATCTCGATAACCTACAATAAATCCTAATGTAGTCACGGCGTAAAGCAAATAAAAGCATTGCTGAAAAACAGGTGTAAATTCTTTGCTAGATAGGCTTGAAAACTTTACTATTTCCATTTAAATAAAAGTGCAATAGTGTAAACAAATACTTTCTAAGTGCAATTATTAAAAGAAAAAAAAAATCAAAGTTTTTAAGGCGAGGGAAAACGATTAACAATTTTCGTGAAATGACAGAAAAACCTACTAATTCCTCTTAAAGTGTGGCTGTTGAACGATTTACCTACCTAAGCGGATACATTTTATGCACTGAGAATTTGGTTGTTTTTATGGAATGTCAACCAATTTACTGATTGTTATTTTGTATGCACTCGTACGCCTATGAAAAGATTATTTCATATCGGTGTGTCACACTGCAACTGTTCTTGGAAATATTCAGATACTGCCCATACGTTGACGCATAATTGGTAGTTTCGCAATTTTCGATATCTCCTCGTAAACACAAATTGAAATTTGACTCGCAGGCCTTTAACACAATAGAGCATGTTTGTTCATATCAGGTGACACTATCGTAAGCGGAAAGGGCTTAAACGTATTAATGTTGAATCATCACAGCCAAATCCGAGGAGACACTCGAATACCATAAGGAAGCTAGTAAGCTATTGTTCGTTCATTAGCCGGAAATTGATTCAAAGCTCTTTCTCCTTACTATCTATCCTTTAGAGCAGGTATGGGCAAACCATTGCCCATCTTTGATATTGCTGAAGATACCTATAGATAGTTTTGAAGAATACGGTGAAATTATTAACTCACGGAATGACGATTTTTGCGTTCAGGAGTGGTATTTATAAAGAAGCAGGATTCCAAGTGGACATGCAACATGTTAATATAATTTATTTTAATATCCATAGAATACAAATTAAAATTAAAATAATCCATTTCAAAGCCCAAGCTATCAAAATTAGTCTGTGGTACTTTGTTAAAAGAATCTGTTTCTAAGTGGAAACTCTTGAAATTACAGTTTGCGGTACTTTGTTAAAAGAATCCGTTTCTAAGTGGAAATTATTAAAATCAATTTTAGTGTACTAAAGTAATACCATCTAATACAAAATGCAATTATTTATAACCCAAATAATAATCACTTTTAAGGTGTTGACTGTCAATTCTTGGTGGAAAGACATTATAATTTAAAAAATAAAACACAATTCATTTGTACTACTTCCACATATTAAAAAGTAATACAATTAAATTGTGCTTTATAAAAAAAAAAAAACAAATAATAATACCTTTGTAAAATATATAAATCCAAGCGGCGTCTGATTCATTTTATGAATATGCTCGACACAGGGGGTGGATACGGTCCAAGAAGAATAAGTTTTAAGCCTTAATTTAAAATGAAAAGTGTCAATTTTGCCCTGATGTCCTTAGTTGCTGTAATATATTATGCGACAGCATTTAGGAGTGAGTAATGCCGCATCACTGCATCAAACCGCTCTGATTGACGCTGCACGAAATATGCATTTAATGGAAAATCACTCAAAAATTAGTTTTCAATTATGTTTTAACAATGAAAGTGTGCTTTGCGGGATTCTATTGCCATGTATGTATACACAAAAGAGGATTGCAATGAAATCACATTTATATTCCGCAAATTTGAATTTGTTTGCTACACGGGGTATGGTATTTCACGAAGGATTAACATTATTAATGCTTTCGACTGAGAGCGATTGTTCAAACTCATCATTTGAATTATTGAAATCTAGCAAATTTTCATAACTTTTGTTTTATACGGCAGTGGTTTCCAAACCGAGGCACTCTACAGAGTCGATATGTGGGCACTGAGGCTTTATATTGCCAGGTATAAACATGACAATAGGCAAAACTATAGATGCTGCTAGATTAAACGATTGTTTGTTTCAGATATTTTTGTGTATTACTGTCGGTTGCGTAGCAACAGTAGCCAATACTCTTAGGCTTTCGTCTTACTTGGTTGCGCGGTCAAGGGCTCGAATGAGGAAATAAAATATCCCACTTCTGTACATTACAATATGTTAACTCTTCAAACTAAATGGATGGGGTGAGAATTTAAAAATGATTTTCAGGATATCCGCTCCCAGTGTGGAGCACATGGTCGCGTAATGGAGGTTATCTACAAGAACTGTTTGTTACTCAGTTGCTCAATCTCTCTTTTTCTAAGAGAGTAGGGATATGGCTTGGACAGGACTAGTGGTAAGCTAATCGCTCTCGCTATGCCCCGTTTTTAGACTTCGATGGGTGGGAAGGAGTATTAAACGTCACAAATGAATATATGAATAGAAATCGATAAATCGGTTGAAAAATGAATTTATGAAACTGTCCACACTGGAACTTGAACCCGAGACATTCGTAACCATAGCCAACGACGTTAAACACTGCACTACTATAAGTTATACAAATTTAGATTGTTCGTTCGTTATGAGTGAAAAAATTATAGCTTTGTACAGTGTTGTTTGTTAATAACTTAATATGTCGAAGTATACATTCTTATATTTACGATATTTACAATGACATTCTTAACTCTTATATAGAAATAACAATTATCATTATCCATTGATAACTTTTTATTTTGAGTTTAGGACGGATAGCCTTTAAGTAATTTTGCTTAGTAGTTGAACGAATAGAATTAAATTATTCTCTTCTTATTTAATTGTATTTGATCCTCATCTAGTTAATATAATACTTATAATTATAGGCGAGTGTTGATAAATCATCAGTAATATTTATCATGGTATATAATGTTGTTAAGACTCTCATTGATTCATTTACATTATTACAATTGCAACATATTGACTCCAATTACAAAAATCAATCAATTTAATGATTTCTTAAAAGTGTTTAATAATGAAAATTGCCAAAAATTTCAATAACCTAATTGCATATTATTCTAATGTGACCAAATAAAATACTTCTTGAAATAAGAAAATGCTTTATTTGAAACAAATGGTCTGATCTGACGGTTAAGCGACACGTAAAAATCTATTGAATCTATGTTAAGACATTGGTGTATTTTCCAATGTGACAAAAATCACTTTATAAATAATGCATCAACCAAAAGTACTGACTCGTATATTGATGTAAGAGTGACTTACTGACGATAGACGAAGTGACTTAAGTCATATTGAATCGGAAAATGTAAATCAGTTTGGCGCTGAAGACTCTTTCATGAATATTAAAAGTCTTTTTTGCCGTTTGACTCACTTATTTGAATCAAAGCGGTCACATTTGCAAATAGTCATACTTGAAGATTCAGATGTCACTTGAAAAAAGTAAATTAATTGAGAGAGAGGGATAGAGACTTTTGTTTTCTGAAAATTATAAAAGATTTATTTTCAAAACGTGTCACAATACTAATGAATGATAAATTACTTGAAACAGTTTTATAATTCTTTTTAAGACAGTCTCTTTTGTTATTCAACTTTGGTTCAACGATGAAATTAAATCTATAATACATGAGTATTAAATAAGACGACGACAATGAGAAAACATATACTGCAGTATATTATTTAATGTCGGCGTCCGTGGCGCAGTTGGTAGCGTCGCTGGCTACGGTCACGGATGTCTCAGGTTCGATTCCCGGTGCGGACGGTTTTCATAGATTGATCTTTCAATCGATTTATGGATCTCTGTTCGTAGTCTGAGTCCTCCCTCTCTCCCACCCATCCCATCCTCACGGGGCGTAGCGAGAGCGATTAGCTAACCACTAGTTCTTTCATAGCCCTATCCTTCTATCCCTACTCTCTTTGGAAAAAAAGAGAGGTTGAGCAACTGAGTAACAAGCAGTTCTCGTAGAAAAAGTCTGTTAAGATACCTCCATTAGGAGACCATATGCTCCACATTGGGAGCGGACATGGAAAAAAAATATTATTTAATTCATAACGCGTGCTCGAAAAAAAAGTCTATTGCTTAGATTTTCTTTAGGATTTCAAAACTCTAGCTCTTAGAGAACTAGTTTATAGCAAATCCATTAATCTACCTTCTCAGAAGATATAGGTTATTTCGACGTTTAGTTATAATTAGGTAAATTTAGAGTTTAATAAAGTAAAAAAACTAAAGTGAATTGGATAAAAAGAAAAATAAAGCAAGATAATATTACATATCTAATTACTTTTTTAATAATTTCCCAACGGGGATTAAGGTTGCCATTTATAACAAGAATGCATAATTTTATAATTACAGTAAGACACTTAGTAAATATTTTTAGCACAAACTTCGTATATGTAAAGTGAATATAGGACACTTCTTAGTAGTTAATAAACGGTGACTTTCTGCTGTTAAAAAAATACTTTTTTATCGAGGTGATGCAATTATGTAATTTTCTACATTATTTATAATTCATAGTAACTTTAATTATTGAATTTCTCAAACGAACAATACAAAGTATTATTTTTGTTTATGAGTAAGTGTCTTCAATCCTTTTAATAACGATGGATACAAACTTTTAATTTTTCTGTCACAGTCTTGATTCTTTTATACAATTTTAAAAGCATTGTAATTGGTCAACGAGTTGATAAATAAATGCAGAGAACCATAATGCGATTACCAAGCGAGTCACGGTCGGCAACTCTACGCCGAAGCTACGATTCCGTAACGGCTACGACACTGTCGTCTACGCCTCTTCGCCAAACAAGAAGATTCTCCTGAGAGATTTGCTGCTGTCAGCATATTACTTTACATAGCCTGGCTAAACAAATTCAATCTCAATACAAACATTTTTTATATTAACAGATAATGTTATCATCCCCAATGCATTTTTTTTTTGAACAGTTGATATCCTCAGTGGTTTCCTTTCATATTTTTTTTCTACAAAAAACATTTAAAAATTATATCTTCTATATATATATCTTCAATAATAAACACTCAAGTCACAAGAAGTCAACATCGTTCATATATTTATAAAACTGATAATTTTGTTATTCCACGGGTTGTGTTTCGTTTCTTTTAAAACCATCTTTAAACTTACTCTATCGTAAGATTTATTTTTATTAATGCCTATATGATAAATAAAAATCTTACGGAAAAGTTAGTTTGAAGATTTAGTTACACAACTGGTCGTTGTCTTTAATTGGATTGTGAACGGGATTGAGTCCCAGTACGGATATTATCATGAATTTATTAACATGTGTTCGAAAGCATGGATGTTTGTGATGTCTAAATTTTCTCTCTCTCGTTCGACACTAAACTGGTGAGTAGCGAGTTATACTAGGAGTCAATATGCACCACATTAAAAGTGAACATGTTATAAAACAATAGTAACAAATAAGATTTGATATGAGAGTAAATCTTATTTATCTAGAAAGGAAATCAAAATGATGTTAATATCACCACGAACAAATCCAATCCGTCTGAACCAATAGTATCATAGTGAGCTCTGTAGTAGCTTGGAACAAGTTAGACTTGGTAAACACTTGCCCTCCCAGGGCTAGATTTACGGTTATGCCGTTTGGATGGACGTAAAAGTCCGCCGGTCCGTTGCTCGAGCACTTAAACCACAATAAACATAGACCTATTGTCTATGCCCCGCGTAGGGTTGGCAGGCCGACGCAATAAACTACATACAGCAATCGTCACCCCCAGGGACGATTGCTGGGAGAAGGGATGTAGAATTTTTTGAAATATGTTTTCTTCGATCCCTAAAAAAACCTGCTGTAAACAGAAATTTTCTTACAAATATATTTTTAACTCAACATAATCCACAAATCGGTGTAATAAAAGAGTTAGTCAATTTAAACTTGAGTATAACGTTGATATACGAATCTGCCGCGTTTTTTTAAGTTATCTAAGACATAAAATGCCGTGCATATTAGTCGCCAGTTACGATTATATAACTATTGAGCCACGACGACCATTTTTCGTCAATTACTTAGAGTCAAAATATTTTATTTCTTTTCGCCTATGAATCGTAGTAGAATTAAAAAATATAACTTGTTGAATGTTTGTAATCATAAGTTAGATTTAAAAAATATCATTTGATTATCGAAATGCTCATCATTCCAGGGGATGCACAGTCTTTACAAGCTACAACATCAAGT
Organism: Himalopsyche phryganea; assembly: GCA_022494535.1. Lineage (NCBI taxonomy): Eukaryota > Metazoa > Arthropoda > Insecta > Trichoptera > Rhyacophilidae > Himalopsyche > Himalopsyche phryganea. The sequence continues at coordinate 1,031,708 of JAGVSL010000069.1, read as the reverse complement.
GGTTAATTTAAGTAGTTCATTGCATAATTTAATAAACATTTTTATTTGATAAATCAAAAACATTTAATTACATTTTTTTCATTATCCATATTTGGAGAATTTAAGCAAAACAATTGCATTCTGATGAACGGTAAAACACACAATATTACTATATCCATCTTACTTTTTAGCGATAGATTAGTAAACACCGTATTTACATAAAACTCTCGTCTATATATTTATAAGCGAAACTTGACTCTTAACTGAATTATATTTTGTTTACCATTGACGCTTATATAATGACGCATGTACAGTTCAAGTGTGGATAACAGTTTGTTTTATATGACTTGAATATAAGCTTTTGTTATAGTATATTAAAATAAAGAACTCTTTAATAAATTCAATATTGATTAATATTACTTGATAAACATCATTATGTTTCATGACAAATTAAAAAATACTGATTTACATAGTTAGCAGTTGATTCAAAATAACTTTGTATAACTGCATTGAATACAAACTATAAACGTGTAAACAAAAGTTTGTTTATAAGAATTAACAGATAACGTATAATATTGTTGAATGTTAGGATATTTGGTTTCAAGCTTGACCAAACACAAATAAAAATTGTCTTAATCCATTGTCAATTCAAACAAGGATAGACAGTGTGCGAAATGATGTCATATCGTCCGACACTGTACTGCTAAGTATATATCCAGAATCGGATTGTTGCTGTTTTTTTATTCGCGTCTGGCTCAACCTGATATTCACATGAGATCTTTGCCAAATCAACTATTGTATTAGTCTCAATCTATATTTAATTTGTGTTTATTTTCAGTTGAAAATGCTGCTCACGAAAAAAATATTTTATTGCATGCAGTCGAAAGTTATAGATTTTTTTTTTGTTTTAATACCCAGTTGAAAAAATATTTAAATATCTCATGTTGTAACACAATTACAAAGTATTCTATTAACGATTTTAGTATTGTTAAAGTAATCACCAATTTTGCCTTGTTAATCAAAACCGATTATCAAAAATTAAAACGGTAAAAGTTTCTGCGTGACTATTTTTATTACTTACAACAGCGTATTAAGCACAACAAAATGTATGTAGTGAGTCAGTCTTTCTCATTGAAATGAAATGAACTATGTAGTTATGTTATTTGACACAGGTTTAGTTAAAATTGATTAAACTTGATTGTGGAATTTTTCCGACAGCAAATATAACCTGAAACAAGACACATTTTCGAGTTAAGAAATAACAAGGCTTCACGTTTCTTTCCAGAATGGAGACGACATGTTTTCTCCATTTTATTTAAAAAAATAATGAGAATTGGAAATATACCACATCCATTGAATATTACAGTATCTCAATTATGAAAGTGTGACTTTTTAATTTGATATTTATACATAGTATGTAACAAAAAATATGCATAGAACTTACATTTTCGGCATAAAGGTAATACGATTCGCACCCTCATCGAACAATATATTTGTATATTTATAATTATAAATATATAAAACGTCGTTCCGTGGAATTAATAAAATAATTCCATATAAAAATAAACATAGCCTCTACTCTTATAAATTGAAAAGATATGTTTAATAAATACCTTTACTAAAATAAAGTCTTTGCAATGTCGTGTCATACAATATAATGAAAATAATTTGTATACATACATACTTAACAATAAAACGTTCATTATATAGTTAGTCTACAAATCATTGTACAGTGATCTGACTTGATTCACGGCTTTCATTAATCCCGATTGTTTTGCGAAGTGAAAACCAGCCGGACCACATGTGCCCCAAATTAAGTTGAAGCAATTTTCCAGCAAAGCGGTTTGCACACTCTACAGCAGATATATAATATCTATACAAATGTACATTGCACAACACAGCTATTTGCTCGAATATATACACAAAGCAGCGCTATGTTAGGCGAAATCGTAACCACATCTAATCAAGACATAAATCAATGTGTGCCGACTGTTTTTATGGTTGGTCTGCGATGTTCTACGATGGTCTTCGATTTATTACGAGCGCTATTTACAAAATCATAACAGCTAACTTGTTGTTGCTTTATAAAAGCTAATAGCTTTTTCTGTTTTTTCATGTTGAACACAGTTTAACGTTTATACTCTCATTAAATACATAAAGTAACTCAATCGTTTGTGGTACCGATAAATCACGATCAGCTAAACTCTTATTCCATCGATGATTTAAATATCGATTTTTGTAATTTGTATTAGACTGTTGACTTTAAGAATTAGAGATTTTTAACGTAATCACCAATTATGCAGAAATTCATTTTGAAGTAATCATTTGTTTAATGTTTTTTTATCCATGTCCGCTCCCAACGTGGAGCATATGGCCTATCTCTTTCTTTCAGAAAGTAGGAATAGAATGATAGGGTTAGGATAGGGCTAGTGGTTAGCTAATCGCTCTCGCTACACCCCGTGAGGATCGGATGGAACACTCAGACTACGAACAGAAATCCATAAATCGATTGAATGATCAATTTATGAAAACCGTCCGCACCGGGATTTGAACGCGAGACATCCGTAGCCATAGCCAACGACACTACCAACTGCGCCACGGACGCAAATACAGATGAATTATTAACCTTTTCTACAATCGGTTCAGTTTTTAAAAATTCTAGGTGCAGATCAAATATATTGTGACGAGCATTTAAATTACCACTATGAGGCAGTTAACCACAAGAAAACTTAAATTTCATTTATTAAATGTATTCTAAATTCTTCTAGACTTTAAATTATTACAATATCTCTTAGTTAGTATATTTAATTATATCACAATTTATGTTGATTTTATTAAAATTGAAAGAAACGTTGTTAATTTAAAACAAATTTGGTATGTTTAACTAAATGAATACATTCAAAATAACGGATTTGTTGTGATAATTTCATCACTACTTGTCCTATTCATTCCTGAAAAACGCAATGTGTAGGGTGTCGTATATAATAATACTTATCATGTGGAATAATATTTTATAATATAAATTTAACGAAGTCATTCACCATTAAATTAAATTTTGAATCGTAAATAAGAATTAATATTTAACAGTATATGTACCTTTATTATATCATGGCTAAGGGGCTTTGTAGGAGTGTTACTACATCAATATTGTTTTCGTGATTCGTTTTAATTGCATCTGTAACACAATGTTCATTTTATCTCTGTTTTGATTTGAAGCGGAAATGAATTGCAACCGGAAGTTATTTCTCAGTGAAAAGTTACAACGTATTAACGTTCAGTAGACGTGCAAGCAAACCCTGTATTCAGTAAAATATATCAGTCTATTAATGATAGTAAATGGCAATTTTATAATAATTAAAAATTTCTCCTTAAACTGTCGATTTATTTTGGTTAGCTGTATTTTTGACTTCATTTAAAAATCAAGCAATCTGAAAAATTCTTCATATCTTAAGTCATTCAACTTGAAATAAACGAAAGAACAAAAAGTTGTAACATTGTTACATAATATCTCTGCAAGCATGTAATGACGGATAATTGTTTAAAACACGTATATTACAAAGAATAAGGGAAATATTATTAACGGTAGTAAGATTCTCTATTGTTTAAAAATGGTGGCATACACAATTCCTACAATGTCTATTTTTTGCACCGTGACTAAATTGATAGTTTCATTAAACATTATTTTATTATTTGTCTATGTGTGTTTGCAAATCAACATGACTTAGAAATAGGTGTAAATCTTTTCTAAAGCAACAAGTTCTGAACAGATGTGATTTCTAAATTATTTAATTTTAATACATGCCATGATGAGCTGTAACAAACGTAGCGTTTTTCATTAATATAATCGTTTAAATTCAAAATCCATCTTTCATTTAATTTTATTAAGAAACTTCTTCTCCGATTGCATTAATTGTCAACTTTTTAAATAGGTATGTATTTTAACACTAGTATTATAAAGACTTCAATTAAATGCACTTTTGTTTAGATCACATTCACTTTCATGAAAATAATATTCACTTATAACAAATACATTCTACAAAAAACAAATTCTTTCACTAAGAATGTAGTAATCCCATAAAATAAAATATATTTTAACATTGAAAAATACATTACATTTTCACATTTATAAAATAGTTTTCATTCAATATAAATAATCACACTTTTAAATCGATAGTTGCACGAAGCTGTAAAGAAATGTCCGTTATTCTTCTACTCTATATTAGTACGCCTATATTGTCTTTGCTCCACACATAGAATACATTACACAAACCAAACCAGACCAACCCTAACTTAATCTACTACAACTTAACTCACTTTGTTAAAAGAATCCGTGACAAAGTGGAAACCGTTAGAATCAAAGTTTGAGTTTACTAAGTTAATACTATTTAATTCAAAGTGCAAACTATCGAAATAAATGTTCAAGTGTACCAAGTGAATACTATCTAACACAAAGTACATTTTTTTAAATTTGGATTATTGAGATTTTGTACACTTCCATGTATTTTGTCACTAACAGCACGGGTTTCGCCTTTCGGCATCTTCAGGCATTGGACTCGAACTGACAAATTTGATATTGAAATTCCATCAAGCACCCTCAGTCGATGTCCTTAATTACAAAGTACAATTATTTATAACGATATTATAAATGCTAGGTGGCAGTGCCAGCTACTCCATCTCTTCAATGCGCAAGATGCGTCTGCAGAAAGAGAGAGAGAGGGATTGTATGTGTATGCTGCGTTATAAATAGATAGATAAGTCGGAACAAATATAACACATATATTATAATAAAGATCTTTATAAAATTCTTCAGAATGAATGGTAGAAATCTTACGACTAAAACTTAATAAAAACATATAAACTTTTTAATCATGTAGGTGCCTGTACATAGTATTACTGTATTTGTAGCAAGTTAAATCCGAAAAATATTCCGTTTAAACTTGATTACTATGAAGTGTACCTTTATGTAGACATATTATGATGTGGAAAATCTAAGCTGGGACTCTTTTATCGTAATATTTTTTATTGTAGTGATATAATATTAAAATGCTACAAAATATAAAGTGGCGAAAAAAATACACCTAATTAACATTTTATCGCCAGTTTGGGAAAAGTCTGTTAAGTAAATCTCACTCCATGTTTTGACGTAGTAATATCCATCAGAAGCGTACCCATAAATGCCCTCAATTAGTTTTACTATGCGCGCTACTGATTTTAAGGAGTAATATAAATTTTATACCGTGCATATGATTTAAAACTCTTTTTACCAAACTGTACTCTTAATGTAAAATTCGACTTAGTAAGTAGGTATATAAATCGTTCGCTCACGTTATGTGTAGGCTCAAATCTATTGTACAGCAAACAAATGTAAATATTAAATTATATTTCACCCATTTTAAGTATAAATGTTGTAATTTTTAATGCTAAAATTCCGGGATCGTTCTCGTAAGCAAGATTGCATATACTCGCTACGGATGAAAAATCACAAATTTAATATTATTAGTCACCACATTAAAAGTGAGTTTTTTTATTGATGTTGAATTTTACAAATTTTGACTGACACATACTAAAATTGATTTTGAATGGATAATTTTTAGCGTGACATAAATGCATGCAATGCATGTCGGCTCCATGATACATCGGCTAACGTCGTTGGCTACTGTTACGGATGCCTCGAGCTCAAGTCCCGGTCGGAACACTTTCATAAATTGATTTTTTAATCGATTTACAGATTTTTGTTCGTAGTCATGAATGTTTGTGGTGTCTAAAATTCCTTCCCACCTATCCGATCGTAAAAAACGAGGCATAGCGAGAGCGATTAACTAATCACTAGTCCTGTCCTATCCCTACTCCCTTAAAAAAAGACAGCTTAACGAACTGAATAACAAGCAGTCGAATAAAACTTCTGTTGAGAGGCCATATGATACGGATATGGTAAAAAAAATGCATTGTTTTTGGAAAGTGAAGACGATTATCATCCGAAAATGTTCACCACGAGCGAAAGTAAGCCTTATCATTGAATAGGAATAACTACGAAAAATAACATTTGATTTTTATATTATAATAACAATGGTTTCCCACGAAGAATTGACAATTAAAGCCTTCAAAGTGATTACATGAAAAAGAGTTAATAACTTTGTGTTATGTATTACGTAACGGCTCAACTCGATGTACTGTTGTCCAAAAAGTTAAGTAGATATAAGATTTACAGCCTGCGTTTTCTGTAAAGCAAGAGTTTCAGAAATCTGTGTAAATGTATTTTTTTGTAAAGACTACTCACTAAAAAATATATTGACAGTTGCATAAGAAAAAGAAGTCTTCGATTCTATTTGGATCACGAACAAAACACGTAATCAAAGTGTATGAAAAAGGTCAAGACGTCGCATTGTCCAGTCTGGATCAATACAATCGATCTGGAAATAGGGATAGAATATATATGAACTGACTGTAAATTAAGTCACGACAAAAGTATTATAATACAATATATCGACAATGATTTGGCCAAATGATGTAAATAATAAAAATAAATTTATCACTTTTTGGAAGGGAAATTACATTGGTTTTAAGTAATTCTGACCCCCCCCCACTTGATGTAAGCCACTACTATATCGATACTCCCTACACATAATCCTTTATCTTCAAACATGAGAATTTACAGGCGTCCATTACAAAGATTCATTACGCAACTCACCATATAATGTTTTCGATAAAATCAGTTTTTACTCTCTAATGAACAATTTAAATTTTGAGGGTTACATAAATTGGCAATACACTGTCGATATACACATGAACAAAAATGTTACGATTTGTGGAAAATAGTGTTTTTAATTATTTCATATTGAAACTGTATTTTCTAAAAGCGATCGAAAATTTGAATTGTTAAAATTTCGTACATTTCCATGTATTTCGTCACTAACAACTCTAACTGAAAACTCGAACAGTTCATTCATGTGCTGAATGCCTGAAGATGCCGAAAGGCGAAACCCGAGTTGTTAGTGACGGAATACATGAGAGTGTACAAAATTTAAGCAATTCAAATTTTATATTGAAATTCCATCAAGCGCCTTATTTAAAAGCAGCTATCGTAACAATAGAAATACAATTGAAATACTGCGTTAGTATACCATATTATAATTCAGAGTGAAAACGGAGACAGTCAAAAAAGCACGAAAATATTGTTAGTTTATCATTAAACCAGTATTTTGCAAACTTTTAACGCATGATAGCATCTTTGCGGCGGGATTAATAGATAGCATCAAGCTTTTTTAGTTTGGTTTTAAGCGCTCGACGCGCCGGTCGTAAATTCTCTCAGGTAATTTGTTTTTGTATCTGACCGAATCTAGTGAGAACTCTGCTGAATATTAAAAAGACTATCTTTGCCAGCAATCAGAAAGCAAACTATGGCAGGACCTCGTGTTTCTCATTAATAATTTTCATTATTAAATAATCTGTGAAAAATAGCATGCCGATAAAATGAACACCGTTGCATAAAATGTTATGTGTGCATATTTTACAACTATAATTGAAACATGACCTGGTAAACATTTACTTACCACGGTGTTTATATGAATTGGTTATATAAAATTATGATGTCAATTGACAATTAAAATGAAAAAATTAACAAGAGTAAAATTAACATAAGGAGTACTTACAATAAAGAATAGGTTAGTTAATTAAAGTTTTGACACGTATTTTTTTATATTCAAAAGCATTAATGGAAATATCCTCATAAATGAAATATTTTTAATTACTTTTTTACTTACCATTACATTTAAACTTACCATTTTTAAGGTGTTAACTGTGGAAAGTCATTATATTTTAAAAAATAAAACCTGATTTGTTTCTATTACTTCCACATGTTTATAATGATAAAAATACGTAATTTTTAAATGGTTCACTAATTTCTGTTAAAACTTTCCCAACTTGCCATTTTGTTTAATGAATATTTACACTTTCGTTAGATTAATTATATTTTGCTCCAGTAATGGATTTTTTAATGAATTTATTTTCCATTCCAGATAAATATTTATTGATTTGTAAGAGGTCATTAACATTATTGGATACCATTTAATTTCGTTTATATATAATTTGTTTGATTACAACAAAATTCTTGTCTTAGTTCATGAACCAACTGTTTTATATACCTTATAACTGTTTACATTCGATTTCATATAAATAGCCCTGTTATGATTGTATTTTTATCAAGTTCATAATGCTTGTGATTAGAGAAATAATTATAGTAAGATTTTGTATATAAATATGATCCCATCCATGATGATGAGTCTCATCCAGTTGATTGAATTGAGTGGCCAACGCTCTTGCGGGTTTGGATTGACCGGTTAAATTCTAAAAACTTCTGTTGTCTTGATCCATAGAAATCACGATACGTATAAACAATGCTAGAAATTCTGGTTCTTTAAGCTTTCTTTCGTTAATTAGCATCATACAAGGTCATTTTATTGTGGGTAAAAATCCATCTATCGACTGATAAATGGAAATTTGAATATATTAATCTATTCCTGTACGATATTTGATTACGGCGGTTTTCATTTACCGTATTAAGCAGCTATTAATTAATAAAGGGATGACGTTCACTTCAAATAAATTTAATATCGTCATCCCAAAATAACTGTAGCAGTGATGGCAAACACTTATCGTTAGTAGGTCAAAGTTAAAATAAATTAACGAAAAAATATATCCATAAAACGTTTTAATATATTTCCTTTGCGTCTATTCTTGGTAGACATGCATTATATTTTTTAAATATAACTCAATTTCTTTCGTACTATTTCCACATTTTTTATGTAACATTCAAGACCAGCTTCGCTCACCTTGAGCATTATAAATTTAAAAAAAACATTAAAAAATATATTGATCGGCAATCCTCTATATATTTCATTGATCGTTGTTCTGACATTCATTTGGTAAAAGTCCAATCTAATATCGTAAATAATTTAGTTTCAGGAAACATTCATTTGTTAATTTGACTATATTTATTCTTTGAATAATTATAATGAATATATTCCAGAAGAAATCCATATGATAAACAACCATGTCAACGATTTATTATTTATAAAAACTTGACTAATTCTGGTCACGAGTGGGCTTGCTATCACTCTTTTAAAATTATGCGCATAACTTTCAAAGTGCTCAAAATAAACAATTTTATTAAACTTTCACCTATATAATAAATATCTAGGTATGTATTCGCATTTGAATTTTGTTTTTTTTTACCATATCCGCTACCAAAGTGGAGCATATAATCTCCTAATGGAGGTATCTCGACAGAAGTTTTCTATGAGAACTGCTTGTCACTCATTTGACCAACCTTTTTTTTTTTGAAGAGAGTACAGATGGAAGGATAGGGCTAGGTCATGACTAGTGGTTAGCTAACAGCTCTCGCTACGACCCGTTTTTGGGGATCGAATGGGTGGGAGGGAGTTTTTAGACATCACAAGCGTTCATGAATACTAACAGTAATCCATAAATCGATTGAAAGATCAAATTATGAAACTGTCCTCACCAGGACTTGAACCCGTAGCATCTGTAACCGAAGCCAATGACGTTTCCAACTGAGCCACTGTATTTGAATTAGCCATTATAAACACACTAATATAAATATAATCCACGCCATGAATTAAATATCATCATTAATGTGTTTTGTGATATTATGTAATTAATTCAGTTACCTAATGTCATATGTAATAACAATGGTAGTTTGCCATATCCGGTTTTGAATTTTGGTTAATTCCATTGTAAAAATATGCACTGAAATAATGTTATGTGCGGGAAGAAAAATAACAGGATTCGCATATTTCCTTTTGTTATCGAGTGTGTCCGGGCTATGAATGCTAACTCCGAGAATGGAAAAAGAAGACTGCATCCAGTCGCAATACCGACATCAGAGTACAGAGATTGTTCAGTTTTCAGTTCTCTTCTGCAGTTAGAACGTGACAAAAATTCGCACGTAAACATTGCACAGGTGCAATTCTGGCCCGTAGGAAAAGTATCGTATCAGATGTGTTTAAATATAGATTCAGATTTTTAGATATAGATACCGCATTTCCTAAACTACAAACAATGTATAATGTGACATATAATCAATGACGACTTACAATCACTGATATAAATACAACAGAAGATATTTTCTAAGAAGTCTCGGAAAATGCTGACTTTTCGTCGATTTTTTTATTATTGGTATTTAAAAATAATGACGTATCTTATAACCGGTGGCGTCTTATAGTCGAGAAAATAAGAGAGTAGAAATTTAATGTAATTTTATACTAGTAACATCGGAAAGTTTCTAGCCTAAGGGTATTTTTTGCCAGGTGACTACAGGCTGATGAACGATTAAATTAAAAACAGCAACAACACGATTAGTGAATAAACCCAAGAAATGTGTAGAAAAATAAATTGTACATTTTTTATGCCCTGCAGTGGTGCTATAATAAATTAATTGTTGATTATTTTAATTAAAATGTATAAAAACTATCAAATAAGTCATAAATTATTGATGGGAATAGTAATGCTCAATTGTTTTTTTCATCAGTTGAAAATGCTAACTAGTGGAGCGAAGCCGGATATGATCTTGCTTATTATATTAGTAATGTCATTACAAATTTTTGCTCACCTAAATGGACTTTTAATGTAGCTATATTTGTGATTTCAGATTAGTATTTATTGATTTGAAAGAGGTCAATAACATTTTAATTGTAGACTCTTTTATTTGATTTATGTATAATTTGTTTGCTAATCAGTATTTTCTTGTCTTAGTTCATGAACCATCAGTTTTATATACCTTCATTTTTACACTCAATTTTATATAAATAAACCTGTTATGTTTGTATTTTTATCAGTTGATTATGCTCGTGATGAGCGAAACCGGTCCTGATCATTATAAATATGTGGAAGTAGTACAAATGAATTGTGTTTTATTTTTTAAAATATGAGAATTTGTTTAACCAAAACTGTGAAGAAGAAATCTAATTTATTTTATTTTTACTAACTCTTTATTAATTTTTAAATTAAACAAATATACCGCATTACTCCAGAAATGAGATATAATAGATTTGTATATAAGTGATTAGAATTATTGTTTTATATTCATATTCACGATTCTACAATGTTTGTTTTACGAAATTTTAAAATTTTCGTCGTAAACGTTCGTTTGTTTGGAATGAGCATTTGCCCTGAAATCATTTTTCTCATTTAACACAGCATCGAAGTAGATTTAAACACAAATTGTATCATATATTTATGTATTATTGGCTGCAACCAAACCGCATATAAACGTCATCTACATTAAAAATACGGTATAGAAATACACATAGTGTAAAACTATTTACTTTTAATTATGGTTTCCGAAGAATAAACTGGTTATTTAAAGCCATGTAACCAAATGTTTCCAGAAATTATTATAACTGGAAACCTGTAATGGAAATGACAAAGAACCCACAGAATTCGTACTGATTAAATGAAAACTGCAGCATAGTCTTATGTGGTCTTGGCAATCGGATAAGTTAGTCCTGGGGCGAATTTAGGATTGTATTTTCTGGAGCTGTATACAATGCGTAGGAGTGAAAACTTTTTAACTCATTGAGCAAAGAGATTAATTTTGAAATAACTAATAAGCAATTATAAAATATAGTTTATAGTCGTTCCGGCAATGTCGTGATTACGAATATTCATATTTGCTGAGAGAGTGTAGTATATCGGTAACGGAATCGGGGCAAAAAAGTTTTTCGTAACTGATTATTTGTTTTGAAAACTGAACAAAAACTTGCAATGAAATTAAACTCCATGCTATCGCAACAAGAAACATTTTACTATTTCAAGTCAGGAATGAATACAACGAACACCTGCAATGAAACAAGACAAAAAAGAACAGATAGTATTTTTAAAAGGGTATTCCAAATGAAGTTTTAGGCGTTTGGTTGTTATAGATAATTTTATACGAACTTCTCGTGTAAAATGTATGCGGCGTGTGTTTTTGATGCGGCTTAAGATTTTTCAAATATTTATACGTTATACGTGTTTGAAGTCAGAAGTCAGGCTTACTTTGAATGTAACTGAGTCGTTCCTTCACTAATGTTTTGCTTGGTCCTTTTATTTGATATATTAAGATGGTACCCACCGTGGACTGTAGATTCAGTGCTTAAATAAGATATTCAACCCTCATAGCTGATTATATTAATTATTCTAATTAACATGAATTGACACAGCAGATGACCAAAGTTGAGAGTACGAAAGTTTGTATTTGGTGTTGCGATGTGCAAAACAGATCATATACCCATAGGCACTTATAGCTACTTATATTCTGAATATTGGTGAAAAGGGAAATGGAGAGAAAAAAGGTTGTGAACCTTTGTTCTAAAGCTTTATGTATAAATGAGGAACTGAAAAGTGGGATTTATTATTCTACTGGGTATGGGAAGGGGTTAGACACAAACAATCACAGTATTAATATAAAAAAATAATTGTTTTTGTTTGGAGTGGAAAAGAAGTGGGAAAACGTTTTTTACATTTAATTTTATAACAACTTTTATAGAATCTGCTTTCGTTGCTCCTAAATAAGCTTTAGTAGGTGAATATTTCTGTCTGGTTTGAATATTTTTTTGGTTTTCAATATATTTTGCTAAAATAAGTGAATTTAAGGCAAATACAGGTATATGAAACTGCTTTTCACGATTATAATTCTCTCGGCCTCTATGGTTTAGTGGGAAGAGCATTGCTCTAGCGATCGAGTGGGTTCTGGTTCAAGTCTCAGGGTCAATATCAAATTTAGATGTTTTCAATTTAAATTTATGATCTTTATCTAGTATGATTTTCCAATTTTTAAAATATTTGGCGCATTGATTGTGTCAGCTGTAATGCTTGATATTTTTTATTAAAATTAAAATAAAATTACGTACTATGCTGGTCGCTCTTTCTATACTCCATTTTTAGCATCGGACATGATCTGTGTGGGGCGGAATCAAAATATTACAAATGTTCATGAGCTTTGATACTAATCCAAAAATTGTATGAAAATTTCCATTCTGCGACTCGAGCCGGTGACACTGAAACCTTGTACAACGAAATTTTAAGAGCAGTGACCACACTGCCCAAAGACTGACAAATCTAAATGTGTAGTAATGCTAAACTGTGTAACAATTTAAATGAATCAAATATTTATCAATAACACGAGCTTGTACAATAAATAACTTAATTTCTAACTTAATACATAGATTTCTTTAAAACAGCATAAATCGCAACCATTCTTTGTAACTAAAATAATTTATTTTGTATTGTTTGTGGTAAGTAATCGTTAAAGACGGAAAAACTTTAATAAGTAACCGATGAATATTATTGCCGCAAAACACGTTATTTTTAAAAACTTTTTATGACTTAACTATGAAATTTCTGTAAGGGTATACTTACCGATCCGACTTTCCAAAGAAGGTGAACGAATGTGTTTCTGTAAATAAATCAGTTATTATCGTCATTCAATAATTCAATTACTGCTTGTATTATAATATGATATTTCGGCATTTATTTTTATTTGATTTGATCTGAAGGTTGATGGATTTATTTCATTTTAACACCATTATTTCTTGTTACATTTCTTAAACACTGATTATTTTTTCAATATACACTCGGGCCTCGTATAACACGGTCATATGGTTCCACAAAAGCGACGTGTTATACAAATACGTGTTTTATAATAATACAAATTATAATAATTAAACAAAACTCAGTATAAAGTTTACTATATGAAACTTACAGAGTATTTCTAACAAAGACTATACCCATCATCACGGAAACAGTTTCATGTGACACATAATTCTTACAAATTAAGTACATCACTGAAAAGGTAAATAAATATAACGATCTGTCTAAATGTGTACGAAAATTATATGATACAATGAAAGCAAGGTACACAGGTATAAATAGTACAGTACATGCACACACACTCCCTAAGTGTTGGCGCATCGTGCGTATAAGCGATTAGTGACAAGTGGCACTGCCACCAGATATTTATAATGCTGGTCAATATAATGAAATAACATGGAACATTTCATATCAAAAGTATTTTATTGGTTTTGATTGAGTCAATGGAACATTGGTCGTTATATATGTATATACTGAATAGTATAGAAAGTGTATCAATTCAGTTAGTAAAATAAATTCACACATTAAATAAAAATAAATAAAAAGCAAAATGTACAGCTCGGTATTCCATTTTAGTTTTGTATACTAATACATTTAGAAAATATTTAAAATGAGATCACCTTATGTCGATCGACTTTGAAATGTGAAGTTTTTCATATTTATCTCTAAATTATAAGAAAAAAACTTTCTTGTTTAGAATTATTATTAAACGTTATGTGCAAACTATGAGCAGTGAGTCTTTAACTGCATTGAAGTTTTTATTCGCGTGTCTTTTACACCTCAAGGAAAATCAAGAAATTTGAATAATATATTTAAAACAGCTCAACAAAGTTGCAACAACCCCATTAATATGTTATAATGAGTCTTAAATAATTACTTTGCCGCAGCTCTGTTTTCATAATGAGACTTTCTGCTAATATTAAAATCATTTAAATGTTTTTTATTTTCTTTTTCATTTTATCATTAAACCACGACCGGTTACCTGTGTCAAGTGTGTAGCTATTAATTACTAAGTACTTAAATAGATTTTCGGGCCTGTCTGTAAAGGGGGCATAACCATAAGCTTAATAACATTAACGGTGAGCCAGACATTGTGAGATTTGTTTAAGCTCAACGCCTACTCTGGGCCGGACATAGATATATCACGCATGGATGCATGGAAGCATTCAAAACACCTCACATTCTCTGCTCATGAGAGAAGATGAAGAGTTGGAAGACCGCAATTTCGTTGGATGGATGGAGTGTCACAAGAATTACGATTTCTGGGGATCAGCGATTGGCGTAGAAAGGTGGAGGAGACTGATGGAGGCAGCTAAAATTCACCACGACGACGACGTATAATAATTAAACTTATCATCGGAGAAATAAATGTTTTCAGAAAGTAAGCATTTTTTTAAAATGTTTATATTATTTATTTAATCCTAAGTCATTTTATTTATCAAAAAATAATTATTATGTGACAGAAGAGGCGATCAATAAAAAAATATTTCATACTATTTGTAAAAATAAAACGCTATTTTTGTACTCATTTCATAATTTCATCAAATGATCAGACCGCATACGGAATTACGGATGTGTCAAACCAGCTCTGGTGTTTCGATAAAATTGTGGAATTGGTACAAAAGTAATGTTTTTTTATAAATGCACTAGTGAGTATTAGGCATGCGTTGCAATGTCACTCAAAAAAAAGGGTTGTATTTTAATTCTGTTTCTTGAAGTGCTTTTGAATTAAAGGAATGTACGGGCTGGAATTTCATAAAATTACCGGGTCTGGACCCGTCATCTTCAATAGCACACTCGTTACCCGAACCTGACCTGAAGCCCATATTTATTTTTCTCAGCCCGAAAAAAGGCCGATTTTTTGTAATGTAGTAATTCATTTATACTTTTCAAACAATATTCCATATTGATATAATATTGTTTCCATATTTCATATTTTTTGTTTTCCATCTGGTTCAGAGATGTCGCTAGTTTGTAGTATTTGATTCTTTTTTTTTATTTTAGATTTTATTTTTTTCTCTTCAGAAACCTTCATTGGGTGTGCGCACAACAACTCACCATGGTTTCATCAAAATCGGATGAATGGTAAAGGAACGCATAGAGGACAAACACACAAAGAAACATTCATTTATATAGATATAGATTCTATCCTTAGAATAAGAGGTTTTCTGTTATTTATCAGTAAAAAAAAATGAAAGACATTTAGTGATTGATTATCACAGGATCTCTCAACTAATCTTATATATAATATCCCAGACCACTTTGTAGAAGTTTAATTATTATCACATATCACATGTAGGTATGAAATTTTCTCATGTAATTATAAAATAAAACTTTATGCAATGCACACACAGTTTCGATGTACGAGCTACTTTAGACATTTAATATTTCAATTTCAATACCGTCATCTATAACGGGTACGGTCATACTAGTTATGAATAAGATAATAAATAAGAAATGAATTATTTAGAATTTTTAACCATTTGCGTGAATATTTTCTATAGTTATACATTTTATAAATATATATATTTCGTAGAATTGAAACTAATAATAAAACTAAATCATTTTATTAATTACTTCAATGTCAAGAGGCTTTATCTTTATCAATGGTTTTCAAATATTGTCAAAAATTAATAGTATTATAGTTTATGATTGACAAACTCAAAGATATTCCTATTTATAGGTATTTTCGTTCGCTTTGTTTTGTTTGCGAAAAATATTTTAATCTCTCAAACGCTGAAATTAATACTCTCGATGCTTTGCGGGCAGTTTCTGTCAATATTTCTGTCGTCGCTTAAAATGAGCTTTGTCAACACTTCCATACACGGTCGACTTCATACAGGGCTTATAATCACAAAAGGGGTCTCTGTGTTTCGGCCTCGAGTGCATACGAATTTACCAAATGAAGCTTCAGGACTTAATTTAAGTATGTCACTAATATTTTCAACTTATTTTATGTTAAATAAAATTTTCGAATAAAAACATTTTATAATAAATTAGTGAGTACCCGGCATGAGTTACAATGCCACTCAAAGAAAGAAAGGGTTTGTGTTTTAATTCTGTTTATTGCAGTGCTTTTGGATTAGAGGTCTGCACGGGCCGAAGATTCATAAAATTACCCGGTCCAAGCCCGTCATCTTCAGGTCCGGTCTCGATATAGCTCGAGTCTCAATATCACACTTGTTACCCGAATCCGATCAGAAGCCCAGATATATTTTTCTCATCCCGAAAAAAGCCCGATTTATTTTTAATATAGTAACTCATTTATACTTTTCAAACAATACATGTCATTGTTTCCATATTTCCAACGATATTCATAGCAAATGTGAAATAAATTATTTAAGTTATGAAAACTATTGCCTTATGGCTGACTTATGACCGGAACAAAGTACGAAATAATTTTCTTAAATTTGAATTCCTTTCACGGGCCCGGCTCGAGACCGAATCTGAATTGTCTTTAGCCACCCGAGCCCAGCCTACGGGCCGGGCCTGGTAAAGGTCCGTGGGCCAAGCCCAGTCAGGTGTACGTATTTGATTCTTTTTTTGCATTTTTTTAGATTGTAGATTTTAAATTTTTTCTTCAGAAACCTTCACGGGTGTGAGCACAACAACTCACCAAAGTTTGGTCGAAATCGGATGAATGGTAAACAAAAAAAACAAGTTTTCATTTTTATATATAGATAGATAGATACTAATGAGTACTCGGCATGCGTTGCAATGCCACTCAAAGAAAAAAGTGTTTGTGTTTTAATTCTGTTTGTTGAAGTAATGCATTGGCTGAAATTTCATAAAATTACCCGGTCCAAGCTCGTCATCTTCAGGCCCGACCCGGCCCGAAGCCCAGATTTATTTTTCTCAGCCCGAAAAAAGCCCGATTTTTTTTAATACAGTAATTCCATATTTTTTGTTTTTCCGTCTGGTTCAGAGATGTCGTTAGTTGTACGTATTTGATTGATTTTTTAATATGTTTTTTTTTTTAATTTTAGATTAAAAATTTTTTTCTTCAGAATCCTTCACGGGTGTGCGCACAACAACTCACCAAAGTTTGATCGAAATTGGATGAATGGTAAAGGAATGCATAGAGGACAAACAAACAAATCTTCATTTTTATATATATATAGATGAGATTATTTTAAAAATGCAACACTGTTTTGTATTAGCTGTACATATTGAATGCCATGATATTTGTATTTTAAAATTAAATTATTTTTCAGTTTTTTTACAGAAAAATATAATTTCAATGAATTTTTTTTCAATGATTTAGCTTGAGAAATGGAACAAAATAATGACACGCGACACAACTTTTACTTAATATTAATTAATTACTCAATCAATTCTCCATTAAAATCTATTTATTGTCGTTATAAAGTTAAATATCTTTTTTATCAATAATATGAATCGACTAAAAGGTTTTTTTGCACATAGTATTTTGGATAGATGGCCACAATAAATTTGTACCGATTTAAGTTTTCGTAAATGCAAAACTTCACAATATATTAGTATTAAATGTAAATTTATTTGTTTATCTGTATGAGAAAAGTCTAAAGTTAGTTTTAAATTATCAAAGTTACAAGTTTTTCACGCATTTGCATTGAACTTTACAGATATCATGCTAAAAAACACTTAATAACCTTTTTACTTCTTAATCGTGTATTTCTTTCAACTGCAGTTGTTGACAATAATAATTTATACTCTGAGCAATCTTTATAATTTATTCACCATCTACAGAAAGCAAAAGTTTTTTTTTTCAATAATTAATACAGCTCGTGAAATTGTGACCGCATTTTCTTACGAGATATTATTGTAAAATGACGCTGTACTTGAAAGGTTGTCTTCATTAAATATGGTGTAATCATTACAATTAAAATTTAAATGACAGAAAACCTTATAAGGGTGACTGCTACAGTAATTGGACGGCGATAGTTATTAGACACTTCAATTTTACACGTCCAAAATAAGAGTAGCTAAGCATTCTTGTTGGTGTGAAGGAGACAAATATATATAGTCTTTCTATATTTATGTAACTGCAGCTTGCATTATCCACTACTAGATGACAATACTGAGAAAATTTCATTCGTATGTGATATCAGGTGAAAATCGTGAAAAAACGTGTTTGTGTTAGCAGAAACAGTGTTATATATATTAGTAACATTTACTTTACAAAAGCTTCGTGAATTTCGTAACGAAACTTCTCAGGAAAGCGTGAGAGACTACACGCTGTCAATATTCATTGAGATTTAAATAGTGGTACAACAACTAACCTAAATAGTAAATGTGTCCAATTACAATGTTTTTCCATATTTTTCAGTCTAATACAAATATCTAAAAAACCTTTTGTTTTTATTGCTGTTGTGTTCATTTCCTTGAAGCTCATTAAATTCCTTATCTTTACATATCTTACATGTTCCCTACATATTTTTTTTTTGACTTATACATTGTTAAAGGAAAGTACTTCCTTAAATGTCCAATTACTACAGCAGTCACCCTATTCGAATAGTAGAATTTCCTTAAATTCTTAGAACTTTTACATTAAAGCTACAATTTTGCGATGGACACGAAGATATGTATGTTTTCATCACTAATCTTTCATTAAGTTTATAAAATTGAAAGTAATTTTGATTTGTGCGTAATTTAAGACATCGACTGAGGGTGCTTGATGGAATTTCAATATCAAATTGAATTGTTAAAATTTTGTACATTGTCATGTAATTTGTCACTAACGACCCGGGTTTCGCCTTTTGGCATCTTCAGGCTTCGTGTACTCGAAAAATTTGATTTTTGCGTATTGCAAAAAATTAAAACTAAATATATTGTGGACTTACCTTGTGCTTCTTTAATAATGTAATATTTTAATAATCATGCTTACTTAAGGATATTTTTAAATAAACTAAATGCATCCAATTTAATTATATTCAATATAATTTCAATATTAATTTCAATTATTTTAATCATATCGTCAACACCGCCAGGTGTCACTGTTATACAAATAATGTGCGAGCTAGAAATTGTTATGTTTTGCAACAATCTATAGCTCCACCAAAACTACAGATGATAATTTCAATCACTTTCTTAAAATATAAAAGACAATTAGTTGTTGATTTGTTGGCTCGGGTTCAATTCCCGGTGCGCACAGTTTTCATAAATTGATATTTAAATCGATTTATGGATTTCTGTTCGTAGTCTGAGTGTTTGTGTTGTCTAAAAACTCCCTCCTCACCCACCCATCCCATCCTCACGGGGCGTAGCGAGAGCGATAAGTTACTACTAGTCCTGTCCTAGCCCTATTCTTCTATCCCTACTCTTTTCGATAAAGACAGGTTGAGCAATTGAGTAACAAGCAGCATAGAAAAAAAATCTGTTGAGATACCTCCATCAGGAGACCATTAGCTTCACATTCATTGCGGACATGGAAAAAAATATATAATTTGTAATGCCTTCGACAAGTTATATTGATTTGATTTCTGTGGTATAAATTAACGGGTTTGACTCATTGTGAATTCTTTAAAATGTTTAAAGTTCACCCAAAAATAAGCCTTCTATTGTTTATCGCTGTCAATTATAGATATTCGATTGAATTTTCGCTATATTTTTTATTCATATGTAATACATGTATTTATTACCCGGCTTCTCCTATGATAGTGGGTACTAAGATTACGTTATTTGGAAATTGGTCCTAGTTATTGTTGGAAATTGAAAATATTATTGTGCACCATACCTCATTTGGCTCCCACAAAATATAGTCCATCTATTAATAACAATGTTAAAAGTTGAATGTTGAAAATATCACCGTCGACTGTACCTTATGTTACACCTAAAAAATAAAGTCCATCAATAAATAATAACTTGACGTACATAGAAATAGCAGCGCCAAGTCAGTGTTTATTCCAAAATGAAACGGTCGAACTTACTACATTTGAGGAAATTATTTCAGAAATGATATAAAGACTTTACTTTCATAAATTTGTAATGTTTTAATATATAAATTAGTTATCAGAATGACATGTGCAAATGTCACGTCACTACGATTCATTGTTTGGGAGAAGTTTTGGTGTATACCATTGTCAGAATGTATTATAGTAGATTTACTATAAAATCCTGATGAATTATTTTTAGCCTAACATATTATCGGCTAGCGATTGTGGGCTTTGATTCTCGCAAATGTAATAATTATTCTGAGACGTATTTCACTTGTCAAAGACAATTTGTATCGCTCACCTCATAATAGGCATTGTGATTGTGCGGCGGTGAACATGCTTTGTAGATTGAAGATTGCCTGCCTCGCCCACTGCCAATTCGCTACTCCTGTTCACAGCCTGCCCGCTACAGACAATGGTTAGCAATTCAAGAGAAAATCAACCTTTCTTAATGACGAATTTCACAATAATAGAAATTCTGTAAATAAAAAAGATTTTTTTTCGTTTTCCGTGCGAAAATTATTAAGTCGTTGATTTAAATAGAAAGATACAAACTTCTTCTTTCCATAAAAACGTTTTTGTGGGTTTGGGTACATGATCATAGAAAAAATTTTTGAATACATGATCATAGAAAAAAAAAAACAAAAATCCATTTAAATGAATTTACAATCTTATAGAGTTTGGTATTATAAGGAAATATCAATTCATTTTATAAAATTTTAGATTGAAATCGTTGTATTTTATTTTATTATTATGGATCATAATAACCTTGAATTAAACTGTTACAGCTTACGAAGTAGTTCTGAAGATGGCATTGACTTAGTATAGACAGTCAGAATAGATACAATAAATTTCTTTGGTTTAGAGAACTTGTTGCAAATAAATCACCAAATATGTTGAATATATTTATTAAATTGGATATAGTAAAAAAGACCTCAAACATTTTTGATGTAGGATATTCACTCATATATAAATTGAACGGCAATTTCTTGTTACTTGAGGCCCGGAGGGCAGAAAGAAAAGCAAGAGTGATATTTACTGGAATAGGAGAACAAAATAT
The DNA here is from genome assembly GCA_022494535.1 of Himalopsyche phryganea. Classification (NCBI taxonomy): domain Eukaryota; kingdom Metazoa; phylum Arthropoda; class Insecta; order Trichoptera; family Rhyacophilidae; genus Himalopsyche; species Himalopsyche phryganea. Next base: position 1,010,108 of record JAGVSL010000069.1, on the reverse strand, counting down.
ATGTTTTCTCAACACCGGTATTGCCAATTTCAGTAAGTTTCTGACCACGTTAATTATCCACAGCTTGTCAGAATTGTCTCACTCGTGGTAATATTTATAAACAAAGGTTTACGAGAACTGTAAACCAATATAATACGAGTCTGTTGCATTGACAAGGTGCAAGATGCGATACTAAATGATGAATACATGCATATGTAAAGCATCGCCAGATAAGTCTTATATATATGTATGCGTATATTTACCTTATGTGAAACGTGTCTTACCTGCATGATATGATAAATCGGAAGATACATGTCCCCTATGTGATCGAGATAAAGCCACTATTAATAATAGGCAAATGATAAGATACTATTTTTCAATCTACCCACGGCGGTAGTATTAATAGTTTAATCTTTAAATATTGTTCTTTTAAAATGAGAATATACTCAAATGTATTGCTGTATCTAGTATTCTTCAAACATTTATAATATTTGAGAAGACCCCGGATCGAAGAGAGGCGAGCGGCTGGTTATCCGGAGTCCTGGAAGGGCTGATCTCAGACAAACACCATTTCAGATCCGGTTAAAAACTTATTTATTTTCCATTCAATATGCAGTGGTTTAATATTACACAAATATATAAATCTTAACACATAAAATTGATTCTACATTTACATTTACTTAGCAACTGAATTTACTTTAAGTTATAATACAAATAACACAACGAATTTAAATTAAATCCAACGCAAATCAAAACACAAAAACAAACAAACAGTTCACATCGTCAAATCACCTTCGTCGCGACGAGACCTCGTTCGTCCGACTCGGCAGCTCGTCATCGACTGTGTACAAAAATTCAAAAAAACTCCGTGCAAAGTTGGAGCTACCCTTTTCCGTAAAAATGGACTCGTCCAGCGGCCGAAGCCCGGGGGCTCTTTTTTACCGCCTGGCAACAAGAAAAAAACCTATACTGCGAAATATTGCTGTTTGCCGCAGGCCGATTTCAGTTCAGGACACTAATGACACTTATACTTAAGAAAAACCAGGGTGTGTCATATTAAATTGATGACTGTATTGTGTGTATCAGACAATCTTTCTTGTCAATTGAAATTTAAACGAGTTACCGATGTGTTTGATTAATTTAGCGGTTAGTTTCTAATAATGAATATTCAATTTGTAAGACTGTAGTAATAATTATCAGTTGAAATAATTCTTTTTCTGAGTCTATAACTTGAACATAATGTTTTCTTTCTAAAAAGACTTTACAGTTACACCATTCAGGTAAAAATGTACACTTCTTTAATACACCAGTAGAGTACACGCCGTTTAACTAAGCATTCCAGCTCTAACTTCCGGATCAAGGATTTACGATCACGGGATCCATACATACGAATACACTAATACGCTCTGTGTATTATACACGAAGCGTATCGGTGAGTAAAATGTGTCCAAGTTATACGGCGTATTCTCTGCAATAGTATTGCACAGTTTCAGAAGCTGGAACATTCATGATGAACGTTTGTATGTCATATTTTTCAGATGATTTAATACGACAAATATGCTGTTGGAATAACCCATAACAAAATATTTAGTTCTCAAGGAGTGGGGAAACAATTTAAATTGGAAATTCGCTCACGATACGAATATAATAATGGTCGAGCTGTATGGCGAAACTATTTAGATTTCTGTATTTATTAATTTATTTATTTTTCCATGTCCGCTCCCAATATGGAGCATATGGTCTCCTCATGGAAGCATCTTAACAGAATTTTTCTACGAGAACTGCTTGTTACTCAGTTGCTCAACCTCTCTTTTTTTTCAAAGAGAGTAATAGTAATAGAAGGATAGGCCATGACAGGACTAGTGGTTAGCTAATCGCTCTCGCTACGCCCCGTGTGGATGGGCTGGGGGGAGAGGAGGGAGTTTTTAGACAACACACTCAGACTACGAACAGAAATCCATAAATCAATTGAAAGATCAAGCTATGAAAACCGTCCGCACCGGGAATTGAACCCGAGACATCCGTAACCGTAGCCAGCGACGCTAACAACTGCGCCACGGACTCCGACGATTAATTTAATTTGATAATATAAAAAATTATATGTTTTACTTTTTGTTAGTTTTAATATGGTTTTAGCCTTACAAAAAAGCTCTTTGATCCTTTTGTTAACCCCTTTGCTCCCCTCGTAGGAACTAAGAATATAAATAATTATTCTTGCAATTGGGAAGTTTTCATCGATGATATGTTATATCATATAATAAATGTTAATACCAATATTACCGAGGTAGGTGTTTCATTTTGTCTATAGGATACGAAACCCGGCGAGCAGTGGTACATAAGTATGTGTATATATATTGTCAGCGTGACTCGGCTTTCCGCTATATACCTAGCTATTATAGTATCTACTCCCACTACATATTATTTGAAAGGGAATTTGGAGGCGCCACTGTGTCGATGCGGGGGAAAACCAAACTACCATCAATACGCGCCTCAATTTAGATGTTGGCATACACTGACATACCATCTGTTTTTTTGCTCACCATATCCGCTTCCTTTTGGCCCCGATAGCATTACCAAGTTACATTCCATGTTCGGCCAGCTAGATCGTATTTTTAATTTTGAATTTTTCAATTTAATCAATCACTAAAAAGTCTAACATTTATTATTTCGATATCTTTATTCTTTCTTGAAATCTCCAGACATGATTTTTAATTTTAAAACTTAACGTTACATTGATATTTCATCATAACAGAGTTGTTTCAACTAAGTTGATATTAGTTTGGTACAAAACAGTATTTTCTTGACAAAAATTGATTAATTTAACATATTGGGGTGCTGATGGAATTTCGATATTGAATTTGAACGATTCAAAAGAAAAAATGTATTACTTCACCACTTGGTGTGATTTTGAATGGAATATCTGATGAGAGTATATTTTTAATTTAGTCATTACAATATGGATGGAATATAAATTATTAATAAGAAAACTTTTTGTGTTTTTATCAGCAAATTGTTACGTGCATAATCGTCGCTTTTCTGAAAGAAAATACTAAATCGAAAAAATTTCATATCTACCCCATAAAAGAGAGCACTTATTTTTAGAAATTATATTTTTTGTCAAAAACAGTTTAGTATAAACAAACTAAATGAGAAAGGTATAGTATTTAAAATATTAGAAAAACTTCAAAGTCCAATTACTTAAAACTAGTATTTTTCAGTTGGTGTCTTCTTATGCAGCAATCAAGACGCGAACGTCATTACAAATTTACATTATTTTAATATAATAATATTGTGGTATAACTAAAAATACATGTGGCCATTTTAATTTAGGAAAACGAGTTCACAGAACCATCACTTAGAAGCAACATGATCAATAAAAAACCGTAATCGTCTATCTTTAGAGATATGGATTATAATAGTAATTATCTTTGTATGTATCTGAGGCCATTGCTGAACATTTTCCTGTAGTTAAGTAGCTGGTAAGATTTTCAAAGATTAAGTTTAGTATTGAAAGTTTATCGACCAAGACGGTTAAAAGCTATGTCGATGCAATCCGTTGTTGTATAGCAAAATATTTATTTCTTTTTCCCTAGCAAAGGCTCGGGATGAATACTATTCCAAACTCCAAACTTTTATTCATTCCTTTTTTTTTTAAATACGTTTTAGATTTATGATGGGCTTCAAAATCCAAGCTTTTTTTTTAAACTACAATTTAATTATTTTAATTATTGAAAACTGAAATTACTGTTATAAAGTAGGTATTGGAAATCTTTTTAATGTAAATGTATCTTTTGACCATGTCCGCTCCTGATGTGGATCTTATTGACTCCCAGTGAAACTTTGTCAAATGAAGTTGTTCTACCAGAACTGCTTGTTATCAGTCGCCTAACCTCACTTTTTTCTGATAGAGTAAAGATAGAAGGATAGGTTAAGAACATTAAAACAAATAATATATCTACGTACTGGTTCATGTAAAGTTGATTATGAAAAAATTAATAAGTTTTCATTTTTTCTCATCCTATGTGAAACATGTGGTCACCATGAGGGCGGATTTCAAATGAAAATAGTAAACGTGACCCAATTATGAGTAGTACAATGAACTTCCGTTTTCCGATTGCTTGAGTATGTAAAGGTGATGTTAATAGGGGAATAGTTGTTGAATTTTTTTAGTTAGCTACAAAACTTTCGTAACAATTTCATTTCATAATCAAGGGTTTTAATTCTAGTCGAAAATGGATTTATACCATCATATTCGGTATTTGGAAAAGCAAGAGTAGGTAGTTTGAATATCTTAAACTTGTTCTTTAGTAACTCCTCCGATCTATGTTTCCACTATTCTAAAATCAATATTAAGCGCCAAATCTTATGTTGAAATTCTCCATAAAAGGTTTATAAACATACTTGACGTGGTTAAAAGTATAATGAATAATTATTATTTATTAACATTACTTATAAATAAACGCAACGCACTGTTTTTCTTCTTGTAGATTTATTTTAATTGCAAATAAATATTTTCTTCAGACTTGTTGACAAGTGGAGGGAATGTGGAAGATGGAGTCGGAATAGCGAATACGAGTGGAATTTTATTGTTCTCTCAATCTTTGGCATTGCTTTCTATGATTGAAATAGCTTCGCATTTGACAAGGGGCGATAGTTTATTTACGTTCTTATTTTTTATCCACAAACTGTGAAGAGAATTATAAATTAATAGTTTGTTTATCAAAAGATATAAAGCATTAATATTTGAACATATTTTTTTTATTGTTATGGCAAATTTACTTTAAAAATCACATCAACGTTTGAAAAATGTTAATGAGCTAAACAAAACTTGATGATGAAATTAAATCTAATTAATTCAATTCATTAAATTTTATACAATCATACTTCTAAAAAATATTCAATGAAATGCAAAAGAGACGGTTTACATTTTTTTGATTTCGATCTCTTAATACATCGATCGCACTATGTTTGTACAGAGTTTTATCCGATAATTTAAAATATTAACACGTTTCGTGCCATGCCGGGCACCGGTGACCGGCATCAACATTGACCACTGCGCCGTGTCAGTCACCGGTGCCCGGCAAAAACCAGATTCCATAAAGTGTCGTCATGCGCCGCCGGGCACTTCTACCGTGATATTTATCATCAGATGTGACTCACATGGCGTCACCCAACCAGATGCACATAAAAACATCGACAAATTTTATTTCAAAATTAAAAAAAAACGTAAAACATATGAAATCATGAAATCAAATGTCAAACAAAAAATGTAAAATATTATACTAAAATTAAATAATGTTTCTCGGCTCAAAAGATGGACGGAAAAATTATTCATCATTTAAGGGAAAAAAAACACAAAAACTAAATAGATAAAGCCAAAAAATATGCGCAACGGTTAAAAGTATGTATTATATTATACAATTATATAGTAAACAGTTTTCCTTTACTGCCCCCTGCGGGATCACGGTTCATGACTATAAACATCTGCCCATTTCTGAGTATAGCAGACTGCAAACAGTTGCTTCTTTATTGTTATTGCTAACCAAATTTAAAGTGCGAACTGAAGTTGGAGATCACTGTCAGATGACTAAAGGCTGATTCCTTTAAATAAAACCTGATCACACGAAGGTTTGTATAATCTACAATCGCATTTAAATTAACATGGTTTTATAGTCACCTATCATTTAAGTTAATTTATATTTAATTTTAACAAAAACTTGAAACGGTTAAAACCTCACAGAGAAAACGACAAAAGTCATACGTGACGATGCATACTATATATATCACGAAATAACCTTTACGATTTTTCAGTTAACATAAATACTATGAAAAAAAAGCATTGAGTCGTTTACCATTCACACCCTAATAAATTCAAAGGAAACACATTATGAATACTTAAATCTATTTAATATTCCAAAAACAAGCTGAACAACGATAAAAAGTTACATAATTTTTAACTCGTGTTTCATTATTTACTATGAGAGTAATTTATTTTCATAGGGCAAGATGAGATAGGAGTTTTGAAAACATTATAAATCTTTCAAATTCATAACGCTGTGTCGCCGTGCCCCCCATTTGGTGGCGCTTAAAGGGAAAACAACATTTTTATGTTCTATTACATTTTCTTTCAAAAAGTTTAGCTCATTCAATGATAGACAACAAGTAACAATTCCATTATTTTTTATTAAGCCATGCATGGTCTCAATGGTAAGTGGACGTGAAATATTTGAATAAGACGTGGTTATAAATTAATAAGTTAAGCTGATGTTCAGAGAATGCTTTTATGGAAGAATAATATTGATTGTCGGATAACTACTTTTCAGGATTGTGTTAGATAAAAGTAGATTAATACATCTTTGAAACCAATTTGTGAAAATTAATAAATACAAATTTTTATTCGGGGTTTCATACATTCGTCCATGTAATAGAGTGAGCGTGAACATATTAGAACAATATGTTGATAAATGACATAAAATAAGGACAACATAATAGAACTGTACATTTCAATAAATTTAATTCTTAAAAAAACAGTTTTGACTGTCATTACGAACGCAATGTGATTATTTCTTTGCTTGAAGGAATAAATGTTGGTAGTCATTAATGGATACACAGTCTGCGGTTTTTTCCAATGACTCGACCAAAATTTATTAAATAAAATATCTCATGAATTTTAATTCTATTATACTTTGCAACGATGACATAAAAATTACTTCGAAAGTGAAGATACATTAATTAGTTCCATTCTGAGCCCTAAGACGAGTGGTCAACGACATGCTCTTTGATCGCAGTGGGCACAGGTTCAAATAACAATACTGACACTTTCATAAATTGATTTTTCAGTCGATGTATGTATTCGTGTTCAACGGTGTTGATGTTTGAGATATGTACATGAACTCCCACAAATTCAATCCTTAAAACAGAGTAAAACGAGAGCAATTATTGTAGCTAACTCTCTCCAAAACATGAAAGAATAAGCGACTTAATACTAAACCAATTCTCGTTGAACAACTTCTTTTGAGATGCTTATTTAGGTTAGGACATGGTTAAAAAAGTTCCAAATTCGCAACTCTTCGTAATCAAACAAAGTCAAAATGGCGAACATTTTTTCACTTCTTTGTCGCTATCATTTGTACGAAAAATAATAGCGATTACATACCATTGACCATAAATATCTACAATTGTAGCAAATTAAAATAAATGAATTGGGTTGTCTACTTATTATCGACTATTTATTTCTAAGAATTTACTAAAGATTCTTTAAGTATTTTCTGCTCTCAAAAATAGAGTGTAACTCGGTTTATATTTATAACTAGTATAACCGAACCCGTCATAGATGAAGGTATTGAAATTCTAATATACTGAATGTCTAAAGTAGCTAGTACGTAGGAACTGGGTGTGCATTGCGTAACATTTTAATTTATACGTAGGAATACGATAGCTATTGCTTGACGTGATTAAGCGGTAGAGACGGACGTTGGCAATGATGACGGGTAATGCTGTCCAGAGTTCAGTCGGCGGGATGACGACAGGTGTCGCGATGGGACGGTTATTGTGTCGCGGACGGCAGTCGATACAGAATTCCCTCAGTTGTCTTTTGCTTGTTTATTTATACTGTGTTCGTGATCCAGTTTTGACACCCCCTCTGCCCCCTCGCGCGGTGTCAGCAGAAAAACGGATGTCGGTCAAATATTATTGCAAGCGTACCGAAATCTGTAACGTCGTGTCTTGTCATAGGTATATTATTTATTAGTAAGCATTATTATTTTCCAATTAATAATGCTTACTAATAAGCGTAATGTTTCCGGCGAATATTCGTATTACAGCATCAGGTCTCGCCATATATATAAATATATATACAACGCGAACGCTTAGGTCATGATAAAATTTAATACCTACATGTAATATGTGATAATAATAACGTCTACAGAGCGTTCTGGGATATTATATATTAGATATTGACTATTCACTGATTTTTTTAAGTATAGGAACTTCGTATAAAAGACCCGATTGTGAAAATTTGTAATATTAAACATGACGGTCGTCTAATGGCTTAATACTTCATAACAGAATGTAGCTGGATCCACAAGCGACTTAGCACACCCTAACAGCAACAAAAAAAAACTTGGTGCGTTGTTGCTGCGGAAGTAGAAATGTGGAAGGGGAACATACATTTTCACGGAGAAGGTGGAGGGTGCAACCGAGTCTAGGAGGGTGGGAGTTTCAGAAGCTTCCGTTTTCTGATAACGTTGTCCCACGGTACTTTTAAGTGCATTAGGGTACGGCAGTAATCATCGACTCATACTAAACCTGTAGATAGCATCGGTCGTTATCATTCACTCAAATTCCTTATGGTAATATTTTTTTGGTCGTCAAATTAAAATCGCATATTACTGTTTTGTAGGTGGTATGATAATAATTCGTTTGCTTTCCAATTAGGATAAATTGTTTATATTTTTAAACGTGCTCACTCGTAAAAGTGGAGCATATTATTGACTGAATGAATCTAAAGAATGGATTTACTAAAACTGGTTATTATTGAGTCACTCACACTCTCTTTTTGTTAGGGGTTAGGATATAAGGATTTGGGTCTAGAAGTAGTTAGTTTATTGCTCTCACTACGCCCCATTTTAAGTATCAGATAGTTGGGAAGGGAATGATAACATCACAAACCATTTCCATTGAAGGTGCATCGAAAGAAAAATCATTTAATGAAAATATCCGTACGTTGAGTCAAATTCGTGAGCTGTGTAAAATGTCAATGTTAAGACTCGAAATCAATATCTACGATATAAACAAAAATCTAAAGATAGCGTAAGTTTGAAGGTTCTCAAAGAAACGAAATACGTACCCAAGACCTAGCAATACAGCCAGTGGAATAACAAATTATCAATTTTAATTTTATAGTAGTATAGCAAGCTCTATAATGGGTTTATCTGTCATTTCACGAAAATCGTTAATCATTTTGGGTCGCCTAAAAAATATGAAACGTCGAAATATAATTTTTTTCATTCAATAATTGCTCTCTCACAGTATTTGTTTACACTATTGCACTTTTATTTAAATGAAAATAGTAAAGTTTTCAAGCCTTTCTAGCAAAGAGTTGACACTTGTTTTTCAGAAATGCTTTTATTTGCTTTACGCCGTGATTAGAGTTTTTCGTACGTTATCGAGATTTGATGTCTGACACAAAATCGTAGAACAAAGTATTTTAAGAAAGTAATAAGAAGGGAATTTGCAATTAACTGTACAATAGTGTAAAAAAATACTTTTAGAGTGCAATTATTAAAAGAAAAAAAAATATTTTTACGTTTCATATTTTTTAGGTGACGTAAAACTATTTACGATTTTCGCGAAATGATAGAAAAATCTACTATATCCTCTTAGAGTATGAATACATCGAAAATATCAGAATTAGACTTCTTTCAACCATGGACTGCGAATGACTTCGGGACTCCAGGGAAAAAACCAAATATTTGTATATGATTATATTAGATTCCTTTTTTAAGTGTTATAAAATAAGTAGAAAGAAATACGTTTTTTTACAAGATAGTATCTTGGATAAACAAAACCAAATTGATGTTCAGTACATGTGAGAAAGTATGGTGAATCGTGAGTCCCTACTTGAAACGCGTAACCAGTTTTTATGCAAGATGGAGCTTATGTATAAAGAGTCATTGAATAAACAAACTATTCAAGCAGTATCTTCAAGTATCTTCAAAAACCGGTAAGAAAATAACTGTCAATTCTTTCGACAACACATGAGTGTATCATTTACAGAATAAACAATAGTTATTGTAGAAGTAATGTGAAAGGTCAAGATATTAGTTAACAACGCCACGGAGAGAAAAAACAAACTAATTTCAGAAACTGCAAAGAACTGCAAGTTCATTATCCTTATTTACGGTGTCTAGTGTATAGCGGGTATCGTCTTTTGATACACGTTTTTCGACGGTTGCATTGTGCACATTCCTCGGCTTCACACAGAAATTTATCGATCCACAGTGGTGGTCTGCGCGGGCCGAAGTTTTATAAAATTACCTGGTCAAAGCTCAAACATCAATATACTTGGCCCAGCCCGAGCCTTAGTCTTAATTAATATAACACGATTTACCTCGACCCGACTCGAAGTGAGTTATTATCAACCAGAAAAAAACCTGTTTTTTTTTCGATGTTGAAATTCATTTTTGACGAATCAGTTTTATTTATGATAAATGAATTTTCTGGCACAACCAACTCTCAACTATCTAAAACCACTAGAAAACAGATACTGACTAATCACACCCTATTTATGTAGAACGAATAAAATAACGACTGGTCGGTCGTAAATAATGAAAGAATTGTTTCAGATTTAGCTGCAATTAGCTCACACAATTTAATGGGTTTCTCAGCTTTAAGTTAACAGAGAAAAATTATGATGAAGCCATACTTTTCGAACAATACATGTTATTGTTTCCATGACCTGAATTTATTCCGAAATATGTTTCCGAAAATTAAATTCCTAACACGGGCCCGGCCCGAGTCCGAATCTGAATTCACTTACCCGTCCGTACCCGGGCCAGTGCAGACTTCTATTCCACAGGTTTTCCTACGGAAAACTTGTTAACACTTTTACTTCCTGTAAATGGTCAAATCGGCCAAATTTCCCTGTGCCTACGTGAAGCTTACGCTTGCGAGTCCGAAGACCTTCCCAAATAGTTTATTGGTAGTAGCGATAGGCGGTGTGTAAAAATGGTAGAAACCGATTAATGCGAGCTGGTGACTCCCTTTTACTAGGAATTACTCGTTCATGCGAGAGAATTGCAAACCTCAATCCTATCACGAAGGGGTTTCATCGGGTTACTCGGGCCGGTAAGCCAAGGATGACACGATGATCCCTTCAGCGTAACGCGCGTGAGGCCCAGGACATACAAAGGCAAAGCACTGACCTGTTATTGCTCAATCTCGTGCGGCTATATACACAGCTGGTCCTTCTAAGAAGATTTTCATTGTGCGCCGACAGTGAAGACCGCAACACACCCACCCCTCCGACTAAAAGTGGCCATGTACCACCACCCATTGAATAGAGAAATAGTTGTTAATCCGTAAATCCTTCCAGTGTCCGGGCCTGGTGAGTTTTGTCGTGTTGAGTCGAATTAAGCCATAGGCTCCATTCCTGGTGGTGCCCCTATATCAGTACCTATGAATTTCAGCGTTAATTAGTTGTAGCAATTTACCTTTTCAACTTTATCGAATATAATTTAAGACGTCGACTACGGTTAGGGCATCCAATTCCAGACCTCTTTTCTGATCCCGGGATTTCGGGATTGAATTTTTTTCAATCCCTGGATCCCGGGAAAAGGCCACAAAATAGGAATATAGGTAGGTATGTTCCTAAAAACGCATAAAGAGCATTATACCTAGGTACCTATACAATGATCTTTTTTATTAACTAGGTATCAGAATATCAATACAAAATTATAATAATTACGAACATCTGCAATCACACAAAAAATGTTTGTAAAATATATAGGTACCTAGGTGTCTTTATAATTATGCAAAAAGTAATTGCAAGCAGAATCTTGCGCGTTTATTTTATTCGATTGTTAATAGTAAGACGGTAATAATTTGCATTTTATATTTTATAGTTCATCGGAGATAAGAATAAGAATATGCATTTTACTATAAATTATTTTTTTACTATTTTATAGCGAATTCCGAAATCCCGGTGTTGGTATTAAGTCAATCCCGGGATTACGGGACTGACTAATTGCTAGGGATCCCGGGATTGGAAGCCCTAACTACGGTGCTTGATGGAATTTAAATATCAAATTTGAATTGTTGAGATTTTGTACATTTCCATCTATTTTGTCACTAACGACCAACTTCCGACTTTGGCTATTGCCGAAAGGCAAAACCCAGGTCGTTAGTGACAAAATACATGGAAATGTACAAAATCTCAACAATTCAAATTGTATCGAATATGGTTGTTAAGGGTCTCATAATTTCCAACTCGTTTAAACTAGGAATGAGTAGTTTGTTGATATAAATACCATAATATACAGTTGTGCCGTTTTTCTTATATTTACATGAGCATCAATTTTGAGATTGGTGGTGCATCAGTCGTCTCCAAACCAGTTGATTAAAATTGGTTAGTTTTTTGTTATCATTTTTCCTACCAATCCTACTGAAACAATTTGTGGAGTGCATGAAGCGGGCTCCTAATTTAATCTTTAAGGCTGTTGCTAGGAAGGTAAGGATTAAGTTGCTATTTTCCACTACCGCATGTATTCCAATTAAGTAACAACTGTCTTAAAGAATATGTCCGCAGAAGGCATGATGGGAAAAAAATTAAGAATACACCTTACAAGAATGATTGTCTTTGAATCAATAACTAAAGATTAATTCTTGACGAATTGCTCTTAATGTTGGTATAAACTTGAAGGGTTTACCATTGGTAACATTAGATTTGCCGAAAACAGTAAGTGTTACATTCATAAAAAAAACTCCATTTTTTGTGTTCATTCCACAATTTAATTTAATAATCGGGACTGTTTACGATAATTGTTTTGATGTTTACAAAAAAACCATTTAATTAAAAAAAATACCTTGTTGTCATATTTACATGAGAGCATGGACAGCGAATACCATGAATTCATAAAACCACTTCATTGACGAAAGTAGTAAATGCCGCATTGAAAATTATTGAGTTTTATTTTGTAATATATTTTTAGTAATTCTCCAACCAACTCCTACTAATCGAACCGTCAATGGATTTAATTTTTCCACTTTTAAAAAGGATATTGTGTTCATTGAAAAAGCGTCAAATTTAAAACAATCAAGTAATAGGAGCAATATAGTGAAGTATGATTGCAATGCACGTAATAAACAATATATTAAAAATGAGATGTAAATTATATTTTGAAAATGTTTTTTTTTTCAGAAAAATGCTATCATTTTATTTAGATCAGTTATTTTTTGTAATATATATTCAAATATTTTTTTTATAATAAAAAATTAACAAAAATTAAATGAGGTTCATAATAAAAATGCTAATTAAATAATTAGCATAACTAATTTAATTTGTCTCGTAGCTTTTCACTTATCTGTTTGTGCATGAAAATCATGGAGTCAGCCGAATCCAGCCTTATGTCTTCATTAGACTGCAGTTTGGGTTAGCCCCTCCTGCTCTACTCACCCTTCATTACAACGTCTCTACGTTCAACTGCGACTTTCCCCTATGAGAACCTTCCACGGAAAAGGGATTCTCAATAAATTTTTTAAAGACATTTCTGCAAAACGTCATTTGCCTCATAGCTGCAGGAATGAAACATTGTTATTTCTGGCTATTACCTGTCTAACTAGCGATGATTAACGCCCTATTTTATGACATGTGGCGACACTCCCATCAACAAACTATATCACTATAATATCATGTCAACAGCCCATGACGTGTCTTCGCCTCTACAAATAAAAATTATTTACTGCCAATCTCTAATCCAAGACTTCTATCAAACTTTCGCGATGGAATCATAAGACTTTCGCTGTATTTTTCGTAAAACCCTTTCTTAACGTAATTATTGGTCATATGTTGCACTTTCACGTGTAAAACATATACCACATCAAAAACACTTGTACAAGATTTTTTCCCAGAAAAATTACGTCATATCATATTGTTACACAAGCCGAAGCTTATGTCAGTCAGATTAGATAGATTATTTTGGATTGGGTGAATTTTATTGGTATTGTTGAATAAACAGCATTTGTGATACAGGTGTAATGAGACGTTTGATCGGCCTAGATGGTATGAATGTCTGAGTCGTCTAAAATTCCTTTTCACCCATCCAATCATAAAAACGAGGTGCAGTGAGAACGATTAGCTTACCACTAGTCTTATTCTAGTCCTATATTCTTACATCCTTACTCTTTCCGAAAAATAGTGGTTGAACGACTGACTAACAAATTGTCTCCATTAAAGTCCATGATTACAAATATATACACATATACTTGAGAGGCAGTGGTTTTTATCCAACTGCATACAAGCGGGAACAAATGCAAGCTTGCATAAATACTAACAGACGGTTGTCAGTGTGCAGTTGTATCTATGTACACTCTATAGATACTTTTTGCAACATACTATTGAGGCAATAACTTTGTATCCCATCGCAATATTCAGTGAGATTCACTGGCTTATCATCCAATTAATATTGCTTTGTTAAGACTACATATGATAGAATAAAATTTTTTGATTGGACCGTTTGACAATTATTTTAGTGCTACTATAGTAAATGTAAAATTGTAAAGGTTTAACGATATCACGGCTTGTATTGATAAAATCACTATTCAATGGAAATGCTTTGTTGCGATTGGTGGTTTAGATGCTTTTTGTGAAACCCAATATTCAAAATGGCTTTGAAAGCTTTTATTATCGATTCAATTTCACGCGCAGTAAATTCTTAACCATTAGATTTTACAATTTTAATTTCAATCAAATAAATATATCAGCTACGTTAACTTTTTCAAGCGAACGTTTCTATTTCACTATTTTAATAAGTTAAATATTTTGCTCAGCTAATAAACATCGACATAATTTATGAGGTAATCTAGATACATGATAAATCAATACAGTTCGGATAGATTATGCTAGCATAGGTAACATGTTTTTCGTAAATCAATATACAGTGTTTTTAAACATTAATTCATGTCACAAAAAACACGGTATGTGGCTTGATAATAAAGTGCTTCTAAAATTACATTTCCCCCATAAATTTAACAAATTACCAATTTTTATCTATGAAAATATTTTATGGTAATAAGCCTATGAGATTTAGATACTTTTATCCCTTTTATCTATGTTTCGAATAACACTTAATATCTGAATAAAGTGAGCTACAAGAAAACTCACATACACGGTGACTTCACAATTTTTGAATGTAATGGGTGTTTTTTTTAGAGGCTCAGAAATTTAAAATGAAATAAAACATTTAATAATCGTGTTTATGTTCATTATGTTGAATTTATTGAAAAACTTAGTAAATGCCATTAGCTTTTAAAAATTATTTCCAGCATGTGGGCGTCACGGCTGGTTCGATGAAAGCGCAATCTCGAAGTCCAATTTTCAAGCACTTTCTGAAGCAGCTGCGGCCGTATATCGGCGATAACGCTGCGAATGTTGGCTTCAAGGTCGGTAAGCGTTGCTGGTTTATTGACTTATACTGGCGACTTCACATACCCTCACAGAAAGAAGTCCAAATGTGTTAAATCACATGATCTCGGTGGCCCATTCACAGGTCCATTCCGCGAAATTATGCGCTCATTGAAGGTTTCCTTTAGCAAATTGATTGTGGCGTGCACTGTAAGGCATGTTGCACTGTCTTGTTGAAACCAAAGCTCGTTAACATTATGGCCATTTGATTTTGGAATGAAAAACCCCGCAACCATAGATCTATAGCGCTCTCCATTGACAGTAACGTTCTAGACGGCATCGTCTTTGAAAAAATATGGACCAATGATTCCACCAGCCCATAAAGCATATCAAAATGCTATTTTTTGTGGATGTAACGGCGTTTTAAAAATGGCCTGTGGATTTTCGTCGCTCCAAATCCTGTAATTTTGTTTATTGAATAAGCCATTATACTATAAATGAGCCTCATCACTAAACAAAATTTTTCAGTAAAAGTCAGAATCAGATGCAATTTTTGTTTCGCCCGATTCACTGAAGTTGTGACGCACACTATCGTCAAGCGGTCTGTTAACGGTGAAATGGCAAACAAAACTGAGTACAAATCAGCTGTCAGCTGTCAAATTGGTGGTCACTGGAAAAAGTGCTGCCAGTTTAAAAAACAAACCTCTAAAAAAAACACCTTTAGAAACACGTGGTTAAATAATATTGTTTGTATTATTTAAAAAATTCTAGGTCGCTTGTTTAAGGTAAAATCCAGCAAACGATTGAAGCGTGATTGCTTTAAATCTTGCATACAATAGAAACGTGTGGTTGTATTTGAGTAAAGTCACTTAAAACTATCAAATCGCCATCACGGTGGTTAGATAAATCGGGCAATTATTCAATGTCTCCATTGAACGCCTGTCACATCTGTCTGCAGACAATTCGCGTGAGTTAAAACAAAAGTAAAATGTATCTTATAATAATTATTACTTAATCTAGAGTGAAATGCTCGTTGTTCCATGATCCACAACTTCACGTGAGAACGCAAAACTACAATTACGCTTTATATTTAAATTTATTTGTTGCATCAAAGAAAGTTATATCGAAAAAGAAGATATGTCCTTCAATTCGACTTTACAATATTATCCTACATCTATTTAAGAACCAGTCTTCATTTCAAGTTCAAGAGTCAAAATATGAGAAGAATGGACACAACAATAAATTCATATTAATTATATAGATATTTAATTTGAAAAAACTATAAACCTACATGGACAATCCGAGGTACACGTTAACAAGGAAGTATTAAATTTGAAATATAAATTATTTTTAAGCGATTACAATAAATTTCAAAAAACCGGAATTGATATTTAGACTATTCCTGGATTACGGGATGAAATAATTGGCTGGGATTCCGGCATTGGAAGCTCAAATTGCGGTAATAGGTGTGACACATGTTTCGCTTTTTCGAGAAAAATCTTCAGACTAAATCTATCGTAAGATTTATGATTAATAACGTAGACATTGATTTTTATTTCTGAATTATAAATGAGAGAATTTCATGGATTTTTTCGTTCTACTGAGCGGGGGGGGGGGGGCGGCAGAAACAAAAAGTTACAATACTAATTTAAATATAAATTATTTATGTTTGGCGTTGAAAATGAATTAAATAGAGTAAAAGAGAGCCACTCATTCTAATAAAAATGTTATTTACATTTTTAATTTTCAAGAAAGCCAATCTTTTCATTTTAAATCCTTTATAATTTACTGGATCGAGTTTTTCTACATAATTAGTCACTGTTTTCGATAAAATTATTTGCAAAGTTGAAAAATTATTACTATTTATCTATCTTATAATAATTATGTTAGTTGATTCAAAATTAAAAATTTCACCTTTTGCCTATCTAGCTATATTTTTTTCGGAATATTAAATAACTTATGACTCTCAATTTGGTGAGAAAATAAGTGAACGGTCGAATTTAAGAACTTGACAAATACAATAATAAAATTATCGCATAACATTACAATGTCCAATTTCAAGAAAGGAGTTCCAAATTCGATGTTGCATGATTTCAAATACTAAACAGTTTCTAAGGCGAATACTTAGAGTAAAAATTGTCCGTATCCGAACGTGGCGACCTCTGTCGGGTGAAAATCACACTTTTGTGATTACTGTTGCAATCATTAAAGTCGCACATTTGTTGCCAGTTGAACGCTGTGTGGGCGCGTGGGGGGCCCGCGGGGAGCGAGACGCTATATCCTTCCTCCTTTAGGCTTGATGAACGAGCGAAGATAGTGCGACCGGGTATGGTGTGTAGTTTCATCTACAGTCGGTACTTAATTTAATTTATCTCACTTGTACACATTTATACTTGCCTGATACTTTTTACGCATAAATGTGACCCAATAATAAGATTTGAGGCGCTATCGTAGTATTTACACGTGTATGGTTATCTGAATAATTAACTTCTATATTGATACGAATTTTCACACCTATCTGTGGAGAGGAAAAAGAACGTAGCCGACACTAAAAAATAGTGTGTATAACTCACACAAAACGTGTTATTACACTATATTTATATATATATATATATTTCCATGTCCGCTCCCAATGTGGAGCATATGGTCTCCTGATGGAGGTATCTTGACAGAATTTTTAACGAGAACTGCTTGTTACTCAGTTGCTCAACCTCTCGTTTTTCGAAGAGAGTAAGGATAGAAAGATAGGGCCAGGACAGGACTAGTGGTTAGCTAATCGCTCTCGTTACACCCCGTGAGGAGTGGATGGGTGGGAGGGGGTTTTAGACATCAAAAATACTCAGACTACGAACAGAAAGCCATAAATCGATTGAAAGGTCAATCTATGAACACCGTCCGCACCGGGAATTGAACTCGAGACATACGTAACCGTAGCCAGCGACGCTACCAACTGCGCCACGGACGCCGACTATATATATATATTATTTTTACTGTAGAAAGGCAAATGTACGTATCCTCCAGTCTTTTCAAATTTTTTTATCGATAATAACAATGTATTTAATTACACGTTTTGTGTGTTGGTTATGTACTTTTTCCTTTCTATGGTCGATATAAGTAAAGAACAAAATGTGTCTTAAAATATTCAGTATTATTAGGAAGAGTTGAGTGTGATAACTTTTACATACAAAAAGATTATTTGAAGGTAATGAAAGAATGTAAATTTCAAAAAAACTTGACGACAGTAATGAATTTTAATTAATTATCAAGCATTGAAATACTGATACAATATTATTTATCACTGACGGACGTAACGACACAACAAAAGTAATTCCGTAAGAACTGTTATTACATGGAGCAAGTTTATCGTGTTTATATTTTTGACAAGTGCGAGAACACATAATATTTGCGGTCCGTTTCGTCAAAGCTTATTATTGGAAAGCCTAGAAAAACCGTTTCAATACTGTAGTTACAAATAATATATAGCTTGATACAAATAAAACTGTGGAACAGACGCTTACACCATGATATGTAAACTGATACGTAAAAAAACTGGCGGCCATTACAGTACAATGCTGCACTATCATTGACTGGAATGGAGATTATTAGTTTGGAGAATTATAGGACATTAGAGAATATAAGTTTTAAAAATAAACAACATTTTCACATTCATTTCAGATGGGAGTTTGTAAGTTTAGAAAGATATTTTAAAATTTAAATAGTATATGTGAACACGAAGTACAATGAATGCTGCATTCATAACTTATTTTTTGCATATGTTGGAGATTATGAGTTATGACTAGACCCCTCATGTGTGATATCAAAAAATGCACTCTATTTTTTAAATATTTTAAAACACAATATGCTGTATCCAAGCTCATTTATTATAGATAAAAAATCACCAAATAAAATCATATGTACTGGCCAAATTGGTCATGATCCCTTTTTATGAGGAAATCGGAATCAACGAATACAAAAAATGGTCAAACAATAATCTTGTGTTTTAAATCTCTTGGTACTGACATGATAATTTCGTTTATATGTCTGATTCGTGCATTAATCAATTAAAAACTTAGGCATAAGTATATACCAACAACAAGAAACAATATAACAGCCTGTTATAGTAAAGTAAAATGTTACCTAATTTACTTAGAAAACCTTTGTATAATTGGAGGTTATTAGTATTATGCTTTAAAGCCGTACTTAGAAAAAGATATGTTCCGCTATCTTTTTAGTGCTTGATAAAGTAAAAGAGGGGATAAGTCTTAATAAAATCAGTACTTTTCATGAGAGCCAAAACAAAATCTAAAAAATGTGATTTTTCATCGTGAAATTGACTCATTTTTTAACGTGTAAACTATCAGTTATTATCAAATTTGAATCTTTCAAATGTTGTACACTTCCATAAACTTTGTCACTAACGACATGTGTTTCGTCGTTCGTTGTTTTCATGCATTCAAATGCACGGATGAGCTCCAACTGAGTTTTTTTTTATTTAGATATATAATATCATGTTTTTTTTTGTTTCAGAGAAACTGTGGCAGAAAATAATTGCAGAAAAAATTCCGCGAAGAGAGAAGTGAGAGAGTGATGAGTATAAAACAAAAATCAACAATAACAAATAAACTGTATATTGATAACTGTAAAGCTGAGGAATCTAATTAATGACTTAAATTTTAATCTCTATTTGTCTCATTCGTGGTGTTAAAGACAAACGTCTTTAATGTGTGTGCTACAAATCGATGAAAAGCCCATTCTCGCCCGACCGCCAAATTGTGCAACTATCAACAGCGCGGACGTCTGCGATCAAGAATTCTCTTTTGGCGACTTGAGGAGTCAAGTGGCACATTTGCCCTCACGGCACGCCAGCGTCACTCCCCTCGCCCGGATAGGCAGTCGCCTACATGTACAAACACTCAGTACAAATTAAAACACAACCGACATTGTACATATCACAGCCGGCGCTTTCTTCGCAGAATAAATTTTATTTATTGCCATACTCTTACCTAATTCTTATCTTGATGCATTATTACCTCTACAACTTCCCCCTTAGTTATATTTACGAGCACTAGAGTCACTGCTCAAATTCATTCGTTTGTAAAGAAAACTGAAGAATATTATATTTTTAATTTAAAATTTTTATATTGCATCACAGCTCATAAAATTCAGTTGTTTTAATTTTTATTCACTTCTATTCACTTCTGCAAAAAAGGAATAAAGCATTCGACAACCAGTCATCTATTAATGGATAATTATTTAGTATGTAACTAATTCGATAAATGGTTAGTATGAATTAATAAATCGTCAGTCAATAATTATATTTGGTTAGGTTTAATTAAAAAAAATTGAATGTATGAATTAGAATCATTGTTTACATTAGAAATAAATAACCTTGCGATATGGTTAGTCTGAAGATGCTTCTAAAAGAAGCGAAACAGGTGTCACATTTAGTAACACAGCCAGTGGAATAACTAAGTTATCAAGTTTAATTTTATATTAAAAATGAACTTCCACAAAATTACCACCGAATCCCTAGAAAAGAATTAACCGTTTTGTATAAATATCCGACCCTTTATTGTATTAACTGACCACGTGCATACATACCATTTATTGAATCTACCGACTCGATACGACTCATAATTCTGTTCGTATACTTTCTCAAACAGTATTTACCACCTTGGAGAAATGTTATTTGATTCATTAAAAATATGAACACCTTATGTGTATGACCTGATAAGAGCCTGGCAGTAAGTCATTTACAATGTACGTAAGGAATTTTATCTGTTGCATTATTTTAAAAATGTAAATAATGTTACTTTGTCATAATGAAATGTGAAACAATGTTGTTAAGGAACAACGAAACATTTTTCCTTCTCCGGGAAAAAAATACTTAACACTTAATATTTTGAGACGGGAAACCTTGCGTGCAAGATGAAAAGCTCTACATGTGAAAGCCTCAGGAGAGGGTTCACCAACTAAGGTAACCGTATTTTAGAAATTAAAACAATATTGCTTTTTTCAAATCGATAAATTAAATAGCGGCAATTTTATTCAATAATAAAAATAAATGATACAATTCTCGCTGTCGTGAAAACAGACTAGCAGTTGAAAATGAAAATAAAATACGTGTAATATGGCATTTATTTATTTGGTCAGTAATTAATCAAAATGGTCAGTAACTAATTCTATAAATGGTCAGTAATCACGTGTTCAGTAATTTTTTTGGCCAGTTATTTACTGACCACAAAAATGAACACATAAAATGGAATAACCTAACCTTAAATATTTACTGACAGTATGTTTAATATTTACTTACATTTTTATTTTTCTACTGACTGTTTTATGCGTTTGTTACTGGCCGTTTCTTTAATATTTACTGACCATTAATTGAATTAGAAACTGACCGAATAATTAGTTGCCAACAATTATTATCTGTCAGTCAGTCAATAAGATTCAAATTTTTAAGATACTGGCATGGGATTAGAACAGAACTATAAGTAATCTTATCGGAGAGGGTATTATGATCAGTTATGAGATGAAGTCAAAGAAGTGTTATGTATAAACCAAGTATGTCGAATAAAAAGTTCATTGTCTTGAATATCTCGTACATAAAAAAATTGAGAGAATGTTAACTGCGTTTTACGATAAAAAATAATTATCTCTGTTTTGCCGAATTTTTATAATAAATAATTGCTGAATTTTCGAGCTAATGACGTCAATTAAAGACGTAAACGGCAATTTGGCAAAACAACACGTACGCTTCCAGAGTGTATGGACTCATAATGAAATATCTCAAAATAAATTGTTGCAAGTAGACCATATTGCAAATCACTCAACCTCACTTCAGAGAGGTTTGTTATTAGTCTGTACTCTGCCATGTTTTCAGAATTGGATAGAGGGTTGTGGGTGCAATGACAACATCACATACATCTTCGCAATATCATGTAATCGTGATCCACGATAGCTCAACTTCCTTTAGTTTTATCCTACTCGATTGTGCGGCCAAAGGTGAGTAACCCATGGGGCTTATTTTTGATTCTATTTATTAAAATATTCCTCACCAGATCAATTAAAAAACTTAAACTGGCTGGAATCCGCAAAATAAATGGCAGATTATATAATGAAATGGAGACGTCTGGCCTAGAGTTATACAGTATTTCAGAATAGTACCGCTTCTTAAATATGAGGAAATTTGACGGAATTTATTAAAGTTTCATATAAGTTTTGTTTTATTGTTTTAAAAAGAAGTTACGTAATGCGTGGTTCTGTTGTGAGACTATTCACAGACACGTTTTTGCGCCCCTGATCTAAGTCATATGTATTTCTCCCCGTATAGGTATGTTTGTTTACCCTAGAAATATACATAGACTTGTATGAGATTACGTCCAACATTTTTAAGGATGTTTGAAAATTTAATGTACATTTGTTTTTGTCCGTGTTAGCTGGCATAACTTGTTTTTGGCATAAATTTCCTCCCTCAGAAGGCTGTATCTCAAGTTTAGCGCGTTTATGGCGAGCGTCGAGTCTCTCTCCCCTTATTCTACGACAAGATATATTATCGCCGATGCAAAATGTACAAGTTATGTGTAATAGATCTTAATTTATTCCCAGATCCAGTTGAGTTTTGTTTCGAACGTATTTTCGTATAAATAAATGTTTTTCCTCGGTGACAAGTATACAACCCTGCTAAGCACTGTCGTGATATCTCACAATTCAAAGTATTTTGATTTTATAATACATTAAATTTATGTATATGTATTTCATTGATATCTTTTTATTTATTCACAGATAAGTAATGAGTCAGCATTAATATTGTGTTCAATGATTAATTATAAAACCAATCTAAATAATGATAATTACTGTATTGGTCTGACTATAAGGCGACCCTCAGTGTTTTAATCCGCCTTTTGGGGAAAAAAAATGTAAAACGTTTCACAGCACAAAAAACAAGATAAAAAACAATTCATCGCTAGACAGTGAACTTATTGTTAACTAGTGAGTACCCGGCATGCGTTGCAATGCCACACAAAGAAAGAAAGGGTTTGTGTTTTAATTCTGTTTATTGAAGTGCTTTTGGATTAAAGGTCTGCACGGGCCGAAATTTCCTTAAATTACCCGGTCTACGCCCGTCGCTACAGGCCTGGCCCGGCCCGAGCCCGAGTCTCAATATCACAGTTGTTACCCGAACCCGATTCGAAGCCCAGATTTATTTTTCTCATCCTGAAAATAGCCCGATTTATTTTAATACCGTAATTCCATGTTTTTTGTTTTTCCGTCTGGTTCAGAGATGTCGGTATTTGTACGTATTTAATTATTTTTTTATATATGTATGTTTTTTTTTTAATTTCAGAATTTAAATTTTTTCTTCAGAAACCTTCACGGGTGTGTGCACAACAACTCACCAATGTTTGATCGAAAATGGATGAATCGTAAAGGAATGCATAGAGGACAAACAAACAAACAAATCTTCATTTTTAAATATCTAGATTTGTTTGAGACTTGAATATAAGGTGACCCACCTATTTTTGTGTCGGTTTTTTTAATAAAAACCTCGCCTTATAGTTGAGATAATACGGTAATAATAATTCAACTAAGAAATATTCAATAATTGTCTTTATGCCACCGGAGACAAGTAATAACGACAACTAAAAAATAAAGTAGTTAAGATTGCATGCTCAAAAACACTTAAGTCAGTTTTCTACACATGCCTCAAATATAGACACGATAACTATTTTATTTGGTATTATAGTCAAAGGCAATAGATAGCCCTTTGATTTATAAATGCGTTCATTGATATCAAACATCGGTAAGTCCATAAATTGAAAAAAAAAAAAATATTCGCATTTAATAGATTATGTAAAACTGCATGATAGTGTACTTCAAATCAATAAATGTCCAATGTTTACAAATTTTATATCATACAGTTTATCTTAATTACTTGAGTCCAAAATGAAAATGTATATTTTAAATGTTGCATCGAAGGAATTTCTTCATGTCTTTTGTATAGCCATTTTGAGTATTAGATTCGATCATTTTACAATATCTCACATATTCATGGATTCATTTAAGCATATTCTAAGATATGATGAAACCACATTTTTCTCAGTTTGACATTCCGTGGGCTTAACAACATTTGACATCGGTTAACACAAGTATAAAATACATCTTTATGTACTGATTACAGAATTTTATGGATCAGGACCGGTATTTCAACTGATGAAGATTATAGAACAGAGTTATGTATATAATAACATGACACACCATGGTTTTTTTGCTAAGCTTAAGTTTTATTAGGGTCCGTAACTGAGAACGCACAGCGTAAATGGCAATGGTTCGTGGAAGTCGACCCGACTCTTGTCGTGAAAGGCGATCGGCCAATCACCGGCGGACACGTTCGGACGAATCCATTTTTGACGGAAATAGGTGGCTCCGACGGTGCGGGAGTCCGATTTTTTGATTTTTGTGTAGAGTCGATTGCCAGCCTTCGAGCCAGGAGAGCCGCCGGCCCCCGTGGCTGGCACCGTTGTTATTGTGGATTGTTTGTGTTTGTTTTGAAATTGGACTTAATTTAAAATCGTTTGTCGTGTCACTTTCCTTATTACTTAAAAGTAAATTCATGTGTTAAGTAAATGTAGACTCAATTTTATGTGTTAAGAATATTTTTGTGTATTTTAAATCACTGCATCTTCGATTAAAATGGTGTTCGTTTGAGATCCCAGACCTTCCAGGACGTCGATAACCGACCATTCGCCTCTTTTCGATTCGGGTCTTCTCAAACATTATGTATGACAAATGAGAATGGAATACAAACATATTTTAATAAATCATAAACATGACAATAATTTACACGATATCGTACAAATTATAAAATAAGAAGTTTGCCTTTTTTTTAAACCCCTCTCTTAATTTCTTATTTATAATTAGAGAACTAGAATCAGTGTCTACGTTGTATTATAAAAAAAATCGTACGATAGAGTTCGTCTGAAGATTCTTCTCAAATAAACAACGCACGTGTCACCGCTAGTAACGTAACCGGTGAAATAAAAAAGAAAGTGTTGACAGCTATGTATGCGTCAACAATATTTGAAAGTTATCGTACAGCTATTTTTTACAGTTTTGAATTTTAAACTTTTTTGCATTTAAGAAATAGTATTAATATACATTCAGTCATGTATATTATCAATATTACATTAAAATTGTTAACTTAGTTATTCCACTGGCTGTGTTACTAATTGTGATATGTATTTCGCTTCATTAAGAAATCCCAGATAGGTATTATCACCTCCAAACACTAGTAATTAATTTTGTAATTTGTAGTGTTATGGTAATTAATTCTATTGTGGTTTGTGTCTTACCCTCTCTCCGAGTCCAGTAGAAGGAAATAAACCCACCCCACTGTTCATATTTAAGTTGAGAATTTATTTATTGTAAATTTAAAAGAATGAAATGCATGGAATTACAGCTGACGCCAATGCGCTATGCATTTCACAAACATAATAACAGTAACAACAATAAAAATAACTGTTGAAAAAAATACTACTAATAAAAACAATAATGAAAATATTTTTTTTTTTTCAAATTATTAAATACAAAAAAACATTTTTAATTTACAAGGAACGAATATTTAATGAACAATACCCAGAGTTTATTTATGGAGATTCCAGATAATAGATCCATATTCAAGCGTACTGAGAACCAAGTAAATGTATAGAGTACGAAACACAGTTGGGTTTTCGAATGGTTTACTTTGCCTATAAACCCAAGAAGTTTGCTATCACGCATAGCAATGCAATTAATATGTGAATGAAATGTGAAAGAGTTAGAATCATTATCTTAGAAATAAATAACCTTTTGACAAAGCTACCGCCGAATCCATTCAACATATAATATTATTATCTAAATATGTCACATAATCCACGTGGTTATTTTTAAGGACATCTCTAGGAGACGCGAATCTTAAAAAACTAAATTCATTATTGGAGAAAGAGTGAAGTTCGTTAAGTACTTTAAACAAACGACATCAGTGAGGCAAAAATCTAAGCTAAGTTTTTGTGGGGCGAGATGCGAGATGCTTAAAAAGGGTAACTCAGCGTCGCTTTGGAAATCTTGGCCTGATAACTTTACTCTCTAAGGCGCACTTATGCCTGAGTAGACTTTCATAAGATAAGTCAGCGAAATTTCACACCGCCGATCCACAATGAGCAGATATGTGCAGGGCTACTCTACTGTCTATCTGTATTGACTCATATATTTAACAGTAATAAAATAATTACAACGAAGAATAAATTATGTAAGCAATATCTGTTGGCTTAGAGACGCCATTCTGCACAGGGGTTTCTCATAGTATATATATCTCTTTTTTTAAATAAAACACTATGACCTAAATCAGACCAGATTATTATGAGAATTCCGCCAAGAATTGTCACAAAAAAAATATATTTTATTTGACTAACTCATGATGGAAATAATTTTTTGTAATTTGTAATGAAAAAAATATGATTGATTGATTTGGCATTCATTTGCCAGAAATCTATTGTAATAAGGTAAAACTATAGTTCTGACGATGGCGTGAAGCTAAAATAGCTATCAACTGAATCTTAAAATTCTTCTAAAAATAAGTACATTGATATTTTTCCCTTAATGAAAAAATCGTTTAGGTTTATGACACCTTTAGATTTTTTCCCCTTTTGAATAATAAACATTTATCTGTATTTTGTTCAATTGATAATGCTTGCGGTAAGCAAAGTAAACCCTGATAATCATACAAAATGGAAATAATACAAAACGAATTGTGTCTTATTTAAAAAAAAATCAAATTAATATTTATGAAAAGATGTACCATGTCCATTCCAACATGTGACATAATATAACGAAATCACCTCCATGAAATTTTTTCTACGACCACGACTGTTAGTCAGTCGCTGAAGCTCAGCGTTTTTATAGAATAAAGACAAAACAACCTTCGAAAAATCCATTAATTTATTGAAATCAAAGATGCCGTGCTTGGATTCAAACTTATGGGCACCGCAACCGACGAGTATGACGTTGACCAATCAGCTAAAGCCCCAGCAGTAATAATAAAGTATTTGTTTTAGAAGTTTAATGTCAGTGGTAAGTGAACAAAAATCTTTTAAGTTGAGTTTTAGCTTTAAGAAAAAAAAGTCAATGATTACGAATGCCAACTGTGCCCTATCCATGCTATACAGTAAATGGAGAGTGAAATTGTATAAAAAAATGTCTTAATCAAACAATATGTTTTATAAAAATAAAGGCAACTAGACTTTATGAATTTCATGAATCTTTGTAAAAAATCATTTAATATTGTTTTTATTAAAGACCTGAAGCTTAATGCGGAATATTATGAAGTCATCAAGTGTGCGCCTAGCCATAAACCAAGAACGGCGATAAAATCATCTACTTTGTTTCCTTCTTAATCCCAATTTATAACACATCGTGTTAAATCAAATTAAAAACAAATACTCATAAAATATTACCGTCTAAATTTGTTCAGCCCTGGATTTAAGAGGACGAAACCTTGCTAGAAGCCATTATTTTCAAAGGTTAAAAAAAGCAGTTTAGTGCTCTTCCTGTTGCTTTTAATGTATGTATATTTTTAAAATGTTCGGTACCTGGTTTCCTTTCAAACATTTGTTGATCAATCTGTCTAATCAGTCTGGTATCATAATTATTGGATAAATCCATATTTAGCTATTTTTCAATTGAGTATGCAGTGTGAAACTCTAGTAGACTAACTACAGAAATAATTTAACAGACTTGAACAAATCCAACATTACTCAATGAAAAACGAAAGATAAATGAATATTTTTTCTTATCAAATCTGATTCGGTCAAACACATTCACCAAGAGTGTCATATGTCATATAAGCTTAGTTCATATGACACTTATGAATAATCAACAGTAATGGCTGACGACTTGTAGCGGGCGAGTAAAAACTTTGTACAAAAGGTAAGCAAATCGTCATGATGTTGTTACAATTGTAGTCAAATCCTCAATTAAATATCAGAAATGGTCAAATCCAAAATTAAATTATTTATAATACAGAAAGTACGTAATATTAGGTCATTTTACATGTAAATAATAGTTATTTTATTAAATATGTCGAATAACACAAATATAACTTGTATTAATTTTTAAAAAGTTTTTCTATTTATATATCATTTTATATGAAAAGGGATTTGACCACCTTTGATACCAGGTAACACAAATATCTATTAAAACAAAAACCACACAAAATTAGATGTCAATATCATTTCAAAATATTTTTTTTTCGATCTTCACAATGTATACGATTTAATACACGTTTCCTGTGGAGTATACACAATATTATTTGGGTGTCGGCTACATCCTTTTGCTTTTCCAAAATCGATATATAAACAAAATACTGACAAAAAAAGAAGCGTAATTCTTCGCATTTCGTAAATATGTTTTTACTGTTACATCCTAGCAATAATCTTAGATAAGAAACTCTTCATCATATGTCAGTAGCAAGTACAAATAATAATAGATTATCATAAAATCTTAGTGTTTTATTGTTTTTTTCCATATAAAAATTTAAATATACCCACAATAAAAAAGTGTGTATCATTATTTGATATCTTTTTCGAAACATTCTTAAATTAATTGTTTCACAATTATAAATACTACGATTGGTGAAAAAAAATATAAAAAAATTCGAGCATACTAAATTATTTGTATAATTTCTATATGTGTTATTTTATTTAGACTGGTTGGCTACTTAGTATTGTATTTATTACATTGGCAAGCAGTTTAAATATTCAAAATTGTAAAACGTATTATTTGGTATCATGCATTGCACCTATGCCATACGTTAAGTATTTATTTTCCATAATTATATTTATCCAGTGGCAGACGATTTTTGATTTTTAAAATGTTAAATTTATTCCAAAAACTTAATTGCTGTTGCATTAACATTTTTTTTAAATTACCCAAATAACGTTTTAATTTGTTGTATTGATAATTAAATGTAAAATAAATTATGTACATTTTTACGTTAATAGTTTATTCTGTCAAATTCTTAAGTAAAACATCAGTTGAAGAGACAGTCTTCACTAAATCTGCATTTATTTTAGATTTTTTATTAAAGAATTTATACTGTCAACTGACGTATTAGAGTGGTATGTGGTAATGAATTGAGAATATTATGAAAAATAGTTATAAAACTCGATGAAATTGATTTTCGTTTCATTGAATCGACTCGGCTAAATATAAGGTAATTATTTAGTTAATCTATATATATATATATAAATGAAGATTTGTTTGTGAATTCTTTTACCATTCATCCGATTTCAGCCAAGCTTGGGTGAGTTGTTGTGCGCACACTCGTGAAGGTTTCTGACGAAAAAATCTTTAAAAATAACTAAACACGTACAACTAGCGACATCTTTGAACCAGAAGGAAGAAGAAAAAATATTGTACCTATATCCAAAATAGAGGTCTGCACGAGCCCGGGCGTGACCCGTGAAGCTTTACCCGGCCCGGGAACGGGCGGGTAAAGACAATTAAGATTCGGGCTCAGGCCGGGCCTCGGTAAAGAATTCAAATTTAAGAAAAATATTTCATACCATGTTCGGGTCATGAGTCAGCCGTAAAGCAATAGCCTTCATAACTTAAATAATTTATTTTACACTTGCTACGAATTTCGTTGGAAATATGGAAACAATATTCTTTGAAAAGCATAAATGAATTACTATATTAAAAAATAAGCCGGGCTTTTTTCGGGCTGAGAACAATAAATCTGGATTCGGGTCGGGTTCGGGTAACAAGTGTGATATTGAGACTCGGGCTCGGGCCGGGCCGGACGGGCGCGGACCGGGTAATTTTTTGAAATTTCGACCCGTGCAGACCTTTAATCTAAAAGCACTTCAATAAACAGAATTAAAACACAAACCCTTTCTTTTTTTGAGTAGTCACTAGTATTAAGTATAATACATTATTTCTTTGACTTTCAAATCGTTCCTAAATATTTTTCTGAAACATATGAAATTACACTCTTTCAAGGTGGTAACTGTTAATTCTTGACGGGACAGCGAATGATGAGCGAAACCAGTTGTGGTTCTTGTAAAATGTTGAAGTAATAAAAAAAAAATATTTTTTATTTTTATATGGACGCCTCTGCCTTGCAGCCAGGTAATTTATTTGGTGCAGGCGGAAATCGAGCCCAAAATGTAAGTACTCTATACATTATATCCATAGATTGTGAACGAGATACGTTTTGGCTGTCCACTACAATTTCCAACACGCCCCGGAATCACAAGGTTTCCAACATGTTTCTTTAAAATCTGATAAAAAAACATACATATATTTATATATATTGTTTTTCATTATATTTTAGATCGCTATTTGAAATATCTGAAGTTATTTTATTTTGGAATACTTAAACATTTGAAAATTTCAGTTATTCAATTATTCAAAGTTCATGCAATCAAATACTTGCCAAGACTGGTTTCACTCATCACAAGCGTTATGATAATTCTCTTGAAACAGTAAAAAACTGTTTATTATTTTTAAAATGAATGACAATGGTTATTATTATTTTAGATCAAAACTGTAACATCTACGAAAACCTCTTAAAAAACTCATACTATGAAAATTAAAAAAAAATGTATTGTAAATTTGAACATAGTTTTTAGATAATCGTAGAATTTCATTAAAATCTGCAAAAAGTTGATTTACAGTAGAAGATTAAAGCGGCTCAAGTTCTTGATTCATAATTATTTCAGAACTATGCTTTATCAGTTGTTACATATTGTAAATGAAAAAAAACAGCATCGTTCAATGCCTTTCCACCAAGAGTTGGCAGTTAACACCTTAAAAGTGAATATTTATAAAGAAAATATGTTTTTCAAATGAATAGCCAGAAACCATCCATTGAATTCACCGGAAAAAATTTCGGATCCGCAGTTATGAAAATTGTATTCAAAAAAGTATTCGATTCAAAAAACGAAAAAAAAACAATTCATCTTCATATTATCGGAACAGTTAATATACCTCTCTTAAAAAAGAATGATATGCGTTGCCAAAACTTTTCTCGAGAGTATTTTTCTTATCGCATACTGAAGTATTATTCTGTGCAAGTTTCTATTGGGGTTGATATATAAATCAATCATTGGCTTGAACAGACGACTGAAAAAAATATTCCAGAGCAGGGTTAGGTGTGTTCTTGTTGCTTTTTTATTTCGGAGAATAATATATATAGATACTCAACCGGTATATGGAACGAGGATATTTTGAAGTATATAGAGTAAGATAGTTTACCTTCCACGAAAGCGTTTATTTTTCTGCGAAAAGGGTTAAAACTTAAGCATATAAAGAGCTATGTATACTTATCGGAGTAGGTAATAGACCAGTGACGGGGAACTTACTTTTTATTTAAATAAAACGGAAAGGTTATTTGTCATGAAATTATTGATTATAATTGCAGTATAATTTATAAACACACTTTTTTGCGTACATAGATATTTCATTGAGCATTTTTGAAAAGAGAAAATGTTGTCATTCAACAAATTTTTTTCAAAGATAGCAAGGATATTATGATATCATAATAAAGTTTGTTATTTTATTACTCCGTTTCTAGAATCGGATAGGATAAGTAAGAAGAAATTAAAGCATTAGTCTTGGATACAAATTCATTAAGACGCAAACTAGTTTGATGGAGACCGTTTGTGACAGCCGAAGAATGTAAACAAAGCATAAATTTCAGAAATCGGTAAAAGTTTCAAGCTCTTTTTATCACTAGAAAAAGTTTTCTCACGCACATTTTTCTATTTAATATGTATCGACAGATTGAATAAAGCGTAGAAAAATACAAATTTAACATTTTAGAATAATATTTATAATGAAAAAATATGTTTTCATTCGTGATCTTTGTGCATTGATTTTTATATATCTAATCAAAATTACTTTAAATAACAGTTATTAAAATTGACAAAAGCTAGAATAAAATTATGCTGGTCAAAGCCCATCACAATGGTTCAATTAATTCGTTGTTTAAATATTTCAAATCTGTGGTAATAATGCAATGTAATTTGTATTCAAAAGTCATTAAATAAATATGTTAATTGATTCTACTCAACCAATCACATCCATTCGCGCATATAACGCAATTATCCCACCACAGCACGTACCAATAGAATGAAATATTTAATGATTATAAAGCGAGTTGACATGAACGAGTAAGAGCGATTGTTTCAGCCGTATGGTGATTGTTGGTTATGTGATACTTTTTGCTAACGATCTGCCGTGAGGGTATTGTTGACGTTACAGGTGTCCCATCACTGCACAACAGTGTCTCGCGCTAAGAGCGGGTAGCACGCAACAATTGGAACGAGATAGAGACGAGATTGCAACGCACGATTTATTACGACAATGAAGGCAGAGAAAGGGGAAAAAATAAAACAAGGAAATGAAATGGCTAAGATAAGGGAAATGAGGGCATTTAAGCTTTCTTGTTTTATAAATTACAGTTTTAGACTTACATTATTAGCGGGCTGCGACGGCTATCTGAGCGCTGCTGCAGTACTTTAAGTCTCTTTTGCTCCTCTCAGATGTTATCGGGAGCTATCTCGGATCCAGGACTCAAGTTTTAACGCTTCTTCTTGTTCTGCGAGTGACACTCCAAATTCAGTTTTTCTCTCCTCACCAAATTCATTATCAAATCTTTCATCTAGCGTATCATCGTCCCTTCTGCCAAATGTACAGTCTTTCATCCCTCAAACAATGCTTATAGTTTTCTATATCATTCAGTACAATTCTTCTCCAAATAGTTTACATTTGAATATGAAAAATCTAAATAGTTACACACAAATATTTTATTTCAAATTTATTATAATTTTTTGTGCTATATACATACCATTTTACTATATATTCACAGACTGAGTTTATCTGTTACATAGACTAAATCTTGTTTCAAATTTGCTTAAGATTACATATACTATTTATTATCAATAGCTAAATTCGTCAGGAATATTTAACGGATATAAGAAAATGTTTTATGATGTAACGTTTTAATCAACAATTATATTGTTTTAGTAAGTATTATACAATAACATATCGATGGTGTATTGGCCAATTTATGTTTCCCTAAAAAAAGTAGTTAATGATTGGATCTCACATTAAAAAGGACAGAGCAGGTCTCGGATCTAAATTAGAAAAATAAATTGAACAATTTTGGAAAGGAAACATCATTTTACATTAGTTTTAGGTTTAAAAATTCTCACCCGACTTCTTAATATGAACAGGAGTGTATTTCAAAGATTCATAACGCAACTCATCACAAAATGTTTTCGATAAAAACAGTTCTTACTTTCTCCTGAAAAATTTCAGTTTTGAGGGTTACATCAATTAGCCAAAACACAGTCGACATATTATTTGTTATCAAAATCTAAATTCGTCAGAAATATCTTACGTTCTTTAGTACAAGAAAACTTTTTATTCCATAAGGTTTTAATCAACGTTTATATATTAACATATTATCGTACCAGCATTAAAATATAAGTAAAATAAATTAGATAAATAATGATAAAAACATATTTTATAATGGTTAAAGTATTAATTCACATAAATGGTTAATATGCTTATTTCAATTAGTTTAAATTGTTTTAGGTACATTTGTTGACGGTCTGCAGTGAGTTGTAGCTTTCTCCAAAGATATATCTGATCTATCTTCCTACATCCACAAAATATGCACTCCTAAAAAAATCTCCATATTACTAAACAAATATTGATTGAGTCAACATATTTTGGTTTATACACTTGTTTGGATACTTTTAGAAATATTTTCATTGTATCGTATTTTTTATGGTAGGTATATTTGCAATTAGAGGAAGGGATTTAAGTCAAGTGATCTTAGATAGGATAAAGCCGCGAAAATCATTTCGCGATAAAGACTGATTGTTATGAAATAATATATCAATAAAAATAAAGAAGAGTTAACTTAAAATGCCAGCTCATTAACTGTTAAGGAAAACATTATTAATATTTGTAAGGTAAACTTAAGGTAAACAACTCCGTGGTGCAATGGTACTCCGTAGTTGCCTACGGTTGCGTATGTTCACAACTTTGTGAACATTAGTTTATAGTTCTGTTCTATCCGTATCCACCTATTTAAGCAACTGATTAATAAACAGTTTTCGTAGAAAAACTTATATTGAGATACCTCCAGGCCATATGTTCCACATTGGGAGCGGACATGGTCATACAATAAAAACATACCGATTTTGAGTAAGCCGGTTAATGTATCTTTTCCAAATATGATTAAATAATAGCTAAATTAATTATATTCTGTAAGCTCTGTTTTCTGGTTTTGGTAAGAGTGACTATGAAAGGATAAAAATATCACATACACTTCACACTATTCTGAAATCTACGACTATCCGAAAATCGATTTAAAAAATAATCTATTATTCTATCAATAAAGAAATTACAACATTCGGCGTGCAATCTAGTCGTAGAGAGCTATTACCCAGCAACGAATGGCAAACATAATTATATGGCGCAGTAATTCAATTAGACATAACTCTAGTTGAGTAAAAAAAATAATTAGTCGTCTGTTTACCTCAATTTTCTATCCTAATCTTACCTGAAAATGGAGTTGGTTTGACTTCTAGCCCGGTGTCAGTAACGGCAGCGTCCGGTAATTTGTTAATTTATTATAAAACTACATAAAAGATTTTTGTACAAAATCTCTTCTCACACTGTACCGTTTATATAGGTATTATTGCTACACAATCAATAGTGACTTTTTGTTTGAACTCTGTACATGGTCACACACTTAAGAATAACAAACGCCGAGCAGTAAAAGCAGAAAAAACATTCTGCAGTCACATTTTAACGATTTCTAGGCCAGTTTCCTACAAGTGGTGAATGAGTAGAAGGCTAGGCGCCAGACCGACTTCTTTTAACTAAAAGATCGTATCTACGTATTTCACATGTAAACATAACGGAAAGTTTTCTTTTGGTTTAACATAACAAAAGTACAAACACAATTTTTCGTTGTTTTATAATCTCACGTTTTTTTTAACTAAACAAATTCTTACAAAAAACTGGTGTTTACAGATACTATTGAAGCAATCTTTCAAAAAACAAAAATCCAAAGAAGTGTATTACTGCAGCCTGTTCAACACAGTTATGACATATATTTTAGTATAATGGAGTACCAAAAATCAATGTCAGTTTAATCAATGATATTACACATTATTTTTAGTGCAATAAGAAATAGTCCATTTTTTAGACTGACTAAAACCTTTTTTAACGATATGGAAACTTGCATTGCTACAAAAATCTATGGGAATAATGGAAATAAAAACTATTTTATGCTGTCGGAAAAAAGTAATCCCAACTATAGCGATTATATTTAATAGTCAAAATATTTTTCAGTGTGTTTCTTGCACCTATAAATTACAAGGGCCATTTTGTCATTTTTATTGAGAAATTTCGCGTAACAAAATACATTTAAATGATTTAGATTTTCAATATTAAAATTTACTTTATATTTGTTATAATTAATTGAAACGGTAACATTTTTGCTGTGATTTTGACTGTATTTGATTACAAATATGTAATTTTAAACTTTATTTAAAATATTCCAAAAGATCAGGGTTTTTATGATCTTTAAAATACATTATGGATGGAGTAGACTCTATTAGTATAATTTAAGAAAAGCTATGTATATAATAGAGGCTTTACTTTTAATTTTATATTTAAAATGAAATTCTACAAGTAATTGTCTAATCTATTGAACGTGGATCAATTTCAACAATCAATATTTATATAAATATCAATATCCATAAGGACTACTTGAGGTTGTATAGTTATTATTTAAAGGTCTCGATTCATTTCGTAAATTAAAACTGGAAAATTAGTTAACATAAAATAAAATTTATGCATAAAATAAAAACACAATTCCATTATTTATTTATAAAGCTCTTTTTTAATGTATTTTAATTACTTAATTATTGAACCAATCAATATTTGATTTTGTATAATAATTGGTATTTATTTACTAACAGTATAATTAATAAATATCATTTAGCTGGTTGACAATATTTGACAAAGAAGCAATATTTTATGAAAAAAAATTAGTGTTTAACGGAAGGGCACGACAGATCGTCTATCAGCGTAAAGATCAAATCAAATATATTATTAGAAATATTCATACGTTTCGGTTCTCAACTATCATTATTAATAATATCACTAGGCTGGTATGCAACAATTTCAATCTGTGTGTAGTGGGATATGTACAATTATTGCATTAAAAATTATTTCGACAATGTTTTGGCCAATTGATGTAACCTTCAAATAAATTCTCATGTTTGCAGATACGGGACTATACGAATGAATTATCGATATAATAGTGGCTTACATCAAGTGGCTGAGTCAGAATTTTTAAACGTTAAACGATAAGTGTTGAACCGGATTGGAAATGGTGTTTGTTTGAGATCCCAGCCCTTCCAGGAAGTCGATAACCAGCCATCCGCCTCTCTTCGATTCGGGTCTTCTCAGGTAAAGTTTATAAACATTCATAGTATATTAACAATATCATCAAACACAAAGTAATATTACTGTTTCTTGCACTATCGGAAAGTAATATCACAGATATCAAATTAATGTTACCTTACCTTAAATGCGGCGACACAGATGAGTTAGATTGTCAAATACTGCGACGCAACGCCGTGCTTCAGCTTCAAGTGGCGATTTAGGTTTTTGTCGTAGTTATAATTCAGCGTGCACAAATGACAACAAAAATTGTAGTCTAACCCTAAGTTATGACAGTAAAATATAAGAGAAAAGTTATAATATTTACACCCAATTAATAATTATAAAGTAGCAGAGCAATCTCAAACAAATTAAAGGCTTTGTCAGCTTTTCGTTTCGAAAAAGTGGTCCATTTATTTTTCTAATTTACATCATTTGGAAGAGACCTGCTCTGTCGTCATAATTAGATCTGATCATTGACTTATTTTCACATTTTTTGAGCGTTACATCAATTAGCAAAAACGAACAGTCGAATTAGTAATCTTCTTTCCCTACATTAATTCACGGTTTAATTGCGGTTGTGATACAAAAAGGGTCCTAATGAAATACTCCAAATATGTTTATTATTAACAGCACGTATGTTCTAAATTGGCACTTAGATGGGTGTGTAATCATTAAATTAAGAATAACAATTGTCGAAAGATATTATTTTTTAATTGTTAATTCAAATATTTTTTAAGTTACTTCAACAAATGCCAGACACACTCAAAAGGAAAGTAATAAAAATAGATAATAGAGAATCTTCTCCCTTAATTATTTTATGTAATAAGCCTGTTAAAAAGGACAACGATACTTAGCCGGGAGCTGTGTAAATAAAACGGCACGCAGCCAGCGAGTGACGTCACGTGTTTTTAATACGGCAAGATACATTGGTGCCACCGCCCCCTTCTTGTTTTCCCGGCAAGATTTATTTGGTGGAGGCGAGAGCGACAGCACGTGGAGCGGGGCGGCGAACGCTGGGTTGAGGGTGAAATTGGGATGAGTTTTCCCTCCAAGTATCAAAGGCTACACGTAAAAGCCGTGTCAAGGCTTCTTTTTATTTCCCTATTTGTTGACAAACTTCCTGAATTGTCGCCTAGGTATTTATTTACTTTGTGCGCCTACTATTACCCACTCCTGCCATAGCTTATGCTGCTTGCTATTCACATTTTGAAACATCTTTACAAAACAGGATATGTCACTTTACTCTTGATACTAAGCGCGTTTCATTGGTCAAAAAATGATATAATAATACGTTTTTAAACTGGCAGCTCGTTTGTAAATTCCACATTCGGCTACTGGGTAATATGTTTTATCCGGAGTAACTGGTTTAATAAAAGCATCTAAAGCTGTTACCAGAGATTGTTTAATCTCTATATGATAACTGAAACATTTTTTAACAAAACATAACTGATTGTGTTTTTTTTAAATATGAAACTAAAGTGCAAAAATAGTCTATCAAACATGTCAAAGTAAAGGTTTTATAACGAGATATCGTCAAAACGCTAAGGGTAGTATTTTTATTTTTGGTGATTGAGTTCGCATTAATTTTGTAAATAATATGAAATAAATATTTAGTTCTACAAAAATTTTATCAGTACTATGTACGTGAAAAAAACTCAAAATTTTTTTTTATAGTAAACCTAATTACTTTCTATTGTTTACCCTAATACTAATTTAATTCAATTTGTATATATATATATTTAAGTACTAACTATGCTTTAAAATACGCCTATGGTACTCAATGTTAATCTGTCTATATCTGGAGATTCCCAAATGATGTGATCAGCATTAGAAATTTTAGTAACCAACTAAGCTGTAAGACTTTGGCAGCAAAGATATTTTTATGAATTGGTTAGTACAGAAACTCCATTCAGCACTTTCTTTTTAGAATTAAGATTAACACAACGTTCTTTCATTTCGTCGAGTTAATTTTATTTATACATTTTTTCAAAATATATATAGCGGTGTTTGGTGGGTGTGTGTTTCACGCGCAGCTTCTGGAGTTATTTGGACATGGCCTGTTATGCAGAGTTGTCTTCAATTTTTCCAAAGCCGGGAATAAATTTGTTTTTGTTTGACTCCCTTTTGTGCTCGTCTCGATTTTTATTTTTATTATCCGTGCTTTATGAAGCGATAGAAAATTTGATTTTGATACTCTGCCTAATGTTCTCGCTGAATTATTATAATATTTCAAATCAAATGACGATAGCAAAATGATATAAGCGAGTTTTTATATTTGGTGTTTTTTATCCATTATTAAGTTGAGCGATTTTATAAAGTTGATGTTAAAATTTCAAATATTATACACGATTTCACTAAAAATAATATTAAATAAGCATATTTTATATCTACCGGGCTAAAAGTAAGCAGTCAATTGGGTATATTAATTAAGTGTTTGCGATGTCTAAAAACTCACTCCTCACCCACCCATCCAATCGTCACGAGGCGTAGCGAGAGCGATTTGCTAACCACTAGTCCTGTCCTAGCCTTATCCTTCTACCACTACTCTCTTTGAAAAAAATGAGGTTGAGCAACTGAGAGATAAACAGTTCTCATAGAGAAATTCTGTTGAGATACCTGCACTAGGAGACCATATGCTCCACGTTGGGAGTGGACATGGACAAAAAAATGGTTACCCTTATTTCATAAATACATATTTGCAATAATTGTAATAATGTTTATTTTACAAGTGATAGTGAGAGTTATTGGCTATGGCTAAATAACTAGTCTTATTCTAGTATCAATCTTCTATGTGTATTTATCCTTATGAGCGGCTGAGTAATTCTTACAAAATAATTGCAGTTGGGATGATCAATAAGGAGTTAATATTCGGGTAAGGTTGAAAAAAAGTTCTTACAAAAAATACGTTTGAAAAAAACACGAGACACTTTGACCGTAAAACTAATATTAAAGTGACGTGTATGTATTAAGTTCAATATACAAATCTGATAGTATTATAATAAAGCGGTGGCAGAAACTGCTGGTTTTTTTTTTATTATATCGATATGTAGGTGTACCTGTTTGAATTTGAATAATAATCACGTCCTTTCGATAATGCCGATTCCTTGTCGAGGACCTCTTGTCATTCCTGTGACAGCGATCACGTCCGCATTATCTTTCACGCAAACGTGAATCGGGGGTATCTTAAAATGACAGATTATAAGCATTATAAATTTTGTACTTCAAATAAATCGTCATCAGCCCCCAAAAATATTGAGAAATTCATTTTAAACACATATTTTAAAATCCCTCAAAAATATTGAGTATCTATATATATAAAAATGAATGTCTGTTTGTTGGTTTGTCCGGATCTTATAGGCTCCTTAACTACTCAACCGATCGCGACGAAACTTTCAGGAAGGACTTATTGTGATCATGCCGGGAAATATTATATAATATAAATGTTTGTTTGTCCTTTACTCGTTCCTTTACCATTCATACGATTTCGATGAAACTTCGGTGAGTTGTTGTGCACACACCCGTGAAGGGTTCTGAAGAAAAAAAATTGAAAATCTAAAATTGAAAAAGAGAATCAAATACGTACATACAGCAACATCTAGGAAAAACCTTCTGATTTATTCGTGTACGCACCAGACGAAAAACAAAAATATTGTGTTATAACAATTGTGAAATTAAAACTCGGGTTCGGGTCGGGCCAGACCTGAAGATGATGGGCTCGAACCGGGTAAGTCTATGAAATTTCGGCCTGTGCAGACCTCTAATCCAAAAGCAGTTCAATAAACAGAATTAAAACACAAACCCTTTCTTTCTTTAAGTGGCATTGCAACGCATGCCGGGTACTCACTAGTAATTCATATTTTTCAGAACCATAGTTTTTCTAAGTCCTCTAAGTATTTTTTTTTTTTGAAATTATTACAAAGTATCAATTGGATTAAAATTGTTGAATACCATAGCAATCTGCATACTTATCTTCTGACTGAAAATTTATAGATGAAATCAACTATAATCCTTTGACTATACTTTGTTGATTAAAATATTTATAGATGTTCAAAATATATGCCTTCTATCAATTCAGCCGTTTTATTTAGTTTCCTGCATAATTTTTCGTGTCCTCCTTATACTTGTTGCGGACTTCCCATCGTCCTTTTGAGTGGATCGCAGATTTCAAGTTGGTCTACTCATACATATATAATTTATACGGATAAACACCTTTCTTCTCCATAAATATATGCCAAAATACAGCGGAAGCATGGGCCATAAAGGCAGCAGACCGAAAGAGATAAGATGCATTTAAGAAGCAGCGTTGGTGGCGTATGCTCATTATTTTGTGGACTGCTTAACACCCCAGTAAACTGGTCATCATCGTGGCAAAGAAAAGAAGCAGAAAAAACCCCTGCTAGCTGTTCTTAAATTAAAGCAACATGAGATAGTAATTTTTCTTGCAATCCATTTGGTCCAGAGATGAATGGAAAAGATTTTATTTTCAACGGAAGAAATTTAAACTATACATAATGTGATAGTTTTTTGTGTTTTTGATCCAAAATAATTAAATGTTTTACTATTTTTGTCAAGTCGATTTTTCTGACGTCCTTATTGTTCACCCCGTCGAGTGTTCTTAAATAAATTGTAACTATATAAAAAACACTGGCCATCTTAAATAAATTGAAATGTGGTAATCAATACACATATTTGAACATTAAATTCTTTATTTTTTCTACGGACTGGAAGATGTATTGGATATCGTTTATTATTCAATACCGAAATATCTTGAACTTGGTTTTGATAGTATCTAGGGTAGAGAGAGTGGATATTTTTATATATGTAGCGTGAGATATACATTGAAGAGCCTTTTTGTATAGAAAAAAGCTCGGGTCCGTTGCATCTTAAAAAGAAGGGTATATCATCTCGAATAAAAATGATTCTCAAATAGTGATTCAGTGAAAATAGAGTCAAGTAATCGATGTTGATTTATTCTGTGAAAGTTATTCAGTTCACTTCATTTTTGAAAACAAATGTATTTTTTTTAATATTAAAAGAAACAATCCACTCAAAGCATGGTGATTTACTTACTTGTGTTAATACTGTGAACAATTTATTGGTAATAAAAATATACCATAACCGATTTTAATTCAAATATATTTTAGGTTGTAGTAGAAAGATGCTGTGACAATTTGATATCCCAATATAATTGAATGAAAAATGGTTATATAATAAATTTGATATGTCTTTTTCTTTATAAACACAAGAAACGGCATCTTTGGCTTGAAAATATAGTCCACATATGACAAGCTGAATATCTGAAGGAAAATGGAATGACATGCAATTGTTTTCCAATGTCATGATGATGAAAAAAAATCTGGGAATGAAGAGGTACACCTACTGGCTGTTAAAGAATAACTATGTAAAAAGATATTTATTTCTGAGTATTCCTGAAATTACCTTTAGCAAGACTAAATATTGTAAGAACTCTTTTATTTCAATATATGTTCTAACGTATCATATTCATCAGTAAGCAAAGTATATAAATATCTGTCAGCCTCTGTGGTCCTGTGGTAAGAGTTTGTCTTTAGCAATCAGGAGGATCCTGGTTTAAGTCCCAGCAAAATCAATATCAAATTTAGTTTTTTTTTAAATCTAAGTGTGTGATCTTGGACATAAATGACTTCTCATCGAGTTTATCTTATACGATTTTTCAATTTTCAAAATGTTATCACCTTCAAGATCACTAACTAACTTCTGGTAAAATAATAATTTTATAAATGACGTCTTTATTACTAAATTAGTTTTTGGGATTCAAATCTGAAACATTGTCGTTTGTTATATGATACTGTTTATTCTTGGAAATCTTGTGGCTAATGTGTATTCGTTCAAGCGTCGCAGTGTGTTGAATACAGCAACAGTTTGAGAAAGACATTCGGAGGGGGTCGGCAAAGTGCAAAAAGAAATATCGAACGACGCCCCTGGAAAAAAACGTCGAAACGGACACGCGAAGAAAGAGAATGAATGATGGATCTAGGAATTTAGAAAGAGATAGATTATCTGCCTGCCGGATTGAAATTTCAAGGGACGGCGGGTTCGCCGTTGCGCCCCGCTTTGCACTGAGCGCCAATTTCATGATGCCTGCCCATCCGCTTTTGGAAAAGTGCCACTGTTTGAATAATTAAAAAAACAAGTCCAACTGAAAAATAATGATGGATAATGAACTATCCATCTTATGCCGAAGTGCTAAAATATTTTTGATTGTAAAAATCGCTAATGATTCCAAAAATGTTTTGAAAATTTGTACATTGCAAGTAGGCTTACTTGGCAAATGGTAGTTCTATTTTTCGTATCCATTCTATAGTAAAAAAATATTATAGTATGTGATATTGACGTTTTTAATAAGGGGGTGTGATTTATA
Organism: Himalopsyche phryganea; assembly: GCA_022494535.1. Taxonomy (NCBI): domain Eukaryota; kingdom Metazoa; phylum Arthropoda; class Insecta; order Trichoptera; family Rhyacophilidae; genus Himalopsyche; species Himalopsyche phryganea. Next base: position 967,095 of record JAGVSL010000069.1, on the reverse strand, counting down.
TTCTAAAAAACAAATTGATATCTATTTAAAAATTAATGGAAGAATAATTACATAAAGTTACTAATGCATCTGCAATAGAATATTCACTGAATCTTTATATCCGTAAATCATCGTTACCCGCTATGCCAATTAAGGTATTTAACCATTTCCACTCTCTTCACTTTTTTTCAAAACTGATCAGCTACTCTGATTAAAATTCGGATATTCTCGGAAAAGTTAAAGTAGAAAATTTGTTTTGCATATAATACAATATAATTAATAAAAATAGTAAGGTTTTATATATGTACATGGACAAAAATGCTTAGTTTTTAAAATTAGCTATTTGAGAAAGGTTTCATTAGATTTTAGTCACTGTGTATCGTCATTCGTATGATCATTATTGATGAAATGGGTTTTTGGTATACTTCGATAAAAACATTTGCTTTATTGTATTTAAATAGGCTGATCAGTAATACATATGCTTTCAATGTGTTTGTAGCCATTATTTCTATATATACATATATATATATATATCTCAACAATAATTGTGTATATTATAGGTTTTGTGACGAAAAAACAGAACACGAATTTAGGATACTTTCTAATTCCCATGTAGCTCGTTACAGCTGCATTGTAAAAAAATAAGATTCACTTTTAATCGCAGAGTACGCGAACTTTCAAATGTTTAGTTGGTTATGAAATTAGAAAAGATATTTAGTACTTATTTTTTTATTGGTTACTTACTTAAATGTACCTTCCTTTCAATCAAGAAAGAAAGGAATTGTCAGCCCATATAATCTGAAAATGATGAGTAACTTCCCAACCACATTATATAATATTTCGATAATTCACTGATTTCATATCGCATAAGCAAGTAGAATAAATGACCTCAGTCTAAATTTTAGATGAAATATTTTTATGCAATAACTACATTTATATCAGGTGCATAAAAAGGAAAATTGTTAAAAGAAAACTGTCACAAAAAAATATTAAACATTTTGTAATATTTTCTTTTCTGGAAATCTTCAGTGGTGTATGTTTCGTATTTTACCAGTATATCTATTAAGGCCTAATATTTGTTTTTTTCTCTTGTAAATTGGGTAACAAAACAGCGTTGCGAGGAGTAAGACTCTTTCAAATTAGGGCATAAAATTGAAATTGCTTTATTTCGTATATTTTACGATGTTTACGACATTTTTAAAAGTCCTCTCATTCTGCTCCAACTGCTTTTCAATCAGCGACTACCAAAGTATTCTCCATGATATAATTATATTTGCAATAAAAACTAACTGTATAATAAAAATAAACCGTAGAAAACCTGATATAACTAATTTAAGACGGGTTTTTTTACCTCATAAGCGTATACCTGTTTACTAAAAATTATAATTTAATAATATTACTCAAATTTCAATTCCAAACCATCTTAAGCTTAGCCTTGAATATTCTTTAACTAGTTGTAGAAAAAACCGGGTGCTTTTGAACATATTGTCTACAAATAAATAACTGTTGTTTCTTTATTAGATAATCGACAAATTATTCAATAGTATAACATACATTTACTATAATAATTTATTATTGGGTGAGCATACGGAAATTTATGAATTCGATTTCAAATGTTGTGTAATTAACGAAATCTAACTTAAGTTAATTTAGAGTAACAATTATATGGATCCCGAGAGATGTCTTCAGTTCGGGGAGCAACGACAGAATATCGGTCCGTCACTATGGCGGTCCATTTATACGGTCGTCGGCCGTATTGTTTTCTGCACTAGTAACCTTTTGCTTTTTCAAGGTGTCCTCCTTTTCCATTACTTAAGCGGAATTTGCGTCGTTTATAACGGCCAACGCTTGAATTCGCTGACTGCATTTTTATCTGCGTTAATATTATGATTTGCATCGTTTATATTGATGACTCGCCACAAAAATCAAACAAATTTCATTTTTATGTAACAATTAATAATCACTGATTTTTTATTTAAAATAATCATCATCCGCTTTAAATAATAAATAAAATAACCGGCTGTTTTGAAACGTAGGCCATCTACACTCTTAACGTTTTAAATAATATCGGTTATTATGCTTACCCAAAGAGGAAAAAAGATTTCATGAAAGAATAAGGTATACATTAGTCAGACAAAATGGGATATGAGACAGTCAAATAATAAAGAATTATATTACCAATAGTATTTGTTTGTAGAAAAAAATGTTGTAGCATTTAATAATGTCTCGTATTCATTACTAGAATGTAAAAAGTCGTCTGCCATTTAACATGTTCTTTGAATGAAACTCTTATGATAGATTAATATTATAGTTGGAAGGAATATCTATCTGGAATATTTCCGGACAAAATAAGGTGTTTGCCGGCAGAATATAATCATACTGTAATTGTTTTTATGAATACTATCGGTCACTAAAGTATAAAATAATCGAATTTGAAAATACTGCAACATTCATTTTCACTAAATTATATTGTTTTCTTTGGTTTTTGTTGTCTTGTTGTAAAGGGGAGGAAATTGAATCGTTGCCGGTTTCATTCGCTAGGGAGTATATCCTTTCCATGAAAAGAATAAAACAAATCCTTGGAGGGAAATAAATATTGCGGAAACATATCTGTCATAACTCGATTACTTACTACGGTACAACTTTAAATACAATACATTTTTAAGCTTTATTTACTTTTTTTTTTAAATTGTGTACATCTTATAAAAACACATTTCATTTAACGAAGAAATAATTATAAATTGTAATTTCCAAAAATAATTTGAAGCCATATAAATATATTTTGAAACGTTTCCGTTCCTAATGTTGAGCTTGTTTATCGAGAACTGGTTACAATCCATTCACTGGTTGTCATTTTTCGGATAGGGTGAAGAAAGATATAGAATTCACAAAGCACTAGCGGTTAAATACTGATATTTTTTTTAAAGTACATATCTTCGTTGTTCTGGAATAAAACACTAACTGAAAAATAATAGCTTTGAGTAATCGGACTTTGAAGTTTGTCAAATGTTTGAAATGCTGTACCTTTTTCATTTTGTGTGTTTTTGCATAACTGTTTTTAAGTAAAGGCGTACTTTATAAAAATAAGTGTGTTTTTCCATACTTTAGAATAGAAAATAAGTAAAATTTTACCATAACGAACTCAATATATCATTTTTTCGATTTAGGGTTTTCAGCCAGAACAACGACGATATATTGTTCATTTTGAAATGAGATTTCTTCATAACTATAATCTAAATTTACTGAACTATATTTAATTATTACCAACCCAATATATTACTTAAGCTATGTTGAAACTTACTTAAATTAATAATGAATGCAATACTTTATGCATTCCGAAGAAGATTAAACTTTGAGGATCTCTGTTTTAGATGGCTGCTTTCAAAAATACCTCCATAATATTTTTACAACCCATGTATTCCACCGATAGATTTTCCTGATGTTTTCCTCGTAAAACATTTTCCATTCGATACATTAGGAAAAAATAAAACTTTCCATACTTAAGGCACTAACAAACGGTCCCAGTTGCTCCGGAGAGTGTTTTCATTCGCACTGTTTTGACTATATTAATAGCTCACAGCATGTGTGCCATATTTCACGTCGCTTAGACTCGAAACTTGCGACAGTTTATTTTTTATAATCAATAACTTAACTACATATTTCATATAAAGCAAAACAATAGGATTGATTGCATGATAATTATATTTAAATTTAAAGTGGTTTTCATATGAGAACTTCGTGGTAATCAAATTAAATATACATTTATTGACTCACGTCGAACTCTTATGTATATGCAGCTGCTGATTTTGCAGCCACCTTCCATATCAATGAAATATTCCTTAAAAGCAAAACAATATATCTGCCACTCTCTTGAATGATTCAGAGCTTCAGGGGTTTACGATATTTTAACCTGAGATTATCATGATGTTGATTTTTTTTTTATTTTCCATGGCTGAATGGGTATTGTTGCATCGCTTCTGTTTTAAAAAGTGTCTAGCAATCACGGCTACGAATCCTGATCGACATTTGCATACATTTATTTACGAAAACGTTTTCAAAGGTATTGATGTATATTGTGTTTTGATCTCTTTCCTCTCAATTTACCATAATTATGAAAGCAGGTACAGATGAATCAATTACCCAATTACTAATCCTCTCCTAACTTTATCGTACCACTCTTACTCTGTCCGAAAAGGGGTGTTAAGTGTCTAACTTATAATCAGTTGCTGTCAATAGTTTTAATAGTAACATTTTCATTAATCAATTTGCTCGAAGTCAAGAGACAAAATGGCTTAGAAATTACTTAATTATCAGGTAATATTAATGGCGAATATACAATACAGTTAGCCCATTTTAAGACTTGAACTCGGGGTTAACTTCCCCTTCGTGGGGGTGGCATGGCAGGTTGACTTTTTTTACTTTACGCAAAAAGGAAACAATAATAAAACCCGATATAAAGGCCGAATGGCTTTTGATAGACGCAAGGTAATGCAACTTTTTTACTGTTTGTTTCATTCTTTTTTTATGGCTGTAGCAATTCAACTGAACACAAAAATACTTTGTTTTTGACGGAACGAGTCGATGACACGTAGAATGCTTATCCACTTAAATCCTGAACAAAACTACCTGAATCACCATAAAAAATTGTATACACATACACATTTTCTGATATACGAACATCAAAACAAACCGATGTTATATTGTAATCAACGGTGACGAATATAACTCATTATAGCAGTTGAAGCCCACTCAGATTAGGGCCACTGATATCACAATTTTAACACCAATAAAAGTCCGAATAAGTTGATTTGGAAGTAGTTTATAAATAGTATAATATCTTAATATAACAAAATCAATTATTATATGAAGTAGAACAGTTGAACTTCTGTTTTAGATAATGTTGTGGTTTTTTTTATATTCACAGATAGAGATCTATAATATCGGTGCAATAAATTTTAAAGGAAAACTTTACGTATAACTGAAAACATGAGGAGCTTCATTTGTATTAGCTGTAGCCATATTACAGTTGCACATGTCCTAAAGTTATTTAATGTTACCTCTATGATGTGGCATGGTAACTCAAAATACGTTGAAGTCAATTAGTAACTTTATCAGAATCAAATTTATATGATTCTCAACTCAAATGATTTGAAATAATATATGTTTTGGATTTTCTTGCTATTGTAAAAGCGGTTAATTGGAACTATTGTGTTCAAATGTCTTTTTTGTCATAGTATCCACAGTCATTTGAAAATCACCCGACTGATTTTTTTGTGAAAAATTTTGAAGCTCTAATTACTGTTTCCAATCATTCGTTTAAACATAAATTGTAAATACGCTAACGATGTGCAGCTTATAATTTAAATAAAAATTCGTAGGTAATAATATTTATTGCACACCAAACGATGCAAGTAATTTAAATTATTAAAATTGTGTACACTTACATATTTTTGGTCACTAACTAATGAATGAATTGGATTTCGCATTCAAGTGCTCGGATGAACTCGAATGTAGCATTTATACATACAAAAATAAATAAATTAGGTAACATTACCACTCAGTCTGGGAACTTTTAATTAATTTTAATACTGTTTTGATGTTAATGAGAAATAATTTTAATTGGGAAAATATTAAAATAAATTATAAAATATGTAGCAATAACAGGTGATCCTTAGAATAAATATCATTTAAAGGCATGAGATAAGTGATCCTAGCATGGAAATACTGCTTTTTAGTGTTGAATTTTTATTGGTATCATTGACTTGATTTATATTATAAAAATGAATGAACGTTTGTTTGTCGCTTATGTGTTCCTATACCATTCATCCGATTGTGACAAAACTTTGGTGAGTGTTTTTACATACACCCGCAAAGGTTCCCAAATTAAAAAAAATCAAATAAGTACATACAGCGAAATTTCTGTTCGTGTGTGACATAACAAGTGATGTTAATTGTTAAATTCCATTTGCTGGTCGTAAATGGAAAATTTAAAGAATTTAAAGAAAACCTTCTGATTTATTTATGTACGCACCAGACGGAAAAAAATATTTTGTACCCAAAAGCACTTCAATAAACAGAATTAAAATAAACACTTTCTTTTTTTGAGTGGCATTGCAACGCATGCCGGATACTTGCTTGTTTATTATAAAATCTAATATTGCAATATCATGCGATAGTTTTAATACATACTAACGGATTCTCGACAAAACTTTTTTCTCTGGCATTTCCTCATGACTGGATTGCGACTTGAGACCAATCTGAATTTTCGAAAAACTCACTTATTTAAATTTCCCTCTAACTGACAATGTGAACAGCTGTTGCCTTATTTATGTACCTGATTTTCTTACTGGTTTAAAATTTCTTACCATCAAATCTCTGAAAATTATTCCTCTTTTTAGGTTACTCTTAAATTGCATGAACAATCGCAAGGTAACAAATAGAAGTAGTGTTCTGAGGTTTCGCCCCTTCAGTATCCATGATATCACCCAAAAATCCCACATCAATTTATTACTAATAGGGTGTCTAGCTCTCAAGCTAAAGTCTCGGATCTACCGCTTCACGCACAACTGGTAAAATGTATTTGAATCGATCAGTTAGATATTTGAAATAACAATTATTTTCGATCTGCGTCCACTTGCTCCCTGTTTTTCACCATTCTATAATATATTTTCAATTATTTAAGACGGTGTTGTCTTCTTAAGACTATTCGATCCTATTAATATTATACTGTACTGCCATAAAACGCTATCAATAAAACAATTACTTTTTCTTCCAGCCGAAATTCAAGGTTAACCTATATGCCAAAGCTCATACTTTGGTTGCTTTTGGAGTCTTCTATGTATTTTTGACTATCCCAGGTCTTAAATTAGTAACGTCTTTCTTTTGTCTTTTTAAATTTTACGGAGATTTTTTCAGTTTAAAAAAAACAATAACTGGAAATAGTTGATTTCTTCCGTGAGTGATATTAGATTTCTAAAGTATAGCCATAGTACTTTGGAAGTATTTACTCTGTGATAATTTCACGTAAATTTATTGGCGTCGAAGTCCTGGATAATCTAAGTTTCGGGAAATCCCAGAAACTTAGACCATAATACAAAGGTGGGAATCTCCAGCCTTTTGAGTGAGTTCACATCTTTCATTTCATTGCTTTCATATTCATCTACAAAATATTATACATATATGTTCAAGTATATCTAACAAAGATTCTTGAATATGTCCTTCTGACATGAAAATGTCTCCCAACTCTGCCAGGTAACTAGTAAATCTACTTATATTGAGAAAAACTCCACTAGGAGTCCATATGTTCCACATTGGAAGCGGAGATGCTTAACATGTATTTATATTTTCATGAATTCATTAGTTGTTTATAAAATATCAAATATTTAAAAAAAAAAAATGTTTTAAAAAAACATTTAGATCACAAACCACAAAAGCGTATTTGACTGAAAAAACAATAGCCGTTGAAACACAATGGATCCAATTAACCGTTATCAAAATTGCTAGAAAATCAAAATGTATATTTTAAATCATTTAATTGAGAGTCATGTAAATTTTAACAATATTCACGACTTTAGCTGGAAATTTTAATATTTCGATGGCCTAATATTATAATCCCGTAAAAGACTTTTTACAAATTTTACAGGAGACTAAAAAACTGAATATTTACGTTAATATGTATATTAGACTTTTTAAATGGATAGTATGTGCGAGTACTTGTAAATCGTTAAAATTTTTAAATACTTTGTATTATTTTAAATAAACGGGTTATAAAGTAATTTTCGCCAAAAAGATCAGATACGGGTATATAACATTAGGCCAACGATTTTTGACATTTATTTTAGAATATTTTTGGTTGCTAAACGACTTCAACATAGTTTGAGGGGCATGTATAACTGAAATATAGCTACAAATAATAAAAATGATGATCCTTTTAGTTTCCCTCATCTGTATAATCTTTCTTTAAAATTCATCGCACATATTTCATAGATTTCTGGGTAACTTTATTCTTAAAAAAAATCTCTTTATTAGCTACAATCAAGTAAGAGTTTAGTGTATGAATTTTCTTATGTCGAATATACATGTTTTAATATATGCATGTAATACTAATTATTAATGTACCAATTTACAAAAAAACGTAATTTAAAATCAAATACGTATCCAAGTTTAAACTTTTTTGTTAATTCAGTCGTAAAATGTTCATCAGTAAAAAAATTGTAAACAGATTTTAGGTCTTTGAATATTCAGTTGTGTAGTCAATTGAAATTGATAATATTTTGGAAAAAAACTTTACTGTGAACAACATTTCCGGATGAAAGGATAATCTCTACTGTATCGGTCGACATATTTCATAATAGCATGCCTGGCGGGTGCTTACATTTCAATACGCAAAATATAATTAATTCGTTTGGGAATGTTTATTTTTATACTATAATATATATGAAATGCTTATTATGCCATCCGTATAAAACATATCAACCATAATAAAAACGATTTTGATATTAAAATTAGTCAATACAATCGAATTCATGTGAATTATTTATTAAATCTATAATTCTCAAGTATTTATTTTCATCAATCGCACAACACACAGCTTGGAGGCTACGGCCGCTTTCTAAAACAAGATTATCATGATGGAATTTGTTTTGGCCAATTGATGTAACCCTCAAAATTGAAATTGTTCAGGAGAGTGTAAAAACTGTTTTTATTGAAAAAGATATATGGTGAGATTCGTTATGAATCTTTAAAATGCTCTCCTGTAAAATTTAATGTTCACAGGTACGGGATTATACGTAGGGAGTGTTGATATATTATTGGCTTACATCAAGTGGGGGGGGGGGTCAGAATATTTAAACCTAAACCCAAGGTAAAATGATGTTTCCCTTAAAAAAAGTGGTCAGTTTATTATTCTAATTTACATTATTTGCCCGAGACCTGCTAGCCAAAACACAGTAGATATTATCGACTGAGGGAGTTTTATCGAACGGTTGAATTGTGTGCACATCCATGTGTTAAAACTTTTTATATAGGCTTACTTTACGCATATGAAATGTATTAAGTAAATAAATGAATCTAATTTTATTGGGAAAACATATTTTTTCTTTTTAAATAGTTATCTATTATTGTAAGTATTAATTAGAACTAAATATCATTCGAAATTAAACAATAATTTTATCGGGTCGTTAAAGATAAACAATATGGAAGCGTAAATTTTCTGACTCTTTAAAGTAGAAAAAAAAACAAAATTATTTAAGTCAATTTTCTATTTCATTACTGTTGATTACGGTTGATAAAATTGTCTTTGTTTTGTTCAGGCATATCGGTGTGTATTTGTCAATTTATCCATCAGCATAACTATTTACATGTTTAGACATTTACGTAATATTGTATTTACGTTGCATTACAAAAAATAAACGATACCATCAGACGTGATAAGTCACCGTTTTGTGCCCATGTTAAGTAGCTTGGCGCGAAAGCAAAAAGCGAGCGCGCAAGTAAGCGAGATAAAAAATCGAGCAAAATTTTTACAAATTGTTGTTTGCACTTCGCAAAGTCAAACATTGAAAACTTAAGAAGAAAAAAATTAAGCCTTGGCTAATCCGTTCTGTGGAGCCAGCAGAAAGATTGCGTTCTATTACGCAAAGCTGGCAAGTAAATGCTAAACAAGCACAATCGTTTATGCTTCCACGTTTTTTTATTGCATTTTCTGTCGTTAGAGGAAAACTAGAGTAACTCGGCATGACTATGAGATTACAGTCAAGTCCTTAAAATGTATTATTATTTAATTATCTTTGATTTCTATTTAAATAGATTTTTGAAGATTTATTTATATATTACAATGATTTACAAATAATAGATAAATAAGTATACTTTTTATAATGACAGTAAAGATTATCTTTTTAAGTATATTTTTTGTTTTTCACCATGTCCGCTCCCTAAGAGGACCATATGCGCTTGTAATAGAGCTTATCTCAAAAGTAGTATTTACATATAGGCATGAAGTAGATATATAGCTAAGCTAAGTTATCTTGAAACATTCTGAAATTGAAAGCTGAAATGGATTTCAACAACCTGACAAATTTCTTGTAGACCTAAATACTTTGTTATTTTTATGCTATTTTAATGAAGTTGCATCAAGTAAATGCCAATTCTTTTGATTGATTGACTCTGTTACTCAACCTCTTTTTTTTATAGAGAGTAGGGATAGAAGGATAGGAATAGTGGTTAGCTAATAGTGGCGTTTTTAGATTCGGATGGGTGAAAGGAAATTTTAGACATCACAATCCATGCATTCGAACAGAAGTCCGTAAATCAATTTATGAATCTGTCCGATCTGAGATTGGAACACGTGAGATCCGTAATGGTAGCCAACAACGTTCACCGATGCACCACGGAGCCAATTCACATTTTGTTTATTTAAAAAAAAAACGTTCCTAACTGTTTTACTAGAAAACTCTTTGATAACATTCTCCTTACTGATATTCTAATACGTGGAAAGCACGAACAAAGTAAATGGTGTCGACCATTCGACTACAATTCTCCAAATACATAAATAAATATTTGAAATTAATGATTAACTAAGCCCAAAAGATTCAGCTTTGTTAATAAACAATATGGGGTATATGCGATGTACAGTTTTATCTTTAGCGTGTAAATATTGTGAATTGACTCTTTTCATGCGCAAATTAAATTAGTAATTACTTAATAAAAACATTGGGAGCTTCGCTGCGCTATAACAGTTTTATTAAATAGCTCGTTAACCACTGCCCCTTATTATACAAAATTTTACTGTCTCACTTAATACAATATAATAATTCTAAGTTACGACTTCTTATGGAAGCATATCTGTGTTTAATACTTAAATTGTTAAGTATCCTATCCGACTATATATTGACATAAAATGCAAAATTAAATTCTCATTCAAAGAGATAGATATAAATGTAACTACAGCTAAACAATAATTGAGTAATCATTTGTTGTCGAATAATTATTATTATTCGCTGCATATATATTATCTAATTTGATGTGGATTAAATTTGAATTCCACCAGCCATCGAATTTGAAGTCGAGATAACTGTAATCAAATTTTCATTGCAATACATTAGAAGACCTTGGCCTAAAAACAGGAAATGTCCATATTTTTCCATTTCAGTTTTATTGCATTTCTCGATTCCCTGTCTATGATTTCATGCAACTGTGCAAAGGTATATATTTTTTTTAATTCATAAGGCCCTCAGAAGAGCTCTCAAGAATATGCCAATTTTGTAAAAACAGTTATAGTCCAGGCCATTTTGCATAAAAAACAGCAAATCTGCAGTAGTTCTACACTTTTATCACCAGACGGCGACTGATGGATATCAGATGATAATGCTTGCGATGAAAGAAATCGGTCTCTATTGTAAAAATGTGGAAGCAGTACAAAACAAATTGTGTTTTATTAAAAAAAAATAGGTAATGATATGTCTAAGGTTTAGACTCTATACCAAGGGTGCCCAACCTTTTTTGCATTGGAAGCTATTTTCCAATTTAAAATTTTCTTGGGATCGACTTTTATTTAAAGTTTTTCCTTCTTCAAACTTAAAAATGTTTATTTTAAATGCGAAATATTATTAGATAAGTATGTGCTTACAAAATAATTAAAATTTAGTATTTTCGTATATTTTTAACCGGTTGGACACCCTTGCTCTATACCATATAAAATTTTATATTATGATTAAAAACTATTAGAAATACACATATTATTTGTTTTATTTATTAAATTTATAATTTTAGTCATGCCATTTGCTTTTCTATGTTTTCGATTTTGCTTTACAAAGGTCCAAGAAATTGTGTAAAAACAAAAAATGTCATTTACATTTCTTTTTGAATATCTATTTAACCAAATGTAATATATTGAAAATTAAACACCCATATAGTCATTCTCTGTGGTTTGTCATTGTCATCCGGGTCATTAGTGACGAAACACATGGAAATGTACAAAATCTCAACAATTTAAATTTGCTTTTAAGGAGTTACCTGTCAATTCTTGGTGGAAAGAGATTATATTTTAAAAAATAAAACACAATTTGTTTGTACTACTTCCACATATTTATAATATATATTTGTGATTGTAGATTAGTATTTAATGATTTGCAAGAGGTCCATAACATTTTAATTGTAGAATCTTTCATTTGATTTATGTATAATTTGTTTGTTAATCAATATTTTCTTGTCTCAGTTCATGAACCATCAGTTTTATATACCTTCATTTTTTCACTCAATTTTATATAAATACGCCTGTTATGTTTGTATTTTTATCAGTTGATAATGCTCGTGATGAGCGAAACCGGTCCTGATCATTATAAATATGTGGAAGTAGTACAAACAAATTGTGTTTTATTTTTAAAAATTTAAATTTGATAGTGAAATTCCATCAAGCACCCTCAGTCGATATCTTAAATTATATTTTCTCTAACTTTCTTGTAACTCACTTGAATCCATTTTTGAAGTATAATTCAAATATTAATTTCTTTGGTTTTGTTTTGTTTTAATTATAATTTATTTTTTTATAAATAGGTTCTTTCTGCTTGTAAAATTCATTTTTGGGAAAATTTATCTTTAGGTAAAAAAGCGTTAGTATATTACAATATTGTAAGAACTTATTATACGCCGTAAAGCTGAAATAGCTATCAGTTATTATAACTTCTTACAATTCACTCGGACTTTTCTATTTTAGGCTATTATATTGGAGTACTAGCAAATTAATGTCAATTCAATCAATACAATTTGTTTTAATTTTTTGGTGACATCTAACAATTTAAGCACTATGAAATATTCAGAACATTGACAAAGCGTAAGTGTATTTATTTAAAAAAAAACTTGAAATATCTGTCTTAGGATATAATTGAATGAATTATTTGTAGTATTCATTCAGATAAATTTATTTTTGTATGTATTTTTAATGTGAATGTATTCAGGTATGTGAGATATACATTTAACATTTCTGGAGTAGATAATATATAATCTATTTGAGGTACCTTATATAAACGGCATGAATAATTCAATTAAAATGTAAATATATTCAGAAAAAGTGATTGTATTTATGGAAAGTAAGATAGAATAAAAATACAAAAGGATCACGGATGTTTCTTTACCGTTGAATTCTCTTTCGTTTTTGTTTATAACCTACTCCTCCTTTGTGATATAATCCTAAAATATGACCGAATCTCACAAAAAAGGGCTCATGGTGTAGCAAGCAAAGCAAGCACACGAGTATCCAGAACAGGCGCGCAGAAGTAAAAGTGGGTGCTTAAAAATAACAAGGCACAAGCTAAATGAGTTTAATACTTGGATAAACAAATGGCTTTGAACGGCAAATGCTCGCGAAATCTTGTGTAAACCGGTTGAAACATCTGTTATCCTGATACTTGTAGGGAACAATGTTTTTACACTGCAATATTTAAAACTTCACAGGTTTATGTGTACTGTTTATGTCCCTCGCTGTGTGTTGGTAGGTCGGAGATCTTCAAAACAGTATTAATTGATAGCTGGATGTCTTGCTATCTATTAAACATTAAAGTCGACAGACTTTTACTTCTTGCTTTGTTTCTGTAATTACTTCAGGCTAATTATCAGGACTTTTTTCAGAGAGCTGGTGATGAAATTATACTACTCTTGATTTATTTAAACTGTTTATTCAATTGGGAATTACAGAAACAATATTTTGTGTGTTATTCGGTAGGGTGTTACAAAATAAGTGATAACCAAATTATGTTGTAATAGATATTATATAATACAAATTTGAGGGAGTTTCTTTATGATAATAATTATAGTTTAGAGAAATAGTTTAGAGAAAATGCAGTTAAATGCACTCATAGTCAATGCTCGAATTCGTAGATAAAATGCAATGTTTTAACGGTAATTTTTGGCTGGGTGAGAATATTTTTAAGGATGGTTCAATTGCTAAGTTCAATAACTACTTAATATTAAAATAAGGTAGCATACCAAATCCTTAACAGTACGCAGGGAAAAATGTGTTGGTAATTTATTTGGTAATTTTAGTTTTCTCGTAACTTTTTAAGAAATTTTCTCAATACCTTGAATAGAACTCGACAAAAGTTTTCCACATACAAATGACACTGAAATAAATTAATTATGCCTATTCCGTTTGACCGTATACCATATTACAGTTTTAAAACGAATAATCTCTGAGTGACAAGGAATGCAAATACCATCGTATCGACGCTGGCTTAAAATACTGAGAGGAAAACTTTTACCATGTAATACATCGAAGGTTGAATTGTAATTTTGTATACAACCATTAGGACAATTTTCAATATTTGTAGAATTACTTCAATAGTTCACGTCAACTTCATCATAACTAAAGCCAACATTAAAGCATTCAATCTTCTTTTAGACTTAACGTGGAGTAAGTGAAACTATACCAAAATATTTGTACATCGTTTTCAACCGGGGTCGATCCACTGCTGGATAAAGGCCTCCCTCAGCTCCCTCCACTCGCCTCGATTCCTAGCTTTACGCTGCCACGTACTTTCACCGAACCTGACAAGTTCGTATGAGGCCGCTTAATACATATATAATACTAATATCGCCTCAAAGTAAAACATTGAGAAGGTTCACATCCAAATAATTACCACTAGTCATGCCATAGCTATATGCAACGTTCATGTGATATCTACTATATAGGAAAAAATACATGTAGAGATCTATATGTTTGGTAAGTCTGTAGGTCACAACAACTCCTCCCAAACGGCGTACACCAGCGATGTGAAATTTTCACATGTCATTCTGGCTGCAATTGTTAGTTCAACTGCGCTATTTTCAACTTTCAACCCTCGACATATAACTTTTAGCCTAAAACTGAAAACGCGACATTTCATGAAAAAAGTAATAATAATAGTCGCCTAGCAACACAACAGCTCAACACTAATATAATATTCTGCAAATGTTTGTGTTAAATATTGAGTTTCACCTTTAAGATTTGGTAAAAAGTGAGATTGGTAAATTCGTACAACTTGGTGTGCATCAGGAATTGTCATCGAGGTTAGGATATGACTCTGATCGTATGTTTAATTTGTGGCGCTGCAGGAGCCATTATTAATTTCAAATTAACAAGCTGTCTATCGAGAAGTTCTGCGGCGCCATAACAAGAGTGCAGATGGCAAAATTGTCATCTTTTATTATAGCTGGTTTCAACTTTTAACATTATTATTAATTGTAGAATTAAAACATTTATTCAGTTATTTTTAAACTCTTTCCACTGTGACTATTATTAAGATGCTAACGACGTGTAGTAGAATAACACTATTACATTGTTTCATTGTGTATTATACTGAATCTGCGCGCTAACACTAATCATTATTGGAAGCTAGTCAAGATCAAACAGTTAGAGTTGGAATTGAAGCTGGCACCTCCAACCCTTCCCCAACCATCCCCCGGTTACGACAAGTGCCTGCTTTAAGTTATGTGTTATGTAATCGTGAATGCGGCTTAAAGGTGGAAATCTGGAGGGTGGCTTAGAGCAGTGTTTGTTAAACAGCACTTGAATAATAAAATACACATATAAGGTTTTAAGCAGCAACTTTTGTGCGTTATATTTCATTCACTGTTTCAAAAACATAATATTAACTAACACACATTGATTTATTAACACAGATACTGTTAAATACTGATTTAAAAGTTTGATTATGAATTACCTAAAAGTAAAACGTTAAATTCTGTAACAATTTACCGATCAAGTAATTTCACATGTATTATATTGAGAATAATGTATTAAACGAGTTTCATTTACCTATTTGTAGTCCATTTAAAAAATCGAATGAAGTGCTGATCTCTTTAAGAAAGTTTAAACAAATCGCACATATAAATATTACATTTTTTCATAATTAAAATAGGTGCTTATATAAATATTATATTCATGTATATAAGCAGTAGTACCTAAGTAGCACACAGTTTCTCAGTCAAAAAGATTGAAGATCTCTGTGACGAAAAGCGGGTAAAATCTCGGATAAGTCATTTTTAATCGCAAGATAAAGCGAAGCATTTTATCAAGCCGATTTAATGCGCCGACCTAAACAATGAATAATCACCAGTTAATGAGGTCCTCCCCCCCCCATGCCTTCTTTCTTACTGAGGACTCAGGCTGAAATTCTACCGGTGGCTTCAGGGTTGCCAGATGGGAGAGCCTTATCCCGATTTTCGGGGCTATTCGTTTCATTTATTTAGGGATTACTTTAAAATAAAATATTGAGGTAGCTAATGTATTTTATCGGCCGTGGCGTTCCAGTATTCATAGTTTCGAATCTTCAGGTAAATTACATTGAACACTCGATAAAATCGTACATGAAGACATCGGAGTAATTTAATGTTGATGATAATTACAATTGTAAAAATTAAATTTAATATGCAACGGTCAATACTAAAATAACTCCATATTTCATTGACACTAAAGCTTTATTCTGATGCGTTATGTAACTATTAATTTATTTATTTCTTTGTGTATTAATAAACAAATATCCATAGCAGTCTTTGTTGTTATACTTATGCTTTGATCTAAAATCATTAACTATCGACGTGTTTTATTACCTTTACGATAGAAACAATCTGTCCAAATTAAGACAAATGCATTTTAACTAATCGCACTGTACTTGCACATATTTATACTACAAACATCCGCTACTGAAAGCAAAAAAAACAAGTAATTAATGTTATTATTCAACCAATATGCCTTGTTCGACATTCCACCTTAAAATATAACATAATGTGTTACTCACTAATCACCTTTCAAGAATGCCATATTTCGTGAAACAATTACATGAAAATTGATTGCTAATATTTTATTGATAGCTAATCTAAAACTATATGTTATGTATATAATCAATCAATTGTTTTTCATTTGAAAATCCACACAAATTGGATTCGTGTATATTGATTGAATAAAAGCAATGGCACAATACTCACACTATGGCTTCAAATTTAGACGAGTGACGTAAAATGTTCGCTCTAATTGTCTTTTGTGGAAGTAACTATATCAATTATATAATAATAAAGTATATAAAAAATATCAAATACCATTTGGGCATCAACACGACATTAGATACGTATTCCTCGACTAAAAAACGAGGATTACTTTGTGTAGAAAATTTTCAATTTTTACCATAAGAGATTGTGGGCGACTTATAACGACGACCAAATAAAAGTTCCACAGAATGGTAAATTAAATGCAGATTTATATTAAAATGCCAATTACTCCGTCGGTAATATTTCAATGAAATAATAATCATGGCAGAGAGATAATTAAAACTCTTTCCATACCTCTCAAATAATAATGTGTTGCACAAAATCAAAACCCAATATTCCACTTAAAATAATATTTATTTAATCCAATAACTGACATAAAACTAATAGAAATTCAATGGATGTTGTGATAAAAATACATAGTAAATAGTACATAGTACAAGGTAAATGTACTCTTAGTTGAGCATGTACGAGTAGTTGACCTTTTTTCAATAAAAGTGACAAAAATAAGAAATGTATTCATGGGATTGCTCTAAATTGTAGAGTTCCTACTAGGGAAACCATCCTTTGTCGGATTGAGGAATTAACACATCACCATATATGTAATCGGGGTGTCATAGCGGCCATTTAAAAACAACACTTTACGCAGTATTTTACACAGTATTTTATTTTGAATTTCTTAAGAGAATTGTAAAGGATATCAGTGAATGTAAGCATATGCCACTTGATTCAACCATGAGTGGTCCTACAAGAAGCTCTGAGGCAACTCTGGTGCAATATTGTCATGAAACTTTCAGATCAGACATGGTCAACTGCTGAAAAAAAAAGTGGTCAACTACTGAAACCTTTAATTTTTTAGATGGTCAACTACTGAAACATTAACATGGTTGTTAAAAATTGAATAAAGTTTTTTGTAACAGACTTTCCTCATTTTTGTCTTATATTAATTAAGATATTTGATTCATTATGAATACACTTGATTTATCATCATTCGTTGTAATGTTATTTTTGTTGAATTTTTCTCTCAAGCGTTCAACTATTGGTACGTTTACCTTACTGCAGTAATTCAAGCAGTAATTGTATCTTGCATGATGTTTGTTAATCGCTTATTTAACTAACATAGAGAAAATACTGCAACTTTATTATCTTTATAACACTTTGAATACTAACAATTATATTTTAGACGAGCTTACACTAATGAACACTTCTCTGAGACAAAAGAAATGAATATGATTTATTTTTCTGTTTCAGGGTTAACGAAAGTTAAAGTCTATTTTAATTGCTTATTCATAGTAAAATTGTGATTATAATCAGCATATTTCAATCTTCCAAGAGGTTATCTCTGTAAATTTTTGTTAACACTTAATTGCTTAGATACATTAGATGTTTTTTTTTAACATTTAGGAAATGTAATTAAATTAAGAAAATTAAGTAATGAAAGCTAAATTTTTACATGTTGAAAAACAGAATATTTATTTCTGCAATGATTTATTGCCCCCTCCTTAGGACTGTTTATTTATGACCTACAACTATTAATAATAACGATAACGTAATTCCGTAACAGCTATCGGCCATTTTATTGTTAACCTATTAAAGGCGTACGTACATTTAATTTAAAAATATTAAAACACAACATGATATATTTAGTATAGACGGTGTTTTGGCTAATTTATGTAACCCTCAAAATTAAAATTGTTCAGTAGAGAGTAAAAGATGTTGTTATCGAAAACATCATAAGTGAGTTTCGTTAAGAATTTTTAAAATGCACTCCTATAAATTCTTATGTTTGCCGATACGGAATTATATTTACGTAGGGAGTGTTGGTATAATAGTGGCTTACATCAAGTAGCCGGGTCAGATTAAACCTATTTGTCATTTTAAACCTAAAACCAATGTAAAATGATGTTTCCCTTTCAAAAAGTGGTCAATTTATTTCTATAATTTACATCATTTGGCCGAGACCTGCTCTGTCGTCTTTAAAATGAGATCCAATCATTAGCTCATATTCGTATTTTTTGATAGTTACATCGATTGGGCAAAACACCATCGAATTGTATTAACACCATCTTTTATCTCTGTGAGGTTTTGACCGCTATAAGTTTTAATTTTAAATGATTGGATAATTATCCGTTCTATCTTTTGAGTCAAGAAACTTTATTATGGCTGCGAAAATGCTTAAATTTTAATATAATATTTTATTATTTATGACGTTGTTTATTTCGAGTTTCTATGCCAACGACCCCCAACAATACGGCTTAAAAATAGTTTGCGTTGTTATGGTAACATCGCAGCTGTCACATAAAGTAACTTAAGAACATGTGCACTGAGGTACAGCTAGATAGAATTCAAATTTAATGTTGGTGTCCCGCAATCCCGTAGGGAGCAGTACCGGGCGGTAAGTACAAATAAAAGGAAAATGATTCATTTCAATGTAATTTATTTTATGGAGTATTTTACGCCTTATTTAATGGAAACGGTACTTTCATAGTTGCGGTACTCCAGCAATCTCTACTGTTTAGCACAAAATACATGTAGAGATCTGTATGATTGTATGTCTGTCACTCGCAAAAACTCCTCTCAAACGGCGTACACTAGCGACGTGAAATTTTCATATATCATTCTGTCTGCAATTGTTAGTTCAACTGCGCTATTTTCAACTTTCAACTCTCAACATTTAACTTTTAACCAAAAACAGAAATCGCGATATTTTTGACGTTTCAATGCGGGATGAAAAAAGTAATAATAATAGTCGCCTAGCAACAGCTCAATACTAATAAATTCTGCAAGTGACAGTTGAGATAGTAATGCGAACGCAAATATTTATGTTAAATATTGAGTTTCATGTTTGAGATTTGGTAAAAAGTGAGTTTGGTAAATTCGTACAACTTGGTGTGCGAATTGGAATCGTCATCGAGAATTAGCGTATGACTCTGATCTATGTTTAAATTGTAGCTCTGTAGGTGTCATTATTAAATTCAGATCAACAAGCTATTAATAATTTCTGCGGCGTCATAACAAGAGTGCAGATGGAGAAATTTTCATCTCTTACTAAAGCTGGTTTCAAATTTTACCATTATTATTAATTGGTCGACTATATTTTGTGCCGGGTAAAAAATACTTGTTGTCTTTAAAGGGTACTATGTCAACTGAAAAATAGACTCATGTATGTATCATAATCACTTTAAAAGATAAAATTATATAAACTGATTCCAGATATATTAGGTTCTGAATAAGAAGGTATGAAATTTTCATCGTATGAAAGGATAAAGTTTATTGCAGTGTAGCCGAAGTAGAGTAAAACTTTGGGAAGAACTGTAATAATAAGCAACAGATATTATTCTAATTATGTATAATTTCATCCTCTTAATTTAAAATAAAATGAAAATAGAGCGTTAAATATTTTCAAACAATATTGAAGGATTTTAAAACGAATTGTTCTTTTCTATTGATGATGAAAACATTATTTTATCCAAGCACCTAATGTTAAAGATAATTATTACTTAAGTGAATAAATGTAACGTTGATTTTTACAAGTTAAAGAAATAAATACCCCACCTGTAGTCAAGTGGTCAATATCGTTGACTTCGGTTGCGGTGTTCACAGTTTTGAATCAAAAGTATGGACAGTATTATAAATTAATTTTCCAAACGATTTATGGATTTGTCTTCGAAGGTAAGAATTTCTGTGATATTCTAACAATTTTTTTGAAACAATGTCGTAAAAAATAATGTATTTCGACAAAATAGGTACAGAATAGTAGTCAAGAATAAAAATTGTCAAGTTAGTTAAAATTTTCAGAATAATCCATGGACCTGTCTTTTAAAAATTGGTTCAATATGAAGTATCATTGATTACACTAACATCCTGGTTTGTTAGCGAGAAAGTTGCACACCTACAAATCCTACAGTTAAGTGGTCTATTGGGGGTGAGACAAGACATCGTTTATTTGATTATTTCACAAAACATTTTAAAAAAAATGGTATGAAAAATATAAAAGTAAAATAAAATATTTTGGTGTATCGATTTCTGTGCTAAAAATAACAGCTATTTCATTGTTATAATGATAAAAATTCAAAATCATTATATTGAAACAAACATCTGAGCAAGATCGTATCATATCTGTTTGCCACGGTAAAGATGTTCGAATACATAAATTTTTGTGTCGAGCGGTCGGAAAATAGCTATTACAAAATAAAATGTGCCAAAGATATAGGAAATGCGGAAAAACCAAGCTCACGTTCAAATTTATTATCAGGCGCTCAGTAATCGACTGTTACGTAAATGATTTTTTTATGCAAACATGACCCATAATACATAAATATCGTAAATTACACGAGCCGCGAATTGGTTCCCATATATCCTGGGCGCAATTCCACATTCGCAAATCGTTTCTTTTTCGAAGTAAATGATCCTACATGCGTCTCTCTCAAATGAGTACTTATAGATATGCATGTCAGATAGTTTTTGCAGAACACATCTGTCAGTATATATTTAAATGTATTCAAAATCGTCTCTTTAGATCAAAAGAAATGAGACGATTACTTTTAATTTACAGCGACTACAAGGCTGCGGGTATTTGTTGTATGTATTTGTATGGTGTGGTCAGACCGCTACACACGCACCCGCACGCACAACCATGCAGTGGTCGAACAGACAGTTTCATAAATTGAGAATTCCATCCCACGCTTTTATCCTCAAAACGGGACGTAACGAGAGCGATTAGCTAATCACTAACGCTATCGTTATATCCCTACTCTCTTCGAAATAAAGAGAGGTAGAGCAACTGATTACCATGCCATCCTTTTCGAAAAAAAATGTTGAAATACCTCTTTTAAGAGGCTATATGCTCTTAAAAGCATTTGTAGTGGACATGTTTAAATTAAAAGAAAAACATGTTCAACATCTTTAAAGATCACACCATAATTTTTTGTTTAATAACCATTTGAGAAGTCGAGCAAACTAGATAGAACGTTGCTTATAATTCGTCTGACAATAATTTAATTCCCGCTGTTATATTGCAGTATTATATAAGATTTGCCTTGATCTGGCTATGTCTTAAAAACATGTCTGGGTTTTGTCACTGTTCAGATTATATTTTGAAAAACGTAATTTTGTTTACTGTCTCCGTGCTAAGCGCCCACATACCGAAATTCTCATGAAATATTGATAATCCCTCAACTGATTTGAGCTTATTACAAACGTTCTTATTACCAGTCACGGTTCTAAAACTAAAACGTTTTGGGTTGGGGAACCAATTGCCAAAGTTTTATCTGTCAGCGTGTAATCAATATTATATACTTATAATCGACAAAAAAATTTATTGTTAGACTAGTCTCTATTTTGAAATGGGTAAGTTGTTAAGAGGTAATTTTTTAGCATAAACGTTCAAGGTAGTAATTTTTTCACTGTCAATTCTTTGTGAAAAGGCATTATGTAATATTTTAAAAATAAAGCACAATTTTTTGTAGCACTTCCACATGTTTATAATGATCAGGACCACTTTCGCTCATCATGAGCATTATCAACAGATCGCGATCATTATAAACATGTGGAAGTAGTACAAACAAATTGTGTTTTATTTTTAAATTAGCAGATTTTTTATAATTTTAAAATCTTTTCTAATCTTTCGTCTTTCATTTTACTAAGCAAGCATAGAAAGACTAGGCTTGGAGGATGTATTATGAAAATAGAGTTATTTATAAAAAAAATCTTTTAAAAATTTCTTAGATAAACGAAAAAAAATTCAATTGTTCAATTAAATTTTAGTACAGGAATCACTGTTTTTCAGTGTTTATTTTTTACTATGTCAGTACTTCAGTAGAACATGTTATTAGAAATCGATGTATGAAATTTTCCATATTCGGATTCCGTCCTGTGAACCCGCAACCGATTTCACTCGACTGCAGAACCGATAAAATAATATATTTATAAATAAATTTAACATGTCCCGCGTTTTGCAAGTTCTTATGTTTTTGGATATTATTTGTAAATGAATGAATGTTTTCAAGTAACGATGAAATCGTCGTCTACATGAAAGACTCTAAAAAAGAATTAGACTTTTTGTGTTTTCCGAAACTTTGTTTGATTAAATAAATCTATAAAATTTGTGACTCATCAGCATTTGTGTCTACCATGTAATAACATTTGATAGTCTCTGTTATTGGATAGCGGAGGCACTCATAAATATCTCCAGGACTTAGGGATGACCCTTATTTTTATTTGTACGTAACCCGCTTAATCTGAATATATCTGTATTTAATCATTATATGAGTAGAATGTGTTATCCAACATTATGCAACGTAATATAAAAATAATAAATAAAATCAATGATACATACTTTTTAACAGCTTCTTTACAAATTAATCATTTTTTATATCAACGATGCATTGCATAATTATTGTGAAAACTAAATTGTGTATTCACATATTTGTGGCTAAAAATCAAAATATAGCAATCGAATCGAATATCAAAGGACGCCGTAAAACGGGTTTTTTTTGTAATTTTTTCCACACAATTAAAAATAATTTTGAATATAAAGACACGTTTATACATGTCATACGCATGGCTGTGTATAATAATGCTAACCGATGTTAAATATTACTAACACTATAAGCTTTCAATTATCATTGAGTCAGAATTTTTGCAAAGACTTGACGCAACTCAAAAAGTGGGTGGGGTAAGGATATTTTAAATATCTAATCGATCAGTGCATTTAAATAAAAATCACTCCAGCCATTTTAACTGTTGACAATTTAGCTGTGGAAATATTGTTTTATTTTTTAGTAAATATGACATACCAATCATTTTTGTGGCTTAAAAAAATGTTACACGGGCGTTACATTACCAAGTATACTAAAAAAATGAAAGTTGTTGTTTTGTAAGAGAACTCATAAAAATTGGTAATAGCTGTAATTAAAAAAATATTTATGAGTTGCAGCTATATTTATTTTAAGCTTTGAATAGGAAATTACCGAAAACCTAGGATAGAAAAAAAAAAGGATAGGCCTAGTGGTTAGCTAATCACTCTCGCTACGCCCCGTGAGGATGGGATGAATGGCTGAGGAGAGAGTTTTAGACAACGCAAACACTAAGACTACGAACATAAATCCATAAATCGATTGAAATATCAATTTATCTAAACTGTCCGCACCGGGAGTTGAACCCGAGACATCCGTACCCGTAGCCCATGACGCTAACAACTGCGCCACGGACGCCGACAAATATACCTTATATACATTATTAAAACAATTTTCTTCTATTGTTATTAAATTTTTATCAATATGGTCTTACTTGTAACATGCTTGCAACAATTGTGTTTTTTTGATACTTTGGAACCAAATTTTTAGCACGTAACACTGTGTTACATATTTAAAAAACCACCTAGGAAAATTCGTATTTTTTTTATTTGTCATTTTTCTTTTATAAGTAACCCTAGCAAATAAATATATAGGAAATTGTATTTGCCAAGACAAGTGCTTAGATTTTTTAATATGATCAGAAGCAGTTTTCCTCAATACTCGAATAAAATAAGTACCAAAAATTACGCTTTAATTGTCTTTTTACCGAATATTTAACTCAATTAGAATGATTTTTTTGTTGCTATATCACGCTTACGCCCATTTTAACGGAAAGTGTTGATTGACAACTGGTCGTAAGTCAGTTTCTTTAGATGGCTTGATATCAACCAACTTAGAGGCATTCAATAGGTTATCATCGACCAAAGCATTACATGAATGCATTTCGATACGAATGCATATTATATTGTTTGAAAAATAAATACATAAGATAGTTTTTTATGATATTCGAACGTTTAGGTGCATTAGCAAACAGAACAGAAGCAAGCAGAACATCGACCAATCAACGACTGGAGTATAAGGATTTTACTTGATTATGTTGGTCCTGTTGAAATTAATTGATTGAATTCACATTTAATTGGTATGAAATATCAAATTATTCAAATTCGGATTATTGAGATTTTGTACACTTCCATGTATTTTGTCACTAACGACCCGGGTTTCGCCTTTCGGCATCTTTAGGCATTCGAGCACACGAATGGACTCGAACCGACAGACAGTAAACAGTGTCTAACGTTTATATAGAAGATACAAAAATCACTGGTAATTCCATAAGAAGTTGGAAAGCGACAATTCGGCACTCTGTAAATGTGGTGTTTACAAAATAAGGATTAAGGCAATTCTCGAAATTTTAACTCAGGTATCAGTGTGGCTCTCAGACGTATAATATCTTACCTCGTAAATAATATTTGTCGTATTTGTATCTTCTATATAAACGTTAGACACTGTTTACTGTCTGTCAGTTCGAGTCCATTCGTGTGCTCGAATGCCTGAAGATGCCGAAAGGCGAAACCCGGGTCGTTAGTGACAAAATACATGGAAGTGTACAAAATCTCAATAATCCAAATTTTGATATTGAAATTCCATCAAGCACCCTCAGTCGATGTCTTAAATTATATCAAATTATTCAGTTTTACATTCATCTTATCCTATTATCCTTTTGAGATATTTTAAACGACATTTTCAAACTGAATTTGAATACTATCTAAAATTATAATTGTTGGCAATAAGACAGTAGAATTTTTTAAGGTGTTAACTGGCAATTCTTAGTGGAAAGCCATTATATTTTTAAAATAAAACAAAACTTAGTTTGTACTACTTCCACATGTTTATAATGAAGTACAGGAAGTACTACAAAATATTTGTGTTTTATTTTTTAAAAAAGATAGAAGAATTATTACTTGAATATGTATGTACTACAAATTATTCATTCAAGAGCGTGGCTATCACCATCAATGATAATTTCAGAATAGTATCGAAATATCTATTTCTAATATGGCACATTTTATGTAATTTAAGAGTTTTAATAATTTTTGTATGATATATATTATAATGTTTATTTTTTTAGATTTAGAAGTCCAAAGAAGAGCTGCAATTCATCTTTTATTGCTCGGGAAACCAGCTCAAATTGGCAGCACAATTCTTCAGCCATTGGATTCTCAACAGTTTCTCAAAGCTAAAGTGAAAAAACTCTGCTCACTGACTGTTCTAATGACTTGGCAAAAACGGTGGTTTATATCTCCTCGGGGTAGAACTACCCATCTATTCTTCTCAGATATTCTCTTTCGTCAGAATGCAACATGGTTTTCTCCAGATCACTGGACTTCCCAATTTATCACTGGTCATGGTGCGTTTAATGCCAAATTATATAAGTTTAAAATTAAACCAAACCCATATTGTCCTTGTGGTGATAAAAATCAAGATTCTGAACATATTCTTTGGGATTGCCCAATTATGTCCATTGAAAGAGATATTCTGTATTTGTCCTGCAGAAATAGTCGCGATGGTCCTATAGGACATCCGGATCTGGTTTCTTCTCCGGAGAACTTTTATCAGTTCAAAAAATTTGCGGCCTCCTTTGGAGAAAAAGTTTACCTTCCCTGCCCCTCACCATTTAATCCTTAATTGTTGCCTCACCATAGAAAGTTCTGTGTATTTAAATTAATTGGTAGTTGACGACTTTAATATAATTATTGTGTACTCATCATATTCCTTTAAATGTTACATTATTATTATTTCTTATTGTTACTTATATTATAAATATTTATTGTGGACTTTATGTATCATTGAGGAGACATGATCTCCGGTATGATACAAACAAGTTCATCGCATTAAAAAAAAAAAAATTTTGTTTCTATTTCTTAATTATCATGAATTGTCAATTACCATTTGTAATTGCACTATCAATGCAAATTACTTCCGTAGTTAGATTTTTATTAAGATGTGGAACGCTCGACTTGAACAATTTTCTTTCCATCGATGGAGGAGAAACGGAGGCATTTTTAAGCGCTTTGAGTATAGGGAGAAGAGCAAGTGTCCCCCAGACGATAATCTTATTTTAATGACAATGCCGGCTTACACTTGCAGATGCACTGGCAAACCTTATGCGCTCAAAAACAAAACCCGGCGTCACCGTTTTGCAGCAAGTAGACGACAAAACACTAACTAGGGTTGGTAATGATTTTCTTAATTGAATTATGTCGTCATTTAAACTTCTGAATCCCGTAAATCTATTTTTTTAAATAATTAAAAACCTGATCTGAATTTTTTATACGAAATTTTCCTTCAATAATATCTTGTTAAATTATTTTTACATTTATCCGCTTCTTATTTTTAAATTGATTACATTTAACAAGGAGTTGTTATAGATCATTCGCTTAACCCTCCATTTACAGTGAAAAGGGATAAAACTACATGCTATTAAATGTATATTTATTAATAACACTCACACATATTGATGGTCTTAGATACAGATACATCAATCTATTGAAAAATCAATGGACTTACAAAAAGGTCAATATTCAATATATAAATTTAACTTATCATTTATGGCAGGTGTAATATTTTTGTAAATATGAAAATAAATGAAAATGTATGCAAATCACACTTAACGTGTTTTATTAATTAATATTATTATGACACGTGTTATGTAGTTGTGTTAGTTTCAAAGCAAAAAATGAACGTTTTATTGTGTTTAATTTTGAATTATAAGCCCGACATATTTTCAGTCAATTAAGCAATCCAATATTCCCAATATTAACAAAATACCAATCCCGGTAATTCGGTAAAAATTACCTATGAAATGGTAAAAATTAATTCATGTAGACAGGAGCAGACAATTTTGACAGCAATTTGGTTACACGTTTTTTTGCATTATTTCATACAAAAAATCTATATTTAGTCATAACGTTGATTCCGCCAGTGAAGCTCCCGTTATTAAAATGTCGATTGTTTTAAATGTTAAATTGATAAAACTTTCCTTAAAACGGATTCAACAAATAAACAAAAACTAATTATATCGAATAAAATATATTAGCAGCAAACTATTAGTTTATTTGGAAATACGTTTACGGGAAAAGGATAGACAATAACCTAATTTTAAACGGTGTTATAATGAATTACATTTTTTTTATTAATTTAAGATATCGACTAAGGGTGCTTGATGGAATTTCAATATCAAATTTGAATTGTTGCAATTTTGTATATTTCCATCTTCAGGCATTCGAGCACACGAATGTTCGACTTCGATTTTGTCTGCTTGATGGCTTGGAAATTTACAAAATTTCGACAATTCAAATTTAATTGCATATATAAATTTTTTATAGAATGTTTACTAGAAATAATTTTTTAAATTTAAAATGTAATAGCATAGTATTTTTTCTATTGCATTTAGGTGAATATATCTGAATCTTCAAATTTTCGTTTGAATTATATCATGTATTTAATTTATCAGATAATTAAATGAATTTTAAAATGTATTAATGTAAATCGTTTTTTTTATATACTAAAATTGATTTTATGTATTGGGCATGAAATTTGTCAAATAATATTAATTTGATGAACTATAAAACTCTTTTCAATATTATCACCATAATGTTTAAAACGTATTTCATATATTTTTAATCATATATTATCAAATTAAGATGCGTTTAATTTAAATTTTGATCTGTTCACTAAAAGATCCAAGGAGATTGTTTAAAACTACTTTTTTATTGATTTTAATTCAATCATGTCTGAATTTTATCTTTATTTTTTTCTTGACTTCTTTTTCTTTACTTATATATTATTAATATCATGTAATAAATATAAAATCAATAACATACACAATGCTCATATATACATATTATTAAATCGAATATTCATTGAAATTGCAGCAGTAACGGATACAAATTAAATTTAAAACGTAAAAAAATACTTATTTATCAATCCCAGAATCCCGGGATCCCGAGTCCGGGGTTGGATACCCTAAATTCCACGTGTAGTATTATATGAGAACACGTAACGACCTCAACAAGTATTACTTTGATTAAATTGTACCTAGCACGGAATATTTAAAAAAAATCAATTTTTTGCCATCCCTGAGCGGAACAGCTTCCCATCGAGCTCATTATTATTGTAAAAATTTGCATAATTCCCTAAATGAGTCACATTGAAATGCAACATTTTTTTACTACCCGAGGCTCTCTTCTAAAATAGCACTTTCCAGATTTTGGTTTGGCTCTGCATAAACTTTCGCACACCACTGCCTGTGAAAAAAACTATTCACCGCTAATTTTTTGCCTCGTTTTTAAAGAGTGAATTTTAATCAGCGTGTCTGTTCTTTATATTTCCGGCCCCCAATTATTTTTATTTACTATATTCCTACCGCTTTCATTCATATTTATAAAAAAATATCGTTATAAAATCTTGACACTGGGAGAATCAGAAGGACTTATCATTCACCATAATAGTTCAAAATCACGTTACCATACAACTCCAAAATATTAAATAAAATCGTTAGGGGTATTTGGAAGTATATTTAACATTATGCAGTTTTTTCGACTGTATCTTTGTGAGGTTTTAACCGTTTTAAGTTCTATAAATTTCCAATGATGGATAATATTCCGTTCTATCTTTTGAGGTGAAAAACTTTATTATGGCTGCAAAAATGATTAAGAAATTTACTATTTTAATATGATATCATTTTTGACATTTCTAATATTGTTTATTCCCGGTTGTCAACGACCAACAACAATATTATAACTCAAAAATAGTTTGCGTACAATCTTAACAAATAATTTTACAGAGTATGGCATTGAGATCTCATTTGGGTATATTTGAAGTAACAAGCAAATAGTTTTAGCCTGATTATATTTTTAACAGCTAACATTGCATCCTAATAATACATCTACTTCACAACGAATATTAAATGCAAGTCTATCCACTCTTTCAGCGCAAGCAGTAGTGTCTTTGTAAATATGACAATAAATGCCATCGCTTGCCAAAAAGATACAGTCGAGGCGCTTTGTCTGGATGGGCGGGCCTTTATTTGAGTTTTCAATTGTGCATTAGCACTTTGTATTGTATTATTGAAGAGCCGACGTGGTAACTTTTTATTTGGACACAAGAGCCTGCCTCGAATAGAAACAAATGAATGTAATCCGACGCTCTGCCAATCCAGCAGAAATCAGATTTTGGAATTTATGTACAAGCGAAAAATTTTATTACCTCGTTACTTCTGGTATAAGTAACTCGTTTGATTTGATTTATATAAGCATACTTACTCCTTATTTTTGTTTTTATTAAAAACATAAAAAAAAATAATTCTCAAACTACAACAAGGCAATAAGGCATTATGTCAGGATAAATTTGAACTATGTCGCTTTTATTTAAAAATGATCTTCTTACCGATTTGGTTTCTTGGTGAAAAAATCATGAATTATAATAAATTGTTCCAAGAAAACATGTATCAGCGTGTATCGCCCTCAGTGCAATCAATATTTTATAATATTGATTGCACTGAGGGCGATTCAGCTTAGTTTTAAAATTATTGTGTCATTCGCTAAATGCAAAAAAAAAAGAAGGACTGCTGCATTTTTTGTAGAGTAAAAATAAAGTATTTATTTATTAAAAAATAAACAGTAAAAACCGCAAGAGTTAACAACATTTCGACATTAAGGCATCAATGTGACACATCATATTTTTTTACTTAACTTTTAGCAATTTTCAAGTCATTCGCTTGAAAATTGTATGTGTTTGAATTTAAATTAGTTCAAATCTTTGTAGAAAAAAAAAATGTTACTATTGCGTATCAAAACGCATTCAATTTTTTAAAATGAGTGAAGATGATAAGTTTTAAGTACGTAACTGAAAATCCATTTTTAGAGATTGCCACTATATTTTTAAGTCAATCAGTATACGACTGGTTTTCCAGTACTACCAGCAAGGGGTTGAAAAATCGAATAAGTCTATCCCATTGAAAAAGTATTTTATTATTCGAAAGCTTGCTTTTGAACATTTCTAAACTGCCGGGCAGTTTCCACTACTCACCGTTTTAAGGATTGAATGGGCGGGAAGAAATTTAGACGTCAAAGACACAAAAATGCAGCTGTGCTGGGATTTAAGCCCGTGAGCGCAGTAATCGAAGTCATCGTCGTTAACCACTCCTGACTGTTGAATCGTTACCGGTTATAATAACTTTGATTCGTGGTTAAAATAATTAATTATGACATCTTCAATGAAGACTGCTTCATATTATCATTTAGGGAGTATATAATTTACAGAGTTATTATTTTTCAATTGCAAGACGAAACTACGTTTCTTTGAATATCTTAGAAAATCAAAATAGATTTAATTGTCAGATTTCATAACTACATTTAATTTAAACCATAAAAAAATATCAGTCTAGACGTCGTTGTACACAAGAGCATTAAATATAAATAGTAAATGAAAGTGAAAATATATTAAGCTCTCATACAATAATCAGAATTCTATTCAAATATGTACCAAAGGGAAATTCGACGAGAAAATTTTACATGAAAATCTGTTAGGGTGATATTTTCCAAACTTTTCTTCACTCAAACTGATCTGATATCAAAATATTATACGATCAGAACTGTATTTCAAGAGATCGAAAAACTTTATTATTGGACAGAAATTTAAGACTGCCATATTTCCTTTAAACCATGTTCGCTCTCAATGTGTAGGAAGATTTGAGCTCCTAATGGAGCATTTAAACAGATGCTGTTTCATGAGAGCAGTTGAACATCATCAGAGTATACTTATTAAAAGGGAATAAAGAAAAATAGTAGTTAGCTCATAGATATTATATTCCATTACGTCTCTGTTTGAAGACTGGATCGAAAGGGAAATATCGTGGAAAATTTATGCTTTGGAATACAAATACACAAAAAATTTCAACAATCAACGAAGGGAAGTGTCCATTTGGGGATTGAGTCTTTGACTATGCAACCTAGTGTGATACTATAATACTATCAATTGGTATCTGGAAATATATACCCCATCTTACATATTATATCCTTACCAAAGAGTTTTCGATTGATAGACTGACAAACAATCTTTACAAAATTATGTGTTGAAGGTGATAATTAAGAAAATATATACCTAAATGAATTCATTCTGGTTTACAACTGTAAGACATAAAATACAACAACGCAATATTTTTTACATAAATAAATTTTAAAGTATCTTTAAATAGTTTTATAAAAAAAGATTGTTCAGCATTTCAGCATTTTCTACAGAAAATTTATTATTCATTTATTTTTTTTCAATATTTTATTATCACAGCAGCTCTTGTGGCAAAAAAAAGGATAATTTCTTGATCATTTAGACCAATTTCCAATGGTGGAAAAGCATTATATTTTAAAAATAAAACACATTTTTTTTGTGCTACTTCCATATTTTAATAAAGATCGAGACCGCTTCGCTCATAGCGAGTATTATCAGTAGAAAATAGTAAAGTTATTGGGTAAGTTTTCTTGAAAACACTCACTTACTTTTACTAGTCATGGCATGACGAAAAAACTATAACTCTATTAAACAGAATAATTAAATACTGAAACATTATTGAAATATTTTAATAAAAAATGATAATCTTGTATCATTAAAAGTTCTAATTAAATTCCCTTTCAGTAAGCACAGACATATTTTACTACGCAGAAAGTATGATTTTACGAAGATCAAATTTTGTTTGATTATAATATTTTATATGTACAGGCAGTAAATACCATCCAACTAATTTATAAAGAAATCATATTAAAAATAAAACAATACGCCTTAAAATTGTACATACGCTTGGGTCTTTTATTTAAGTTTGATAGAAAGCCAGTCCAAAATAAAATATTTAAATAAGATACACTTTCGGAAAGTCTGCCCAGGGTACATTTATATTGGGAGAAGGAATATAAAAGCGCCTTTGCGTAAGAGGCATCAAACGAAAATAAAACGTTACAATTTGAAGCCGATAACGAAAACAAAAGAAGAAACAATAAAGAGAAAACGTAGAAGCGAGAAATACAGGAATAGTGGAGCACACCTGATAGAGCTAACCAGAATACGAGAGTATACATTCACGGAGATGAATATACACGTACACATTGACAAATCAGGCGACACCAATCATATTAAACTGATTTTCACCATTTGTTTCCTGTACTTCTTTCTGTGCTATCGACTTATGAAAACTAAAGTTTTAAAAATATTTTCTGATAAAATATTATTCATAATTTGAATGATTCTAAATTTGGATTATTGAGGTTTTGTACACTTCCATGTATTTTGTCACTAACTACCCGGGTGACAAAATACATGGAAGTGTACAAAACCTCAATAATCCAAATTTAATATTGAAATTCCATCAAGCACCCTCAGTCGATGTCTTAAATTGAATGATTCTGTTAACAGCTATTTTTTATAAGACCAGCAATACGTTCTATCAACCATAAAGAACACATTGTTTGAACAATAAACTATATTCCAATTAGATATACTCGTATTTATTACTTGAGTTTTCCTGTTTTAATATACCTCTCACTGCTTTCTTATTTTCCGTCGACTTTCTCAATTTACCGCTAGTTCATAAGTAAGAAAATTGTATTTTGACAATCATTTTCACGAGTTTGTTGAGCTTTAATCAGGCTATGGAATTTCGTAACTGAGATATTTTTCTTTGTTTGCCTGTGCGTTTTGTTGGAAATCTTCCATTAAAAAATAAGACTAGGAAGTTCTTCGGAGAACGCATCGTGTGGCCAAAGTATACTAGTTATAAACACTTAATTATTTTACCTTTGACATCATTCTGGAATTGGCGACAATATTTCTGTTAATCTATTAAAATTATCTGATCATAATATCAAAAAGGTGCTCGATAACTGTTGTACGCACACGATAATATTACGAAGACGGGAAAAGCATGGCAGTGAAAACTGCGACAACAAAATTTGGGGTCCGAGAGACTACAGGATTCGAGACAAGGAGATTAGGGGTCTGAAAGGCAGAGACTGGCAGTGACATTCGAAGGTTTCAATTGACATCTATTAATAGAGTAAGTGTTTATTTACTACGAATTGTATAAAAGAAACCAAAATTATCCACGTTTCAAAATATATATTCATTCATATTTCTTAGTGTTATCTATTAGAATCAGGTAATACTGCAACCAATTCTACCACGTGATATATTCTGAATATAAATATACTAGTATTAACTACCCGGTTTCGCCCTGGATATATTTAAACTCATTCTTTATTCATTACCACGTTCACTTTCCATCAAATCATAGAGTGTAACTCTTTCATGGAATACGGCAACTTATATACCACGATTATATACATATAGCGTTTTTGGCCTATACATAGAATAAGTAGGTGTGCTTCATCATGGTTGCTTTGAACTTCCAAAGATAGACAACAAAAATAAAAATATTTTCGTTTGCGTTATTTCGGTGCTAGCTAACGTTGACAGTTGAAAGCTGAAAGTTGAAAATATCACCGTAAACGGTACCTGATGTTATACTCACAAAATAAAGTCCATCAATGAAGAATAATGTTAAAGGTTGAAAATTTCAAAATAGCACAATTAACCTTGAAATGACAGCCAGAGTGACATTTGCAAATGTCACGTCGCTACTATTCACCGTTTGGGAATAGTTCTGAGTTGACAGATAGACATATTGATTAATGTGTTTTATGTTTTGTAGTATGGATAATACATATATTAAAAATAAAGCCAATTGCATGTTCTTATTCTATTATTTAATCATGACCGCTCCCGGTGTGAATCATATGGACTCCCAATAAAACATCTTTAAAGATGTAACTTGTCACTCAAGCTCCTTATAGGCTTAGAAGTAAGTTGATTGTTCTGCCTATAGCTTGTTTACTTGTAATAAAATTCTGTAATATTAGAGGTTATTTATTTATTTGAGAATGAAAATTACAAAACATGGCATAACAGCTGACGCAATGCATCGTGCATCCTGACAGTATATAAATATATTATAACAAAAAAAAATACCTAAAAACATTTTTAAGAATTTATAAAATAGAATAAATAGCAAAAAAATATTATGTACATATAAACTCATATAATAAAAAATATTTAAAAAATAGTACACAAAATTAATTGCTGAAAATGACCATATCTCTGGGCAATGAATTGATCAGTCGAAAGACCCTTGCAGCTTCCAACTCATATGACAGACGCGAAAAACAAGTTATAAAAAAAATGTTTGATTGTGGTTTTGGCCACGTAGATAAAAAATAGGAACATGTAAGTACAGTATCATAAACTCGGCCCCGAAGAAATAGAAAAAAACGCGTTCGAAAAATCGAAAACAATCTTCGAGCCTTAAGAGAGAGAAATAATAACACTACTAAAAGAATTTTGGTTGGATAGTATATCTAAGGTGCATAATTATCAATTATACCAATGTTCATTAGGTGTCTTTGTTATTCATAAATCAATCATGAATACGAATTCTTTCTGCATTGACTCCACAGAGTAAATAATTTTCTAAAAGAAATATTTTACAAAGTTTTTTAAAAATATGTCAGATAGCTTTGATAATGTTTAATTGCAAGAAAAAAAAATAAATGGAAAATCTAAATACATGAAGTTATGGTATCGACTGAGTGTGCTTGATGGAATTTCAATATCAGATTGAATCATTAAAATTATACACAATTTCATAAGTTTTGTCACTACCATCTGCAAGATAGGAGGGTGGATAAGGTAAAGAAATACTTTTAAATAGGGTTTGGTTGAGTTAGTGAGAATCCAATAGTGGTTAATTCATTTATTTACCATGAGAATAATCAGATTTTTTGTTGCCTGCATATAAGGACTGAGCTAAATACGGAATAATTGTTATGTTGACATTTTCGTCAAAATTTATCCCATGCTTTGGAAACGGGGGCACACCATTGAGTTTTACAAGCTATCCATTCCGCAAATTCAAATGTTCGACTTCCTTTCAGTCTTGTGCGAACAAACTTGCGCCCACCCCCGCCCCCATTTCGAGCTTGGGGCGAAAATTGCTGGAGCAACAGTTTATAATAGCGAGCCACGCCGTACATTACTTGGGCGGGTGTCTATTTCTAAACATGTAAAGTGCTTAACTGACACACCAAAATTA
This sequence comes from Himalopsyche phryganea, assembly GCA_022494535.1. Lineage (NCBI taxonomy): Eukaryota > Metazoa > Arthropoda > Insecta > Trichoptera > Rhyacophilidae > Himalopsyche > Himalopsyche phryganea. The sequence goes on along the minus strand of JAGVSL010000069.1, from coordinate 931,116 downwards.
CATGAGTTAAATTAACGAAATATTTCAACATTTAAAGTGAATACACAATTTTAAGTACGTTATAACAAATCTTCCATGTCAAAGAGAAAATTTCTTTATATTTATATTATATTAGAATAAAAGCTTATAAAGCTTACCTATTGATTTAGAATTGCATCTTTACCCACAGTCAACCTTGAATGTCTTATTTTAATTTCTTAAAAATCTTCAAAGCGATGGCGTTATGTGGAAAATACACACTTGTAAAATTGAATACTATTTTACTTTGCAGTAAAAAAAAAAAGTATTCTGACATTAGAATTAATTAACTAAAATGATCATAATATATATAATACTCTGTTATCTGCCTTGTTTGATTAGTCGAACGAAATCGTTGTTGATTGGTTTTATTTTAAAGTTCGATATATTTTTACCATATATGGAGTATATGGCCTCCTACGGAGGTATATCAATATAAGTTTTTCAATGAGAAATGATTTTTATGAAACAGTCAGTACGGGGACTTGAACCCAAAACATTCGTAGCCACAGCCAACGACGTGTACAACTGGACCACGGAACCAACCCAAAGCTTAATATAGTCATACTAAAATTTTCCAACGGTTGATTTTTAGTTTTATAATTTTATCGTCAACTTTTTGGTGTCAATTTTTCAACATCAAAAAAGGTATGGCTTGTAAAAAAGTGTAAATCCGTAAAATATTATTGCGCATTCGTTCTACGCGGTTGTGCAGATATTTAAAGAAGTACAGTTGCAAGCCAATAGATGAAATATGAAAAGTTATGATGCCAATTAGTTATGATAAGTTAAGTTATGTTTTCTACCAAAGTAGACAATAATTTATTTTTTTATGAAAAGTGTTTAATTTTAATCAGTCGCCTTATTTTTTCATAAAAATGAAGGGAATTGTGCAGAAGTCTGACAGCTGATTCTCAATGTCCATTTTTTCAATTTTACAAAATTACTATCTAAATAAAGATGGCGAAAGCATTGTTTATAAACCATTCCATTTCACTGTTTATTATTGAAAAATCCTTTATCTTTTTTTTTGTTATTATTTCACGTTTTATATATATATAATTATTACGATAAAAAATACAGCACTTCACCCCAAAAGCACAGTACAACATATTGTCGTTGTTCAGAAGAAGACACTAACTGAAAAACACTAGTTATGAGTAATTGGACATTGCATTGGTAATTGGAAGTTTATCAAATGTTTGAAATGCCATACCTTTTCCATTTTATTTGTTTGTACAAAACTGTTTTGAAGTAAGAGTGTTATTTATAAAAATATGTTTGTTATTCCATACGATAGAGATTGAAATAAGGAATAGTTTGGTATAACTAAATCAATATATCATTTTTTCGATGTAGTGTTTTCTTCCAGAACAGTGACGATATAATATATATATATCGTAGCCTGCAAAATATATATCCTCTCCTGGGAGTCCGGTGTATGGTCTGAATTCTTCATAATAATGTTAGGTTTTTACTCCAGTGAAATTATGTAGTTTTCGCTTACTATTTTTATATCAGCCATCATCGATATGTAACTTGATAAAACCTTGCGTCATTTCTCTTGGACTGCAGCTGCTCTATCACGTATTGCCAAGGAACTCTGCTATCTTAACGATGAAGTGTGTACTCTTGGATGGGCCTCTTTATGTCGAGTATCACTGCAGCATAGTATTACCAAGGTTTGACAGTTTTAATAATGTAAATGTATACGTACAACAATATCAACTGGAGCATTGACATGTAAACCAGAACTGAATATACAATTAATTCGTCAAAATGAAATGAATGTCGGTGCTATCTAGCATTAAGTGTACCGTTACAGCTATCAAATGAATATTCAACAGTAAAATGTTATTTCACAAAGGAAAGTAAACAAAAATCAGAAAGCATAACATAAAGTATTATCTTTTGAATATCCACGAAAAGATTGATACATAATCAATTAAATTTAATAAATAAAGTACGTAAGTAAAAGAAAATTAAAGTATTTCAACCATGAAAATTAACAAAACCAGAGAAAGATTTTGACAAATACTTAAAATTACATATTCACAATGTGATTAAAATGTCCTCTGTCTTTAGTCCTCGCAAATTATTATTTATAGATTTGTTTGTGTAACAATTTTCTCTCCGTTTTGTATAATAATATGATTCCGTCGAGAATTACAAAAAAACATGATAAAATAGTTGGTTATCCCACAAGCAGATATAGAATAGAGTCGAGAGTGAGTTTTGCTTGCTCCAAAGGCGGCGCGTGGGAAAGGGGAATCGTATTTAACAAAAGAAACGTTGCACGTTGGAGTGTATGTATGATGATGTGTGTGTGAAGGTGGAAAGTTGTTTAGGGGGTGGGATGCAGGACGCCTCTGAGCCAGCACAACCAGTGTTAACAACGAGATCTATTCAGGGCTACCTGTTCAAAATATTTTTCTGAAGATTCAATTAGGTATTTGATTCATTTAAATCTGTCACGCGTTCTCATGGTTTTGGTATAGTCATCATTTTATTTTCTGCTATCCACTTAATATAAATTAAATTTGTGAACAATTTAATACCTACATCTCGGTGTTCACAATACCATCGACAACGCATATAACGCGCATAGACAAATATTTATCAGAAAAGTTATATATAAGCTCAACCGTGTAGATTTCAATAATAACTGGTAATCAAAAGTGTGTCAATAGGATTAGAAAATAATAAGGACTGATCAGTTCACTTACTGTATATCATCATCTCAGAGGGCACATCTCATAACTCCCCAGTAAATAAAAATTAGTTAAATACAACTAGTTCAACAAAAATATGTCTTAAAAACTCATAATGCAAAATCTGGTGAAGAATCGATATTAGTTTTCCAAGACGAACGTTTTTTGAGTACTTCACACAGAAAATCGTGTTTTTTTTATATTGAAATGTCATCATACAGTAATTACGTTATACCTTAAAGTTGAGACTAGTAGAGTTACGAGCTTTATACTTTTATCTGACGATATGCTATGTTAATATGCTTGATATGCTTGATAATAAAAATAAGGTTATAACACTTACAACCTACTAACATAGATGCAGGTTAATTAATAGCGCTACATTAACCATGTGTAATTTTTATGATTAATTAAACTGTCAATACAAAATAGAAAGCCGATTTATAAAAACAAAAAAAAGTTTAAAGAACTTATTTCACAGTTTAAAAAAATACTCTGGGCCGGCTTTGCTCAAAGATTTATCATTTTCACCACCTGATGGTGTAATAAATTTGTGGAATACGAAAAACAAAGTTTCGTGTAATTTTACAAATATAAAAATATATTATTTTAGAAGCATGCATATGTTTTAAATGTTAATAAAAATTATTCCAAGTGTAGATCAAAGAAGTGATATCCCTGATATAGCAGTGGTGAAGGTAAAGAAAAACTGACAAGAAAGAAAATGAAGAAGTATGCAAGAAGAAGAAAAGCGAGCCTTGCGGCTTTGTGAAGAGTTTTCGGGTGGCGCCACACTTCGTCTTTATGTACTCAGGTAACCAAAGCGCGATAATTTTATTTATTTTGAGAAACATAGGTGGCAGTGTGTCGAGCTGTCAGAAGAGGCTTAAGATTGTAAAGCTCTCGGTTATTGTTATGCTAATTGCTAAAGGAGTGAAGTTGTACTGTGTCAGAGCTGATTACGAAATTTGTATCACGGTAGTGTTTATTTAATAAAGACAAAATCTCTCGCACGGAACATTTCACTTTTATTTCACAAATTTCATACCTTTTTTTCTTCTTTGTGGAATTCGTTTTTCAATACTAATTTGTAACGTAATTATTCCACTTGTTGGAACAATTGGAATAATGAAAACGAATTTTCAAAAAAAATTGAATTCCAGAGTAATCATTTTTCTTTTGAAATGAGACTTGTTAGTAAATAAATATTTACCAAAAAAGAATTTCTGTTTCCGTAATTATGAATTTCTTTCTAAATAGTCGACGTTTATAGTTCGATTTCACAAACTAAATATTTTCGTGTGGTAGCTTTATTGCGGTGATATTATGAAATAAACAATTATACATTTTTTTTTCACTACTGCGTCTACATGTCAGTTTTACGATCTTTAGGGAAACTCTAATGATTTCCTACGATTTTTTTTGGCAATCATCGTTTTAATGTTTATTTGTTTTAGAAACCAATATGTAAATGTTCAAAAAGCATTGGAAGCTTGCTTTAAAAATTCGCTTCAAATAAAACTAAAAAAGTTTTAACGTGGTGCCGATTTATAAAACGGATATTGAACAAACCAATTCTAAAGTGACGAATTGTAAAACGGATATTGAAGATTTCGGAATCGGGCAGCTTAGATATTTCTACATCCGATTTTTTTACTGTGTTGGCATAACAGGGTAGGAGTTCATTTTCTAAAGAAAATTCTATCGTTCTGTAATTTATTTAAAACATTGCATCAGTAAAATTTTAGATGTGTAAATGAATGATATACAAATATGGCGTCAAGGTGAAAATAAAATCCTTAGCACAAAATTAAAGAACACTAGCTATGTTCGAAATGAAAGCATTTTGTTTAACAGTGATCTAATTTCGTTTTGAAGTGTCCACAATCACATTGTATTTTTTTTTTTCAAAACGATGGAGCTATATATGCTTACTCGCTTCGACTAAATTATTGATAATAATTAGTGTAAATTGTTTTACATGCATTATTGTTCTTTGTGTGTTAGTTGATAAAATATTTTCTTTGACTCCTTTTTTATTTACTCAAGTAAAGCAAGTGAAATTTTTATTCATTGGTATAAAGTTTGTGTAGCAGCTAATTCTCTTCAAAATACCTGATGAAATCATAATACCGCAATTCATTTTTCTTCATAATGTAGAGTCGTAATGTTTTTAACCATTTAGCCGACGAAATGAAAAAATGTTCGTTTTAATATTCCATAAAAATATTTAGAGACAACTTTTTGATATCTGTAAGGCTCATTCTGTCACTCCCAACTCCACCCTAGCCGTGGTAACAGTAGATGTTTTTTCCCGTGTTACTTTTCTCCCGGCTTTTGTAATATTATTTGTTCGATTCGGAGGGAAAGTTTGTGGCACGCCTCTGGCTAAAACCGAGGCCGCATAACACCTCGACCCTCTACGCCCTCCCTCCATCTGTAACAAATTCTTTTTTTTTTCGAACATTAACGACAAACCCGCTAAATATATGGTGGACCGTGCTACCGCTTGCTCGGGTTCACCACAGATAAAAATGGCCTCTTCCAGAGAAATGCGACAGAAAAATGCAAGAGCGTTATCGTTTTATAGTTGGTCTGCAAAGCTGTGGACTCATCATCAGCAATTTCATCTTCACTACATCCGTATATATTTTCATGTAATATTAAGGATTACCAATAAAGTTTAACTGACTTAATAGAAATCTTAGTCTTATTTTTATCATTTGTATTTTCACGAGACTGATTGTTGAAATCGGGAATTGAGATCACATCTTCAGATCACGCGTATTTTTCAATTTATGATGATAACCTGAGCTATTTATATTCTTTCTTCAAAGAAAAAAAATATTTATTGTACGTGTCTATTAATTATGATTTCTATTAATCATTTTATAATTCTTGTTGTCGATATCATTCAATTATATAAAACATATTATTAATTATGAGCTCGCCAACTTTGTATATAATTACTATTAAGGTGTTAACTGTCAATTCTTGGTGGAAAGGCATTACATTTTAAAAATAAAACACAATTTGTTTGTTTATAATGATCAGGACTGGTTTCGCTCATCACGATAATTATCGACTGAATAATGTATAATTGGTTTCTTTGGCTTATTCCTTTTTTAACAATCATTATCTTCATTTTACTCTCCATATTGTTTTCTTTCGTGTAACTCGTGAATATTTTTCCCTTATCCTTATTCAACTTATTTATGAAAGAAGCCGGTCTCACTTTGAAAACAAAACGTAGAAAATGTATAATACATATTTGTTTCGTGATATCTTTATTTGTCTTTTGGGTATAGACTATGATCCAATCCATCCACTTTTTAGATATTAGCTGTGGCGGCTGGTGGATAAGATATCTGAAGATGCTACGGTTGATTATATTTTACCATTAACATCAAAATTATTAAAATTAAACATTATATGCATTTTTATTTCATTACAATAATTGATTATTCCGTGTTTTTTCGTCGAAAAATATCACTTTTATTTAAACAGATGTCACGCGCGTGGTCAGACCACCACACCCGCATGCAGGTCACGAAATACTGTCAAAAAGGCAGTTCAGATCGAGCTTCTAGCTGCGCGTCCCTTCTCCCCACGCACTACCTTCACTTAGGCCACCACCATTATTGAATGTATCGGTGCGCGGGTGAGCTTAATACACGTTTAAATAATAGTGATATAATATACATAGGTACATTTATGAATATTATAATATTACATTTTTCTCAACTTCCTTGAGAGTGCTGCAGTTCCTCAGTGCGTAAGGACGAGCTGGATATAAGTCTACGTTTCTATGGTAATTTCATCATGTTATAGTTGTATTTCAGATTACAGAATTACGTTTTAGAATATAGAATTACGTTTAGAGTATATGAATGAGATAACCAAAACTATTACCCAGATTTATTTTTAAAATCTTTAAGTAAATGTATTAAACTATTTTTAAATTAAAATTTTTTTACACTGTGTACTGTAACAAACGAATTTCACAATTGTTGTAAATGTTAAAGATCGTTTATGTTGACAAATGAGTATATTTAAAAAATAATGATAATAATGTCCCATAATATAGATATTTCTAAGAAGACCGAAAATATTCTACTTGGTATTTATAAAACAATTTGTGTGCTTCGTAGGTAATGATATCATTAAAACCAGTGATCGAAAAAATTTTTGCCATATTAAAATTGACAAATTGATGTAATAAATTATATAATTCGATGGCCCAGTTCCAAAGGACAGTAATTAAAAAAAAATTGATGTTTTGAGTTGAGTTAGCCATCATATTCGAACACCGCTCTTCTACAGTTCCACAAAAGTACAGCTTGTAAAATGTACAGGTTCTCTCTCAACAGACATACGGAAATCATGAAAATTAAATAATTCCTCAGTTCCATATACATACATATCGAAATATCGCATTGTGGAAATATATTTTTGTGAATCATGGCTTTCCATAAATAAACAGCATTTAATCCTAACACTATAAATTTTTGTCTACCTATTTCGATAAAAAAGTGATACACATAATAAACCATTATTCTTTATGAATCAATTTAGATGAGTCAAAACTTTGGATATATCTCAAAACTAACAATTTCTAGTTGTATCACTATGTAGCTAGGCCCTCGATATGTTTGTGTAGCAACAATTAAAATTAATATTTAATTTGTAAAAACAAAATAAACCTATAAGTACCAATGTGATTTATCTGTAATTTTGAGCCTGGATTTAATCATTTTTCTTTATTTAATATTAATGTTAGAAATTCTGTGATACGGTATCTCTTTACTCGTCACAATATGAGATCCGAAAGTAAGCCATAGGTCCCATAGATGTTAAAGTCACTTTGAACAATTATCCCTCTCATTGTTCATAGTTGGTCGTTTTGAGAGGGTGTGATATCGCCCCATTTACAGTTTAATATATGTATAATAGTGGCAAATACTAGGTTTATATGCAATACATCCTGTAAAGTTTTTCTTGATAACAAGCAGTTGTTAAACATGCACAGCACGATTTTGGTAGCCGCATAGAGTGGAAAAATGCAATAATTTTAAATTTAAAAGTTTTAGTCAATAAAAATACAAAATTTGAAAACAGTTTTACTCTTGTTGTAAAACTAAGTGTAACACGCATTCAGTTTCTTTGAGAAGCATTCTTAAACTTAATTTATATGAAGTGTAGGTATTGATTGTAATTACTAGAAAATAAAGGATCAGTCCTTTTAACACATTGAATCACAGAGCCGTGTTTTCACGTGATAGACCAGCCTATCAAAAACACTCGTATTTGAGTCATCGAGCGATACTTATTACAACGTAATTTTGGTTTTAATTATAGTCAAGACTTAAAACTTTCCAAAACAGTCATCTAATTTGTGTTATTTCTAAAATAGATTTTGATTTTATCAACTTAAAATCTCAATCGAATTTCAGTTTTTTTATATTTCCCCTTCTGGAGACAATAATACGGTGAAACCGAGTCCTTCCGAGCTAGAGTTTTTCAAGATCTATAAGACAGGTTGTTGGGGAATATGTCTAAGCACATATTAATACCGATATAGTCAACAGAAAAAAATAAGCCCTGTAGAACATGCAAGGTGTATGCAAAGCACAAGAAAAGGAGTGAAGCTCGGCACATGTGTAAACATTGTCATGTGGCTATTCACAAAGGAGAATTTTGGCAATTTTAGCACACAAAATTAAATATTAAAATATTTTAGAAAATTCTAAAAAGTTTCATTTGATTTCATCCTCTATTTCCATAGTTATAACACTTTTAGTAAACACTTAATAAAAACGATAATTCTTCGAAAATGGGCCGAGCACAGGGGTTGGTGTTATCTAATGTTGGCCGGAGCTGATCTCCGTTAGGCTTATAAGTAGATTTTTTACCATGACAGCTCGCAATGTGGACCATATGAACTCCTAATGGAGGTATCCCAATATAAGTTTTTCTTCGAAAGCTGCTTGTTACTCAGTAGCTCAAGCTCTATTTTTTGAAGAGGGTAGGTATAGAGTATAGAAGGACAGGGCTAGGACAGAACTAGTGGTCAGCTAATCGCTCTCGCTACGTCCTGTTTTTAGGATCGGATGAATGGAAGGGAATTTTAGACATCACAAACATTCATGTATATTCACAAATCGATTGAAAAATCATTTTATGAAACTGCCCGTACAGGGACTTTAACCCGAGGCATCGGTAACCGTAGCCAACGACGTTAATCACTGCACAACGGAGCCGTAAATTAATAGTACACAATACAAATGTTACACCATAAATAAGCACATCTGTGGTGAGCGTAAAATTCTTCATTTAAAACATTCAAATGCAAGAGGTTTGCAATGGCTGTCATTGTTTATCCCAGTGTGGTTCGCCTATCAAAAATCCTCCCCGCATATCGTTAATGGCATGGAAATTCATAAAACGACAGAGATTTGAATTCCTCCGGGAAATATGAATTTTTAGCATGCCACCGCACCGCATCGTCTTCCAGAAACATTATGCGCTCATTCATGTAGAGGTACGATTAAAAATAAAATGTCCGTAAAACCAAAAATATTATACTCTCCAGCTGACGGACAATGAAAATAAAACCACACAATATGAACAAATTGAATGCTTTTATACTATGTGTGCTCTTTGTTTCTACCGACCATTTAACTGAAATATTTCAGTATAAAATTATAATTTATAGCTTTTTTTATTTCACTGATTGTTACACTAGGTGTGACTTGCGTTAAATATCTCCAAACGTATTTTATCGTATGTATTTTCATCTTTAAAGTACGTATCGATTCTTATTCATTAAGTGTTGTATATAATATTAATAACAGGGGTATAGAGTGGTCCAAAAAAACGTGACTTCGACTCCAACTCTGACATTGATCGACAACCTGACTCGGACTCCGACTCAGATTACGATTAAAAAATGTCTAATTTTGGCAGGTTTTTTTAATACCTTTAATATTTAGGTGTAATTGTTCTTCAAATTAAACACCAACCAACCAATCCGGCAAATAGCCGAATTTTTTCTATTATACATATAATATACAAGTATATATGTATATTGCATAACAGTAAGATGTTATAGGCATAAATAAAAATGAAACAAGTACATTAATACAAGCACAAATACAAAAAAAACACTTTATAGAAAAACTAGTGGAGTCGTTCGTTTTTTACAACTCCGACTCCAGCCAAAATAGCGCGACTCTGATTAATAGTTTGAATATCGTATTTTTTTATTACCGAATTTAAAGAGGAAGAAAATACAAGTAATAACAACACTAGTTGTTCATGTGTAGTAAGAATGTTTTTTTTTCCATGTCCGCTCCCAATGTGGAGCATATGGTCTCCTAATGGAGGTATCTTAACAGACTTTTTCTACAAGAACTGCTTCTTACTCAGTTGCTCAACCTCACTTTTTTTTCAAAGAGAGTAGGGATAGAAGGATAGGGATATGAGAGAACTAGTGGTTAGTTAATCGCTCTCGATACGCCCCGTGAGGATGGGATGGGTGGGAGGGAGGGAGGACTCAGACTACGAACAGAAATCCATAAATCGATTGAAAGATCAATCTATGAAAACCGTCCGCACCGGGAATCGAACCCGTGACATCCGTAACCGTAGCCAGCGACGCTACCAACTGCGCTGCCCAAACCATGAACTGAGGTATCGAAAAGTTCAAAAACCGAAATATGCTTAATCGATTTATAGATTTGTGTCTAAAGGTATAGATTTATGGGATATTGTTGTCCTTTTACATGCGTCATTTCCAATCTTGTTTAAAGAACGAATACTGAAAATCTTATTATTCTGTTTTGATCGCGACCATATATCCTAAGCCTATCTGTAAAGAGAAATTGAGTATCTTAGAGCATGTTCCTGTTAAACAATTTCTGTTGGAATGCTCAATTAGTGGTACATGGATGGACAGAGCTAAAAACTACGAACAGAAATCCATAAATCGATTGAAAGATAAATCTATGAAAACCGTCCGCACCGGGAATCGAACCCGAGACATCCGTAACCGTAGCCAGCGACGCTATCAACTGCGCCACGGACGCCGACAAGAAAAATCACATTCACATACTATTATATTTCATATTATTTTGCATTCCCGGCAAATAATTATAACCCGAATAACGTTGTTACCATGCGGAACACACCATATAAGAAGGGTATTAAGCCATAACGGATGGTTGTTGTTGCAGCGTTGTGTACCTTAGGGAATGCAGTTTAAGCACATCAATGATTACGTGACCGGTCGAAAAGTGCACTTAAAATTTGATTTTTCAGTGCAGAATTTGAGGGTGCTTAGCAAGAAATATGCTGGGCATGCTTAGTCAAAGTTCTTGAAAAATCCTACGTAAAATATAATTGGTTAAAAGTACATATTACACAATTCGGAATATATCAAAACTAGTTCTGGTTTATGAGTAAGCATATTATTTGTATACGAATATATAACTCATATTGAAGGCACTGTGGCTTAAAAATTAATTACGTATGAAGTTTTCTACTAGTAAGAATTATCGGTTCAAAATCAATTAGATTTTTCAATCTGTTTCATTTTATAAACATTACGCATTTGCTCCTCATAATTCTCTGCTTTTTAGAAACCCGATAAGGATGTGTTTTTAATATTTACCCTTCTTTATCGCTCGATATTTATTCCTGTCCACTTATATTATAATAAATTTACGTATTCAAAGATAATAATATCTAACCAAAAAAATTTCGACGATCCCTGATATCAGATTTATTTCATCAACTTTGGACTTATACTCTGCTGTTCATGGTTAGAATGTTGAATTCCTCCGTTATCTGTATTGAAGCACCTTTATTGCAATACTTTACAAAAAGTTTATGGAAGATTGTCGATAAATAATTGGCTGTATTTAATTTTGTGTATTGCAACACCCTTCAAAAACATTCAGTACATTTCTTATCGATTTTGTGAACCGTATTACCGTAACACATCAAGTATGTTAAAGGGACACTGATTCATTTTCAATTCCGGTAAAAGATACGTATAGAAACGGGAGACGTTTTAAAATTAAAATATTTCAAACCGTTTTCAATAATATTGATACAGTAGATGAAAATAAAACTACTTGATTCGTTTTAAATTAAATTAAATTAATGAGTACGCCAAAAAACTATTCAAATAAAATTTGATATACAATCTCGAGGTGTGAACAGGGAGATGAATATTCAAAAAATTTTAACCAAATAATCATTAAATTACACGGAGAGGAGAAGCTCTAATTAACAAAATGCTGAATATGACCAGACGTATGGAGAGACGAGAAAATCTTACATAGATGATACAACGATATATTGTAAAATCGTGTTGAGGATAAAAATCAACAAAGACATGCAAAGATGAATAAGAAAAGTCCCATATACTAAAAGACAAATGTTTTTTTAACTCAATAATATTAATTTTCATATTGGTATACTGTACGTGAACCTTTTCTGCAGTAGACGATAAGTTTTCATCGCGATGTTTGTTCAAAGGTTGATTTAATTAAAATTTACCCTGCTAGGTGTTAAAAGGCACAACAGGTGTTGAAAGTTAAATTAATACGTCAAAGCTTTGTGGGCTCTTTTGAAAATGCTGTAAAAATGAAACCATTATTTTCGTGAAAATATACCCTGGCGACCGCTTCTAGAAGCTTCTCACCAACACAATGAAGGGTTCAGTAGGTAATTGAAGCGTTATGTGGATTAAAAAAGCGAAAATATATTGCTGTAATCTATTAAATAAATTCAATTATAAATCTATTTCGTTAAAGTGGATTTATTACTCTTAAAAACCTCCAATCATTTACTACCGATGTAACAGTCATGTTAGAACACAAATCTTCTAAGGAGTTTTTAATTAGTTTATCTAGCTCTGTCCACCCATGTACCACTAATTGAGCATTCCAACAGAAATTGTTTAACAGGAACATGCTCTAAGATACTCAATTTCTCTTTACAGATAGGCTTAGGATATATGGTCGCGATCAAAACAGAATAATAAGATTTTTAGTAATCGTTGTTTAAACAAGATTGGAAATGACGCATGTAAAAGGACGAAAATATCCCATAAATCTATACCTTTAGACACAAATCTATAAATCGATTAAGCATATTTCGGTTTTTGAACTTTTCGATACCTCAGTTCATAGTTTGGGGAGCGCAGTTGGTAGCGTCGCTGGCTACGGTTACGGATGTCTCGGGTTCGATTCCCGGTGCGGACGGTTTTCATAGATTGATCTTTCAACCGATTTATGGATTTCTGTTTGTAGTCTGAGTCCTACCTCCCTCCTACCTATCCCATCCTTACGGGGCGTAGCGAGAGCGATTAGCTAACCACTAGTCCTGACCTAGCCCTATCCTTCTATGACTACTCTCTTCAATAAAGAGAGGTTGAGCAACTGAGTAACAAGCAGTTCTCGTAGAAAAAGTCTGTTAAGATACCTCCATTAGGAGACCATATGCTCCACATTGGGAGCGGACATGGAAAAAAAAAAGTTCCATAGTTCAACTCAAAAAGCATAGCTGTGAGATAATAAGGAATGAAGATTTTGGGCAGGCTTAATCTTTTATTTTACCCACATCTATTTTTGTAAATTTTAATGAAATTATGGGACTACATAAAAATATATGTGCCAATCTAAAATAAAATAATACAGATTACCACTTGTTACATTTTGGGACTGGTAGATATCGGTATTTTAAGCTTTTCGTCATATTTAACTCAAAACTGCTTCTTTTTTACTTGTTACACTACGGAACTGAGGTAACGTTTTTATCAACGAGTAAAAGATCTTCACTACTCGGTTATGGTAATAGAATTATATTAATAAGGTTATTTAAGTAGGAAAATGAGAATTTATTTTAAAAAAAATCCATGTATCTTGATATTTGTATTCTGAGTTTTCTAATTTAAATATTGCTTTTTTATTTTCCTCAAAGTAACTTTTATATTGTTTTGGAGGGATTTACAAATATATTAAGTAAAGTAACACTGAATTTGCGAATATGAATTGTATTGGAAGTGAATATTGATGAATTAATGTGAAATATTTAATGAGACTTTAACCCAAATTGATCAAAAAATAATTTTACCAATAAAACTTCTTTTTTGGAAAGCATTATAATATAACCAAATAGAAAACCTTAAATGTGGCAATGATAGCATTAAATTTACATAACCGTATTAACCTTACTCCGTAGGCTCCCTCCGGTTTGCCCCAGAGATTTTTTTATTAATTCGCCGGACATTTCAAATCCTTTGTTCCATTATTTCAGGCTGTTTTTGTGTGGGTCACATAGAATCAATGTAGCATCAAAATTTCCAGCTTTATTACTTAGGCAATTTTTGCTTGTTACATACGATGCGTGAAATAGTTATCAGACCCTTTTTGCGAGTAGGTACATAAGACAGTTGTTTACAATCAAGTAAATTTTTAATGAAATAATAGATTTGAATTTATTAAATGGTATCACTAGTAACTCAAGGTAAGTCATACATGTATTACTAATGTATCTATAATTAAATTTATAACGATGGTTTTGTATCATATTTTTTGTATTAATTAAGTAATTAAGTAATATATTTTTTCTCATAAAAATCAAGAGTGAAATAAATACAATTTACAAAGGCTAGTAAAATAGAACTCGTCCATATATGTAACCAAAGTCTATAGAGGAAGTCTAAAATAATAATGCGTTTAAAAAGTATGGAAAATGACAATACCATACTTTTTCGAGTAAAAGATTTGATAAATTAAAACATTTTATTTAAATGAATAATGTGGATAATGGTTATTTAACACTGAAGGTATTAGAATGAACAGAGATTAATATATTTCAAAAATCAATTAAAAATACACCATTTATCAATATCAGCCCCGATTTATGGATTTCTAATAAATCATTTACAACAAATGATTGTTAATAAGTTGCTCGATATCTCGATTCAGACAGAGTGAGAAGATATAATTAGAAAAGCACTGGTAGCGAGTTCACCCATTCAACGCTCTGTTTTCAAGATCGGTTAAGGAGAGTAGTATTGGATGATAACGTCACAGAATTCCATGATTTTGGATATAAATTCTTAAAGAGATTGAAAAATCAATTCAAAACCGTATAAAACAAAATCTCATCAGTATAAGGCAGCTGAAAAACTATAGAAAATATGTTTGTATATCCCTGATCGCCAAAGTGGGCGGGTTCAAACACGACCAATGTACGGATCGAAAGGTCGAGTTAGCAAGTGTCGCGAATAGGGTTCTGATATCGATATATTTTTAGTGTTGGTGTACAATAAATAACTTGTAATATTCCGAATATCAATACTTTAATGCGATTCCAATTAAAGTAACCAAAACAATTGATATTTACTTATTTAAAGACCAAATGTTTTCAATAGCTATATCAACTCCAAAAGCGGCCAGAATGTACATTCTCACAGTTTTATAATATATATTAACAAGAGGGTGGTATTAAATATTGGTTGTTAGTGGAGACTATCTATACCCCGTTTTAAAATGTAAGTATTGTAGTGGGAAGGTTGAAACTATCTCATATAACCATGACTTAATTTACATTATTAAAGCATCGACCAATACTTTTAATTGCAAGGCAGAACTTAATAACGTTACAACGTTATAAATGTGATATGTATAAATCCATTTTTTCTTTGAATTAAATAACTTATATTTCTTTGTAGGTGACATTATAGGGGAGGGTTTAAAAATACCCAAAATATTGCTCCACCACTTTACACAAAATAAATACGCCCGCTTGATTGTGAAGAAGTTGAAAATCATATCATACACTTGGATAAAAATTGAAATTTCATGTATGATTTTTTTTCCATGGGACATCATGCATTTTCCACCTGAATCCAAAAACAATATGAGAACGATATGACTAGCCCTTTACAATGAAATTCACTTTTATTTTGAAGCGTCGGGCCATAATTTAAAATGGTCTTCCTAAAATACGATTTTTAATGTAAATAATTAAATTGTATTTATTTATAAATTTTAAATAAGTTACGCACGTGAGTTTCAGTTTGTATAATAATATATTTAAATAAGCTGTATAGTTAATTTAATCTTTGCATGAACTTTGAATGTACAACAGTTTTTTCATTATAAGATTTTAAGTATAATAAAAATGTTACATCAACTTATTTTGGTATATTTAAATTACCAACATTCAAAGCGTGAAGTGACCAATGAATATGCATTTAAATTTCGATTATTGAGATTTTGTACACTTTCATGTATTTTGCATATGCATTTATTGAAGTAAAAGTTTCATACGTAAAAATGTTCAGAATAAATTGAGATAATTGCTGGAAACGTTTACAAATCATTAATTGACATCTGCAGATCGATCTGCAATATATTCTCACATATTCTTGTTCATTCTTATCGGAAGCACAACGTTCCAGACACGGCACGTTGACCTGAAATTCATTCAGCGGCTAATAAAAAATGGATGCCAATGACAATTAGCTTAGTTTGCCTATATCTGAGAGTTGTATTGTTAAGATAACATTCGAAATGCTTGGGACATCCCTAGTCGGAAAACTTTTACGCAGTATTAATAAATAATCTATGACTCATTAGGCAAATTAAGTGTTTCGTTCGGTCATCTTGTATTCTTTTTATGCCCGTCATAGACAATTTCTTTTTCGCTCCCCATTTAGCGTACATTGTAAATGTCATTAGATTTACATACCCGAGGAAAAATGAGGTAGAATCAAAGTTTTTTTTAACGCCTTTGTTTGCTTTTTATGTTCCTAAAAGCTTATATACAGTACAATTCACCTAAAAACGTGTAGATTAATATATGCCAAAAAGTTTACTTGTGTAATCATTAAGATACGTGAATATTAATGTACGTACTCAAAATAGTGTTGCGGATATTTTTTAATGCAACTCGCGGTGGGAATTCAGTTTTGTAATATTGTAACATGCTTTAGAGAATATTTCAAAGATTTATTGTAATCAATCTTATAGTTAAAGTATATTTCCAAAATCTGTTAATGTGTTAATAATATCGTTGGCATAGTGGCAGAAGGCGACAAGTTGAAAATCGGCTGTTTTGAGTCTGTCTTAAAAACAAACGCAGTCATATTCCATGTGTTTTTTACGTAATTTGAAGAAGTCAGTACAAATTAAGTCAATTTCGTTCACAGTTATTCAGTGACAAAAAACTAAAATATTACTATAAAAAGAATTACCAACACTTAAATCGAACTCGTAAATAATTAATGAATAGAAACAATGATTAAGCTATTTAAATAGAAAGAATTAAATTTCATGATTATTTAAAAACTCGATTGTCTCAAAACAAGGTTTTTTGAATTAACGCCTTCTACCACGATATCGATGATAATTATATTCTATTTGTAAGTTGAAGGACGAGAGTATCGATGTTTATTTTCAATTTATTTGCTTTTGTAATTTATTTTATCACATATTAACATATATTTTAATCAATGCACCAATAACACGAATCCAATGTTGTGTTTTCTGTATAATAGTATTAGATGATTAATTCGTCTACCTTACTTTGCTACGTCCGAATAAAATATCAAATTCTTTCGGCTGGTTAATTTTATGTCCCGTCGGAACAACACATAAGAAAAGATAATCGCGATCAAAGAAACACTACAAAGATCATAATATTTTTCAGCAATAGTTTTTCAAATAACTAGATAATAATTCAGATTATCAAATAGTTATAAAGTCATCTATTCCTGCGTTAATGTATTTTCTTAGAAGAGAATTGTAATCAGACCCTTTTGGTAAAGATATATAACGTTCATATCTATTAATGACAAAACAACGTACTAAACATTGGTGTGACAGAGAACACAGAATTATCGTTCCACCTGATATCTTGATTTCGAAAATATGCAAATTACTAGAAGGGATCAAGAAAAACATTTTATTTCGACAAGATTTATTTACAAAAAAGGTCCATTGAAAGCTTTCAACGTACAAAACTGTTGAAAAATAAAACACAATTTAAAAAACTATTTAGAAAATATTTGAGAAGAAAATAAATATAACTGAAGAAGAAGTAAAAAGAGATGTTAGTGTAGTCATTTGTTACAGAACTATGAATAATACATACATTTTTTTATTTATTTATAATGGGAATTAAATTATCATGTGCATGCATATTATAATATTACTAGTATAACTTTACCCGTTATAGATCACGGCATTGAAATTGAAATACTGAATGTCTAAAGTAATACGTCCATTGCATAACATTTTATTTTATATTACACACCGCGAACCGTGACGCTTAGTTCATGAAAAAATTGCATACCTACATGTGATATTTGATAATAATAAGTGTTTGCCCAGAGACAACGTGTGACGGTGGGGCGGGTGCGGCGCTCAAAACTGAAATGCATAGCATGCTTTCGCAATGCCCGTAGTTAATGCGCAAGGACCGGAAGTTCACGCGTCTTGTCTTGAACGGTTTCGAATTTCAGTTTCAAACGCCGCGCCAGCCCCGCCGTCACGCGTTGACTCTGGCCGAGCACTAAAGCGTCTATTGAGTTCTTTGGGCAATTATATAAGATTATGAGCTAATGTGTGTTGATATAAACGCAGCTTTTATGAAGTTAATTTGTTGTACCAGAATGACCAATTGAATGGATATTGGCCGAATGCTGATAATTTTACTAAAAAAAAATTAAAATAAACTTTTTATTTACTTTTAAGGTGTTAACTGTAAATTCTTGGTGGAAAGACATTATAATTTAAAAAATAAAACACAATTTGTTTGTACTACTTCCACATATTTATAATGATCAGGACCGGTTTCGATCATCACGAGCATTATCAAGTTGATAATGCTCGTGATGAGCGAAACCGGTCCTGATCATTATAAATATGTGGAAGTAGTACAAACAAATTGTGGTTTATTTTTTAAAACTTTTTATTAATAAAGCGTGATATAAATTTCGAAGAATCACCTTCAAGGTCACATCGCTTCATCACCACCAACAAAAAACATCAAATTATTATTAATACGTACCGGTTAATTAAATAAAAAAAATATTCTTTCAACTGTGGTATGTTAATTGAACCACCCTCGCAGTTTTAGTGTTTGGGAAAGTTGCCCGTGCACCAGGTAGTGCCAGCCACGGGGAAGTTGCGTCAACACCGCCAGGTGTCACTGTTACCCAGATAATGTGCGAGTTTGAAATTGTTGTGTTTTGCAACAATCTATAGCTCCACCAAAACTACAGGTGATAATTTAAATCACTTTCTTTCCGTGGCGCAGTTGGTAGCGCCGTGGGCTCGGCTAATTGATAAGAAATTGATATTTCAGTCGATTTATGAATTTCTGTACGTAGTCTGAGTGTTTGTGTTGTCTAAAAACTTCCTCCTCACCCACCCATCCGATCCTCACAGGGCGTAGCGAGAACGATTAGCTAACCACTAGTCCTGTCCTAGCCCTATCCTTCTATGACTACTCTCTTCAATAAAGAGAGGTTGAGCAACTGAGTAACAAACAGTTCTCATCAGGAGGCCATATGCTCCACGTTGTTTTACCGTCCCTATCTCTTTAAATTACCCGGCATGCGTTGCAATGCCATTCAAAGATAGGACGTGTTTGTGTTTTAATTCTGTTTATTCAAGTGCTTTTTCTGTCTAGTGCGTACCCGAATAAATAAGAAGGTGTTTCGAGATGTCGCTATTTGTACGAATTTGATTCTTTATTTAAATTTTTTTTTAGATTTTAGATATATCTGGATTGTGAGTTTGAGATTCCAAAGAGAATTGGTATGCTGAAGATAATAGAGATGATAAAATGACATTTATGGTATTAAATAAAGGACGCCACTTTGATAATTGAAAAGTAATCTAAAAGAGGGTATATGTTAGACACATGAATATTTTTAGTATTAAAATATTTTTATCGTAGTTAAAAAAATTATCTCAGATAATTACATTTTATATTCACGGCAACTGTGTCAGAGAATTATTATAAGCGCCAATAACCCGAAATTTCAATCCAAGGTTTTGATAAAAAAATGAACGCTACAATTTAAAATTACTTTAATGAAACCATTGAATAATGCTCTTGAGCTTCGTCCACTCGGGTACGAGGTTACTATGGAATCTATGAATGAGAACTTTCATACGTCGATTTTAAATTGATGGCGGCATGGATATCCTGATGTTTTAATTCCGCCCAGACTAATCTTGAAAAAAATGATTATCAAAGTGCTAGTTTTTTTCTAGTCTCATGTGTCTTCCTTTACCATATCTGAAAAAAGAGTTTTACCGACTGAATTACAATCAGTTATCAATAAACAACTTATGAAAAGATGCTTCATTACGAAACTATATGCTCCACACAATAAACTGACATGATAAAAAAATCCGCTATAATCCGTTTCCGTGTCCGATCAACCCTTCTGTGGTATTTCCGATTTAATACCACTCTTATGAAATACAATAAAATGGATTATTTGTGCGCCACTGAGTCGGCATTCATATCCCCAGAACAATTCTATCAGATGGCATGTGGGTTGCCTAATAAATCTAAATATTTTCACGGGCGATTTAATTCCAGTGTAAGAAAATCCTCCCAGTTTCATGAAACTTCGTGTGAATTTATCACTCTGCCTCCCCATGTGGCCCTAAGCCACTCCGTCATGTGGCTCGCATTTAATATTGTAAACATTTAATAAAGTGTCTTCCTGCAAACGTAAATATTATATAACAAAGCTTGAAGCATTATTCAGTAGATTTTGAGTATGCGAGACTCTTTGAGTGTACAAGAGAAAGGAGGTAACGTTTGCTACCTTCTTTCTTCGTTACGGGACTTAAACCCTCAGCAGGATATTTTTTACTCGATGGACCTTGATATGAAAAGGTTATAGCGTTGCCATAAATGAGTATATCATTTTACCAAGAATTGAGAGCCTACTTGGATGAAATATATTGCTTTTAATCTATACGACGCGTATATTTCTACTTATAGAAGCTTTCCAATTGAAAACTGACTTAATTTCATCACATTTAAGCAGTAAATTCTAACAGTAGTAACTGCTCTCTAAGACACTCCTGGAAATCATTCGAAATCTGTGTTACGAAGTACGCCCAGTAAGTGATGTTAAACAGTAGCAGGCACAACGTTTCGAATCCTGGGAAGATAGAGTTTCGATAGTCGTCTTCATTCAAGTGACTTTGTTTTAAGACACATACTTGAGTATAAAAGAAGACGGACTTCATAAAGACTACGGTTTCAGTAATTGGACAGAAAAGATAAAAGTCATTAAGCTTTTGACGTGGTATTAGAGCACTAACATCCAAAGTAGAGACGACTACATGAGCTTGTTTAAAAACACCTGGCCAACCTTTGACATTTAGACATCGAAAGTGTTTTTTTTTTTTAATTTTAAAGTTAAGTACATAAGTTACCATTGATTCTCGTCAATTCGATTTTTGTATACTTCTTAAAATTTAGATTTTTGTCGATACTGCAAAAACTGTGCGGTTCCAAGAAGTCACTCCCCTCTCTTATTTCGAATTTATAAAGAAAACACACATGCGTTGATTTTATCATACAGGTTGATAAATAAGTATTTTAAAATACACTTTATGAAGTTATCATTCTACTGTCGTACATTCAACATTCGTACACATTTTCAGGAATGAATTACGCAGGAAGGTCGAGGGCCATTAGTATTTAAAATTCATTCAAATCGCCGCATTCAACGACTTTAAGATCACAGATTCCCCAGCCCTGGTCTAGTGACATATTTTTGTAGGTAGAATAAAGTACCTCGAATCTCTATTGTGAATTTTGGTTTTGTGTTCAGATACATTATTTAGCAACAACGAAAACTGCCGCCCGTCACCTGTTGCTACAATTTCAAATTTGCGACATTCGTGTCGCGGGGAATACCAAATGAGAGAAATTAACCCGACGAGGGAAGTAATGGCACATCAAAATAATTTATCACTCGTGCATACCCACTGTTTGATTTACGAAATATACATTTTTATAATGATACGTACATTCACAGGAAGTTTTAAATATTCACAATCATTATTTGTTTACCTCAGATGAATTTGCTTTTCATTTAATAACAGTTTTAAACTGTCTCTTTTAACAGAGAAATGATACTCACCCTATCTAGTATTTTTGATTACTTAGTGATCAATAAAACCGACTATTTTCACGATTGTTTTTTTTTCATTTTTTAAAAAGCCTTTAAGTTAGTTAGTCTATGGGTAAGTAAAAAAATGATACAATCAATAGTTTATACAAATACTCATAAAAATTCTAAAACTCGGTTATTCATGACAAAATATAATATTCCATAATTAACGAATTTTATATTGGAATTAAAAGTAAGTATTATTGGAAACTTTTCATTTTCCAGGCTTAAAATAAAACAAAAAAAAAATATATGTCCACGGCTTCTAATTTCAATATCCTTACACTTTTACTACATTTATCTACAATATGTACTTGTAAAATTTTAAAAATTGATTTCATTTTTAACAATCACAAATAATTCATGAACATCTTTATTACTAAGTATTTTGTAGTGAAATTGATAATTATTATTAGACGAATTGTTAATAATGATACTGGCAAATTTTTTCAAAATATTTAATATGGGGTATTCGTTGTCAGATACGCAAAATATGTTAATAAAGTAATATTAGGCGTATACCCCTTATTCAAAATTTGGATACAGCCAATTTATTTGAATGTTTTTTAGAAAGTTAAGTAGTTTTTTTTTGCTTTTCAAAATCTATCCATTCGCTGGAGATCGAAAAATCTATATGCTTCATAGCAAAGGCGTAACCAATATTTCAGGAGGAGGTACAGTAGATTTTTCGTAAAATGTAAATCACAGAAAAAAATATAAGAAAATAACTCTGCCCTGGTGACCTATATAATAACTAGACCAAAAGGTGATACTTTAAATGAGAATAAATGATCAGTAAATAAGTAGAAAACAGTTTATTATACATTATATAAGTATTTCCCTGAAACAGCTGCTGCATACACATAGCTCGCGAAGGTGGTGCAACTAACTTGTACCAGTATTTACGGCAGATGACCATTTCGTACAGTTATTCATTTCACGCACTCGCATTTAGAGCAATTTGCATACCAAATGTCATAATGTCCAAAATAAAATTCTTTGAAATATTTATTCGATTTCTTCTATTCTCATCCCAAGTATTTTCATGTCAATTCATTTCTGCATAAATAGTTTCTATTAAATGCTATATTTAAACATATATAATATAATTTAAGACATCGACTGAGGGTGCTTGATGGAATTTCAATATCAAATTTGGATTATTGAGGTTTTGTACACTTCCATGTATTTTGTCACTAACGACCCGGGTTTCGCCTTTCGGCATCTTCAGGCGTTCGAGCGCACGAATGGACTCGAACTGACAGACAGTAAACAGTGTCTAACGTTTATATAGAAGATACAAATACGACAAATATTATTTACGAGGTAAGATATTATACGTCTGAGAGCCACACTGATACCTGAATTAAAATTTCGAGAATCGCCTTAATCCTTATTTTGTAAACACCAAATTAACAGAGTGGCGAATTGCCGCTTTCCAACTTCTTTTGGAATTACCAGTGATTTTACAATTATAATAGCATCGTGAGTTTCGACGGGATGCAATTCGACGAAAGGGTAAATAATTGCATAAACCCGGGTCGTTAGTGACAAAATACATGGAAGTGTACAAAATCTCAATAATCCAAATTTGATATACAATATATCTTATTAAATAGCATACAGAAGCAAATGCATTTACAAAAATACTCTAGTAAAATATTTTACTAATATCAAGAATGCTCAAATACGTAATTTTGCCGTATCCGGGTGTGCCACTGGTTTGAAGTCTCCGTTAATACTAGGCAAATACGATAGAGCAAAGCGCTGAAGTAATAATATTTCCAAGTTCTTTGACGGAAACGTGTGTACCGATAATAAGTTCTACCTATTCAGTTTCCGAGCAGCCGAGCGGACCAATGGCAATCAAAGGGAATGGAATTTTCCTAAAAGGCTTATATTGCAAACACCTAATGCTGAATAATATTATTTGTGTCTGCGTTGCTTATTATATAGTGAACAGGAAATTATTAATATGTTTAGCTGAGTAGAAATAAATGAAAGATTATTTATGACGGCGAAAAATTAAAATGATATTTCCTGACTGAATAACAAAAGATCGTTCAAACAAACTAAAAATTTTTTACAAACTTAACTATGCATAGTTTTAAATTAAGCTTTAAGAGATTCAAAAGATCAACAACTGTTCAGATTAAGCATAATCTTCTCAACCCACCGATTCATGTGGACTCCTACTGGAGTTTATTTTAAGTGAAACGGTTCTACGAAAACTGTTTCATACCATAGAACACAAATTCATAAATCGATTGAAACATTAATTAATGAAACAACCCATGCTTTCATTTTAACTCGGGGTTGGTCTGTTCAATCCAAGAACTGAGTTCAGCGTTCTTGTCTTCGGTTAAGGTATCAGTTTGATATCTAAGAAGTATTTTATTTAATTTATGAATCACTTTTAACACACGGTAACTCTGTAATGTTTTTAATAAGCTGTTAGCAAAAATATTATGCTGATTGTGTAATAAATTACTGCAAACTGGAAATTTTTGAGTAGTTGCAGTGTATTTAAATCGTTTATTATATTTAGTTTTAGGTTATAAAGAGATTTAGAGTATCTTTATTAAATATAGGCTAGCATATTAATCTATATATTTATGAAAGTTTTCATCTGTTGGCAGCAATTACGACTAAATATTTCATAACGATTATTTTTGGCGATATTACGAAAGAGGCCTATTAAGAAAGTCAGCTGTTAAGCATTTTCTTTTGAAATTCAATCAAATCAGTTAAAAAAAAATAGGCTTATTACTCAATTATTATTATAGAAGTCAGTCGTGATTCGTCGTAGGCAAGTAATTTATTAAATATGGACTCTTAATATATTTTTATATTTCACCTAGGAATAACAGAAACAATACAATAATACTGATTTTATAAATTGTTTTTAAAATCGGTATTCTTGACGTCTTTTAAGAAAAATTAACTTCGAAATGGCATTTTCGCTCTATTTTAAGTATTTTTTAATATCAATATGAATTACTTCAGATCACTATCAGAAAGTATTTGTCAAAAAAATAGTAGTTAATTATTCGTTCGAATCCGTCAAGTAAAAGTACTTAAGCTTTAACCCTTTCGTGTGTTTTTTTAGTTTGTGGTATTACGAGCTGTGTTGTTTAAGCCGAGGATATACCAATAGTTCTGAAAGAGTTACTTTCGATCAAATGACATTTTAGTTCATTCGAAAAATAAATATTAACATGTTTTAAAATATCATGACGCATTGTTTATCAGTAGATTTTAAGCGCAATTTTATTTAATTTTTAAATATGGATTGTGCGGAATACGCGAGTCTTGCTGTAAACGGAAACCCTCCCGTGAAATGTTTGTTATTTATTGCTTCCACACAGCACCGCTAGATGGCTTTACGAGGAACAGTTTTTCAACCGATGGATATAATTTATATTTAAATAAAAAAAAACATCGTATACTTGCCAATTTCTGTACAATAAAACATTTAATGTTTACGGGTTCATTAAGTTTTAACATAAATCTTACAAAAGGAAGTTTTCTAATTTAACATCCATGCCTACAGAAAATTCTTAAAGATAAAATAATTTATACGATATATCGTCGCTGTTCTGGAAGAAAACACCAAATCGAAAAAATGACATATTAAGTTAGTTATACCAAATTATTTCGAACTCTACCGTATAGAAGAACACATTTATTTTTATAAATTACACATTTACTTAAAAACAGGTTTGTTCAAACAAAATGTAAAAGGTGCGTTTCAAACATTTGACTAACTCCAATTACTCAAAACGAGTATTCTTCAGTTAGTGTCTACTTTCAGAACAACGACGATATATAATATTTCAAAACCAATTTCATTGTATTTTTATGTTGATTTCTTTGACTGCGTTATATGGCGTTGATAGATGATGGCGTTTTTGTGATCCGAACTAGATTTACAACAGAAAAATTTATTATGACCATTTTCGTTGAATTTGAGTTCAATATAATAAGTGAAATAGTGAGTAATTAAATGTAGTATCTTTAATGTTAATAGTAATAAAGATATTTTCGATGGATTCAGCGGTAACTTTGGAGTTTTAATATAAAATTAAAATTGATAACTTAGTTATTACAATGGCTGTGCAACTAAATGTAACGCGTTTCGCTTTTTTAAGAAGCATCTTAAGACTTGGTTATTTATTTCTAAGGTAAAAAATGATTCTACTTCTTAAAATAAAAATGAAAGGTATGGTGGTTTTGTTTCCTTCTACTGGACGTGGGGAGGGGTTAGGACCCAAGCGTTGATAGTACTAATTATATAATTAATTACTATTGTTTGGAGGTGAAAATCGTGAAGTGAAATAAATTTAATAGTTTTATTAATATCTTAAAAATTCTATTTAGAACTATTCATTTTAATACCGTATTTTGCGATAATTTTAGTCTGAAGATGCTTCTTAAAGAAGCGAAACGCGTCATATTTAGTGACATACCCAGTGGAATAACTAAGTTATCAATTTTAATTTTATATTAGGAATAACGTTGTTACTTACTTTGAAAGAGTAGAATTATAAAACCTAGGCGTTATCAATGATTGTTATTAATCGACAATTCAAAGTGTGTATTTCGTGTTACATTACGATTCTAATAAATCCACCCTACCACACATCACATTTCGTGCCATTCACTACATATACAATGACAACTCTGCGATATTATTTATTGCGACGATTTAATTATTACTTAGCTTACATTTAAGTTGGTATTCGATGAATCGTAAATTATTTGATTATAGTAAAGAAACACTAAATAAACTCACAAGAAATCTTTTCAAATATATTCGACGAAAAACGAAGTTGAGCGACGATCTTCGTACGACCACCATACAATTTGTTCGTAGAGACTGGGACTCCCAGGACTACTCATAAATTGACAATTTTCTTATTCATTCTTAGTCATTCTGCACGCTGAGTGTACTTATTGCAACGAACTTGGCCGAATTTCATTGTTGCTTAAACGAAAGGGAATGATTTTTTTTTCGTATGTAATCACTGAATCATATGGATAATTTGGTGATATTATTTAAATATGCTTTAGATGGTGTTGGGTATGGTATAATTTAAAAAGAATAGTGCCTAGCAACAAAAAAATCACATATTCTATTAATTATAATTATAAATATGTTAAAAACAATAATATAATATGAACTGTGGTTTTTTCAATTGATGTAACTTTCAAAAAATAGGAAAACGAGTTAATGATTGGATCTCTTTTAACCTTCCCGTTACCATTGGTGCCACCAAGATTGCCATACGAGTTGAAAACATTAATATCTCGCTTATTAGGTTTTATATAAATTAAGGATTTTAGCTATTTGTAGATAAAATATTTTTGCAATAAAATTAAAATAAATAAGTGGTTCGATTCAATGTTTTCATCATTAAATTAATAAAATTACAAAACTCTGATGACAATATTATTCCAAGCTCAATGAAAATGATGGCGATATATAAAATTCTATACGCAAGAGTGACGCACGATACATATTTTTTAAGTTGAGACAAAGCGAGAAATGTTATTAGTTAGAGGGAGAAAGGACCGGACGCATCTTCGCTTGTAGTTATTTTTTATGACGTGTTTTTTCCATGTCGTCCATATCTCGGTTATATTACATGAAAATATGTAAATTACAAGCTCTAGACACAAAATCAAATGTAAAGCAATAACAATATGATATTTAAAAACAGAATAACCCTTTAAAAGCGATCAATTAGCTTTAAAAATGTTCAATACATGACTAAGTCCAAGTGACACAGTCTGTGTCGACCACGGCTGGTAACGTGATTTTTTTAGCACGGACTGGAAAAAGTTTAAGAAAACAGAACAATAAATTGACCACTTCTTTGAAGGGAAACATAATTTTACATTGGTTTTAGGTTTAAAAATACTTTCCTGGCAACTTGATGTAAGCCATTATTATATTGATACTCACTACGTACAATCCCGTATCTGCAAATATGAGGATTTCAAAGATTTATAACGCAACCCACCATAATAAAATGTTTTCAATAAAAACAGTCTCTCCTGAACAATTTCAATTTAGTGGGTTACATCAATTCGCCAAAACAATTCGCGAGTAAGCGCGATATTCGGAGATTCGAAACCGATTATGGAAACCCTATCTTTTACCACTCGTCTTCATTGAACGATATTATTTAACAACGCATTTCTCTTTCCTTAAAATTATATTTTTTGTATGACTCTTTTGACGTTGAGCCAAGATGGATGACCTCAAAAAATTAATTCAATATTGTGTTGATGGATAATTGCATTTTAAACTGATTTAAATGAATCATGAAAACTTTATATAGTATAATATAAAGTTTTACCAATCTGATTAAATATTAAAAATAAATGATCGTATTCAATTTGGTTTGACAGGCTTTCATATGTCATGTTATTACATAAATGATTTATACGGCTAAAAACCGTGGGCAGAACCATTTAAGTCAGATTAAAATTATTAGATTACATAACCATCAAAAATTTTGGCTGGAAGGTGGAAAGTTTCCAGATTTATGTCGGAGAAAAGTTAAACTTTAAACGAAAAGTAGAAAAGGCCACTTAAGAATCTTGAAAAAAAGCTTCCAGTAGGAGGAAGTTAATTTGCAAAAAAAACCATACCACGTTCAATTTTATATAATTGAATAAGATTGTTAAATGAATATATTTTATTATTACAATATTTAAATATAAATGATCTCAAGCTTTTCAAAAAGTTTGAACACGAATATTAGAGGCCCACTTAATGATTATTGATATTTATTGATTTAATTGGCATTTACTTGGTAAAACTCCATTATAATACAATAAAATATCAAAGTGTCTATCTTTTCTAAACAGTATATATAGCTTAGCTAAAATAAGTTTATGTATAGTTCTGACGATGGCGTTAAGCTGAAATAGCTATCAACTACTTAATAAAATTTTTGATTTTTGAAAAAACAAAATACTTTGATTTTTTCAATAAGAAAATCTTAAATTAGAAACAAAGAAAAGAAAACTGAATTTTTAAAATTATTCTTGAATTAAATGTTTGAATTTTTTCAATGGATTCACTGGTGGAAATTAATTTTCAATTCAAAATTAAAAGCTTTTTTATTCTAATTCAACAAGTGGAATAACAATGATATCGATTCCAACTTTAAACTGATTGAATACCTTTTTAATAATGCATAATTAGTGTAATATCAAAAACGTATCTATAAAATCACTAATTTCGTAATCGCGTCCCATTTACGAAATAAAAAATCGAGTACTTCCAATAGCATTGAGATAAAAAAAATGTCAAACGGATACAAGCGAATCCATTGTGGCGTTTTAAATAATTACTCTCCTGAATCACAGCATGTTAAATGCGAATAATTTTCATCGAAAATAAGCACTTTCAGCAGCGACAGGACTGCTGGTTTTTTTATACGATTTCAGCAAAAACACGGCAGGTATAAGTCAAAACATGCAGTAGGGTGACCTAACTAAAAATATTACGGTAAACATTTTTTTTCATGGAAACTCACTGGGTAAACTGATATTGTGTCATTAAAAAATCAATTATGAATAAAACGACATTTATAACTTAAAACCGCCAAATTTTTATAAGTGGTTTTGGGGTGACGTTACATAATAATAAAATAGTAAGCCGTATATCCAATGTTGGTAATTTGGTGTCAAAATTGGTTTTGGTTCAAATTATATCGACTGTGGAAAGAAAAAAGGACGTAACCCACACCAAAAAATATTGTGTATATCTCACACAAAACGTGATAATACACTGTATTCATATATAAATATAAAATACATCGACTATAGAAAGGTAAAAGGACATCTAGTACCTTCGTCTTTTCAAAACCTTTTTTTCGATAATCACTATGTTTACAATTTAATAGGTGTTTTGTTTGGGCTATACGCAATATTTTTTGTCTGTGGGTTACGTCTTTTTCCTTTGTACAGCCGATATACTAAGCTATGGTAATATCACACAAGTTTGTTTACTCAATTGATTAATTTGAGAAATATGTGACTAGATAAATGTTAATGAATACTGAAATAACGCCATTTTCAAAAGAGTGATATCTTACACGTCTGACAGAATTGATAAAAATGCTATAACCGTTTAATACTTTCCTCTTAATTAAATTATTGTCAAAAATATCTCAAGCATGGTAAGCTATGACGAATTTGTGGCTTTTAAAATAATTTCAATTTTTTTTGTATCCATTTGTCTGCCTTATTTTAAAATTGTCTCCTTATTTGAAATTGTAAATTCTGAATCAGTGTATTGAACTAACTAACTATAATAAAGATTACTTGAACTAAGCTGACGTTTTTGAGCATATCACAATTTACTATGGACGCTATGTTTTATGATATGAGTATTTAGACAACACGATACGTACATCTGAAATACTTTGACGAAAAAAATTAATTCCATATAGAAAATACAAGTCCAAATTACCAAAAAATTAAGAAATCGTGGTCACAAGACCGTCAAAGGCTCGAAAAAAATCGTAAAAAGCGCGGTAAAATGGGAAAGAAAGACGTGAAAGGCGAGCATGGGATGACTTATGGGCGATAAGATTAAAATCAGCGAATTTAACTTGTTTGCTGATGTTAGCAGAAACAGGGCTGCCAGCAACCCTCGCTCTGCCAGGGCTGCCATTTAAATATTACATTTAAATCTATTATTAATCAGCACTAAGAACGAACTTCCATTTCAATTATATATATCATGTGCTAATGTTAAAGTCTGAAAGTCTTATATTAGTTGAAAAAACAGTTAAACACTCACACAAAATAGAATCTTTCTTTCGTTTTTATTTTTTCAATCTATTTCTTCACCTTGGTGGTAAAAAAGTCAGTTCATCATTAAAATGACAGTTTATGAAAATGTATTTGTAGATTTACGTGAATATTATATGCTTAACGCCTGACGTTGATTAGCATATTCAAAAACATTTAATTATTTTATATTAATTTAATACAAAATAAATTGTGCATTGTTTATTTTTTATCAACAAGTCAACAGAGAATGAAATATATGTAATTCTCACAGTACTTTACCACGAGCAGATATGCATGGAGAATATTAAAAAGGGATAAATGCGATTTCTAAATATGAAACTAATAAATATTTTTTCTTGCTTGTGTTTCTGTAATTGGCAAGCTTTTGGCTCTAAAAGACATTATTAAACAATATAACCTACTACTTATCACTATCTAAATTCTTCATAGATGTAGCAGATATAATATATCAGGTGAATGCATTTTTGATACTATTATAAAGGTAAACTCTCTCTATGTGAAAACCGTAACATAGAAACTTTACCTTTACAATTATTAGTGCTTGCAAAACATAACTTAAACATGGTCTATGAATTAATAAAATTTAATATTATGTACGATCGGCTTACGTTATGTCCATCCCTTTATAAGTAACTAGTGAAGATGTTAAAAGGAAAAAATGGGAAAACCTTATCAGACAACAAGAAAGATCTGTCATCTTTGCGGCCTTATTCGTTTATGTAGGTATATACCCACGTCTATATACCAAGCTATGTAAAAGTGCGTAAGTGTGAGGAGGTGTGAAGGCTGTGTGTCTAACTAAAAGCACCATGTCCGATAACATAATACTAACTTTGTTCGCACGTATTTTACGAAAAAAAAAATTATTTAACAGTATTTTACAGATATTTTAATAGTATTCTGAATGATATTACGTCTTTTAGATTTTAAAACTACTTTAGTTTGCCCAGTGGAGTAGCCGTGCGAGCTTTATTATCGACTTTGTATGTATTCATTGAATAAATGAGGTTTACTTCTATCGAAATATTTATATCAATGGGGGTCTCCAGATCTTTAAATACGCCGCAATACAATACATTCTAAATAGCGATGGATCATTCTAGCATGTTATAATTCTGATCTGATATCCCATGTATGAATGGCAAACAAAATTAAGTCAGGTTTAGGTATTGAATATTAGTGTGTCAAAAACACACAATTCCAATTTTGTTTAATTAAATATAATGTAATAAAATTGAAAGTTTTTGAAAAATATAATCTTGAATTTTATTCTACATATACATGTGTTTTTGCTGGACGCTTGAAAAACGAATAAATTAATATTCCTGTCAGGTCAATTTCATCCCCATTTTGGCATAAAATTGATAGTGACAATTTTATTGCGGTAAAAATATTTTTTAATATCATGATATAATGTTTCTTAATATTTTAATATTCAATATGTGAAATTGGTTGAAACGTTAAAAGTAGTGTCATGAATCCAGTTATTTCTTTCAGAATGACATTATTTATTTCGTTTGAAAAAATTGCAATAAACAATGAAAGTCTTAGATCATTTATTTATTTTGATAATTAAAAAATTGAATCGAGTTTTCACTAGAAAAAGTTATTTTTATCTAGCTTTTAATTTATATAATGAATCCTTAATTATTGAGTGTGTATTATGCTAATCTTAGAATACGTATTATTTATTATATTGACTGTGTTTTGGCCATTAGATTGGATATCATTTTAAGGAAGACAGAGCAGATCTCGGTCAAATAATGTAAATTAGAAAAATAAATTGAGCACTTTCTGAAGAGAAACATCATTTCACATTGGTTTCAGGTTTATAAATTATGAACCGGAAACTCGATGTAAGCCACTGTTATATCGACAATCCCTACGTCTAATTCCGTGTCTACAAACATGAAAATTTAAGTGCATTTCAAAGATTCGTAACGTAACTCACAATATAATGATTCCGATAAAAACAGTTTTTACTCTCTCCCGAACAATATCAATTTTGAATGTTGGAAGGAAATTTGAAGCTGAAGGCAATTGGCCAAAACACCGTCGATATATTTCTGCTGCATGATATTTTATGAAAATTAGTTTAAATTTGTCGACCACGTATTTATTGTAGGTATCTAATAAAGATGATTTTGTGTAATTGGTTATTGGCAAGGGATAAGCGTTCAATTAACTCATGGGGCTTCTCACTTATAAAATTATAATAATATTAGCAATTTTAGAAAAAACATATACATGCTAAAAGATTTAATGTTATATTGTTGCGTGAAGAACATTAGTTTATACTACATTTAAAACAAGCACTTGAGACGTCTTAAATATCTGGGGATTAGTATTATTAATGATTTTCTGATTTTATCTCCCGTTATTATTTAGTGATCAGCATCGAGTTTGCTATTGGTTTTATCATCATCAAATATACACTCTGAAATTAAAGTTTAATAATTTTCGTAAGAAACGTTATTTGTTTAACTATGAAAGGTTGATGCATTATTTTGAGTGCTAAAAAATTCAATAGATAATATTGTCGATGTTCTGGAAGAATGCACTTAATTATACCAAAATGTTTCTTATTTAAAACTCTGCAGTGTGAAAGAACACATTTGTTTTTTTATATGTTTTGTACAAACAAACTAAATGAAAAAGGTATATCATTTTAAACATTTGAAAAACTTCAAAGTAAGATTATTCTAAATTAGTATTTTTCAGTTAGTGTCTTCTTCCAGAACATCGACGATATATCGCTTTCGAAGCCCACTAAATCACATTTGTTTTAAATATATTTATAGATAGTTGGGTGCAGAATATTAATAAATATTTTTTTCATGAAATATTCATTCACCCACAAAGATCGTCATAAGTGCATAAGCAAGTGAGGAACACATGAGATAATAAAAAACAACTATTGTCAAAGCGTACAGCAGTTAATTAATTTTAAATTATTTAACTTGAATACACATCATTTAAAATTTTCTCCACTTCTAAAAGGTAGCTTATAAACTACGAATGAATTGTTTTAAGACATGGTATATTTACGTCAAAACCGATGGTTAACCAATTTCTCAACATCGCTTTTCAAAGAGGGAACGAACAAAATGTTAAAACAAGGCTAGTCGCATTCTCTACGATCTATTTATTGGATTTTGAAGGGTAGGGAAGAAATAAAACATTAAAGATATAGATATGTACACCTCTGGATAACAATTGATGAGTAAATTCTTAAATCAATTTTGGGAAGCTTAATAGTGTTAGCACTTTACCACGGTTACAGTGGACGAAAAAAAGATTTGATAACAGCGAGAATTATAAAAAATAGCTAATAATCTGTTAGAAAGATCACGATTCTCTCTTTTTATGTGTTTTCGCGTTTTTTCTAACTCTCCTTGAGATGGATTTTGTGGTTGCCGTATTTCGTAAATGAAAGTGAAAAAATAAATGTGACAAAATAATTAATCAAATGCTTCACATGGTAGAAGAGAAAAAAGTGCGGATATGAGTGGGTTAGTGCCGGGACTTAAGACACAGAGAGGAAAGGGGAGGAAACATCAAGGGAACTTGGCAAATGAAAAATGTTTTCACTTAAGAAAGTAAAACATGCTCGCACATTTTATATAAGGCTGGAATAGCTGTCATCTGAACGTAATCCTAGCATTTCCCATTTGCCATTCGCCAACCGACAAGTGTGATCCAATCTTAAGCTTGCCTTAAATAATATAATTAAATTCAGTTTTTGTTGATTGAATTAAGGGCGCTGTGGAAATTTTAGTTACAAACGAAGATAATTCCACAATTAATAGCCGAGTAGTAAATATAAAACGACGCATATGCGCAGTTCAAAAAGTGAAATATACGAACTTTCAAGATCTTTTATATGCATATAAATATACTTTAAAAAACTGTTTGATCACAATAATCTTATATATAACTAGTGACTACCCGGCATGCGTTGCAATGCCACTCAAAGAAAAAAAAAAGTGTTTGTGTTTTAATTCTGTTTATTGAAGTCCTTTTTCATAATTTGAATATTTTTTGTTTTTCGAGATGTCGCTATTTGTACGAATTTGATTCTTTATTTGAGGTTTAAGATATATTTGGATTGTGAGATTGATTTCTATACATAATAAGACCTACTGTAAATTAAAAATTGAGAGTCGGGCTCGGCCCGGGGCGGGCCTAATTGTACTACACCTATGTTCTTCGCGCAAGTGCAAGCAATAACTTGACACAGTTTTATCGGAATCGGATGAACGGAATGGCATTGCATAAGGTACAAACAAACTCACATTGATTCTTATATATTCGATATCCCTGACCGGTCTGTAGGCGTAGATGTAGACATTTTATCATTATCACATACACATGTAGGTATGAAATTTTCTCATGACCTAAGCGTCCGCAGTGCTTATAAACAATACACACACTTCCGAGATGACAAAAATTTCGAGGGAAACAAACAGGAATCAGTTTGTCAGTATGGAAACTAAAGAACAGGTACTTTGGACATTCAGTTTTTCAATTTTAATACCGTCATCTACGACGGGCGTTCGTACTAGTTAAAAATAAATAGATAACGACAGTCTCGTTATTTTTTACCATAACCGCTACCAATGTGGAACACATGGAGGTATCTCAACAGAAGTTTTCTACGAAAACTGCTGGTTATTCAGTTGCTCAATCTTTATTTTTCGAAGAAAGTAGGGATAGAAGAATAGATCTGAGACAGGACTAGTGGTAAGCTAATCGCTCTCACTAGGCTCCATTCGGATCGGATGAGTGGGAGGGAAGTTTAGACATCACAAATATCCAAATCAATTTATGAACCCGAGAATCCATAGCCGTAACCAACAACATTGACCACTGCACTACGGACCCGACATTTGTGTAGCTTTTATTGTATTTTTTCGTTCATTTTACGTAATAAATTGTGTTGTAATGGAAAATAAACATTCATGCAAAACCACACAAAGACATACCACTCATAATTCGTTCTCAAGAAGATACACCGATATCACGAATCGTTATTTAGAAATAAATATATTATCAACAACTTGTAAGGTATATTTTTTATGTTTGTATGTTTTCAATCCAATAAAAGTAATATATCAAACCTACGTAACAAAGAGTTCATGTCTGTTGTTTCTGGAAATTGAATTGTATGGCCGTTAACCATTTTGGAACATAACGAAAAGTCTTTAAAATAAATTTACTTTACAATATATAAATATATACTTACACAGAATGGTGATGTATTATCATTTATTACAATTTATCTGGAATATAGTAATATCGTAAATATGAATAATAAGATGGTAAACTATACTCATCATGTTTTTTAATGATTTAATATTAATATTTTTAATAGTTTTTAATAAATTGTAAGCAGTCTTTTTGTAGATATAATGTCGACTATGGAAAATCAAAAGGACGTAACCCACACCAAAAATATTGTGTATAACTCAAACAAAACGTGTCAATACACTATATTTATATTTATAAATATTGACGTTAGAAAGGCAAAAGTGATTTGAGAATGTCGAACTTCGACTTGCTAATGGAGAACCATACGTTTAATGCGGTGGATGGGGTTAAACTGTTGCATAAAAACATGGGGGATCATAAATTATTTTATCAAGAAATTTTGGAAATCAATAGAGCCCAGTTAAATTCATTGCCAATTCTGAATGAGCAGCCGAACCTTCCTAATTCTCCGTTATTATATACTATACGTTGAAACACCTAACAGATGTCACTAAACGTGGAATGATTGTATATATTTACCCTTTCGTCGAATTGCATCCCGTCGAAACCCACAATGCTATTATAATTGTAAAATCACTGGTAATTCCATAAAAAGTTGGAAAGCTGCAATTCGCCACTCTGTTAATGTGGTGTTTACAAAATAAGGAATAAGGAGATTCTTGAAATTTTAACTCAGGTATCAGTGTGGCTCTCAGACGTATAATATCTTACCTCGTAAATAATATTTGTCTTATTTGTAGCTTCTATATAAACGTTAGACACTGTTTACTGTCTGTCAGTTCGAGTCCATTCGTGTGCTCGAATGCCTGAAGATGCCGAAAGGCGAAACCCGGGTCGTTAGTGACAAAATACATGGAAGTGTACAAAATCTCAATAATCCAAATTTGATATTGAAATTCCATCAAGCACCCTCAGTCGATGTCTTAAATTATAACAACAGTTTTAACAACAATATAAATTACATGTGTTTGGAGACAATAATTCCATCTAAAATATAACTAGTAGCACAACCATTGAATTTCGACAAAATTATAGTCGAATTCAAAAAAATGTTTCGTTTAAATTTAATAATGGTATCTCGTTTACAGATGATTGTCAAACTTCGTGGAGAGTAAATATTTCGGCGGGTAGACATTATCGGCGTCCATTTTGAGATAAAATTACAAATATTTGTATGCATGATGAGTGAGGTTCTTTAATCTGCATAGAACATGCCCCAATTTACATTATTCATGAATTTTTTCGCGATCGAACCTCATTGTGTAACAAGGCCCTCAGAACATGATCCAACCCTGTGTCTTGTGATGTTTTGCTAGGGACACCATATTTTTTTTTAAAAATCAGTTTTTATTCCGTTTGTTTATAAATTAGTTTTTATAAAATAGTATTAAAATGAATTACGTTATGTCCCAAATTCGAAAATAATACTTAATATTGCGTTATAATTCGATACATTTTTTCATCCATACGGTTTTTAAATCAAAATTAACTAATGTGCATCTGAAAATTATCTTGGGATTACACTGTATTGTTGTTATTGGAAATCACCCAACACCACCCTATACCATAGAGGTTATGGTATATTTTATAAATAAAAAGAACTGAAGTGGAATCCAACGTACAGAATCGAGAGGAAAACACAAGAACTCGTACGATATTCAGAAAAAGACAATTGAAAAGTAATCACCAAAGCTCCGATAGGATCTCTGCGATATATAACATATGACCCAAGATTTGTAATCCTGGCTACCTTCTCTTCACTCAATGTGACGTACATACAGGCTTTTCAAGTACCTGGCCTAGCTCATCCAGACATATACAAACACACAATCATTGTGGGTAAAATACTCAATAAAACTCTTGCTAGATTAAAATTCAATTTTATGTTAAATCTTTAATCACTACTGTTTGTTTAAGATACTTTAACGTTAGTTTCAAAATTTTTTCCTTCAGACACGACATTGACAGACATTATCTGACATCTAGTTATTTCAGTTCTAACTCTTAGAGTAAACATTGATGTTTTTATTCTGTACTGATAAGAAAGTAAAGTTTGTGCTCAAGATAAGTCAATTGAAAACAATATCAAAACTATTGACGCAACTACGATAAGTCAATATTAAATGAAGTCGGAACCAACGAGCATCAAGAGCCACATTATAAGAAGCATACCATTCAACTGAAAAGTGATTTGATTATTTATTATACTTGCATTAATATTGTAAAAACGATAAATACGCTTAATACAAGCGTATAGTGAGTTTATGCGGAAAACCGTTCACTGACATAATGAAATGATTTCATCAAATATTAAAAAGAACGCTAGAAAATTTCATAAAATCCGAATCAGTAAAATTATGATAATAATCCAAAAATACGTCGACCATTTCGCAATCAATTATTTCAATGATGGTCACACCATTATTCAGATAATGATAAAATAC
This sequence comes from Himalopsyche phryganea, assembly GCA_022494535.1. NCBI lineage: Eukaryota > Metazoa > Arthropoda > Insecta > Trichoptera > Rhyacophilidae > Himalopsyche > Himalopsyche phryganea. Next base: position 892,600 of record JAGVSL010000069.1, on the reverse strand, counting down.
AATGGTTTACCCTATAGCACGAACAGGGGTGGTTTTGATACACAAAAACTTTGACCTTTATTCAAGCCAGAGGTCACGAGCTCGCGTATGATTGATGAGTGCAATTTTACAATATTAAAAGTTATACTTCAAATAGACATTTCTATAAATAAACATATTTTTATTTAAGATTTTTTTATTAATTTGAGATTAATGGATGATCATTATCATCATCACCAACAGTGGCGTAACTACAAAATGGAACCGATTTGCAATTTTGTGTCTCACTTTGCGTATACTCATAAATATTTTGAAGCGTCCACAGAACTAACGTTTCACTTTCAAGATTGCGTTTTATCTATTTATAATTTTTCATAAAATTCTGATATAGGAGTGTAGAGTGAGCGAGAGGCTAACAACCAGTGCAAACTTTCTCCTACTGTCAATATAATCTCGGGGTTGAGGGACTGACATGAAATCAATCCTTGTAAAATAACTCCGTCGGGTCCGTAGTTCATTGGTTAATGTCGTTGCCTTCTGTTACACATTATCGGGTTCAAGTACCGGTATGGACAGTTTCATAAATTGATTTTTGAATCGATTTATCAATTTTTGTTCGTAGGAATGGATGTTTGAGATGTCTTGAATAGACCTCCCACCCACCGATCCGATCCTAAAAACGAGGCCTAGCGAGAGCGATTAGCTAAAAACTAGTTCTGTCCTTCTATCCCTACTGTCAAAAAAGAGAGTTTGTGCGACTGAATAACAAGTAGTTCTCGTAGATTAACATCTGTTGATATATCTCCATTAGGAGTAGGAGTTCATATGCTTTACATTGGGAGCGGACATGGTAAAAAAATAAAATTAGAATATATACTGCTGAAGTGTACAAAATTTAAGCAATTCATTAGTAGGGCAGCTAAATAGAACCAATTGCCAACGACCATACCACGTTGAAAGCACCGGTTCTCGTCCGATCAGCGAAGTTTAGCAACATTGGGCGCGGATAGTACTTGGATGGGTGACCGCTTGGAAACACCGCGTGCCGTTGGCTTTTTCTTCCATCTGAGCAGTGCGACGGTTAAGTGCGGGTGGGTTTACCCAGACATTATCTTCCTTCATGTGTAAACATATACGAAAGAAAAACACACAAATAACAACAATGAATTATCGGAAAGCTATACATTTAATTTTTTCCACATCCGCTCTCAATGTGGAGCATATGGTCTCCTAATGGAGGTATCTTAACAGACTTTTTCTACGAGAACTGCTTGTTACTCAGTTGCTCAACCTCTCTTTTTTTTCCAAAGAGAGTAAGGATAGAAAGATAGGGCTATCACAGGACTGGTGGTTAGCTAATCGTTCTCGCTACGCCCCGTGAAGATGGGATGGGTGGGAGGGAGGACTCAGACTACGAACAGAAATCCATAAATCGATTGAAAGATCAATCTATGAAAACTGTCCACACCGGGAATCGAACCTGAGACATCCGTGACCGTAGTCAGCGACGCTACCAACTGCGCCACGGACGCCGACAATAAAATAAATTTGGTAGAGTTAATAATATTTACCTTCAGAGATTTTTTTGTAACCGTGTTCCCTCTCAATGTGGAGCATATGAACCTCTAATGGAGCTTATATCAACTGAAGCTGTTCTACGAAAACTGCTTGTTGATCAGTTGCTCAACCTCTCTTTTTGGGAGAGAGTAGTGATAAACGTACTGCTCTCGCTATGGCCTGTTTTACAGGGTGTAGGTACAGAGTTGGAAAGGAGTTTCAAACATCACATACATTCAGGTCTTTAAACACAAGCCCATAAGTGGATTGAAAAATCGATTTGCAAAGCTGTCCGTACTGAAATTCAAGCCCGTGAAAACCGCAGCTGAACCCTACGATGTTGACCGCTTGACTACAGTTCGTGCAATCAAAGCATCACTAAGAGCTGAGACGACATTAACTTATTTAAAAAATGATACAATATTATAATACAAAACAAGACCAATGAATAATTGATGACGATTAATGGTAAAATAAAATACACCACAAATTGGGCCTCGTATAGCACGGTTTTAATATATCGCGGTTGACGAATTGTGACATATATTTGTACAACACGGTTTCAGCATTTTTTTATAGAAAATGGTCCTATAATGGTTTAAAGTTCAAGAGTGAACTTGGCCCCTTATCAAGAAATACGTAAAGATTTATACGCTTAAGGCAAAAAATCGCTTATTATAGAATTTTAAAGCCTAGGTCCAAAAATACTCCCGAGTCCTCCGATAATTAAAGCACACAACCAATCTCGAAAAAAGTCGAATACATAGAATTGTAAGTGATAGCGATGATAAATGTATGATCTATTATACGTTATCAAAGTGTTTTTCAATACATACGTAAATGTTTATTTTTTCGATTGCTCATAAAAAAGAATAAAGCATATTTTTTTGGAACGCATACCCTAATTTTGTATGAACTTTAAACCTCGTGTAAGACGGATTTGTATAACACGACGTTTCGTGGAACCATTGACCGTGTTATACAATGCCCAAGTGTATTATGAAATATGCAGAGTTGTTTTCATTGTATCATATAATTTTCGTACACATTTAGAGAGGTCATTATATTTATTTACCTCTTCAGTGATATACTTAGTTCGATGTTTGTAATCATGTGTTACGTGAAACTCTTTCCGTGATGGTGGATATTGTCATTGTTAGCAAGTTTCATATATTAAACTTAACAATGATTTTGCCTAAGTTTTGTTTAATTTCAAGTTTAATTATCAGAATCTGTAATGCATAGTGTGCTTATAGATAAACATGGAATGGCAAAAAATACTTTGATAGCTAACTGCTCATGTTTTTATCTCCAAAAACTTTTAGCACGCGAGAAATAACAACCTCAAATAAATGTTAAGATTATGCTGACACATTAAACAAAAGTTTGAGAACTTTTACCGTGACTTGAAGTCTTGCAAAACTTTTCGGTATGTTTCAATTAAGTTGTATTGTCAAACGTTTTGACATCTTTGTTTTGAAATGTATGCTTTGATAATTTCGTTAAACGTCTTTGTTCAAGGAGTGGTAATTATTTATGATAAGCCAATCAAATACCTTATAAGTAATATATCCATGCAGTGGCGTTACTATAATTTACAAAGTGCTTTCCGTGTGTCCGTAGTATCCAAAGAGATTTATTACTTTCGAATGATAATTAAATAAATTAAATCAGATCATTTGAGTTATTAAATTATCATAAGCAATTTTTGGTTAACAACAATACAGATGAATGAAACAGGAATATAATTATCTTTAAAAATAAACTCTTTGAAGTTGAATTGCCTTTTGCATTTCGGGTAAATTCTATGTCATAAAAAAGAAGAAAAAATTTTGTGCATATTTCACTGTGATAATTTTAACAACATAACAAACTTTATAAAGATAACGTTCAATATACATAACTTACTCCATCAGTTGAAAACTATGCTGGGGGAAAAAAACCATTCCGGTATGTTTAAATACAAATTATAAAATTGCATATATACATAGCTGTTCACTATCTATACTATATATATCAGAAAATACATGTGTATGCATGTCTGTCTTCTAGGTCAATTGTGTCATTTTTATCTTTTTTTTCATGTCCGCTCCCAATGTGGAGCATATGATCTCCTTTCGAAGAGAGTAGGAATAGAAGCATAGGACTAGGACAGGACTAGTGGTTAGCTAATCGGTCTCACTCCCCCCGTGAGGATCGGATGGGCGGGAGGGAGAAGTTTACTTTTAACATTTTTTTTTTAATTTTAACAGTATTATTAATAATTAATGAACTACATTTCGTAGATTTACATGAGGTGTTGATTTTGGCGATATTTTCAACATTCAACTGTCTACTTTTAGCATTATTATTAGTTGATGGGTCATATTTGGTGGTTCTTATATGGCATAAGGTCCACGGTGATATTTTCAACTTTAGTTTGCACCAAAATAAAACGTCTTTATGTTAGCGTCTTCTATGCCGAGCGAAGCTGGGTAATAAATACGACTATCACATAATTTCTTTCAATCAAGGATTGACAGTAAAAATGATCCTGAAAAAAGTATGATGTCATTGAATGAGTGACTTTAGACAAATGTTTTATAACATATTAAAACAGTATTTATTAATTTTCACGTCGGTGATTTCTTGCGACAAACGGAAATTCACGAGCGTAATATAATATAAGACGAGTTTGAAGCTATAGTCGCGGATGTGGAAGAATGAATGAATGACGATTAGAAAGGAATTGGCAAAGTTGTATAATATTTACATAAGAATTGATTCGGTTGTAGGTATTGAATAGGTGGCGCTGAAGTTGTGCGAAAGTCAATTAACAGAGCTATTTATTACCATCGTCATACATGTCCTGCCTCAGCCGGTTAACGATTCCCAAACATCTAAAGTAATTAAACTTTTACGTTATATCAAAATTTGGAATTTAAGTTTTTAAAAAGAGGAACTTTGAAATTTTCGGCGAGGAAAAAGGACTTACACCACAACAATAATATTATTAATCGCTCAGGTAAGACTTTTGTAATCGTAAATTACTACTATTTTATGACGTGCTGATACATTCTCCCGTCTATTTTTTCATACATAATGTATGATAAACTATACCTTAACTTAACTTGCAGTAAATAAATAGTAGAAAAGTAATAGGTTCTATCGTACATTGTAAAAAAAAATGTTGCAGCGTGCTATTAGGTTTGAATTGATATAATTATAACTAACATTTTTGCTCTGCTACATACTCTATGTGATTTATTATGTATAGTAATCAAATTCCCAGTTAATTAGTTGTGATGCATTCCGAAGAAAGCTATTTTAAATATATGCAGAAGTGTACTACCTGCCATAATTCTATACGTTTATTAAAAAAGTCTTTTTAAATTGGTGAGGAAAAAGGCTGTAACCTGCTTAACTACATTGATGTTGATTATTTTTGTAGTGGAAAAAAGTCGTAACCATCAATTTTATTGGTTTTTCTTGAATAACTTAAATACCTTAAATTTTTCGTAGCTCTTGTAAATTTTTTATGTGTGGATTACGTCCTTTTTATTTTCCACAGTCGATATTGCATTGAATCTATTTAACTGTAAGCTGTTCATATGCTGGTGTTTGAAGAACGTTAGTCTTCTTTTAGGTATAATTTTTTACGAATATTTTCATACATTTATCAAAATACAGTAAGTGTCACAATATTTTTTGTGTGTGGGTTACGTCCTTTTTCCTTTCCACAGTCGATGTTATTGCCCGATGTTTGATATGCAATATTATGTAGAATAGTTGAATAAAGTAGTAATATAAATATAGAAAATAACGGTGTAACTCTGTAGTTGGAGTTGTAATATTTTCGATGAAATAAATATTACAGGGATGTCAAATAAATTCAAATTTAAAAAATAAATATGAAGGGCAGAAAAAAATGGAAAGAACATTTTTTTCATGTCGCATGTACGCAAGTAACCAAATCATCTGATTTAAAATAAAATATTCAAACAATGTAGGCAATATTTGGAGGAGCGCGCAAAAAGGTATTAAATATTAATAAACCCAGCGGCGGTATTGGCCAGCCGTAAACTTACACAAGTCCAAAAGACTCGAACCCCTTTCATCGCATATAAGCTCAAAGCTCGCAATACAGCCTTACATACAAATAGAAGATTTTCATAAAGATCCATTCTTACTGCGATAGTCCTGATAGTCCTGATAGTCTTAGTCCTGATAGCGAATGCTCAGATAATCTAAGTTGACAATCTATTTTTTTAATTCCCTAGGGCACTCAGAGTTGTGCACACCACCAAATGCTATTTATCCACACTTTTCTTGGAGGGTGTATTCCGCAGCGTGACAACGTTATCCTTGTTTCAAACTTTGGTAGGAATGCCCGATTAGAAAATCCTCAAGACTTGGTTACATACACTCTAGTGTGCAGGAAGTTAAATAATATTTTTTAAGCCTTTCACTCCCAATGAAGCATATAGCTTCCTAATGTAGCTGTCTTAACAAAAGTCTTTCTACAAGAGCTGCTTATTACTCTCTTATTCGAAAAGAGCAGGAATAAAAGAATAGGGCTAGGACATTACTAGTAGTTAGCTAATCGCTCTCGCTACGACAAGTTTTTAGGATCGGATAGAAATTGAAACATCCACGCCTTCCAACAGACATCCATAAATCAATTTATGAAACTCTTTTTGCTGAGATTCGAGCACGAGGGATCCCTCACCGAAGCCAACGACACTGACCACTGCACCATGGACTCGGCATAGTAAATAACAATGATAAAGAAAGAGTTTATGGAAGAGATTTTACTCTTTTTAACTTTTTGAATGCCATGTAATTTGTCAGAGATGCAACCAAGTCGGCATGACCGACGGGGCCGACAGATCTGACTGACAGTCGTATCGTCGTTTTTCCCGTCCGTTGTTTATGTCTAGATATTCCAAATGTGTGACATGATGAAATATATAATAAAAATTGTATATCTATAGCAATATAGTAATTCCTTAATCAATATATTAATTTCATATAAGAGCTTGATTGTTGAAAAGATCTTGAGCACAAATCCACTATGACAAAAAAAAGCAATTCTTCTGAGAAAATATTTGTATCAAAAACACATTTCAAGAGGTTTAGTATTTGACATCAGTTAGTGCTAGAACAATCAATGTAAACGAATCATAGTAAGCTTCATTGGGCCATTGCTTGAAGTTGATAAGTGAGAAAAATTTGTTTAAATAAATCCATTATTCCATAATACTGAAAAAAACCCTAGAAAAAATTACCATATTTTATCATTCTTTTATTTAATCACGTTTAAGGTGTTAACTGTCAATTCTTGGTGAAAATACATTATATTTATAAAAATAAAACATATTTTTTAGGACACATTTCTTATGTAAAAAAATATTTTTGTGTTTATATTATTTTCCGTGATATGTCATCTCTTCATTTCAAAAAAGTCAAGTTTTTAAAATACGCACAGAAAAGATATCAAAATTTTACTCGTTCCTAGTAATATTAATATCTTATATATATTTAGAGATATTTATTTATTTTAGTATTCATGCTTTGAACGCTATAAAAAATATGGATTACATTATTTGATGTGACTGTGACAGTGAAGTGTTTGAAGAGATAGTTCGCTGCAAACATGGATATGGATCACAATACAACAAAATATAAAGTGTATGGCATGACTGAAATGTCACGTCCTTTTCATAAAAGTCGGAGCACATTTTTATAGTTTTAACCCATTTGCATCCTTGGACCGACCGGGCTTGGGATCACCAATCGTGCGTTCGATACTGTTTGATTTATAATAAAACGCAAGGAAATAATTTCATATGAAATCTGTCCTTACTATTATAATAGATTTGACTAACTGCCGGTACTGCTCCCTACGGAATTAGAGAATATTACCTTATGTTATGAGATGTTCATTTATTATTGCTAATCACAGTCAAATTTAGAAATGTTGCCTTTGAAACTCTACTTGGAGATCATCGTCAAATGACTGGTGGCGGATTTGATTAATATCGATGGTGTTGATGTAGCCTTCAAAAAATACGAAAACGAGTTAATGATTGGATCTCATTTTAAAGACGACAGAGCAGGTCTCGGGCAAATGATGTAAATTAGAAAAATAAATTGACCACTTTTTGGAATGGAGACATCATATACATTGGTTTTAGATTTAAAACTCTGACCCTCCTACATGATATGATGTGAGCCACTATTATATCGACAATCCCCACGTATAATTCCGTATCTGTAAACATGACAATTTACAGGGGTGCATTTTAAAGATTTATAACGCAACCAACCATATGTTTTCGATTTCGAACAGTCTTTACTCTCTACTGAACAATTTCAATCCAAAACACCGTCGATATAATGAAATCCACGACGAACATCATTTATATTACTTGCCCCAAACATACATGAATTTTTGTAATGAGTAAATTTGTTCTACATCTCAAAAAACATGTATCATTTAAACATTGCAATATGCCTCAAAAATAGTCACAACTATTAAAATATGTATGACAGTATATTTATAACACGAAATACACCTTACGATTTTAATATAAAATATATCATGTCGTAATTAATTAAAACGTCATAGATACAATAAACGAAGTATTGATTTAAATCTATTGCATAATGAGTTTATTTGTTATTCATAGTAATTTGTGAATATTCACAAATCTTACATCAACAAAAAGTGAAATGTTATACAAAAGTCGCCACGTCTTATTAAGCCCTGTACTGAAAAGTACCAAGACTGAAAAAATTAAGGATTATTTAAATTTATCACAAATCTTATACACGTATTATGTGAAAAATACATGTTTGAGTAAAGCGATACTACAGTGGTGAAAAATAATAGAAATTCAATTTATTAGAATTTATGACAAACTGGTTACCCTCTCATGACAAGTTTAATATATACGTCGCTGAATTAACAGGTAAATTAAATAACGTTGTATTTACCTTCGTCTGAATAAATATTAAATGTATATGCGTATGTGTATTGAGGTATATCTCTTATCGAAGTCACAGGGTCAAAAGAGTGGTTCGGGTAAAACGGCGCTCGTAAAATCGGCGACCCTGCCGGACCCCAAAATAATAAAAAGCTACGCGGCCTTTTCATCAGTCCAATATCTTTCTGATTTACCCTCTACAAAAGTAGCCATGTTGTAACCTATGTCCACTTTTGGTTATCTAAATTTATTCTTATTACATTAGCTTGTTGCTTTTAGGGATGATTTTTTGTCCGCTTTGTCGCGCCTAGCGTATATCGAAATATATAATTTTATTTAATGATAATATCTGTACATGTTTATTTATGAACAAACTGTGTTATGATTATTTAAATGTGGCTGTTAAGTGACACATATTACCCCTATTTGAAAAACATCTACAGAATAAGTGTATTGTTACCAAGAGTATTTAATAAATATTTTACGATTTAAAAGTGCTGTTTTGTCGTACTGGCTACGTCGAAACCCCATGGAAATGAATAATTGATAAAAAATTGCATAAATATTTACCATTACTAAAGAATATCATAAAATGTGACGCTTAGTATAAATAAACTGTATTTTTTCATAAAATATTCATTTAATAGAAAAAATCAATAATTAATAATTGAAATGTTTCAACCAACCAAGGCTATTGGACGTAGTATCTGTCACCATTCGTCCTTGTAGCGCCATCAAGATTGCAAAGTCGACTTGGCCGACGCTAGATTGGACAAGCTTCAGTAATCCTTTCAGATTATTTAAGGATAGTGGGATCATGACCAGACAACGGCTAAACTGGAAGAGTTTGGGAGCGACTTCACCACGCTCAGATACGAATTACCTCGAATTAAAATTTGTTACCAGAACTTGATCTACTTTCTTTATTTGACATGAGCTGATATCCTTATAAAGCGTTTAAAGTAATACTGGTGTACCGGATTAAATATTTTGAAAAGAAAATGGTAAATATTGAACAGTCCAATATATACACGAATATTTTCAACCTTTCCTAAATTATCTTTGTATTAAAATAATTAAGATGCAGATCAAATTCGGATCGGCTTTGTGAATCAATGATTGTTTCGCTCATTCACAAAAAAATCCTTTTTTATATTACAAAATAGAAACTTTCCCGTATCTGTCGGTATATCTATCTGAAACGAATTCATATTTTTAATATTAAAATCCTTTTTATAGAAATATTTTAACAATTTATAATTTAAGGCGCTATTTTTATTATAAGACACAGTTTGCTTTGTATTAATTTTGTAGGGCAACTAATTATTTGGTCAGCTTCTAATTCAATTAATGATCAGTAAATATTAAAGAAACGGTCAGTAACAAATTCATAAAACGGTCAGTAGAAAAATAAAAATGGTAAGCAAATATTAAAGATACGGTCAGTAAATATTTTAGGTTAGGTTAGATTAGGTTATTCTATTCCATTTTATGTGGTCATTTTTCTGGTCACTAAAAACCTGACCAAAAAAAATTACTGACCGTTTATTTTATTAACTGACCACGTGATTACTGACCATTTATAGAATTAGTTACTGACTATTTCGATTAATTACTGACCCAATAAATACAGGTCATTTTGTAGTTATCAACTGATTAAGTTGATAATGCCCGCGATGTGCGAAACTGGTCCTGATCATTATAAATATATGGAAATAGTACAAAACTTAGTTTAGTTAGTTTAGTTATACAGTTTTACATATCTCTAAGAGTAAAATTGCAGGTAAATAAAAACGCAGAACTAATCCGCATTCAATAATTTTGAAAAATGCACTGCTAATTTCCAGTACATCAAAGATCTGTCATGTCATGTATTATTAATATATCTTTTATGCGTAATTTAGTAATAATAAAACAAACAATTTTGGATAATCGTTACTTGAAACGTTACATGTGTAAAGTTGTGCTCCATACATCGAGAAAGAAAACGGCGAAGCTTTGGAAAATCACGACATAGCTGACAATTTAATCGCTAGAACCAGAGCTGATCTCAAAAGACGTCGCTCGGAGACTTGTGCCGCTCGGCAAAAGGTTGATTAGTATGAACGTAGCGTTCGTAATAGGCACTCGAGACTCAATATATACGAGATAACCCGACCTCCACTTCCGGTGGATATATATATTCCAGCTTACGGTGTTCCTTATCTCTGGCGTGGTGTCGCCCGACGCCGACTCTGCCTCTACGTGCCCCGCCGAATGACGCGGCGTACGTTAAGCCGCACGCTCACAAACTTTCCGATTCTGGCCTGTTACGCTCGCTAATACAGGCTCATTTTGAAACTGTTACTAGTTTGAGGTCTGTGAGATGTCAGAGTTGATTTTCTACTTCATATTGATAATTATATATGTACGAGTTTGTATTGATTCATAGGTAACATATTTATGGCGAAAAGCATGGCTCTGCTAATGATTAACGTAAAAAATAAATAAAATGCATGCATTGCAGGCATTTCTCACTTTCTTGCTCAATCACATGTAAAGTGAAGGGTGCGAGCGAGATACAAAGGCATGCGGGCGCATGCTCTTGTACCCCACTTACTAATAAACAAGTTGGTTTGCGTGATAGATATAAACCCACCGCACGCCGATGATTCATTGTTAATATGCATTCGTTACTGCATTTTTTTACTTTTCTTTTTACTCTAGAAAAAAATAGCCACGACGTTGACAGTTCGCATCGCAGGCTTTATTCAGTTTTATTAGGTAAATATAGGTAGGAAAAATACAAACAATTCGTACTGTTCATTAATAATAAAATCATATCTTTTAATTAATTTACACCTGGAAATCTAAAAATTTTCTGTCAACCTATTTTTTTTCTCTGTCCAAATATCTTTATATCTCTTTTGTGACGATATTATCAATAACTATTCGAAAATCTTTGCAGAAATAAAAACATTGCTATAATATGTTCACAGTATTATTATGAACTCCACCAAGTAAAACTATTCTGACCTTAAAAAGATTCCGATTGTAAATTTGAGTTCAGTCGCATTTTTAATACGTGTTTTACTGATAGTGTCCATGTTTTATTTAGCAAGACAGTACTGCAATTTTCATAACTGATCGTGTACGTCAATCTTTGAATTATTATAACCACTATGATACAAGTAAGGTATAGCATTTATCCTGTCATTAAAATCGCAGTTAGCGCGACATTCTGAATTATACATTGCTACTTTAATTGATGCGTATTGCTAGTGTTTACTTGACGAACATGTCGCTTATGAGATTTTACATCCTGTATGATACCGGGACCGGATGCGTACCGTTTACCTAATGTAATTATTTTGATAATAAACGATTAACATATGGCAATATCAATTATTTGATTGCAGAGAACATAACAGAAAGATACAATCGTAACGGATAAAAGAGCATTCATTAAACGTCGTTTTTTGTGTAATATGGTTTTGTACTACTCCGCATTGAATCGCAAAAAACCGTAAATTATCCACAAACGAAATGCTTCATGACTAATCTACATTTAAGTGATTGTGGTACATAACATTATTGGTCTTGATAAAAACGATTGTTTGGGTCATCATAAGTTAAATCTTAAAGCCTTAAAAGTCGTAGGTGGTAACAAGACACAAGTGGACAGAACTCACAATGGGTTGTAGCTTGTAGCGCCAAGAACATCTTATTCCGCTTTTTTCATCTTCGAAAACGATGACATTATCATTTTTACATTGTTAAGTAAAACTTTAGTGCATAATAACGATACACACATTTATAACACAACGTGTTTTCATTACGTTCTACCCAAATTTACCCTTCGAATGAAAAGATTAAATCCCTATTCATGTTGATTTAAATTGAGACCGTGAGTTTTATATCGAGAGGAATCCTCGCAAGCGAGAGATTTCCGTACGAGAATCTCATTTTATGTGTCCCGGTAGGAATTTTTCTAGTGTTTCTACCCCACCCAGGTAAGCGTGTTCACTTTGAATTATTAGATTCCAGCCTTTGGGCGACGCGACGTCCGCCAATCCAACCCGGCGTCAGGAGAGAGCCGGACTGACCGAGTGGCTATCTTATGCAATAAAATTCTAGTTCTATAATATACCCGTGGATGAAAGAGCGGTATGATTAACCTTTAAGCCTCAATGCGTTGAGTGGGTTTCTAGATGAGTGTGAATGTTTGATTGCCTCTTTGGTTTGTATAACTTCTAAGGTCTACCCCGATATACTTTAATTTACGTACCAATTTGAGTCATGACGTTTTTGATAGTTTTGAATCAGTCTGTATAATATGAATAACACAATGTATTATTTTTATTCTGGAAGCATTTTAAACTTAATGAAGTTGTTGAAATAAAAAAAAAATATAACTCCTCATTCCGTGTCTGTTGTTAGCGTCGTGTTGCACTGACATTTTCCAAAACTTGCAATCTCCTATGTTAAACCCAAAACACAAAACTAGTGTATATAAACGTTAGTTTTAGGAAGAATATTCATATTGTATTTACCAGACTTTACTATGTGAAGAGATAATGGCCAAGTACATAGAGAATGGATGCTTGTAGAATAGTGGTAGCGCTATGAGAGCTTCCAAATTAGTGTATATATATGCATTTATAACTATATCACATCTCATGTCCGATGTTTTTTGTATTACTAATTTTATACTCTATGTAATGTCGTCTAAGTGATAAATATCAATAGTTTCTTTAAGATTTTTCTGATTGATCAACGAATGTTTAAAGCACAACCGGTGCCAAACATTTTTAAAATATACAAAAATTTAAGATAACAAGAAAAGCTTTAAATTCTGAAAATAATTACTGCTAACAATTTTACGTTCTCATAAATCCAGGATTTAAAAGATTTTGAAGGTAATAATTTATCGTAAGCGAATATTTGTATTTAATTTGTAAATATTGTAAAACAGTATTTTATTACTTTTCCATTAAATATGAAATCAAATAAAACAAGCATTTTATGTCTACTTTAATATAGGTATTTGAAAATAAATATTCCACTAAAAAGAATTCTTTAAAAGCTATTCAACACGTTTTATTGAAACAAACCTGAGTTTTTTTTTTTTGTGATCCGCGTTAGTAAATATGTTGTATTCAATATAATGTATTTGAATTCTTTAAAGTATTGAGTCATGTTCCATATAATAATTAAAATAAGGTTTACTATATGTCTTCAGTTTGAATCATAAAAAGTAAAAAAAAATTTTACTGTGTATTTCATATCACTATAATATAATATTTGTAGATAAATAGCGTTTGATTTCTTTTTTCGTCGTTACAAAATGATCTTTTTTTTATTTATCTACATTTTACCTGTAACAACTCAATTATCTAAATAAAGCTACATAGGTGTAAAGTATAAAAAGCCCGGTAGTTTTAAAAAAAAAAACGCGATAAGGAAAGCGCTGATAATTTGGAAATCCGACACACTCAAAACTCAATCCGTTCTTAACTAACCTGCTGTTCAAATACGGGCTCAAAATACCAGCGACTGTAATCACAGGCACAATTTTCGGAGTGAAAATAAAATTCAATATTTGCAACTTCGTTTGCCTCACGCTTTTCCGAACACGGAACAGAACCTGGCTACAGTGTCTCGAAGATTTATGCAGAGCCTTATTTATGTTTCAATATTGGAATTGGATTTTTTAACCTGCGCAAATTCTCGAGTTTTTAGATCAAACGCTTCTGTACGGCGCTTTGAGATTATTACTGAGCAGATGACCGTACACAAAATCATGTGGATTTCTCCTCGTTTCAAATTTGATTTGATTCGATTTTATAATTATAATTATCATCAGACCAGATTGCAAATCTCGTAACCCATAACGGTATCAAAAATGCAATTAAAATACCAATTTGATGCTTTTTGCTTTTCCTTTGAATATATAAAATTTTACTTTGAATATTTGAAATATTAAGTTCATTTTTAGTTATTTTGAGAACCCAAAAACATTTCTAGTTATATTTGTAACTCTGCGATTTCCATCAATAATAATAATTACTGTTTTTGTAGTTTGATATGCAATATGTGCTTAATATTATTATAATATTTCTATTGCAGATGTTGTTGTCAACATGTTAACAGTATTTACTTTAAGAGATATTGCAAATGAAAAATGGTTAGTAAAACAGCGGAACAATGAAATTTCGCACACAAAACCTATTAAACCGGAGTGAAAGCCATTCTCCCTTCCCCACTCGTTCACAGCGAACAAGCAGTAGGTGTCCGACTGCGAATTTACGTTTTTATTTTTTCCACGCAGAGAATACCTTGCCGACGTTTTGTCTGTACCCAGATTCCCCTTTCATTTATTATTTTTAATAGTGACTTTGAAAAAAAAAAATGCCGTACGTTTCCTGAATGACCATTGTGATTTTGTTTTAATTCCCGTTCGCGCTAGAAAAGTTTTCGCGCCAATTAATTCCATTGTGAAAAGGCGCCAAAACATCATGTCCAATGAAAAAAATATATAAAGTATTTTAAATGTTTCACCTTTACAAATTATAATTTGACCAAATAATGGTTTGTAATTTAAATGTAATTTAATTTAAATTGTGTATTTAAAAGTATCATAAGCAGCCAATTTGATTTTTCATCACCGTTTTTTGCAAGTATACTAGACAAAGTTTGTGACAGAAAAGTAGGTCAAAATGACTTTTCAACCAATAACTACTATATTGAAGAAAATTGTCGTTGTTCTGGAAGAAGACACTAACTGAAAAATACTAGTTACCAGTAATTAGACTTTGAAGTTTGCCAAATGCTTGAAATGCCATACATTTTTCATTTTGTTTGTTTGTGCAAAACTGTTTTAACAGCTTAGTGGCAGCAAGTTTTTTCGCATTTTCGCACTGTGATTTCACAAAATTCACTATAATTTGTAAACCAATTGAGATATCTGAACTAAATTTGATTTGACGGCTTCTACTTTGCCACATAAATCAATACCTTCTGAGCAGTGGTTTTATATTTGTGGATTGCATACTTACGTGGTGTAGTGAAAAAAGCTTAAATCTACTAAAAAATCCCTGCTTCTCATAACATCCCTGTTGCAGATGTTACAAGTCACCCCGAGACAGGACATGGTTATCATAATGACTCATGCACCATAAAAAATGCCATGTGGCCCATTCAATAAATCACTACGCAATCCGTAAATAAAAATAACCAATGCTACGAGAGAGAAAAAAGTAAATGTGTACTATCTAGGGGTAGTTTTACAAAACTGCGTGGTAAAGATATTTTTAGGTTTTATTAAATAATGTGTTGATGTGTATACACCATTTCTCGTTGACATTTGAAATCAAACTCGATTATAACCCAGTACTTTTTCAATAAAATGGGATGTATGACGAAGGACTCATATATGAGTCCGCGGCCATTAACCTGTTTTAAGTAAATGTATAATTTATAAAAATAAGTGTGTTCTGTCATACGGTAGAGTTGCAAATATGGATCATTTTCGTATAACTAACTCAATATGTAATTTTTTCGATTTAGTGTTTTCTTCCAGATCAACGACGAAATAACAGATGAGAATAATGTATATTGGTTTTGCAGTTAGATATTTATATTATTTTTCTGCTGTATTCTATATGTATTATTATTATCTTTTCGGTCTATGATCGTTTGTTGCCTAGTATTTTATCAAATTCATTTCTTTGGACACTGTCAAAAACCCTGCCACTGCCCCTAGATGAACTCTATCACTTCGAATAATTTTAATCGGTTCTTCACACAAAAGTTCTTTGTCGGTCACTAAAATCAGTTTTGTAATTATCATTGTATTGAATGTTTTCTTTTTTGTGTATCCGCAACCAATGATTTGCGTGTCATACAAAATATAGATCCTTTTAAAATAGTAAGAGGTATATTTCTTTATTATTTCTCATAATCAGACACGGTGCATTAAAATAAGCAATCAATATTCAATAGATTTGACACTCGATGTATAGGATATGTATTATATCAAGACATACTGACAGAATGCATCAAGTCATAAAAACAAGTTGTGAGATAATCGCACTTAAAGCAATATTTTGTTTTTAAAGTACTGTCGCTGCCAAATACGATTGTTTGTGATATAAAAATATTTTTTATACATTATAAAGAATAATGTTTTTATCATACAAGTCATAATATTTGGTATCAACGAGTATCATATTTTCTCCCAGCATTAAAAAAATAGCAATATGACTTAATACTATTTTTTTTTCAAAACCATTGTATTGTATGACTCATCGTGTTCTACAAGTATGTTAAGCGTTAAATTGCATATATTTTGACATTTAAAACAGAAAACCATCAAAAACTGACATTCGTTCTGTCAGTATGCCCATGATATATTTTTTCAAACTTACATACCATATATAACATTTTCCTATTGCAGAACTCCGCAACCAGTATGCCGCGGCACACCGGTGCGCCGCAAGAAGATTCAAAGTGTGCCGCGGCGTACTGTGTCCAAAATGAGAAAAAATCGAGTATTTTTATATTAGAAAAAAATTAAAGCCATTCGTGATTGAGATCTCCACTTAAATTATTCTCCTTGAAACAAATGTTATAATATTTTGATATATAAAGGAATAATTTTATAAGTACTTACACAGATAGTGCGACTGCAATAATAAACAAAAAAATCTTTCCGTAGCAATTACACATTGCTGCATATATTAGACAGCCTTGATGGCAAACAATTTCCCAGTGAACGAATGTATCAAAATAATACACATTATCAAACTAATATTCTTAAAAATAGATTGGTTACTATTTCAAATTCATCAAATAAAAACACAAAAATAAATTGTTTTTTTAATGAAATTTACATATTTTGGGTTGTGGTGTGCCGAAATATTAATGAATGCCTTGGTGTGCCGTGGGTGAAAAAAGGTTGCGAAGCACTGCGCCAATGTAACGTGCCACTTTGTTTCCGCGTGCAGCAGAGCCAGGCACGCATATGCAACTAATGAATGCATCGTGATGAATCCGTGCCGGAGGAAATACGAGAGGCACAATTTATTTTTATTTCCTCTCTACTAAGCATTCGGTTAAAAAGTTTTACTTTTTGCCCTGTCAAAGACAATCCTACATCGGACTGGAGTCGATTTCATTTAGATATACGTATACTAAAAGACGTTTCATCTCTGCCATTTCACATTGTGGACCGTTTCAAAGCGTCGACAATCTAGGTTGTGTATGCGTTGACAAACGTTGAACGATTCTATTTAGACAGTTACATTTTTTTGTTTTTGTTTTGTTCCAATTTTGAACCAAGGATATTGAATCTGTGGATAGCTCAGAGATACATTTTTCAATTATTTGGCTTCTTTGACTTTTGAGTTACTATTTTTTTTTTGTTAGTAAACAATACAAACTGTAATATGAACATCGCCTTTTTTCTTTTCAATGTTTGCTAATACTTGTTAGAAAAGATTATTATTTTAGCAAAGAACTGTCTCAAATAAAATAAGAAAAAATGGTACCTGTATTTTTAAACGAAGGATTACTTAAGAGGAAGGAGTAGGTTTTTCTCTCATTTCGCAAAAATCGTTAATCGTTTTCCGTCGCCTGAAAAACATAGAACGTCGAAATATTTTTTTTTCTTTTAATAATTGCACTCTCAAAGTATTTTTTTACACTATTGCAATTTTATTAAAATGGAAATAGTAATAAATAATAGAAAGTTTTCAAGCCTGTCTAGCAAAGATTTGACACTTGTTTATTGTAGGTTATCGAGGTTTGATGTCTGAGACAAAATCGTAGAACAAAATATTTCTAATAAAATGATGTGAAGGGAATTTGCAATTGAATATAACGATTCTATAAAGATTGTTGAAATGTACGACAGAGTTTGTTTTCTTGCACTTTTTCTGACTGATATTTAAAGTAGAATTATACTGAATGTACTTATTTCACTGGCTGTGTTACTAAATGTAACGCGTTTCACTTTTTGAAAAAGCATCTTTAGTCTAACTAAGTTATATATCTAAGTCTCTAGTCATATAACTAAGTTATCAATTTTAATGTTATATTAAAAATGAATTTCCACAAAGTTACCGCTGGATCCAACGAAAAGCATTACTTTTTAAATGATCAAGCATTTAGTCTGACAAGTTAAAAGTGACAATAGCGTTTTTAGCGATTACCTCGAAGTATTTTTTTATAAGTTTTTAAAAAACCTTCGCTACGGCTAGATCAATATTACAAATATATCTAATATCAACAAAAATCAATACCTCAAAATATGGCTTAAATAATACATATTCATTTCAAAAATCAAATCGTGTTGAAGGTTCAACCAAGATTCAAGTACAAAGTAGGCACTTTATTTAAAATAGAAGATGCTAAAATATAAAAATTCAGTCTTGTCATATTTCTTTTAAGCGTGTTTTGTTTCCCAACGTGACGTAGAAATATCCTAAACGTGATATGTCCACAACAGAGCCGAAGAGAATTATTGGGATTTGTTTTTGTTTGCGGCAAAAATAGTATCATGATTTAAAATGGAATATTCTCTGGAAACTTTTCAGATAATAAATACATCTTGTCTTTTTTGCGCCTTGAAAAACACGGTGAAAACTTTTTGATCCTTAAACTTATTCCAACGAGATTTTCTCTGAAAGAAAAGGACGAGTATAATATATACCATACATAATAATTTTTAAATAAATGAAATTTATCAAACTGAATATTATTGAAAAAAAAAATGTTAATAATATTTTTAGTTTAATACAGTATAAATAGAGAATTAATTATCTTAAACAACGGAACAAACCTGTCTCTTTACGAAGATGGTATTATAATAAATAACCATAGAAATAAAATCCCACCAAGGGTTAAGTGACAAAATAAATAAAGATTAAAAAAATTTGGTAAAAAAATCAATGCTATAATATACATGTATAGATTAAAGTAACTACTGACTTCCCGCTTGTGCTTTTTTCGGGATCACGGGATCACCTCGTACATCTGTTAATATTGTGTTACTTATCACAGTCAAAGAACGAACTGTTGTCTTTATTACTAGAGATCACTGCCAGATGACTGGAGTCTGATTCATAGAAGGAAAATA
This sequence comes from Himalopsyche phryganea, assembly GCA_022494535.1. Taxonomy (NCBI): domain Eukaryota; kingdom Metazoa; phylum Arthropoda; class Insecta; order Trichoptera; family Rhyacophilidae; genus Himalopsyche; species Himalopsyche phryganea. Next base: position 872,977 of record JAGVSL010000069.1, on the reverse strand, counting down.
ATTTGTATTATTTGTAGCTGTATTCCAGTGGAAATAACCTAAAGATACTTAAAAGAAGATCTGTAATGTCATAGCAACGCAAACTATAATGAAGTTGCATTGCTTTTCGACACCTTTTCTGATTCCGGGATTGAAAAAAAGACAGGTTTTTATGTTTGCACAGTGCAGTTCATACAAAATATAAGGATAGGTAGGTATTTTCCTAAAAATGCATAAAAGAACATAACACCTTGGTATACGGTGATTTTATTTATTTACTATCAGAATATAGAATAATACTAATTATGAACACGTGCAATCACATACAAAATGTATGTAGGTCTCTTCATAATTATGCAAAAACTATTTCCATGCACAATATTCGTATTTAATAGCGCGTTTATTTTCTTTAGTAATTGAAGACATGTTACAGTTAAATGTAAAAAGCTTCACAAGTGCGCATCTAAAAATAAAATAGTGGTCAACTGTTATTTATATATAATGATGCAAAAAAAAAACAATAAATTGTCTGTCCCTGTCTACATAAGGTACGAAATATGAGCTAAAGGGAGAGCACTATACATTTATTATTATTATATAATATATGAATCGAAAATAGTTAGGTACTCGGCCGCGGGAAACGTTCGTATAGTTCATAGAATAATAATTTGCATTATAATATAGATTATTTTTTACTATTTTATAGCGAATCTTGAAATCCTGGTATTGGTATTAGGTCAATATTGGGATTACGGTATTGACTAATGCTCCGGATACAGGTTAATTATCCGAAATTAATGTGTTTTATCAGTGTTGATAATTCAATTTTCGTTTGGCTGATGATGGTGTGGGTGTAAGTGCGGAGGCGTTGATATTTTGCAGGCTCTGTATTTATATTTATTCTTTGTTTTTACATAAACATTACTCTGGAGATGCTGACATAGCGAATAACCTATTCTCATGGGAAATACGATTTCAAAATAAAATACGTGTGGCCTTGCTGCCACAGCTACATGATTCTCTTGTACTCCACACTCCACATTCCGGCAAAGCAGGTAGGTATCTATCAAACAAAAAGTGCGGTGACCACACGTATTTCATTTTTTTTTTTCAAATTAGATAGAAAAAAAATATTTCGTTTTCAGTAAAAATAGCGGCTCAGTTTTGTTTTGAATCATGTTGCATGTATTCGTTTTAATAATATAAATTTTTGTCTCTATGTCTGTAACGAATGAATGTTTTAAGTATAAAAACGAGAAACATGTGAATCTTTTTTATTGAAATGTTATTTATACTTTGAGGTGTAAACTTTCAATTCTTACTGGAAAGACATTTACAAATTTTGTACTAATGGTTTTCTTTACCGGGGCTTTTTCTACTGAGTTAGTTTAGTTTTACGGTTTTATATTTCTGAACGTAAAATTGTTAGCCAAAATAATATTTTAAACAAAATGGCAGTACAGGGAGGTTTTTACGTTTTTAGTGTTTTGTCTACTATTAATTTAAATTTAAAAACATTTTGTATTTATTAATCTATTTCAAAATAACTGTATTTTTCAAATGTACGAGGCACTACGACGGTCTCGCAAATTTTATAACGTCTTAGTGCATATAACTTCAAATCGCATGCAAGGGCTCTAATTTACGTACTATTCTGTGTTCACATTTTTGTAATGTTTTTCATTAATTAAGTCTAAATGTGATTTCATTCACCGTAATTTACATTACAGAACTAAACCATTTTCAATAACGTTGTCAGGTGGTACTGTCATCTGGTATTTTCTAGTGTATAAATTAATATATAATGATTATTTCAACTATTCCGACCCAACGTACTTACCCAACAACCAGAAAGAATTTTTCTTTTAAAACATCCACTTGAGAAGGAAATTAAGAAGAATTAGTAGGTTTTTCTCTCATTTCGCGAAAATCGTTAATCATTCGTCGCCTAAAGAATATGAAACGTCGAAATATTTTTTTTTCTTTTAATAATTGCACTCTCAAAGTATTTGTCTACACTACTGCACTTTTACTTAAATGGAAATAGTAAATTTTTCAAGCCTGTCTAGCGAAGAGTTGACACTTGTTTTTCAGATATGCTTTTATTTGCTTTACGCCGTGACTAGATTACAGTTTATTGTAGGTTATCGAGATTTGGTGTCTAAGACAAATACGTAGAACAAAGTATTTTTAAGAAAGCGATTTGCACGGAATTTTCAATTTATTGAATATAACGATTCTATAAAGGTTTTTGAAATGTACCAAATAGTTCCTTGTCTTGCACTTTTTCTGACTGATATTTAAAGTAGAATTATAATAAAAACGTATACCCGAAAAATGATTACTATTTATTACTCTTAATATTTTTTGTTAAAAAACGTATGTATTAAAAATTCTTGTTGTTCCATTTTTTTTTAATCATATTCAGTATAATTCTACTTAATTCAGTTCCATATTTTTTAGACGACTGAAAACGATTAACGATTTTCGTAAAATGAGAGAAAAACTTACTTATTCCTCTTAAGAACTCATATGGTGCATATTTGAATTGGTTATGTCTTAAAAATTTACAGATTTTATTTGCATTGGAATTAGACATTGGCTGATATATCACAGTACACTGTATCGTAAAATGCCTTAATATTATAGAAATCTTTAGATTTTGGCAACATATAAACATATTTTTTTCATCCTAGACGAAGCAATTTCCAATATATATAACATTCCTATTATTTTATGTATATGCTTTTATCGTTAACGTGATATATTAATTCAGATTGGTCATCAAAGTATTTCATTTTTGTTCTGGTGTTATTGTTACCAGAATTTACTATTTTGAACATATACTTGGGTATATCGCAGTAATGGTGTTCATTCGATAGAAAAGGAGAAAAAATTGTGATTTTTCATTCAGTTGTCGAAAAGCAATTTCATTCTTTCGAAAAAACATGGTCATCCTAAAAAATATAGCAGTTGACATAAAACTTTGATATCAACAGTAAAGTTGAAAGTAAACACGTGTTATATGATACAGTCACTAAAATTTCGTTTCATTTTATTAAATTTGTACATTTTTTGTTAGTGTTATTACAACGAACAGTTTGACTTATGACCATATTTATAATGAAACTCATCGGATAAAAATACGAATAGTGAAAGTTCAACTACACGCCAATCCATTGATTAAGGAACATAAAATGATTTTAATAATACCACAATACAATAGTACTCGTGCACGCATCAACGTTGATCTATTTATTTATCGAAATAAAAAATCATAAATAAAATTATGTGAGAGCAAATTTTAGCATTATTTATCTTTAATAAAATCATGAAAACTACAGACATATTGTTATTGTTGAGAATAAAACTACGTTTTAAGACCATTTTAAACTAGTAATTAACAGTAAACAATATAAAATATACGCACTCAGATCTATTTCAATTTATTTTATTGAATAGAATTATTCGTAGCTGTTGCAGTCTGCTAGAATAAACATATATACAAGCAATATTGTTTACGTATCCGTCGACGCTTTCATTGCATTTTAATCTTGTAGCAATTGTACAAGTCGTAGCAGTCGACAATCATGGACTACGCCGTAGAACCCAAAGGAGGGTAAAAACGTTTTCCTTTTTTCGATTAAAGAAAATGAAGCGGCTGCCAAAGGCTAAGCATTTTCGATTTAAACAGAACGTTGCGATATATATATATATATATACCTACACACGTATAGGCAGATCCGCTATAAAGATATGCGAAACTGAAACAAATGTAAATATGTAAATAGCCATTCCAGGAGATAGATAACTCCTTTATTTTCGTATACCCTCGAGTGTGAAAACAGTTATTGCATAATAAATGACGGCTATATAACCTCAATACTCATTTACATAGTCTTTCATAGGAGCGAAGCGCCTCAAAATGGGAAACCAACAAAACAAAACAATTCGATATATTTTCACCAAAAACATTCTTATTATGCCCTACATATATTTTTTCTTGCGTATGATTATTTTTGTCTGATGTTTTTTGGATAAAAATTAAAACTGAAAAAGACATACATTTGCTAAATATTGAATTCGTTTATCACCGTATCATTATAAGGCATAATGAATTAGAATAAATATTACACATTTTATTCAAAGACCCCAGATCTTTTTTGGTAATACGGGTTTGATTTTTTAATGTTTACAATTGATTAAGCGTGATATTCGTGTGCTTATTTTACTTTACGATTAAGCTAAGAATACAGCCCTCGAATCTTCAACAATTTACAACATTTCACATTTGTGCGAGAGCTTAATGGTACTTTGGACATTACATACAAAAACAATTTAAATCCGACGAATTAGGTAAACCAAAAGTGAAATAAATTTGTATAAATATTTGCGTAATTCAAATCTATTGAATGAGCAAACTGTGTTCTAGTCTTCCCCACTCCTATAATCTATGCATATGTATTATATCATCAATAAATTTATGACTTTACTTGTAAGAATTGATTGTGGTCTCTTTAGATTTATATTTAGATATTTTTTGTATGCTCCTGGCTGATCTTCATTACCCATTTACCATGGCTGTTTAGTGTTAATGTCAATTAAATATTTGACATTTCAATTTTGTAAATGGCTTACTAATTTCTTTTAAAAATCTCCCAATCTGATAATTTGTCGAATGAATATTTACGCATTAGTTTAAACTCATTAAATTTTGCTCAGGTAATCGATTTTTAATGTAACTTTATTTTTTATTTCAGATTAGTATTCATCGATTTGCAAGAGGTCCTTAGCATTTTATTTTTAAACTATTTAATTTCCTAAATATAAAGTCATTATTATTATTAAATCGGTATACAAATTAACTCATATATTAATGTAGCTCCTGAACTGAATGATAATATTTATTCTTAATTTGCGTTATATATAAACTATTTACTAACTATAGCATCGAATTCATACGTGTATTTGACACGATTAGTGACGAAATGCATGGAAATTTACAAAATGTGAATGATTCAAATTTGATATTGAAATTCCATCAAGCACCCTTAGTTGATTACAAATACAACACCCCTTCATCCCCGAATGACATACTTAATTATTATGTGCTTATTTCGAAGTCATGGGTATCTGTGATATTTTCAAATGGTCCGTAAATTAATAATGGAAATTGGTTGTTCTATAGCAGTGACAAATGTATTTCGACCTAAAAACTAAACACCTTAATAATAAGTTTCATAAGATTAATTTTCAATATTGACCAGTGAGAGGTTGATAGTTTTTTGTAGATGTTGACTCCGGTTTAAGTCTCAAAATTGAAAAATTGTATGCCACTTTCTGCAATGCAGTCTATTCTTAGGATATTGTTTTAATAACATGCATTTTAGTTTTAGTTCTCCACAAAACATTATGTTAAAAAATCTTGTCGGACGCAATTACATTCCATTTGCTAACAGATTATCTGCACGTCGTGCAGAGTAGATAAAAGCTGAAGCATGCGGTATGCAGTTATCAAATTAAACATCAGACGATGCATGTTCAGACTCGGAAGAGATATCAAATCCTCAAACTTTTAAATCTCTACGGCCTGCGAGCAATTGGAAAATTTATAGATTGGTTGTGCAACACTGATTTCTGCATTCCGCGTGTTTGTACGAATATAATATGTGGCTCTTCTATGATGCACATTAAACTGTTTACACAATCTAAGATAGGGTGACTGCTATAGTAATTGGACCAGGAAGTACTTTCCTTTAACAGTGTATAAATCGAAAAGATAAATATGTAGGAAAAATGTAAGCTATGTAGAGATGAGGAATTTAATGAGCTTAAGAAAATGAACACAACAGTAATAAAAACAAAATATTTTTTTAGATATTTGTATTCGACTAAAAATATGGAAAAATATAATAATTGGACACATTTACTCTTTGGGTTAGTTGTTGTACCACTATTTAAAACCCAATGAATATTGAGAGCTTGTAGTCTCTCACGCTTTCGTGAGAGGTTTCGTTACGAAATTCACGAAAATTTTATAAAGTAATTATCACTAAAATATCACTGTTTCTCAAAGGGACTGCTAACACAAACACGTTTTTTCACGATTTTGAACCCGATATCACATACGAATGAAGTTTTCTCAGTATTGTCATCCAGTAGTGGATAATTAAAGCTGCAGTTACATAGACATAAAAACACTAGATATATTTGTCTCCTTTACACCAACAAGAATGTTTAGCTACTCTTATTTTGGACGTTTAAAGTTGAAGTGTCCAATAACTATCGCCGTCCAATTATTATAGCAGTCACCCTATTATCAAATCAAATAAAGTTTATGATTTATTAAGTCTAAATAATCCTCTGACTTTCAAAATATGTATTAATATTTGATTATTTAAAAACAATTAAATAATTTCTTACGTTTAATTTATTTTACTCTACTTACAGATTCTTTGTTCAATGTTTTAATAACAAACATTTGACAAGTCATTATTAATCGATTTGAGATAATTAGCCACCTCTCAGTCACGTCTCTGGCTCTCCAATAATGACGCAGTGAAACTGGTGCAATGGCTGAGGCAGGGGTTGAAGCGTTGCTGGCCGAAAAAGTAGGGTTGGCAGGGCTAGGTGGGTGGCGGGGAGAGGGCGCAATACCATTAAAATAAACCGCCCCCGGCTGATCGTTTGTTTTATTTTATTTTAAGTTTTATATTTATTTATCTTCTTACGTTTTGTCTCGTTTTTGCGTGTCCTCCCGATTCCGCTTCGTCGCTGACGCTCTCGCATTAAACGCATTGATACTTGGAGAAAGGGTCATCAATAAAATATGTATATTTTTGACATAAAATGTAACTATCATTCTTTTCAGTTATTGACTGAGGATGCTTGTTGGAACTTCAATATCAAATATGAATCTTTCAAATTTAATACACTTATCAACTTTTTTATAGTACCTAGACGAAGCGGGAATGATAATAAGATCTAATTTGATTATTTCTTTTTTCATGTAATACAAATATTCTTCTTTTCATATTCGCGCTCTATGTGGAGCATATGACTAGCAGGCGGCGTCTCCATGAATCCCTGTCACCCGCCAATCACTTTGCTTCCTCCTATAACATGAGTCCCTCAGCTCCCCCGAGTACATCCTATGGATAGTACCCGATGGTCTTCCAGGACGCCGGAATCCCACAGGACGGAAGAAGAGGCAAGCAGGATTGAGGCTTTCCGGAGGCATCCGCAGCACGTGACCCAGCCAGCTCCAACGTCTCTCCATAACCACTGATGTGACAGGGCGTTGCCCGGTCCGTTCCTTAATCTCCGAATCCCTCATGAAGTCAAACCACATCAGCCGCAATATCCTACGTAAGAATCTATTCTCGAAGCTCAGTATACAGTTTTTTGAGTCTTAGTCAGGTGCCATGATTCGCCACCGTAAAGCGGCACAGGTAGAATGCAAGCATTGAAAAAATGGCATTTGGTTTTGATCATGTACAGTTGCGTGTCCCAGACGGTCTGCATTGAGTTAAATGCAGCTCCGGCTATTCCTAATCGGATAGCGAGCTCCTTCTTTGTGTTACCGTCTTCCGGAATGTGTACAGCGATGTATCTAAAGCTGTCAACCCTCCCGATGGTCTGTCGCACGCTAGTCAGGGTCACATCAGCGTCATGACAGGCATGGTTACACATCACATTGGTCTTACTTCCGTTCATTTTCAGACCAATTAGACCTGAGTTAAATCATATTTAAATATAAACGATAAAAACTTCTGACTTGTCATTTCAGGTTCATCCACACACTTGAATGCCTGAAGACGTCAAAAAGTGAAGCCCGGGTCGTTAGTGAGAAAATTTCTGGAAGTGTACAACATCTTAACAGAACATGGTTTTAAGAAAACTTACCGTTTTTCAGTCGCGCAATTTCATATTTTCATTTCACTGGTGCAAAGTACAAAAGAAAGTTGGGTGAAAATTGAAAGAAGCACCAGATTTCTAAAATCACCAAATATTGTAAATATTAGATAATAGAAATGTAACCCCGGATACTTTATTAATCTTAACTTAAATATCTTGGTTACACAATACTAATTAAGATGATATATAAATCATGCCCCGGATACAAGGCATCATTTCAAAATGCATTGTGGTCATAGGGAATATAAGAAAAAGATTCGCAATGCACTAAGCAGTGCATTTGAAATAAAAACAGTATTCATAATTTATATGAATTGTTAATATTTCTGTTACTATAAAAATGGAAATTTATCTCTTCTCGGTGAACCACTTCAAGTAAGGTCCGCACTCTATCATCCTATGGCTTTCAATCATTGATACCATTCAAGTTATTAACAGATATTAAGTCATTCATTGTAGGGATTAGATCTGTATTTGTTTTGTTTGAAGCTGAATCACTGCAAATACTTTCAAAATTTACGTTACCTATTTTAATTCAATCTACGACCTTCCAATATTTTATTCATGCATACATGTAACAAGTGAATTTAAGTATAAAAGGCAATCTATTTACTTAAAACGATGAATATTATGGCATCCGTGGACAACAATACTTAAAAACTCCCAAGGTTGGCTGCTCGTGTAGACATATTAATTTGGCACTACGAAACGTGACAAAACAGCTTTTTCCAGTATTTCGTTCAAATAAGCTGTCAGCACAAGACTTTTCTTGTGGGAATAGTTCACAAATGAGACGCATGCCGATAACGCTCCATGACTTCATAAAAGATTTTGAGAATGACACATGGAACATATTGTAAATCACAGAATTATTATTATATTAGATTAAGAGTGAAATGAACAACGATAAAAACACAAAAACAAACAAAGTTTTAAAGTAAAATTATGGAAAATATCAATTTGAATAACATTAACTTTTTACCATAATTTTATTTTTAACGACGAAATGTCTTCATTTTCAGTAGAAATAAAAAAAGAAGGACTGAACGCCATTCTGTGTCGACGATTTGAAATATTATCATACACTATGATCCAAAGCAAGTGAATTTATTTCTAATATAGAAATATTAATCTTAAAAAAAGATAGCTATCAACTAACTAATATACTTTTGTAGAACTAAATACTTTGATATTTTATCCTATTATAAAAAAAAGTATTGAAAATAGCAGAATAATATTACACAAAAAATTTTCCAAATTTTTAAAGTAAAAGCATGATGACTGAAACTGACGTTAGTTCGAGTCCATTCGTGTGCTCGAATGCCTGAAGATGCCGAAACGCGAAACCCGGGTCGTTAGTGACAAAATACATGGAAGTGTACAAAATCTCAATAATCCAAATTTGATATTAAAATTCCATCAAGCACCCTCAGTCGATGTCTTAAATTATAAAAGCATAATAGTCTTCTTCCATGCGGTAGAGTCCGAAATAAGGAGCGTTTTGGTATCACTAACTCAATGTGTTGTTTTTTTTATTTAGTGTTTTCTTCTCCAGAACAGCGACGATATATTCAATAATAGGTGTTAGATGTAAAAGTCACTAGCAATGTTCATAAAACGGAACATAATATTGATGGTGTTTTTCATGTTTGCAGATACGGGATTATATGTAGGGAGTGTTTATATAATAGTGGCTTTTATAAAGAGCCGTTTTAGAATTTTTAAACCTAAAACAAATGTAAAATAATGTTTCCCTTCTAAAAAGTGGTCAATTTATTATTCTATTTTACATCATTTGACCAAGACCTGTATTGTCGTCTTTAAAATGAGATTAATTTTTGGGAATCGCAAAAATGTTTCCAAAAAACCAACGAATTGATTTAAAATCATTGATTGAGACAGTATACTAAATTTTTTATTGTACTAAAAAACGAAAAGTAATACATCAATTTAAATAATAGTAATTTGAAATAACGAAAGCGTGTTTCTACAAAAAAGCATTTCTGGGTAGCAATATAGGAACGAGCAAGGTGACTTTTGGCTGAGAGACTGGCAATCGTCGGGATTAATATATTCCAGCTTAATTTTGTATTCACTGTATGAGTAACGGGTGGCAGCTCCAGTGAAGATGCTGTGTGTATCTAGATAAAATACGACGTCTAACTCCACTCCAAAGCAAAGGATTTCAAGCCACAGAGCACATTGTACAATTTTGCACCTTTCGTGGCTTTCCTGAATTATTAGGAGTAATTGACGAAGCGTAGTAACATAAAATCATTTGATAAAGAAGGACATATATGAAAATATATACATGTATAAAACAGACACTCATATTATTTGATAGCGGTATGTCTTTAAGGGTTTGAGAACTTTCAGATTTTTTTTAAAATTTAAATTGGGTTGCTATGCCGATCAACAGATGTCAAACAACTTTGTTATGGAATACGGTTACAAGTAATACAAATGAAGCTTCTCGTGGTTATCCAAATACCGATCCAAATGCAGCAGTTCTCAGTTCGATTGTGGTAAGAGATAACATAAATATGAACAAATTTCCCGTGATCCCACGATAGTAGTAATATAATCAAGGTGTGTCACGTTTTACGCGAAACTAATCCCAATATTTGGTATATTTTTTTACTTGATAAAACATTAATTTGATATTCTGGATGCATCTCGGTCACTCTGCGCTTTGAAAGTGTCGCACGCAAGTTAAAAAATGTAAGATTAATTACGCTCTTACAAATGTCTTTTTTTCTATCACTCATTTATTCAACAATAAAATACAGAACAGCCGGCCGAAGCCCTTTGTTTTATTTTACATTTTAAGTTTCCCCAGACGAATTTTCCCGACCTAATGATAAACAAAGGGGGAAACTTCCCTCCCGCCGGCCTTAAAAGTTTTCCAGAGTCTTTGTCGTCCAATTCATCGGAGCAACAAATTAATTATACGGAAAAATGTTTTATAATTACAACTAAATACAATATATTTATTACGAACGGCTATTTACTGACTTTGTACATTTGTCTTATGTAAACGTTTCCCTCAAAGACAATAAACATTTACTTAGCTGAGCAGATTTGACCACTAACTGGTTACATAATATTTGGAAATAGTATCAATTAGATTTTACTCCTTACCCTAATCATAGTTCGTACAGCTATTTCTGTAACACTGATATCAAGAGTATTTAAGGGTAAAGACGAAGTTTAAGTTTTATTCAAAAGAGGTGATAGTAGTTTTAAGCTACTGTTTTTCTTTTCTATAAGTTCTCTTTAATTTTTAAATGAAAATATCGTGTTATAGTTAAGATCAGGGGTCGGCAACCTCTTACTCAACCTCATACCAAAAGAGCCAAATCTGAATAGCAAAACGGCTTAAAATTCTTTGTGGGGCCAAAGAAATATATTTATGATCACTTATTTAAATTAATTAATTACATTTTTTTACGTATTTTAATTTATTAATTGAAGAATATTTACCGCATAAAAGTGATGTAAATATTTAAAAGTTTTCATTTTTTACTGTTGAAATTATAAATCTAGACAAAGTTCTTAATATAACTAACCGAATCCGCTGAGGGGGTGTCTGTTTAAGCAGAATGTTTTTTTATTAAGAAAAAAAACGGTACATTACAAGGCCTGTAAAGTTTCCATAAATGGATTGAAAATGTTAAAAAAAATTGTCAACTTTTGTAATGTGCGGATTTAAAATAAATGTTAAGGTTTCATTGCTATTTTTAAAAATCTTGGAATCTTCGCATGAAAGATTTCCTCTTATTATTATTAATGTCCTTAAATAGTCAGTGCCAATGATGGCATTGCTTTTTTGTCGATATTTATGCAATTCCTCGAAATGAATCAAGGATCGTTGCTCAACCGACCGAAAAATTAATATGCACATAATAACAATTGTAAAAAATAAAAATTTTCAATTTGGCAAAGAAAGAGCCATACGAATTGCCTAAAGAGCAACATGCGGCTCGCAAGCCACCGGTTACCAACCCCTGATTTAGACGAACTAATTTAAAAAGTAATGTAACGATACATTAAAGACACCAAGTTGATATCATAATATATTTCTTCAATTCCGTAAATAACAATCGAATATTTTAGTGAAACTTTATAGAAAAAGCAACGCATCATGTTTCAACCGCAAGACTACTTTTCAAATGATTACAATTCAACTTAAAATCAAAATAATTTAAAACCGTAACAAGGCAATAATATACGGTAGACGGATATTCACCTCGGAAAGCATTTCAGCTCAAAATTACTTACCAAGCTTTTGTAAGTATCGAATATTCACGTAATTGAGGATAGAGAATCACAAAAAAATAATCATCTGTGCAACGTCGGACTAAAATGAAGAAGGGTATTGTGTCGCTGAAGCTTTATAATGTACAATTTTAACATCCTTACATGTCAGGGGTAGTTAAGCTTGACGTCAGTTTGAAAGTCGCTACAAGACGGTGACAGCGATTGACAAACTTGAATAGAATCTTTTGTGATAACTGAATAATGAAGGAGGTATCTTATCGTATTACTCAGTTGTTCAACCTCTATTTTTCGAGGAGGGTAGGGATAAAAAGATCGGGCTAGGGCAGGACTATTCATTGGCTAATCGCTATCCCTGTTTACGTGATCGGATGGGTGGCAGGGAGTTTTTGACAGTACAAAAATTCATGCATTCGAGCAGAAATCAATAAATCGATTCAAGAATCAATTTATGAAATTGGCCGCACCGGGATTCAAGAATTAGTACAGTATAAATAATAATTGTACATTTTAAAATGTCGTAATTATCACACTTCCTAAAAAAGCAAAGCTCGCTTGCACTTTTAATACTGAGGGAAGACGAGTATTTTACCTTAAAAATTGAGTATATTAAAGCATTAATGTAAGGCTTACAATTAAATGCACTTTTGTTTAGATGATATTCACTTTCGTAAAGATAGTTTTCACTTATAACAAATACATTCCACAAAAAACAAATTATTTCACTAAAAATAAAGTGATGCCACATAATAAAATATATTTAAACATTGAAGAAATATGTTGCACTTACGAAAAGATATTATCACATAGACAAAATAGTTTTCACTCAACATAAATACTCGCACTTTGAAATCGATAGTTTCACAACGCTGTAATGAAATGTCACTTATTCTTTACTACTTGCAACATAGGATTTTCCACCATAGACTAGTTTACTTGTCGCAACTCTATATTAAGCCGCCTGTATTGTCTTTGCTCCACGAATTATAATTTATTCACTAGTATATTATAGGAGTGGTATTTATGACGAAGCAGGGTTTTAAATGGACATGCAATATGTTAATATAATTTATTTCAATATCCATAACATACAAAATTAAAATAATCCGTTTCAAAGTCAAGCTATCAAAATTAGTCTGTGGTACTTTGTTAAAAGAATCCGTTTCGAAGTTAAAACTATTAAAACCAAAGTTTGAGTGTATTAAGTTAATACTATCTTATACAAAGTGCAAACTATCGAAACAAAAGTTCAAGTGTACCAAGTGAATACTACCTAACACAAAGTGCAATTATTTATAACCCTTAATGTAATAAATCAAATAAATATTTAAAAAAATCTTATACGTAAAACAGATAATGTACACAAATGGTTACAAGCCTCTGCTTCAAGTAACGTATTAGTTTCACTGTGATCCAGCGCTGCCAGCAATGTCACTTTCATACTTGATCTAATTATTATGTTATGGTACGAACATTGAATCTTAGTGCTTTATGCACTTCCGCTATCACAATTTGAGATAATGTCAGCCAAGACATCTGATAAACAAGATTCTACCGCATTTTTTCAACAAAATTTGTCCGTTCTATTAGGTTTTAAGTAAAAATTCCGTTAACCCCATTATATAGCATGACAACAGATCAGATTATAATATATATTATAGTGATATGTGTAAATAAATCTAATACATTTATAAATACATTATAGAATTTGATAATTTCATACCCGATAAATAATCTATGGCGAAGTAAATAGGCCCGATCAATCGAGATAATTGGAAAACCAAAAAATACTAAAAATATCAAAACAATTGGATGAGTATAAAAATAATTATGATGGTTGTTTATCTTTTGTTACTTTTCAAAGATGTCATACTTTTTTTCAGTCTTTATCTGTACCTAAAAAGCATAGGGGTGAATGCTCAAAATTTGAAGAAATGACAGTACTTCGTTGTTTTGCAATCAGACAGTAAAACGCCAAACGTTCATTGCTGGACTTCGTCATCCATATGGGGCGTTACTCGACCGATTTAAAAATGAAAAAAAAACATTCAAATCCGCAGTTAAACGATATTTTTATAGTCTTAAGCATGAATTACTTAAAAAAATATTCAGTGTGTTGTGCGATGAAGAAACTGCAGTATTTTTTTACAATCGCACAATATAATTAGGCGAGAGCTGCAGTTAAGATTTTTGAGAATTACGTGACGTGTCAAATGGCATATTATGGGAGACTTGTAGTAACGACAGTTACGTGTTTTCCTTCCTGGCACAAAACAAAGAAGAACCGAAATGTTTTAATGATGCCAAATAATAGTTAACGATCGACAGATCTTCTATTAAGCAAAATTCGATGAAATTGTGGCTTTCTAATAGATTTCATTTAATTTTATATGATAAATTTATTTCTATCTGCTGCGGTATACAATTTAAAGACTACTCAATTCAGTTATTCATGACTTTCTTCGTTAATGTGTTTCTCAAAAAAGACAGCATTATGCAAAATAAGTCGCCTTGGCGATATATCTATAAATCAGCTGATTAGAATAATTATGGAAAAAATTGTTTACGAAACATTTCGACACAAACAGTACGCTCAGTAACGTATTTTGGAAGCTATGACTCGAATAAAATATTTTCTCTTTGTCAGAGAAATATGAGAGACGAAAAAACCGGCATGTCATGTTTATTTTTATTGGTTTAACTAAATAACAAGCTTTTACGGTTATTTTCATAATATCATAACATAGAATAGAAAAGAGCGAGAGTTCTCTACGTAGCTCACATTTGCATCTCCATATTCAAGAGATTACTTCAATCCAACGACCCATGTGGATTGACTGATGAACAATTTAAAAGGAAACATATAATCTCCACGTATTTTAGTTAAAAAAAATATCGAAAACGTCTGATATTTATCAGAATCAATTCAGATATTTTTTTCGTTGTCTTCACACTCAAGAATCTAAACAAGTATATATCACGTATAGTAATGTAAATTGTAATGCGAATGTATTAAATTAATGGTTACCTCTGTCTTTTCGCTGTATAGATAACTAAGCGCGATAAGTATTTCTCTTGTTTGAGAAGCAACCTCAAACTAAATATATCGCAAAATTGCATGTAGGGTCATTTCACTAGTGGTCGGCCAGTTAAGCGACAGGTGTACTTTCAAAAGGGATTTTGAGTCAATGAATGATAAATACATATTTTTTCACTGTTATTCCATTAAACAGTGATTAAGTAATGTAACTAACTAAAAATAAAATAGTTAATATTATACCAAGCATAAAATAATAGAAATTTACAAAAAAATACCAACTGTCTCAGTGGTCGTCGCCCAAAATCCAATGGTCAGCCATTCGTTGCTCAGTGTTCAGCCATCGCTATGAAACTTAATAAATATCATGAACGAATTTACTGAGTGTAGACAGAACAATAAAAAACATAATGATGCAATGTTTAACAATATAAAGTATATTTTGTTAGCGATCCCCATACAACATGAATTTGTCAAAATTTGCGAAGTAAAAATTTGCTTTTTTTTTTAATTGCGTATTGCATCATATAGGTCAGTATAGTACAGATATAATTCATTGGCAAGTGGCAAAACTACCTACACGAATTAAAAAAAGTCTGTTTTTTTTTTAAATGTATCCACTATTATTTAACTTTTAAGCTCAAAAGGTAGACCACCGGCGACCTCTGACTTTAGGAACACTCACCCTATATTTATAAATCTAAGTATGTAAACATTTATTCTGACGATGCTTTCCAAATATGCAGAACGTGAGATAACAATGTTATCAATTTCAATTTGGTATTTGTTTTTTAATATTACCAAAAAAATTAAGCAAAAAAATGCAGCGTTTACCATACGCGTTTTGTGCTATGCCCGTACATAACGACACCTGTAGCAGGATTCTTTAGGCAAGGCAGACTTGGGAAAAGTTTCCCAGCTTTGCATCTATAGTGGGTAATTCGTTTGGTTAAAGCAAGAAACGCGGCGTCGCACGGCGCTACAGAGATCCCTATCTATTTTCTTAGAGCGTATTTCACTGACAGAAATCTCCTTTTACTCTTTCGCTTACATACTAGACTTATGTATGTTTTTAAATAACGAAAAAGAGTGTAGGTATATATAACAATTCATACATGTGTAAATCGAAGTTAGAGAATAAATTGAAAGTTTAAAAAAAAGCTTCGATATAGTTTTACAAAAAAAATTTAGGATTATAACGAAATGAAATGTCTCAGTGTGTCAATAGGTTAATATTTGTAATGTATTTATTTCTACTAGGGTTATTAAATATATTTAATATTTCTGATAGTTATTCTAACATCAAGCATCTGTCATAACTAAATTTTAATAACTAGCTTATAAACAGTATACCTACTTGCTTACCGACTAAAATATGATTTGCTTAAGGTGTCAAAACTAGATGTAAATAATAGTCTTTTATTATGATAATGAAGAGAGTTTTCTTCCGCGGTCATGATGCAGTAGTACGCATTTAATCTATAAACATTTAATATTGTTTAATACAAACTCTGTTATAATATTATAAGATAAGATTTTATTAACTCCTCACTCCCGGTCTCGGTCGAAACAATTTTTTTTTATAGAAATCGTGTAACATTATTATAATGAAATTACACAAATATAACGAAACACATTATATACTTATTGATATCTAAGTTTATTTCTCTGGAGTTTGTAAGATGAAGAGTAGGAAAATTGCCCATTTATTACGTTTCACATGGTTTAGTCATTTTGAAAAACTGTGATCGATCTTTATAAATAAAAAAATCACAAATACCATTCAACATTTAATAAAATAATGGAATATTTTTAAAGCACAGTATTAATGAATAACGCTTAAAATTTAGTAGCTGAGTAGATTTCTATGCTATTTTTTAGAGGATCAATCACCGTGAAGCTTTGCAAGCTCGGCTAAGGACGTAAGGAATAATATTTTTTTATAGTCATTATGTAAGCGAGTACTGAAATTATCGGCCGCATAAAACAGGCGGCTGGTAAACAACGTGAGCCAAGAAGTTTTTACTCTTTCTTGATATTTTCTAACTCTTATTTTTAGTTTTAACAATTAAATCAGCTTATATTTGTCGTTGCGCATTAAAAAAAATAGTATATAGAGCAGCGTTTTTATTCGGTACGGCTACAAAATAATCAATCTGAATATTGCGAGAAAAAAAACGAGATAAACAAAAAAAGATCCCAAGCACTCTCCCAATCAGAAAGAATATCCCCGATTTTATTTCATTAGCGGAAACTTTTTGGGCTCGTGGAGGGGGGGAAACGAAGCGGAATGTGGAGGTGACAAGATACTGGGTGGGGGTGGCATCGATCGACAGACTATAAATCACACTGTCCGATTATGTGATCGCCAACACATCTAAGAACTTAGCTACCTACGAACATAATATATTTGTGTTTATATATAGTTATATTCCCTCTTCGAATAATTATTTATCTATTTCGGATAGAATTTAGATTGAAGTAAATAAATTACTTTTATTTTGAACGTATACACACTTAGGCAGAATTAAATAATAATCAGATATTCTCTTGTGAATACATATAGGTTTTATGAAAGTATTTATTGCTAAGGTATACAACTACATTAATTTCAATCTTTGCTTTGTAATTACGATGCATTAGAGCTAAAATATTGTATCTGCAAATTGTTCCAAAATTAGTTAAGTACTGAAATGCATATGCCTTATTTTTATGTATTAAAAATCTCTAGCCTTACCGTTATAAAATGATATATATATATTAAAATGTATTGTAAATCATCCAGGAAAAATTAATTATATATCACAAAATCCAATTTTCCAAGGATCGCAAACAATCAATTTCAGTTTTCGCAATAGTATAATTTATGTACATACAATATTTCAATTTTAAGTAATCGATGTATTTTATTAGTTTCCAAGAAAATATTGAATTCCAAACGAAAAGAGCGATGAAAATTAATTGGTAAACGATGAATACATATGTCAATTTTTAATTATTGATAAGAAAAATCTTTGAAGAAAAAATAAGAAGGCACAAAAAATTTACATTTACATTTTTCATGCGCCGTTGTACTAGTTTGGTAATTTCAAACATTGATTTATTTTATTTTATACTCAAATACATAAATGTTTCAGTTTTTTGAGTCTTTTAGTAAACTCTTTCTCTCCTCCAACATAAAATTCCTTAACCTATTTGAAAAAAGGATCGACCGACTTAGAATCCATCCTTTTTAAATTACGTCCAACTCATTTATTGGTTTTCAAATATTGGTGATATCTTAAATTCGGTAGCGAATAATTTTAAGTGATACAATTTTTTCTACGATTCAAGATACCACAGTTTTTATTGTTATCAAGATATTATGCGTATATACATAGTAATTTATATTTCTAGACAATAAATGACAAAATAATTTCCAATGGCTAATTTATACAAAGATATCACAGATATCTAAAGATTACTGATACAAGGATGTCAGTCTGAAAAGCTAAATCAACCGGTTATCTAGCATAAAACTCGATTACAAATTATTACCAAATATTTTTACAATAAAACACAATTTGTTTTGTACTACTTCTACATTTTTAAACCGGTCCTGATCATTATAAAAATTTGGTAGTACTTAATGCAAAATGAATTGTGTTTTATTTTAATAATAATTCAATGGCCTAGTTCCATGGTGATACAACTAGAAAATGATAATTTTGAGATATGACCGATCAAAGTGTTGACTCATTTGAACTGACTCCGAAAAGTGATGGCTTATTATTTGTATTACTTTTTGATTCAAATAGGTGGTTAATACTTTACAGTTTTAGGATTAAAGGTTGTTTCTTTGTGGAACGCCACGATGCACAAAAACATATTTCCACAGTACGATATTTCGATATGTATGTATATTGAACTGAGAAATTATTTAATTTTGCTGATTTCCATAAGCAAATATCTGCCTTTTCAGAGAATACCTGTACATTTGACAAGCTGTGCTTTTGTGGAACTGTAGAAGAGCGGTGTTTGAATATTATGGCTAACTTAACTAAAACATAAATTCTTTGACTTATCGTCTTATGGAACTGGGTCATGGATATAATGCCTTTCCACCAATAATAATTGACAGTTAACACCTAAAAAGGTTTTACTAAATAGCCATACTTTACTTCATATATCGTTATAATAAGGAAATGTCTATTTCCTGCGTAAATCTTTTGCTCTGTAACTGAAAAAAAAACAAATACTCAGCTGACTTAATATGCAGTGATATAATATGGTTTTATGTTCCATTTGTAAAACAAAGAAAATAAATTTATTGCCTATTTAAAATTAGTACATATTTACGGAAGACAGTTTCCTTACTCAAATATAATTTAAAATAATATAAACTCATTATTAATACACTTGAAAACCGACAATGGTTTTTAATTTACGGATGATTGACTAGCAATGGAAGTGTATTGAAGTTACCTACTGATTTGATGTTATATATCAGCCAAGTACATGTTTGTATATATAACGCAATCAGATACACGCTGCGGACCATGATGTCTCAGCACCAAGTAAACAACCGCCAAAACTATAGATGTAGAGGATACAAGGCCTTCTGACCTCTGCACCTCAATACCGCTAAATTCACCTAATCCAAGTACATGACCAACTACACAATCGCCCTCCAGACATCTTCATTAAAGCAAGCTGATCATTTACTCTTCTTGGTCCGCTTTAAATCTATTTTTGGAGCGAAATAATTTGCAATATCGTTAGTTCAGGTTGCAACTAAATACCAAAGATTAAAGTTTAATTTCACTGTATTTTTATTCATATATTCGAATAAGAAATTATGTTTTCGTTACTAAAGCAAAACATTAATCGTCTGCGACTTTAAATGATTTCCACACACAAATATGAGAACATTTATGTGGAGTTTTGAACTTGTATAGTGAAATCACATGATAAAGTAATTCACTGCAGTTAAGTCAAAGCGACAAGTCTTGTAATGTATGTATTTTTATGATTTCAGATAAGTATTTATTTATTTGTAAGAGACATACTAACATTTTAATTGTATTTTATTTGGTTAATGTATAATTTGTTCGATGACCAGTAAATTCTTGTCTTAGTTCATGAACCAACTGTTGTATGTATCTAATTTAATTGTTAACAATCAATTTACTATAAATAGGCCTGATATGTTTGTATCCTTATCAATTGATAATGCTCGCTATAAGCGAAACCGGTCCTGATCATTATAAACACGTGGAAGTAGTACAAACAAATTATGTTTTATTTTTTTTTAAATTTAGGTAGGCAATATAGAACTGACTCGTCAGTACACGAATGAACTCGTGGTTTGTCTGTCGATTTAGTGATAAAATACATGGAAATGTACAAAATTTCAGCAATTCAAATTTGATATAGAAACTCCATCAAGCACCATCAGCTGGTATCTTGAATTACATTTAAACCTTATTTCTCAAAATATGATTGACAACCAATCATAAGCGTTCGTCAATATTGAGTTGAAGCATTTTTTTTATTATACTTATTCCGTGTTTGGCTTAAGAAACGTATTGAAATATGCTGTCTATACTTTTGTGTCTACGATTTAAAACCTAATGCCATTTTTTTCTGATATGTATGTTTAACGTAATACTACGATATAAAACCAAATATTCTATAGTAGTTTTATTGAGATTTGAATCTTGGTAATTGAAGAATAGTGAGTAAGTAACTCAGGTAAATCGCTTTCATATAACGGAGACTTGTCTGCGTCGAAACTCGTGACATTGCAACCGCTAAGACGTATGTAATTTGATATAAGGACCACTTTGAAAGCTTATCCGCTGCCATCTACCTCCTTTTGAGGTATTAGGCTTCGTTCTAGACTCTAGACGTAAATCGCTGGTGTGCAAACTATGGATTTAAATTACAATATTTCAACTGCTATAAATACCGATATCCATACATTTATTTGGTATTATTAGAATCGATTTCTAAGTTATAGTTAAAAATTCTTACGATAAATTTAATCTGAAAATGCATCTCTAAGAAGAGAAGCACGCGTCACACCTAAGTACACAGCCAGGGGTATAGAAAAGTTGAAAATTTTATTTTAATATTAAAAGAGAAGGAGGAATATATGTATACATATTATTTAATATGAGTTTTCAATCCAACTGCAAGGATGCGCAACGAAATACGAGTAAAAGTTACAATATTCTTTCTAGTAACTGGAAAAGTTCTAACTCACGAAGAAGTTTTAAAACATGGTTTTGTGGAAAGAGTGTAATAGTACAACACAAAAAAAAACAGTATCTAATATATTTTTAGAATAAACTGTATCACTATCTACTTGAATTGATTACGGAATAATTCAAATCGTGTAGATAATCTATCTGAATATCTACACGATTTCATGATTTAAAAATTGAAATGTGATTTCCCATAATCGAGCACATCGGACTATAGCAAGAGTGACGAGACGTGACATATTTACGGATATATTCATTGTTTAATTTTGTTCCAATGTCTCGGAAAAGGTAGTCTGGGCACTAAAATATTCTGTAAATAACTGTTTTAAAAATAAAACACAATCTGTTTATACTACTTCCTCGTGTTAATAATGATCGGAACCGGTTTCGCTCATTACGAACATTCACACATTATAAACATGTGGAAATAGTAAAAAACGAATTGTGTTTTATCGCTCATCACGAACATTATCAGCTGATCATTACATGAGGAAGTAGTACAGAAAATATGTGTTTTATTTTTAAAATATAATGCCTTTTCACCCAGAATTGACAGTTAATACCTTAAAAGTGATAAATATCTGATAAATAATTGCAACACTGAATGAGTTAATTTGTGTATCTGAGAATGTTGTAAGCTATAAAAATACAAACCACAAAACTATAATCTCCTTCTCTTTTCTGTAAGAAAAACGAGGTAGTTTACAATCGAATAATATGTAGTTTTTCAATAATCAACCGAGAACATACAAAAGGGATTAAATTAATTAGTCGATATTATCACAATGAGAAAAATGACAATGTTTCTTTTAACTCTAAATATTCAAATGTGTTTTTAATAATTTAATGAAAATAATGGAATAAGTATACATAAACCCGGGGAATGATTCATTGAAATAATTCAGTGATTTTTTAAATATTACCGTATTCACGTCGCCCACATCTGGCCACCCTAACTAATATTACATAACAATATTGAGCCTGTATAATACAAATCACACAGTTGTGCTCCATAACAGTGGTTAAGTGAATTAAATTTCTTCTTTCTAATTTAACAGTCTATCTATTTTTTATTAGTTGTATCAGAATCCGTTGAATCCTTTTTTATTGGACCGAAATAATGTCAATTGAAAGCAATACGAGGAAACCTGAGGTAGTTGGGGGTAACACGGACCCTCTTCTGAGGCCGATAGTAAAACAACTTTAGTGGCCGGAAGTGCCGATCAATATAACCGAGGAAAGAGACCTCCAGAACACATAATTCGGTCAGCAATAATTGCATTGTTTCTATGGCCGATTTATATTTTTATTATTTTTGTCGTTTCATTTGGATTAGCTATAAACACACAGTCAGTAAAGAAGTTCGAAAACAAAAGCTTCTGGTCTTTATATCGATGTTCTTTTATGATATGGAGTTAATCCTTTGGTCGCAATGTACTCGATTAACGTGATGGAAGTACAAGACTTATATATATATATATTTATATATTAACCATGTCCGCTCCCAATGTGGAGTATATGGTCTACTTATGGATGTATCTCAACAGATGTTTTTATACGATAACCGCTTGTATGCTGCCAACTCTTGTTCTAGCAAAATTCTTATATCGTCACTGTTTTGGAAGAAAACACTAAATCGAAAAAATTACATATTTAGTTGGTTTAATAAAAATATTTCTTATTTCGACCTCTACCGTACGGAAAAACACATTTATTTTTATATATTATACCTTTATTCAAAAACAGTTTAGTACAAACAAACTAAATTAAAAATATAATATACAGCATTTCGAACATTTGAAAAACTTCAAAGTTCAATTTTACAGTTAGTGTCTTCTCCCAAAACAATGACGATATATTGTAGTGTCCTTTGACATAAGCAAGCCATTTGAGGTGCCGCCTTGCTGTGAAATGGTTACCGAATACTGACCTCTAACAAAGGTTCTTGGCGAAGAGATAAAGAATAAGTGAGTAATTAATGTTAACTTATGTAACTTTTGCAGTTGATCGGACTCAGTTACGGCAAAATTCATACGGGCAGATTTTTTCATAGTTTTAATATTTCTTCAGTTTACAATTTATGCAACGCAGTAAGGGTTGTGCGGCCCAGGCAAGAGGTTGTCAATAATTATTTTTATGGTAATTTATAGCCCGTGTAAACATGATTTCCAACGGAGAGACTCCACAATGGCTGATGATGAAGCATTGTGAAGATTTAGCTGAAGTGTTTGGCCGTGTAGAAGCGGATACAACATTATTGATGTTAAAGATTCTAGCCGTTTTGAAACGAACATGCCTCCTATCATAATACTTGAATTATACTGTGTATAGATATTATAGTTCCTATTGAATAAAGGTTTGCAGTAGGCGATGACATGAGTATCTGCTAAGTTTACACAATTCCAGTTGGTAGCTAATTAAAAGTTTCAAGGAATCACGAATATTATTTCAATATACAGAAAAACAAGTGTCTTATAAGTGAGGACGTGTAATTTATTCCAAAAGTTTGCGTGCGAAGTAATTAATTAATCTTGTAAAAGTTTTCAGGGGATCAAACAGTTTACTGCAGCCAACTTCGTTTGCATTAAGTCAGCTCATAAATAATTAGTAAAATAAATTTCAAAACATTTAAAGCTAAAATGATAATTCTGCAGTAATTCTTATTACTACACAAACACATCTTTCTCGATGAACGGAAAAATGTTTTTTTATCACAGATATTTAAATATCAAATTATTAGTTTCCAGCAAGACGTTTGACAGTGTATAAAGTAACATACACTTTTATATTACATATATCTGTATATATGTATAAAAATGAATGTTTGTTAGTTTGTCCTCTATGCGCTCCTTTACCATTCATCTGATGTCGATGAAACTTAGGTGAGTTGTTATACGCACGCCCGTTAAGATTTCTGAAGAAAAAATTTAAATCCTAAAAGACTAAAAAAAAGTGAAAGAAGTGGTGAGTGTGATGAATCTGGAAGGCAGTCATCTTTTGAACGACCAGTAGCATCCTAGCCTCACGACAATACGCTTCTTCCAGGCCACAGTGAAGACTGGTCTCGGCAAACTCCATCATTAAGTTGTTTCATATTTATCATTATATCCTTTAGCCGCCTTAATGAAATAAAAAAAAATATGTCACTCACTAAGAAAGTGTTTTGATTAAATTCACAATTCTTGTTGCCACCCTGTCGTTACAGACAGTGCTCGAATAGCAACAATTTTTTGCCGAACCGCCTCCGGGAAAACTTTCCCAGCGTGTAGTAAATACGTGTACATTTCCCATGGGTATTCAAAGTGGATACATATACAATAACAATTATAATGGAGCAGTGATTAATAGCCTTATTATTCAATTTCCCTTCAGTGCTCCCCTACAGTTTCTCGCCCTCGCCACCCCCCGGCACACTTATCCGTGAAACTTTAACTGGCTTTGTGAGACGACCGAAGCCAGCCCTTTTTATCCGACTCGTCGACAGTTCACGCTGGATAATAGTGGGTATATCTGTATGTCTTCCATTCGGCTCAAATGAAGTGGTTTTCTTACATAATTTTCTTATTGTAAATATTTTCAATATATTATCTTAATAAAGCAAATGTATACGATATCCTAATGTGTTTATATTCATTCGGATAGCCATAGGATAAATGAAGGAGAAAGCTTTGGCTATCTACAGCCCATGTATTCCATAATTAAACGAGGGTATAATATGGAACGAAAGATCATAAGCAACCGTGTATTTGGATAACAATCGCAGTTCAATTGAACAATGTATTAATAATTCTGAAAATGTTCCATCGTGTACACTATAAAAAGAAATTGTATATCACACAAACTAAAATAAACTATTATTTATCCTCACTCTTTGATGTATAAAATCCACTTGTTAAACGTTTGCATAATACCGGTGTTCCTTTACGGAAGATAATTATAGTGGCATCGTCTAATGATGAGAGTAGATGCTTATATCAGATATTGGAGCTAGATGACTTTGTGAGGAACTTTACTGTTTCAAGATAAGGAAACAGCCCAGACGGCTACATGCTACGTCATAAGTCATAGCGAGTCGTTGGAGAACGATAAACCTGCTTCGCTCTTCTTAAAACCAAATGAGTCCTGAATAATCATGTGGCATACGACCGTTGAATACTATCACAATGATAGTACCAAACCAGCAGGATAGTAGGGTAATGTATGAATACTTGAGGTGTTTGATTAAAGTTAAAATAATACATAAATCCACTTGAGTTGAATATTTTAAAATGTATTTCAATCTGATTCCTGAACGTTAAAATGTATTTTATTAATCTCTACACGGATCCGAGATCTATAATTTGTCAGTTAAAAGCTGGTGTGAATTATTATTTTGCTAGTTAATTTATAATATGTCATAGAAAAGCACATCGACAATTTAATTATAACTTCACATATTGTATGATTTGAATTTCATAATTATAGGTTTCTCTGTTACTTTGCTAAGTGAAAGTTTTAAGTCAATAGATAAATACATTAAATATACTATCTGAGCTTCATCTTTCTTCTCTTCGCAACGTCAGATCCACCCTGCGTACGCAGGGATTTAGTTTTTTTGCTTAACACTAGGATTTAAACCTGGTTATAAAGTTGTTCCATCGCATACAAACCTTGCTCTACCTACAACAGTATTTAAATTTAAATGAATACTTTTTCGCATTAATACTGATAGTTTTTTCAATCCTGCTGACACACATTTAAACTACAAATTAAATAAAACACAATATAAGCAATGCTTATTATAGTTTTATCTGAAATATATTTATTATTATAATTATATATTAGTCCTCGACTTACGACGCTTCGTACATTTTTAAGTCTATTTTACGTTGACAAATAGAAAAATTGTGAATATTTTGAGTATGGGTGTTAGAGGTGTCTGCACGGACCCGGGTAAGAAGTTTAATTTCCAGAAAAACATTTTTGGACTCGGACTAAGTTCGGATCATGGGCCATTTCAAAATATGGAAATAATGACCAATTATATTGTTTGAAAAGAATAAATGAACTTATGTACTAAAAAAAAATCGGACTGAGGAAAATAAATCTGGGCTTCGAGTCGGGTTCGGGCAGGGTTGGGCCTGAAGATCTTGGGCTTGGACCGGGTAATTTTATACAATTTTGGCCCATGCAAGCCTCTAATGGATATCTCTTAAAAAAAATATTTTATTGATATTGTATTGGTGCAATTGTATCACAGTAAGTATGCTAAATAGGGGCTAAAAGCTATTTTTATTTATTTGTTTAGCAGATTTGTAATTATATTGTGATTATTTCTGCATACTTAAAAACATTTTTTTTTTAAACATATTTGACTTTAAAAGGTGGAATATGCAGTTTTTTATCACGCCATCTGTTCTGTCATCACCTTCCCTAAAAATTGGAATATCTTCTTTCTAAAGTATACTTGATAAAACCTAGCAATGACTCCTTTTCATTTAAAACCACCGGCTTTTCTCAGATTGTGGTACAGCGTTTGCCAAACTTAATGGAACTATACTAATTGAAGTCAACAAATTGTGAGGATCACTGTTTGTAAGAAAATATTTTACCTAACAGCAGCGATGTTCAACCTTTTTACACTTTAACACTGGTAAATAATGGTTCAAATTTCGTTCATCATTTCCAGGTTATTCGTTTTTTTCTTTGCTGAAAATGTGACCAAGTTATGTCACTTTTTAGCGCTTGATTTCCGTTATAAGGCTTCTCGGCATATAAACTGGTCTTAAATCTCTTCATTCATGACATGATCGCCCCAGGGAATATTCATTATACGCCATTACTTCTACAACTCGAGAGCCTCTAGTTTGTAGCGCTCCGTACTTTTAATGCCCAGGTTTCGACTATAATATATACCAATACCAAAGTTATGTAACAAATGTTTGCTATCCAGCATGCTCTCATGTTTATGTCATAGTTATGAGATAATTTTCACAAAACATCTTTTTACCGAACAGTGATTAGGTTAAATATAATTATTTCGATCCTTGGTATATTTATATTGGTTGTACGGCAAATTAAAGTCAATATTTTTCAAAATTATAGAAAATAAAATGTGAGATTTAAATGTTTGGATTTGATAGACTCTTCAAGCTAATATTATTAAATGGCTTAAAATTAAATTCACTTTTGCTTAGATCATATTCACTTTCGTAAAAACAGTTTTCACTTTCTTTCACTAGAAATAAAGTGATCGCACATAATAAAATATATTTTAACATTGAAGAAATATATTACACTTACGAAAAAATATTTTCACATAGATAAAATAATTTTCACTCAATATAAATACTCACGTCCGTAAATGTCGGCGTCCGTGGCGCAGTTAGTAACGTCGTGGGCTACGGCTAGGGATATCTCGGGTTCAATTCCCCGAGCGGACAGTTTTCATAAATTGTTATTTCAATCGATTTATGGATTTCTGTTCATAGTCTGAGTATTTGTGCTGTCTAAAACTCCCTCCTCAACCACCCACCCCATCCTCACGGGGCGTAGGAAGAGCGATTAGCTAACCACCAGTCCTTTCGTAGCCCTATCCTTCTATTCCTTCTCTCTTCGATAAAGAGAGGTTGAGCAACTGAGTAACAAACAGTTCTTAAAGAAAAATTCTGTTGAAATACTTCCATTAGGAGACCATATGCTCCACATTGGGAGCGGAGATGGAAAAATAAATAAATACTCACACTTTGAAATCGATAGTTGCACGAAGCTGTAATGAAATGTCACTTATTCTTCTACCCTATATTAGACCGCCTATATTGTCTTTTCTCCACGCATTAGACTACAATACACAAACCAAACCAACCTTAACATAACCTACTACAACTTAATTCACTTTGTTAATAGAATCCGTGACGAAGTGGAAACTACTAAAATCAAAGTTTGACTGTACTAAGTTAATACTATCTAACACAAAGTGCAAAATATCGAAATAAAAATTCAAGTGTACCAAGTGAAAACTATCTAACACAAAGTGCAATTATTTATAACCTTTTTTAAATTTCAGTGATATGAGCTGGATTTTGTATTATTTTAATTTTTATTGCTAATGATGCATGGTATTACTAAAGCTACTAAATACTAAAGCCACAGTATCAAAAACCAATTAGGTTCGTGCGATGGGAAACACGATTGGCCCATTTTCAGCATTATTGCTTTTGGTTAAAAATAAATTGGGAAACATTGGGCGAGCTGATCCACGGGGAGAACCCGGTTTATTCCATCCCATTCAAAATCGCGATATAGCCCGATATCCTGCGCGGTTCAAAGCTTTAATTTAACTATGAAAGGAGATGGAACGCGATATCCGGCGTAGAAACGACTACATCTCTCCGTGAGAGACAGGGTGGATCAAAAACTACCAAAACAATGACTTAATTAGATACCAACTAATGATGATTTTTATCTCGGCTAAAATTTATTTACTCATTGGTGAAATGGTATTTAATTTTATTAAGCAAGCCCACGAATAATACATATGCCGAACTGTATTAACCGGTTGACTGCCGGCTACGCACTAGCAAGTGGAATTAATATACTAGTGTGATACTATCCGTTGGCAGCTGTCATGTTAATGTCTCATGATCGGTTTAACGATAACATATTTTTCCATGAAATACTGTCTTAGTGTTAATTCGCTTAGTTACTCGCACATCGCTAGGACAATAAATTACGTATCAATTAATAATCTTGATTCTTAAATGTCAATTATTTCCATCTCGATGATTTATAAAATATCTATCTTTATTGAAAAAAATAAAAGCATTTATTTTTATTGTAAGAATTTTATTGTGAATTAGGTTAGTTAACTTGCTGATAAAATCCGGTTTTGAATGTTAAAATACAAGAAAATGATATTTAAAAAACACAAATTATGTTTTGAATAGTGATAAATAATTAAATCATTGCTATAAAAACACAGCTGAGGGTAAAACTTTCAGATCTAGTTTCTTCATCTTGGTCTGTTGTCAAGCACGCAACAACTGTCAAAATTCTTGTGCTCAGAAACCAAGAGTAATTTTCTAATGTATGGCACCATTGTAGTTCTCGTAGGACTCCAATTCTATGTGGGCCATGTGTCCAACGCACAGGAATTGTTAGGCTTAAGGAAAAATACATGACTGAACTCGTCTTGCAAAAAGTTCTTAAATGTAACATCGTTTACTTTTAATCCTAGGTGGAAAGGCATTATAAGATATAATGGTACAATCATCTGCCGTACTTATTTGTTCCACACTTCCTCTTTATTAATAAGACCAGTTTAGATCAATTACGAGTAATTTTATAATTAATTAGTATTTGGCATGCGTTGTAATACCACTTAAAGAAAGAGAGGGTTTGTGTTTTAATTATGTTTATTGAAGTGCTTTTGGATAAGAGGAGTACACGGGTTGAAATTTCATAAAATTATCCGGTCCTAGCCCGTTTTCTTCAGGCCCAGCCGGCCCGGCCCGAGCCCGAGTCTCAATAACACACTTGTTACCCGAATCAGACCCGAAGCCCATATTTATTTTTCTCATCCCGAAAAAGCCCGATTTTTTATATTCATTTATAATTTTCAAACAATATATGTTATTGTTTCTATATTTACATATTTTTTTGGTTTTCCGGCTGGTTAAGAGATGTCGCTAGTTTTACGTATTTGATTCTTTTTTTTAAGATTTTAGAATTAAATTTTTTTTTCAGAAACTTTCACGGATGTGCAACACACAATTACTCACCGAAGTTTCATAGAAATCAGATGAATGTTAAAGGAACGCATAGAGGACAAACAAACAAACATTCATTTTTATATAGTGGATATCGACACATAGTTGTTTCATTTTATCTTAACCAGACGTTCTTCACACCAATAATACAACCGACAACTAATAAAAATTTAAATTATATAAGTATATTTGCTTGACTAGATATAGCTCCAGAACTCTTGAGCTTACATCGGAATTCTTATCTCAAAATATTATATGTTATGTGTAATAAATGGAGTATAGTACAAAAAGCAATAAGGTAAAAATATCGGCTAAATTTAAAATGAACCTGTTGATGCGGTGATTATAGGCGGCGCAAAAATAATATTGCAGAATAAAACTTGCTCCACCCGCTCACAAAGTACATTTTCAACAACAAACGATACAATTTAAGGGGGGGAATAAAACCCCGTTTGTGGAGATTACTTCAGTGAGTGGCTGGTTACTATTAATCTGTATAGAAAATATCCTGGTAATACATTTTTTTTACGTTTTGTAAAGATTTTACAAATTGTTATTATTTTTACGTATTGCGTTACGTTTAGAAGTTATATAAGATGTAAAATAAATACAAAAGACGTATGTATGTATCTTTTTGTTAAAAAGGAATACTGTTATAATTAAACGCGATTATAATTGGTTGTAATTTCCCCCAAATTTAGAATCTCCAAATAATTACCAAGTCATACTGTCTTTAAGGTCAAAATCTCCATGCTATAGGCACTGTCAGACTTCTAGTAGTCTATTAAAAAAATGACAATCAGAAGTTTTGGATTCAAATCCTGACTGGGAGTAATTTTAATTCATGTTCAGATTCTTTCGGAAATAACTCGTGTTCATTTCGCTCGTTCTCTATTTAGTTTATTAAAAAATGTGATTTTAAAATGTCAAATTACGGAATTTAAAAACTCCCTACTAGCTCATTAAGACGAACTTTTCAGAACTTTAGTCATTTGCATTAGCGAGGGGCTTAAAGTTTGTAAAAAGAAACAGTTACAAAAACATATACATTTACATGCAATTAGAGATTACAATACCGAACGAATATATCAATACCGGTATTTAACAAAATCTAAATTGAGCAAAAAAGTCTTATTTTCATGAAATTAAGAAATTTAAAAACTGAATTCATCAATGCTGAATTATGTGCATATAACATATTACAAGTTATGCCAGCCTTAGCTGTCATTCACGACAAAATAAATGGCAGAGAATTTGTCGTGAAAAAATGATAATATTTTACATCTGCCGCTGCAGACTTTTAAGAAGTTGAAGCAATTGAACTATAAACACTCTCGTCCATTAAAATAAAATATCAAATAAAATCCCTCTCTCTTTTATCTTCAATAAAATTATGTCTTTTAATGGTGTTAAATATGCTAAACCCAAATTTACGATAACAGTAATTAAAAAATTAACAATATCTATCTGGATATAAAATTGTTCATTATAAGATGAGTGTCACAAATCAAATTTGATAATTGGTAGCAGAATCTTTAAGCAATACAATCATTACTCGTATTGCGGAATATAAATTAGGTGCAGCTTTGCCAAAATCAATCCGTGACTGAATGTAAATATAAAATAATGATAAACTTTAAGTAAGATATTGTAGCAGCTTATTGCAAGTTTGACAAAGGCCGACCATACATCAAAATCAATCGGTAGTCCAATACAACGTATGAAAGAACAATGCGCAATAAAGAACGCTGGAGGTCACCTTCAAGGACAATATCGCCACGTTCAAGGACAATAGCGACACATGGAAGGTACAATAAAAAACGGCCACGTTTCAAGAATCGGCAGGCGGACACAAGTCATAATTTTAAATACTGGTATTTCGGTATTGAGTAAACATTCGAAACATCGCGATCCTGGTTTCGCAATTATACATGTATCGCTTCACATGATAAATCTAATATTGTTATATATTGTAATAAATAGTACCTAGTAATAAATAAATGTATTTTTGTGTGCTGTGTGTGTTTAATCGAAATGCTTAAAGAACTTAATGCCTAAAACATTTTTGCACACCAATTTTTATATGATAGTATCGTATTTATTTATTTCCATACTGACGGGCATGTTGTTTTCGTTATTTTTGTTTCTCTGCCTCACCATTTGCGTTACGTCAGAACTTTTTGTATTGTTGGGTTTGTGTATGTATTGCATGACATACCTATACGTAATAATAATAAAACGCTTACAGACAGGTCTGGTCTATTATATTATTATTATGTATATTGATAATTAATTATCATAATTCAATTACCTTTTATTTGAGTGACTGATATTAATTATATTTTAACAATCTATAATATAGACTTGGTTATATAAGTACATTTCCACGTGTTATGTGTTTCCACGGATAACATATTTTTACAGTTAAACAGTTATGTTGCTATATATTGGAATGACGCACAACTATCATATCAAAAGTCCTGTAGTGTAATATTATGTATAGATAAGTTTATTATATAACTAATTGAGTACACCATGCCATTAATAAAACCCATCGAATTTGGCAACAATGCCTATTGCTAATGGAACAAGTGTGAGTGATATTTTTCAAATCCATCATACACTCACAGATTTTCATAGGATTATTTCTAGAGCCTCGCATACATAAAAATGTGCCCCGAGTAAGTTATGGTATAAATTGTTACGTCACATTTGCACGATGAAGATGTGGTTCCTTTAAAAGTGTGGAATGTCTGATAGGTTTGATTTTTTTACACTTTTAATACGCTTATAAACTATATAAGCCTTCCTAATTCTCCGTTATTATATCCTATACGTTGAAACACCTAACAGATGTCACTAAACGTGGAATGATTGTATATATTTACCCTTTCGTCGAATTGCATCCCGTCGAAACCCACAATGCTATTATAATTGTAAAATCACTGGTAATTCTAATATTAGTTGGAAAGCGGCAATTCGCCACTCTGTTAATATGTTGTTTACAAAATAAGGATTAAGGCGAATCTCGAAATGTTAACTCAGGTATCAGTGTGGCTCTCAGACGTATAATATTTTACCTCGTAAATAATATTTGTCGTATTTGTATCTTCCGTTAACGTATCTTCGTAACGTTAGACACTGTTTACTGTATGTCAGTTCGAGTCTATTCGTGTGCTCGAATGCCTGAAGATGCCGAAAGGCGAAACCCGGGTGGTTAGTAACAAAATACATGGAAGTGTACAAAATCTCAATAATCCAAATTTGATATCGAAATTCCATCAAGCACCCTCAGTCGATGTCGTAAATTATATATAAGGCATGTCTAATCCCCGGCCTAAACGGACAACAATGTAGCCCAAAAAACGTGAACTTATTATATTTTTTTCAGTCAAGCTACATTACATCTAAATTTATAAATGTAATGTTTTATAGATTTTCTATCAGATCTAACTATCTTCCCATAGAAAATTATCCTGCTACCGACATTATTTGTGAGCGAATATTTTCTAAAAAAGACCACAAAAAGTAAAATTAGACAACCGAATTCAGAGTCAAATATTTCATTAGTAATGTGTTGAACTCTTTTAATTGTGTTTTAAAAATTGTATGCAAATATACGAATCTTTATTATTTATATTCATTATCTCTATTAAATATTGTATTTGCTGCCTAAAACAAGTAATCTTCAATCAATACGGCTCGACAGAGTCAAAAGGTTGGACTACAATGAACTATGTATTTCTTTGTAATTTTTCTATGAAATTTCATATTTTTACTGTTAAACATAGTATTGCATGATCTATCTTTTAAAAAAATTGACTAAACTCTCTACAAGTGTGCATAATAAGGAAATGTCTAATTAAAATCAATACTTACATACAGATTTCGATATGTAACATTTACACTGAAGTATTTAGAGTTGACAACACAGTCATTTTGACCAGGAGACTCAAAGATAAGAAGGAGGAGGGGTTTGACAATCGATCTCCGAGATCATGGTTTACAAACAAAATCTCCAGGTGGTGAAACTCACTCGTGGTGGGAGAACGTGCGGGCGATTGCATCATTTTGTACGAATTGACTGATTTCGACGATTGCTTGGCAACTAAACGAGAGGCAAATAAGAGTGTCCGCCAGCCACATGCGGTGGACTTTTATCCCTCTCGCGCACTTCTGTGTGTTAGGTGACAAGAGTAAGGGAAAAAACGAAGGACGGTGAGAGCATGCGGTTGGTAATCCAAAATACAAAACAACTATACCTACAAGTTAGGTACCATACACGGTATTTGTGAGAAATATATATTTAAAAGTCACCTGTATCTTAAGCTGAGTTATGAAAACATACCTAGGTATATAAAATATATTTATTGATTACTAATGATAATTTAAAAGTCGGCGTCCGTGGCGCAGTTGGTAGCGTCGTTGGCTACGGTTACGGATGTCTCGGGTTCAAATCCCGGTGCGGACAGTTTTCATAAATTGATCTTACAATCGCTTCATGGATTTCTATTGGTAGTCTGAGTGTTTGTGATAACTAAAAAAATCTCTCCCACCCATCCGATCATCACGGGGCGTAGGGAGAGCGATTAGCGAAACCACTAGTACTGTCTAAGCCATATCCTTCTATTTCTACTCTCTTCAAAAAAAAGAGAGGTTGAGCAAACTGAGTAACAAGCAGTTCTCATAGAAAAATTCTGTTTAAATACCTCCATTTGGAGGCCATATGCTCCACGTTGGGAGCGGACATGGATAAAAAAAACATAATATGTTTTCTCCAAGCCAGCATCGGTACAACGTTGGCAACCTCAACCTGAAGATAATTTCAAATAAAATGACACGAGTTTCTCACCTAATTAAACAGCATTTGAAATAAGAAATTTATATTGTACATCATACGGCATTAGTTCTACGATAGAGTGCTCAAGAGAGTTATGCAGCTTGTATTTTTTTAAATAATGACTGCTGAGTAATAGTGACTACCCATTCTGTACACCTACATTAATAAATTTCATTGTCACTTTATTATATATTTTTAATTATTATTTTAATTGAATTAAATTTGTCAGTGTAGGTCTTGTTAAATTATTGGAATCGCAATTCCGAATATAAAACTTTTTCGATAAGTATTACCTAGCGAAAACTTTGCACTTAGTGACGTTTCTACCGACCATCTGAAAAAATACTACCGGTAGAATATGAAAGAGTTATGCGTGTTCATATTTTACAGCGCTTTGCAGATATACTATTAAAAACTTAATTATTAGTAAATACAATATAATTTTAATGCTATAAATAATAACAAGTTCATTTTCATATTGATGACATTTTATTACTTTACTAATATTTTAAAACAACCAAAATAAATAGTGGAATTGTTTTTCCCTTAAAATGGAAGTTTGGGGCGTACGAAATATAATTACAGCATTTGTAAAAGAAAATAAAATTTTTGTTTCAGGTAATATTGCCAACGCACCGGATGCTTAACAAAGTCACGCTAGATCAATTCGCGGCCAAAAACACATCACAAACACCCATACCCTAGATCTCGAATGCTGACTTTAACCAAGTAACTGATCGCTAAACGGATATTTTACAACTAGCCTGCAGAGGGCGTTATTGTGCTTCATTATTATTTAGATGGCCTAAGGTGAGTCCTTGACTAGTTCAGAAAGGAACCTAAAGAACCCAAGGAAAAAAATACTCTTCTTATTGAATGTCTCATCAGCTTTCGGAAACCAGCTTAACGACCACATGTTTTTTCGCACTTTCGCAAAAAAAACTGTCATTTCACTAAATTCACTATAATTTGTAAACCAATAGAGATATCTTAACCAAATTTTGGCTTCCAAATACTTTCAAATCAATGCCGTTTGCAATGTTTAATCAGTGGTTCTACATTTGTGGGATGCATACTTATGTGGTGTAGTGAAAAAAACTTTAATCTACTAAAAATTCCTTCTTCTCATATCATTCCTGTTGCAGATGTTACAAGTCAACCAAGGACAGAACACGGTAATCATAATGATTCCAGTAGCATAAAAAATGCCATATGACCCATTCAATAAATCACTACAATGTGTAAATAATAATAAAAAATACTTATTTTTCTTCTTTGAACATATTCGCTACCAATGTGAAGCAATGAAGCGTGCTTTGAAGATTGCCTGTCGCCCGTCAGCATCTTTCAATATCCCCGAGTAAACTGTATGGATATTACCCGACAGTCGTCCAGGACGCCGTAATCGCGCCGGTCGAAAGAAGTAGCAACCAGGGCTGAAGCTGGAGGGATTCGCAGCATGTGACGGGTTGTCTACCGACCAAAATTTGTCCGACTGCATTGGTTAATTGGTCGTCACTTGTCCTTATACGATTTCCCGCCTACATGGCTTTTAAACCTTTAACAAGTTTAATAAAATATGCTCTTGGAATGTACTGCACAGTTCTATGTTTTAACGACGTCACCAACATTAACTGTCTTATATAATCGATGAACTATTTCGCGCTCAAAATGGCGATTTTTCGTCATCCTTGGTCAGAATTATTCTCGCAACCCATGCTTCCCAGAAACATTCATGGCAACCGATGTTATAAATATTTTGCACAAATATACATTATTTTTCCATTTTAAATAGCAGAATATCAGTTGCTCAACAGTTGAATTAATATCTAACGGCAATTTTTCGTAGATAAGAGAATTGTGTTTTTAGGATTGAGACATACATTACAAAAAAAAATATACACAATTCGTTGTAACAACTTCCTCTACTAATTTATAATACGATCAGAACTATCATTCAGCGATTGAGGATTTTTAAATGATGATGATTTTAACAAGGTGAGAGAACCCGGTCTTGATTCACTGTGGAAGACTTAATAAAAATGTTTTATTTTTATAAATGTATTGTATAACACAATTACAGCGATATTAAACATAGTTAAGTTAACCAACCAACAATGCTTTATCGATATGATTATTCATTTAACATATTCTAAATTCGATAGGTACTTGTGTTTCATCATATTTAAGGTAATTTTTTTATTTAAAACAGGACTCACGAAATGAATAAATAACTATTTTTCTTGTACAATAAAATGTTTACCGAGTAACAGTATCCAACTCAGAGAATACAATAAAGACGTAAAAATATTTTAATGCGTTGTAACGTATCTGCAACAATATGAAAAAAGAACATCCCCATAACTAGCTCGTTTGCAATATATTTGGATGAAACAAATTACGGTTGAATATATGAAAGTAATAACAATTTGAGAATACCAGAAATGGGCCATGAAACGATACAAGCAATAAAAAAATACTCTGAATAACGAAATTACATATACATTCGTATGAAAACCGTTTAGCTTAGATAGAGGGAAATATTTTAAAAGCCAAGAATAAATATACGGGTATGGAAAATGAAAAGTTCGGCTGCGGATTTATGCACGGATATATTATATACTTTTCCACTTACGTACATACATGAGTACTTCAATAATGTATTGCATACCGTTTCCTTGCTCGGTTAAGGTAAAAAAGTAAAGTTTTTGGTCGAATAGGGTGGAATGGAATACACAATCTCAACCTTGGATCATAGATGAAAGAAAATGGATGTGTGTGATTAAATAGATTTAGATATTACAAATAGTAACGTGTTTATAGTGAAAGCTTGATATTAATACACCGAACACTCTTTTTGCACGGTTTCGAAATAACACTGCATAAAAAAGTGCTCAATGAAAAGCAACTACTAGAGATTGTTTCAGATAATGTAAATGATTTCACGTTAGTTGATAGTAGTGATGATAATGAAGAAGTCCAATTCCAAATCCAAGTACCAATAATTGCAAGTTCAATTCTAAAAGGTTTTCAATTAGCCAGTAAGCTTGGAAATCCTTTTTAAAAATTGATGACGATGTCGAACGAGGTGTGCTTTTTCAACGTGACTCAAAAATGATTATTCCATTTTGCTTAAGACAATCTTATTCTTATTTGAATTATTAAGATTTTGTACACTTCCATGTATTTTGTCACTAACGACCCGGGTTTCGCCTTTCGGCATCTTCAGGAATTCGAGCGCACGAATGGGCTCGAACTGACAGACAGTAAACAGTGTCTAACGTATATATAGAAGATACAAATACGACAAATATTAATTTTTTCTCGTAAATAATATTTGCCGTATTTGCATCTTCTATATAAACGTTAGACACTGCTTACTGTCTGTCAGTTCGAGTCCATTCGTGCGCTCGAATGCCTGAAGATGTCGAAACCCGGGTCGTTAGTGACAAAATACATGGAAGTGTACAAAATCTCAATAATTCAAATTTTATATTGAAATTCCATCAAGCACCCTCAGTCGATGACTTAAATTAAATCTTTTTTTTAACTGAAAATGTGCTTTCCAA
Source organism: Himalopsyche phryganea (assembly GCA_022494535.1). Taxonomy (NCBI): domain Eukaryota; kingdom Metazoa; phylum Arthropoda; class Insecta; order Trichoptera; family Rhyacophilidae; genus Himalopsyche; species Himalopsyche phryganea. The sequence continues at coordinate 834,362 of JAGVSL010000069.1, read as the reverse complement.
ATATGCATATATATGATATCGAAAATATTTAGTAAAAGTCAGCAATCCCCCCACTGGAATTCTTCACTGGCTTAGAACCGCTGCTTTGATTTATCAATAAATTTTTGATTATACGTGAATGGAATGATCGGTAGATAAAGATATTAAATAACTACTATCTATATCCTCATTCCATAATTCTAGCATTAAATACACAATGGGCTTGAACACGATTAAAAAAAAATGATTTCACCTTTTTCTGTTTAAAGCGATAGGCCTACAACCAAAACACGTGAGGAAAATTGTCACTTACTTAAAAAAATCTCTCTAAAAGTATCTCTGAGTATTACACTATTGAAATAGTTTCTTGCGGTAGATGAAAGGTTTTGCCAGCAGACTGACAAGGCGAGGCGACCAAGCAGCCCTTAGTTAAAATAACAAGAGATGAGCTACTGTCGACGAGCGATGCAGACCTCATAAGGGTAGGTGAAATTTCTGTGGTCTGTGGTTAATACATTGGTGTACCCTGGGATTTCAGAGGGTTAAAAACACAAACATATATTTTTAGCAAGAATTTTGTATTTAAAGAGGAGTGTCCTCCATTTATTTGTTACTTGTTACGATAACTTCTATGGAAACGATATTATATTGTTTACCGTTCTTAATCGTTAAAGCATTATGGAAGAAGAGGCCGTGAAACAGTGGCTGCATTCACATATCGGATGGTTGTGAGGCACAACTTGTGTTTACCGTTTATCCTATAAATAAAGTAATAGATAAATAAATACGCTTGTATAATATGAACCCATATTTTTTGCAAATCTGATCTAGTTTCGTTGCGTGAAAAATCTTTAGCTGAGTAAAAAACTCGTAACCATAATATCAACCGTGTTTTGGCTAATTGATGTAATTGTTCAGGAGAGAGTAAAAACGGTTTTTATCGAAAACGTTATATGGTGAGTTGCGTTATGAATCTTTGAAATGCACTTCTGTAAATGCTTATGTTTACAGACGCTGGATTATACGTAGGGAGTGTCGATATAAATGTGGCTTACATCAAGTTTCCTGCCCTGTCATATTAAAATGACTTTTTTTATTTTGAAATTCAAAATATTTAAAACGAAACTTTTATTTATAAGTGGCACTAATTTTTTTAAAAGAAACGAGCTTTGCACTCAAGTTCTACGATATATCCGTACTGTCTGTAATTGTTTTTTGATTATATTTATTTAATGAAAGAATAAATTTTCTTTTTTGTTCCGCCAATGCGCATGTAGCATACAGGTGGAAGAGTCGCTCGAGCCGCCCACCGCCACTCTGACTTATGAAGAGTGAAGAGTGTCTCCCCTTATATCCTCTCATCTTGTAACTCGCGAGGTGCGGCGGGAAATAATTAATGTGGTGTCTCCATCCTCCACACTCGTCCCCGTCGTAAGTTCAACCCTTCCTCGGCTTCCCTTCTGGTCCTCCTTCATCAGCGTAACACTGGTACTACAACATAAAGCTTATCATCACATGTACTGTATGCTTACACGGATTCATTATATTGTACGGCTACAAGCTACAACCTCAATCCAGAAATATTTGCAAAAATATACTTAATTAATCATTGTGATTTTTTAATATATGAACTCTTCTAAGCATAGTTATGATCGGTCTGAAATGAGGGCTATAATGTTACTTTTTCGGAATGATATGAATACAAACAAGTAATAATAAATAATTCATACAAATAAGTTTTTAATATTTTCAGCGAGAATAAACCTTCAGGATAGTGGTCCTAGGTTAGAAATACTTTTTATTTGAATTGAAATATGAAATAAAAACCTAAATAATCTATAGCGTTACAGTGCATTAATGACTATCCCTATCCATTATTTCAATGAAAGATTTCAGATTCATAGTCAATACTGTAAGGATTATAAAATTATTTTTTTGTCGATAATCTATAATAAAAAACCCCGTATAAGATACAATGAATTGTCGGCGTCCGTGGCGCAGTTGGTAGCGTCGCTGGTTACGGTTACGGATGTCACGATGGTTACGGTTCAATTCCCGGTGCGGACGGTTTTCATAGATTGATCTTTCAATCGATTTATGGATTTCTGTTCGTAGTCTGAGTCCTCTCTCCCACCCATCCCATCCTCACGGGGCGTAGCAAGATCGATTAGCTAACCACTAGTCCTGCCCTAGCCCTGTCCTTCTATCCCAACTCTCTTCGAAAAAAAGAGAGTTTGAGCAACTGAGTAACAAACAGTTCTCGTAGAAAAAATCTGTTAGGATACCTCCATTAGGAGACCATATGCTCCATATCGGGAGCGGACATGGATTAAAAAAAAAATAAGATACAATGAATTTCTTGGAAACTAACAACATTTTTCTTATTACAATGTCGAGTTTATGAACTACTAATGGAGCATCTTAAGAGAAATTGTTTAACTGAACTGGTTGTAAGTCAGTTACTCGACCCCCTCCGGAGAGAGTAAGAAAATATATATGCTTCTAGGAAAGAGCTAGAAGTAAGCTAATCGTTTTCTTTGTAATCCGATTTTCAGAATCAGTGTGCGAGGAATGAAAACATCACAGATTAAAATGCACTCTAATAGATTGAAACATTAATGTATGAATGTTTTCAATCGAGAATTCAAACCTGTGTGCCTCAACCGAGTGCCCAATCAATTTTCAAAATTTTGTATCTCACTCTATGTTACTCTTTTAATTTTAAACATATTTTTAATATATGGTCTAAGCGCAAACGTCACTGTACGTTTTTGTCTAGTCAAGCTTAAAAATATGAACTTTTTAAATATTCCGTTATTGGATGACAGAATTACAGTCGTCAATATTGTAAAGAAAGTCGAATAGAATACTTTACGGCGAAAATGTGTTTAAAAACCATTAACGTTATTAATTGGTTAATCGAATTGACAGTTACTTTATTTGAAATATCGACTGTTTTAATGCTCCGTTGCGTGACTATATCGTCGACGATATTGCGAAATTTACAAACCATGTAAATCAGAGCCCGAAGACATAAATTTGGACGCAATGTTGAGAGTATGTTCAAGTTTCTCTCAGATGTCAATGTCGAAAGAAATATAATATGTATTTCGTTGCGTATAATGGCTGAAATGTCGATGTGAAAAGCGTGTGTAAATGTCATTCTGTAAATCACATTTTTTTTCGCAGTGTCCCGCCTCAAACGTGACGACTGTATTCATGAAAGAAGATATTAAATATTTATATTAGAATGACACGTATATAGAAAGAAGTCAACCGCGCTACGTCGATTTAAAAAATGATAAATACTGATATTTTTTCCATTTAATCTCTACGGAAAACAATGGCCGTGCCTTATGCGCCCTAAAACTTTAATTCCCAAAAGTATTAGATGTATTCTACATATTGTTCAATGAAATCATAATGAAGAGAAACCCTTGTATAAAGTAATCCTATCTTTACGTGATTTGTAGCATGAGACAAAACACGAAAGAGAGCACGAAACATTACTGGATATAGCTTTCAAATAACTACTTTATTTAAAAATATAAGGACAATTGTATAACGGAGCCGATAACATATTTTCTACAAAGTAATCTAGGTTTATTTACGTACAACGTTTGATTCACGAAAATATCATTTTGCCTCTCCATCTAAATGTGGATTCAAGGGAGGACATGACGTCTCCTTGGATTTTCAAACAAAGGTGCGTAAATATAAATAAGACAATAAAATTTATAAAAAAGTAAATGAAAGTTTTCAAGTAGATATTACGTATTTATAGTCCACTAAATACTTCTGTAATCACTAGTATACAAGTTGGGATAATTATACACCAACCAGCACTATTTTTAAAGTTGTTTTTGTCATTGAAAAGTTTTATAAATAAAACAATGTCGGAAATTTTCACTATACTAACTTTATTTTTCGCCTGTATTATTATATACTGCAACGCTCAGTATTATTTATTATTCTTGAAGTGGTCTATAAATAGGCGCAATTATATCGATGAATCTTTTTTAAATAAAGTCACAAATAAACATCACTAAAGTACTAAATATTTTTTACATTATTATATATGTATCATTATATCAACAATACCGCTTAATAAGCCAGCTGTTGTATTATTATATTACTAGTGGGTCGCCTATCATAGATGATCGTCATTGATTGTGCAGCTTCCGGAGTTTTCCTCGTTCTCCATATCTACTGTCATTTACGAAGTAATTGCAAACGCCGCTGTTCTTTAGATTCCATACTGACGGACTGATTGTTATTGTTATTTTTGTTTGTTTGCCTCGGAATTTGCGTCACGTCGTAACTGTGTGTATTATTGGGTGTGTGTGTGCATTGCGTAACATTTCATTTTATATACTCTTTTTTTTTTTTTTTTTTCCATGTCCGCTCCCACTGTGGAGCATATGGTCTCCTAATGGAGGTATCTTGACAGATTTTTTTCTACGAGAACTGCTTGTCACCCAGTTGCTCAACCTCTCTTTTCTTTTTCGAAGAGAGTAGGGATAGAAGGATAGGGCTATGAAAGGACTAGTGGTTAGCTAATCGCTCTCGTTACACCCGTGAGGATGGGATTGGTGGGAGGGAGGACTCAGACTACGAACAGAAATCCATAAATCGATTGAAAGATCAATCTATGAAAACCGTCCGCACCGGGAATTGAACCCGAGACATCCGTAATCGTAGCCAGCGACGAAACCAACTGCGCCACGGACGCCGACATTATATACTCTACGGACGCTTAAGTCATGAGAAAATTTGATACCTACATGTGATGTGTGATAATAATAAAACGACTACAGACCGGTCTGGGCTATTATGCATAAGATTGATGATATTAAGATATTATTTAAGACTTTGTGGAGGTGCTCACCACGCACTAGAAAATAAAGAGAATGTTAATGTTGGCTGGGAGGTAAGAAGATTTCCCATAGCATATAGATATTTACGCAAATAGTTAATTTGATTAGTTATAAACTTTAAAATATAAAACCATTCTCATCAAACCTGATTAAAAAATAAGACTGAGTTATTCGAAGGATATGTTTTATGTCTACACATTAATTTTACTTGCATATGTACCAACTATGTTGAGTATTGGATAACGTCAGCAGTAGTTAAGTGGTTGCTGAATGAAAACCAACTAATGCTACCTCTACAGGTTTCGGTTTACATATTTATATGCGGCGCTTCGTATTTTTTAAGATAGCATTTTTTCAATCAAATGTCTAGGTCAAGGCTCGGCAACCTCTTATATCAAATGAGCCAAATGTGAGTAACAAAACGGCTTAGTTTTCTTTGAGGAGCAAAAGAAATATATTTACAATGGCTTATTTAAATTTATTAATTGCATATTATTACGTATTTTTAATTTGTTAAGTGAAGAAGATTTATTGAATAAAATGAAAGTTTTCTTTTTTTTCTTGAATAAAAGATTCCCTCATATTTATTACTGCTGTCCTAAAATGGTCAGTGCCAATGACAGCATTGCTTTTTTGACGATATTTATGCAATTCCTCGAAATGAATCAAGGATCATTTCACTAACTCTATATAGACGGCGAACCTAAACTAACCGACCAACAAATTAATATGCACATAACAATTGAAAAAAAATTGCTAATTTTGTTTTTTGTAAAAATGGTGAATTTGGCAAAGCAAGAGCCACACGAATTGCCCAAAGAGCCACAGGTTGTGGACCTCTTGTCTAGGCAGAGTTCAAAAATATTTCCTAAATATTCAATGACAAAATTGGCACTTGGGAAAACTTTACGAAATACTTAATAATTTCGATAAACATAATTATTAATGTTATATCAAATATGTAATTAAAAATTTTTCCATGCAGCATTAAAGGTAAAGTGAGAATAAAAAATATCCGATCTAGAACAGCCGATAGCTGTGAAAAATGTGGAAATAATATATTTTACTTTTATAAAAAATATATAATGGTTTTCAACCAAGAATTTACACGTTACACACTAAAAGTGAAAATAAGGGAAAATAGATTTGGTGTGTTCAGTTTGATTTCCATAATAGGAAAATGTGTTTTTAATTTTCCGAGTTGTTTTCCCGACCAACTTGCCATCTTGCGATAGGCCAGAAAAGGATTTTCCAAAAATCTGCTATTTGCTACTGCAACAAATTTTTCCCTAGAAAGATATTTTGGCATAGTCTATTTAGCTATAAATTAGTTGTAAACAAAATCGCTAGATGTCAATAACTGAAATAGTGTGCAACTATTACTTTAATTTTCACAGAATACACTACATAGATATTACCGTATAAAATATTTAATAACATACAGGTAAACAAATTAAAACTGAATAGAAAATTCCAATTATGAAAAATGGAAGAAAATTATCGGCTTTTTTTATCTACAGTGTACTCATTTAAAACATTTATTTTACTATGAATATAATATCCTAAATACCTTGTTCTCTATATTTTTTTTATTTTATTAACAGTATATTTGACAATAATTACTAACTTTTCGGAATTAGCTGTGAACATTAAATAAAAGCAACCAGTTGTGTAGCTGATTGGATTTAATTTAAATATTTTTGGTAGACTCCAAATTAATGAAGTGGTGTGTTTTATAATGGTTGTTTTTCAATTATTTATGTTTAAAATACACATTTATATTGTCAAGTCTTCCTCATTGCTAATATAAAATTTCGTAAATTAATCAATTAATTTCGCCAGTCAAACTATCATTCATCGGTATATCGAAATTCATTTGCTGTTGGATGCATGTAATAATATGTATTGCCATATCAAAAACATCATTTCACATACTACACATTTTTCGTATGCGTATGCGAGTTTTCTCGTTTGAATATTTTTTATATTTTATAATTGAAGTTACACATTTTTTATTAAAGTAGCGAATCTTTTACACTTATTCATTATTTTTAATTACCTGCTTCGTGTCCTTTTTGTTTTGGCAAAATATTTATTTTTATGCATATCAATTAATACCTGATAATATTTATTTTTAATATTGTGTTTTTCAGATATCACTTTAAAGCACGCGCCTGAATTAGCTCCCATAAAACAGGAATATGTCTCGTAATTCGCAATTTATTTACGCACTGGGTATTTTTCAATTCAGAACAATTTATATAGGATGAATTAATTGAACAATATTTTGATTTAGAAAGATAGCAAAAGTATTTAGTTCTTTAAGAATTATACTATATAGTATAGAGTAGTGGTGGCCAACCTAAAGATTACCATGCGCCATTTTTTTCACAGCCGAGTTCAGATGCGCAATACAACTCAAGCACTCTTTCTACCTTCTTACATTCACGGTTGGGGTTGGAAAATAGGGATAGAGGCAGTGGCGTAGCTAGGGTTTGTACCGCAAAATTTTTGCAACCATTCCAACGTAAAAGATTGCGCAGCAAGAAAAATTTTTATATGTATAAATATTATTTCTTGAAAAATATGCACTATATTTTTACAATCCTGTCATTTACAGATGTTATATTTAATATTAAATTTGTAGAGTCCCGCAGGTTTGTTTTTCAAACATATATCAAAAGATCATTTAAATAAATTTTATATTTATAATTAATATGGGAATATATAATTAATTATGTACAAAACATTAATAGGTATATATTTACTAAAATAGGAGTAGAAGGCTGTATGAGGTTGCATAAGAGCACTCAAGTTGCTATTGATATCACGCCATTGTCCACGCCGCGATATTTATTCACAAATATAAATACACAATAATTATTTTGAGATAGAGCTAGATATATACTACATAATTTTTGTAATGTGTTAACTTTGTTCAAGATGATAAAACGAATTCATATAAAAACATTTATTTAATACGACTATAATCTACCTAAAGTCAGATGTAATCAATGAGCGTCTCATATGTTTAGGAATATTAATCCAATTGCTGAATGATTGACGAGATTTAACTGATGGTATAGGATATAGGATAATGATGACGTGTGACGATTGTGCAGTTCCAGAGAGTCGGTTTATGTGTGTCTTCGGTTCAGAGGGTGACAACAGAATATTGGTCCTTTTCTTGGTTTTTCACTGGTTTCGTCGTCGCTGTCTCTGTTCCGCCTTAGTCATCATATTGATGACTCGCGATAAACAATATTTGTAAACCTGTATCATCAAAATTATTTATAAATATTGTATTTGATAACAATCATGTTTTGTAAATCTACACTGTCGTATGAATAACTCGCCACATGTGGCTTAGGTTTGAAGAAGTTTAAGTTGTAGTGATAAATTGATATTAGATTAAAATAAAATTGGTAATTAATTCCAGTGCGCAATGAAATATTAAAAATAGTATCCAATTATTTTTTTCCAACGGATTGATTAAACTTAGTCGAAAGAAAAGTTTAATTTATTAAACATAAACGAAGAAATAGCTTAATTTGACTGAATCTGTTTTATGCTTTCATTGGAATATGTATAACTAATATTTTTTTGACAAATTTACAAAATCTCAAATTAAAAATATTAACTAAGAATTTATAATGAAAATATATAACGTTTTACATGAGGTGAACTTATGTATTAAAAATAAATAAAAGGCCACTGCTTACGGACGCCACTGGCACCCTTTCTCGGTTCGACGGTAAAGGAAATAGCATTATAAAGAATGCCTTATTCAGTTGATTGTTTTTAAATATAACTAATCAACATTTTATCAATTACACGGATGTTTATAAAAAAATTATTTAACAACATTTTTATCATAAGTATACGTTACCTTTTAATTATTTTAACTAACCACTTTATTATAATAAAATAAATATATTTAGAAGCACCTCGAAATGTGTAAAATTTTACAATCAGTAGTTATTATACAGTAAAACAATTTCCATAGATAATAATACTGATTGTAAAATATATTTTGAATTATATGTTAATAATAAATGACGAATATTTTAACGAAAAAATATGAATATATTAACCGCATTAATTTTCTTCTATATGCATCAAAAATATAAATATTCAATTGATAATTGAACGAATGAATATAAAAATATCGATGAATGCAGTATCATGTATCCCCGATATGTAATTACTATTTTCATTTACCATTCGTCGTCTAGATGAACTGTTGTACACACTACTTATCCAAACTAAGCCGTAAGTCGTATTTATTTTGTTTATTTTTAGCATATATAGATAAGTCCTTTGTTAAATGTAACAATCATAAGGAAATGAACGATCTGAGACACAATATTAAAATGTAAAAGAATAATTAAAATCATATTTGATCAATGTTGTAAAATACAATAAGAGCGGCCTCAAATAAAAAGCGCTGATTTTGCAAATGTTGTCATCGTGTTGGCAAAGTTCTTTACGCCGAAGACACTAGTAAAACATTAATAATGAGTTTGCTATAATTTGAATCATTTGTTACACAATTTTTGTGAAACTGTGAAAATAAAACCAACTTTTGTATATAAGATATAAGGTCTCCCAAAACAACTTCTGTATCGATTTCTTCTATCAGATACTTATTATAATAATGAAACTAGTAATATTACAGATGGTAAAATTATACTGATACAATTGTTATAAATTTCAGACAAAATCGTGTCTCAGGACGATCAGAAACAAACTTTCAGATGTCATAATCGGTTTTTGGCGGTGTTTGAAAAAATTCGAAGTGGACCAATGTGAGTTTATATTATTCTCTCTTTTCAAAAAATGATTCCCACGAATATGATAAGAAATTTAGTTACTGGTAAGTGATAAGATTTAAGGGTGAGTGAAGGTGAGTTCTAAATTTATCAATATTATCTAGATTTTATCAATATCATGATTGTTTGTAAGAAATTCAATTAAATTTTTTTCTCCGTCTCGTAATCAAAACATACTTCCTTCATCCTTACGCAGAAAATTACGATTTCAGCACCATCGCTCGCCCAATCCCACATACGTATTATACAATAAAGTAACGGATGTAATGAATAAAATGCCATCACCCACCAGAATCTCCAACCACGAGAAGTAATTAAAATTATTTTGCATGTTCTATAGGTGTCTATTCATTGACTATTGAGTCCATTAATGTAAATAGTCTTGCTATAGGCATCTATTGAATTGTAAAATTGAATATCTTCGAAAAAGCATTTATTTTAACAATTCTACTTCATCCTCAGCTCGAATCAATTTCTATAATTGCCCCATTTATGATTATTAAAAATCTGTTTATTTAATGAATTATTCATTCAACAATCCCAGAAAAAACAGATCGTGGAACTTTATTATCAACTATATTCGGTGCGTTGAGCCAAATGCAGTCGTCAACCTTACAATTTTTTGCATGCTTTCTATTTCAGATTTCGTTAACTTCAAGAAGGAATAACAGAAGACAATAATCATGTTCTATGGATGTTGATATTTGTGGAGAATGGAGAATGTTAAAGTCTTGGTCACATTTTATCAACATCTATATGACAATGACACATTTCACTGAGAAATTTCTATGAGAATCATTTTAATTTACCTGTTGTTTAGTGTAGTTATGTGCTTTTTTAAGTAATTGGTGTGGACCTCCCGAAACACAAACTGCCAATAATACGAGTAACGAAGACCGGTGAGTACTTTTTTTATCCTTTTTTATTCACTTATTTGACAATAATATTTTTTCTTTTTCTTTTAAGTGTCTAGGTGTATCCACAGTTTCTTCGATTTTTATTGAACTACCACTTAAACGCTGAATCATTTATTTTAAACTTACAATATTCGATTGCAAAAACTGTTTTACGTTATGTTATTTTTCAAAATATTTTTTTCTATTCACGATACTACATTTAATCGAAATAATTAATTATTTTGTTGTTCTAAACGAAAACTGAGCCAAACTGTTGATTTTATAAATTACATTCAACTGTTTAATTTTAGACAAAATATTTTTGTTTATTAGTCACGGTTGCTTGTTTTACGGTTTTTATTTATTTTTCTTAATATAATGTAATAAAACTTATGACGATCTTATCTTTCAGGTGCAGCATCTAATCCACCAGCACATAGTCCACCTACCAATCCGCAAGGCAATCAGGAAATTACCCAGCTGACCAATAGAGGAAGAGAACAACCTCTTCCAAGGACGCAATGTAAATCTTTGTCCCATTTTTGTTTCCATTTTTTTTATATCCATGTCCGCTCCCAATGTGAAGCATATGGTCTCCTAATGGAGGTATCTCAACAGAATTTTTCTACGGGAACTGCTTTTTACTCAGTTGCTCAACCTCTCTTTTTTTGAAGAGAGTAGGGATAGAGGGATAGGGCTAGCACAGGACTAGCAGTTAGCTAATCGCTCTCGCTACGCCCCGTGAGGATCGGGTGGATGGGAGGGAATTTTTTAGCCATCACAAACACTCAGACTACGAACAGAAATTCATAAATCGATTGAAAGATCAATTTATGAAAACCATTTGCACCCGGAATTGAACCCGAGACATCCGTAACCGTAGCCAACAACACTACTAACTACGACATTGTGTCCCATTCAGTGGAATTAAATAGTGAGCTCGTGATTAACAGCGTATAATATTGATTTCCTATCGTTCTGCTCGGTTTATAATTCATTTTTTGTCCTATTTTTAATTAGTCACTGAAGAAATAATTTCCCAAAGATCTGTCGAGTAACTTTTAAAAACTTGGTTCCATTTACTCCATAACAGTCATTTTTTTTTTTGAAATATAATTATACAACTTCCTCGATATTTTAGGAGACGGTGAAGCACCAACTTCTTCTCAATGGCAAGCTCATATTTCGGCTTCTGAAGAGCTCATCGGTGAGCATTATAAAATTTTTTATTAAATTTAATGCCATCATTCACCAAAATCTTTCAGATATAGGAAGACACTAAAACTGTTTAGCATTTTCTGTAGGTGCCTATTCATTGACTATTAAGTCCATTAATGTATAATAGTCTTGCTATAGGCATCTATTGAATTGTAAAATTGAATATCTTCGAAAAAGCATCTAATTTAAGAATTTCACTTCATCCTCAGCTCGAATCAAATTCTATAATTCCCTGATTTATGATTATTAAAAAACTGTATATTTAAAATTAAAAAATGAATTATTCACTCAACAATTCCAGAAAAAAGAGATCGTGGAATTAACTATATTCGGTGCGTTGAGCCAAATGCAGTCGTTAGTTAGCCTTACAATTTTCTTACATGCTTTCTATTTCAGATTTCGTTAACTTCAAGAAGGAATAACAGAAGTCAACAATCATGTTCTATGGATGTTGATATTTGTGGAGAATGGAGAATATTCAAGTCTTCGTCACATTTTATCAACATCTATATGACAATGACACATTTCACTGAGGAATTTCTTTGAGAATCATTTTAATTTACCTCTTGTTTAGTGTATAATTTCAAAATTGATTTGTTCCCGGTGCAATTTCTCAGATTTTTTTGATAAAATGAATGTAACTTTAACACTGATGTAGTTATGTGTTTTTTTTTAATTATTAGTGTGGATCTCTCGACGGTGAGTAACTTTTTACCCTATTGTAGGTACATGCACAGCTTCTTTGGATTTAAATTAAATTACTTACTACTTAAACGATGGATCATTTATTTTAACCTTACAAAACATAAATAATTGTTCAAAGAAGGATATATTACGATTGTCAAAATTTATTTTATATTATATGTTTTTTTTCAAAATTGCCGAATTTCAGAGAGGAGAAAAAACACAATACGCTTTTTATGAAGATTTTCTTTTTTTTCAATTTGATGTATTAAAACTTATGACGGTCTAATCTTTTATGTGCTGCAACCGCTTTACCAGCACTCAATTCTCAAGACAATAAGGAAACGATCCAGTCAACCAATATAGGAAAAGGACAACCTCTCCGAAGTAAATATTTGTTCTATTTAGTCAAATCAAACAGTGAGCTCGTGATTATCAGTCTACATTATTCGTTCATGTTTGTCCTATTTTTCATTGGTCACTACAGGAATAAATTGGTCGGTTCATTTTCAAAGATCTGTCAAGTAACATTAAAAAACTTAGACCTGTACAGTCATATTTTCTTTTTCAAGTATAATAATACAATGGTCTTGATATTTCAGGAGACACCGAGCCGCCGACTCCTTCTCAAGGACAAGCTCTTATTTCAACTCCCGATGAGTTGATCGGTAAGCATCTTAAGATTTGTATGATAAAACATGAGCATCAAGCTCTAGTATACCAGATTTTCGCCACGAAAAATACATTTTTATACAATAGGTTATGTATTACTTTATTAATTTAATTACAAGTCTGAGAAGGAAAATCCCATTTCGCCACAAAACGTCCAACGGGTATGAAGCTAATGTTGGTTATAGGTACTGCACTGTCCTGAGTTGGGTACGATTTACGACTATCCACTCGACTATAATAAATTACTGGATTCAAGATACAGTTCAATATAATAAATTGCAGTTTTATTTTTACTTTGAAAAGAATGCACACTATGTCTTTAAAATAGTTAATAGGGAATCATAAATTAGTTCTTGCAAACACTGATGTTGCTCCAGTACATCACTGAAGATAGTCCAATTAATTTACTTCAGAATAATTTAAACAAGACAAAATAAACAATAAACTCTATCTCTGTATATATATTACGCAACTACTTTGTATCATTACTATCAATAAATACTGTTGTATAACATGAATTATATGCTTTTCAGTTGTTCCGGAGACGATGCCAAACCCCCAAAACTCGATACTCCTGCCGACGTAAGTTTAATAAAACCATTTTGTAAATAATTTCATTACTGGCTATGGCTTAGTTAGTGAAAGGTATCGATGAAAATGTTTTGTATAACAAAAAGCATAAAGATTGTTTACGACATTCGATTATATTAATGCGTTAACCTTCCCGTTACCATAGATGCATCAAGGTTGCCATACTAGTTGAAATCATTAATATCTCGCTTATTAGGATTTATATAAATTTAGGACTTTAGCTATTTGTAGATAAAATAGTTATATAATAAAATTGAAATAGATACGTAGTTCGATTCAATGTTTTCATCATTAAATTAATAAAATTACAAAACTCTGGTGACAATATTATTCCGAACTCAATTAAAGTGTTAGCGATAAATTAAATTCTATACACAACAGTGACGCATGATATTATTTGTTAAGTTGAGACAAAGCAAGAAATGGTATTAGTTAGAGGGAGAAAGGACCGGATGCATTTTCAACTGTAGTTATTTTTTATGCAGCGGCATGTGGTGGAGTTACTATCTCTATCGCACAACCTCACTTGTACATGAGCAAGTAGGATACAAGAGCGTACGCCCGCAAGCCCTTGTATCTCGCTCTCCCCTTTTCGCTTTACATGGGATTGAACGAGAGAGAGAACGGCACGGCACGTCACTCGCTTGCTTGTGTTTGTTATAATATGAGTCAACTCGTCAAGTTTACATTTCAAACGGATTGCATAAGGCAGAAGCGAGACATGCCTGCATCTTATGTGACGTACTTTTTTCTATGTCGTCCATATCTCGATTACATTACATGAAAATATGTAAATTGCAAGCTTAAGACACAAAATAAAGTGTAAAACGATAACAATATGATATTTAAAAACAAAATAACCCTTTTAAAGCGATCAATTAGCTTTAAAAATGCTCAATACATGACCAAGTCCAAGTGACAGCCTGTGTCAACCACGGCTGGTAAATCAAATCATTTTTCTTCTCTGCGAAAATTTATTGGGGCACCAGTCGGCGTCCGTGGCGCAGTTGGTTTCGTCGCTGGCTACGGTTACGGATGTCTCGGGTTCAATTCCCGGTGCGGACGGTTTTCATAGATTGATCTTTCAATCGGTTTATGGATTTCTGTTCGTAGTCTGAGTCCTCCCTCCCACCCATCCCATCCTCACGGGGCGTAACGAGAGCGATTAGCTAACCACTAGTCCTGTCATAGCCCTATCCTTCTATCCCTACTCTCTTCGAAAAAGAAAAGAGAGGTTGAGCAACTGAGTGACAAGCAGTTCTCGTAGAAAAAATTCTGTCAAGATACCTCCATTAGGAGACCATATGCTCCATATTGGGAGCGGACATGGGAAAAAAAAAAAAAAAAAAAAAAAATACAATTTACATTTTTAATCCAATCTACACTCACTGATCGATAAACCTTAAGGATTTTTTTTTACATTTACACATAGAGTCAATTCTCCGATTATTTGTCAACTTTTTAATTGTTATGACAAACCTAATGTGATTGTAAGTGTGGCACTTTTAACAATTTTTTTCGCAGCAAAAAAGTAAAGTAACTACAATTATTTCTTGAGGCCAATAAAAGCAAAAATGATTACCTGACTTTTTCTAGCCGAATAAATAATCAAGAAATATCTCTTTTTAGGGATGCTGCTATTCTGCAGAGCATGAGGAAGATCAGCTAATAAATTACACTTTGCCTTTAATAAATTGCACAAGATGAAACATTTTAAATTACTATTAACAGTTTTTTTCTGAATCAATTAATACTTGCAACCTACAAGTTGATATTTGATTTTAATTATCAAATGTAGACGTGAAAGTAATTTGTACATAGAAATAATCAACCACACTTTATCGAACGATTATATTTGTTTGTAATTTTCTTTTGAATCAAAAATATACAAAGATTGCTCGTGATATTTCTCATAAAAATAATTGATTACTTAAAACGCTGATAATACACCAACATAGGTACACACTACCTTGTGGTAAAAAGAGGAAATATAAATATATTGCATAACATGTAACATGACATTGGCATTAAAACAAATATAATCTAAGCGTCTTTAGCAAATATCGACAAATATCAACGTTATCGACAGAGGAAAAAACTTTTTCAATATTATAAATGAAAAGATCTTATTCATGAGTATTATTAAAATACATTAAATATGTCAAACAAATGATTTTTGTTGATTGAATTGGCATTTACTTGGTAGAACTCCGTTATAATAGGATAAAATTTCAACGTATTAAGTTCTACAAAATTTTATTTGGTAGTCGATAGGTATTTCCGCTTGGCGGCATCGTTAGAGTTACAAAAAGTTTTGACTATGACGTCAAGCCGAAATAACTATCAACTATTAAATAACAGCTTTGTAGAACTGAATACCTTGATATTTTATCCTATTAAATGATTTTTGATTTGGCGAATGGATGGCTTATATTATTTTATAAGCTGAACTACCACAATGCACAATCGATTACCTGGAGAGTAATGATCAATGTACCTACGAATTGTCGCATAATAATTCATATTCTAAATAAAAAAGATTCATTAACTATTTTATCAGTATTTAAAATATTATATAGACATTTGGATGAATTTAAATAATTAGCTTAACTTGTACACTTGTATTGAAAAGTATATTATAATATAACTAGCATGTACTCACAAAGCAGTGCTTATAAAAGAATGTTTAATATATATATATATATACTGACAATGACCAATCAACGATCAGGATACAGCCAAAAAACGCAGGTAAACCAACATCGCGCAATCAATCATTACCTAGAAAGGTATACATCTGTTATTTACAAAGAAAAACACTATATAAACGTAAACTACGTCAAATCATCTATGCTGCTATATAACACTTAAATAAATTATCATTAAAACCTAAATAATTCATTTTATTTCTTAATTTCGTTAAATGAATCAAAGAATCAAAAAAAAAAAAAATCAAATTGTCTTATCGTCGATTCCGTTGTAAAATTGTACATCTGAAAAATCTAAATTTTTCAGGAAAGCATCTAAACAGTTTAAATAGCATTGTCGAATTAAAACAGTTATAAAAAACATGCAATTAATATTAAAAAATAATATATAACTATACTAATTACCTATTTTTTCATATTGTTTTAATTCGATAAAATTATTTTTTCAAAGTTTTTTACTCTGCCCTGAAAAATTTACAACAAAACAATGATAGTCTCCCAAGAAATTTAGTGCGAAATTTCCAGGCTTCATCCTCAATACAAGCGCGACTGAATAGTTTTTAACGTTTTAACAGCGATAGCCGGTCTCCGGTAAATATAATAAATATTAAAAATAGGAAAATGGGAACTATCAATGCTCGTTCACCTCTGTCCTCTAATCTTTAAACAATAAAACATGGTGAAGTGTGTAAATGAGAATGTTATATCAATGGTCATCTAATAATTCATATTTTGTATTTCTTTTAGTAGTAAAAAATGTAATTACTACATATTTATAACGTTATTCACAAAATGAAGTGTGTCCATGGGTAACACTGAAAAATACATTCCGGTCGGCACACTAAAAACGTTTAAGTAACACTGCCTTACGCAATTATCTCGGTTGTCTTTCATATCACAGTAGCATTGAAAAGGGGCGTGCCATATAATATATATAAATACATAACGCAAAATACTCCATTATACTTTATATACAGCCGGCACCTGTACACGGGACAACACCTCGAACAGCTGCTCAATGCTCATATGTTATTGCTAATCACACTCAAACCAAGTACTGTTGTCTTGTATAGTGGGAATGGAAATTTTTCCGTTTATGAACGACCGATATCTACAAAAATGTGGAATTAGTAATAAAATAATGAGTTTTATTTTATAAAAAATATATAAGGCTGTTCCACTAAGAATTGACGCTTGACAGAAATGTGTTTTTTGAAAATATCGAAAAAGACATTAGCTGTGTGTTCAGATTGATTTTAATATTTTTTTTTTAATTTCCGCGATGTTTTGCTTGACACGTGATAATTCCACAAGACGCCCAGTATAAAATTATTAAAAAAATAATTCCGTTTTTTTTGCCCGATGTTTTCCTTGACCCTTGGCGAAAATGTCCCAACTGTCTATTTATGACAGAAGAATGTTCTGGAAATCTCTTAAATGCTTCTGCCGATATATATTTTCCCCAAACCTATTAATTTGACATAGTTTATTGTTGTAAATTAGTTGTAAACAAAATCGCTAGATGTCAATAACTAAAACTATGTGCAACTATTATTTTAATTTTCAAGGAATTCACTTGTTATCACTACTGTATAGAATATTTAATTCATATACAGAAAACCAAAAGATTTGGTCTGGCTCTTTATATTATTAGTATTTTAAGAATGGCCTAGTTGACAATAAAGTACTAACGGCTTTTTAGCTATGTATATGTATAATTAGAGCCGGCAGTTATGTACTCCCAGCTTGTAGATTTGATTTTATTAATTTTTGTTTCACTCCAAAAAAATTAAAATTTTTATAATAATAGTCAATTTCCTATTATTTTCTGTAGAATAAAGATATTTTTTTATATTATCACGGTAGCCGTACAATGTCTCTGTCATTAGTCACATAATATCGCGAGTCATATTGTCACTCATCCGTGTAACCAAATATGTCTGTTATCTACAATAGTTGCATACATGTAATAATAATAATAATACATACAGTTTCTTGAAAAATACGTACCATGCTAATAATTCGTCGTTCACAAAGGTTATATTTAATATTAATCATTCATGTCATTAAAATAAATTTAATTTTTTTCTATAAAAAAAATGCAAAATTATTTATGTACCTACTATAGATTAAAACGTATATATTTTACATAAAAACTATTTCCTATTCAAAGCAGTGGCGTATTAAGGAATTGTGCTACCCGGAGCGGTCCTTGATTTTACCGACCCCCTACTCCTCACTTTTTTACTGTTTATATTTACCGCCAAATTTTAAGTTTAATTTTCGAAAATCCTGACCACCTCCTTGCTAAGCAAGTGATTGAAAGTATTTTTGATCAAACATTGCTCATTGTCGATATTGAATATTTTTTTTTTATTAATTTCAACTACAAAAACCTCCTTTCACAACAAGCAAACAATTGCAAGAAACAAAAATAGTAATTTGGGATTGAGCCTCCAAAATTACATTTTTGAATAAATTGCAAGTTGAATGGAACATTATTTTGAATTCTTCACGAAAAAAATCATCCTGGACTTGACTTAACTGACACTCGTAATTTTCGCTTAAAAGACTAAATGGAGTAAGAAAGTTATTTCATGAATCTCTGTCCAATATAGATAACGTTTTCTCCCGATGATCATCATCATGTGATCATTCAACAGACAACAAGTTGTTTTCTATCTCGACATTGAGGCATCATGATCTTTCAAAAGCGAGGTATTTTCAGAAAACATGGCGAATTGAATATAGCTACATTGATTCTGTTTACATAACAATTTTTGTTCGCTTAAATACGGAATTTTCAAAAATGCATCTCTCAGAATTATTTAGTTAGCATATATAAGAAATTCAATTTGTTTCTGTTCATTATCAAAAGAGCAGCCTTCAAAAGATTATATTTTGCTAGCGAGTCGCACGGCGAAGAAAACATAGTGAATGAAATATAGCTTGAAGATTTATGTATACATAAAAAACATACATATTACTATAATGTACACATATTATAATGTTCTATTCTTTCTCAAAAATACCGGCCTTGAAAAGTAATACCCCCCCCCCCCATGCTTCATCAGTTTGTGGAAGATTCTATAAAAATTAATGAACATTTTTGACGAGGAATTTATCTATTTCTACATTGGTATTTTTTGTAAAATTCGTCAATATGATTGAGTTGAATGTTATTAAGTGTTATATTGTTGGACCAAGTATTGCAATATTACATTGTCTCAAATTTTTAATAAATTAAATAGCTTAACTTTCAATTCTTTTAAATTAATAACATTATTATAATAAAATAAATTATTATTTTAGAAGCCCTTCAAAATGTGTGAAATTGTACAATCGCCTGCTTTATATATTTAAAGAATTTCCATAGATACTGATTGTAAAATATAGTATGAATTAAATGTTAATAAATCGAGAATATTTTCTAGTAAAAAAATTAGGAATATTTTAATTGCATTAATTGCCCTCTATATGTATTAAAAATATAATTATGATTATATACATTGAATGTATAGAAAAATGAATATAAAAATATTGATGTTTGCACTATCATAGTGCACGGATAATGTATCCCCAATATGTAATTACTATTTTCATTTCCCATTCGCCGTCTAGATCTACTGTGGCGCACACTGCTCATCCAAAACAAGCCGTAGGTTGTATTTATTTTGTTTCTTTTTAATGTATTAAGATTATTCCCTTGTTCAATACAACAATTATAAGGAAATGAACGATCTGGGACAGAAGATTAAAATGTAAAAGAATTATTATAACCATATTTGAGCAAAGATTCAAAATACAATCAGAGCGTCCTCAAATAAAAATCGCTTATTTTGCAAATTCGCTGTTGCTATCGAGTTGGCAAAAGTCTCTACGGCAAAGACAATATCAAAATAATAATAATAATAGCTTGGTTATTATTTCAATCATTTATTGTACATTTTTGTGAAACTTTTAACATTGTACAAACTGTTGTAATATATATAAGGTATCCTAAAAGAACTTTTGTACCAATTTCTATAATAAAATGCTTATTATAATAATGATATTAATTTTATTACAATTATGGTAAAATTATACTGATGAATGTGTTGTAAATTTCAGATAAAATCATGTCCTGTAACGATCGATACCAACCTTCGAAATATCGTATTTGGTATTTGGCGGTGATCGAAGAGGAATTCGAAGTGCACGAACGTGAGTTTGTATCATTTATTTTAATTCGTGCGTAAAAATAAAATTTATTTTGATACGGCAACATCTATAAGCTAGATTTTATAAATTGCACGATTCAAATTTGAATTATTGATATTTTGTACATGTTCACGTATTTTGTCACTAACTATCCGGTTGTCGTATATTATGTAATTGCACGAATGTTTGTAGTCATTTGACATTTTTTTTTCTGTAAGAGATGTCGCTGTCTCGTAATTAAAACTGTTTCAATCATCCTTAAGCAGAAAATTACGATTTTAGCACAATCGCTCGCCCAATCCTACATACGTATTATATTATAAAGTCACGGATGTAATAAATAAACTGCCATCATTCATCAGCTACGAGTTATTACTAATTTTAGTTATTTTGCATATTCTATAGGTATTCCTATTCATAGGAATCCTATTATAGGTATTCCTATATTGCCTATTCATTGACTATTGAGTCCATTAATGTATAATAGTCTTGCTATAGGCATCTATTGAATTGTAGAATTGAATATCTTCAGAAAAGTATATTATTTAAGAACTTAATAATTACATATTTAATGAATCGTTCCCTCAGACTAGAAAGAAATCGTTGGATTTTATTATCAACTATAATCATACTTAAGCCTGTTTAAAACCTGATATTTAATTGTGGGTACGGTGAGTGTAGTGAGCGACATGCAGTCGTTACCCTTGCAATTTTCTTGCATGCTTTCTATTTCAGATTTCGTCAACCTCAAGAAGGATTAACAGAAGACAATAATTATGTCCTATGAATGTTGATATTTGTGGATAATGGAGTATGTAAAAATCTTAGCCGCATTTATGGACATCTATATGACAATGTTACATTTCACGGCGACATTTATTTTAAATTGTTTTATCGGTTAGCAATATAAGATATTTTATTAAATGCAATCATTCACCAAAATCTTCAGGTACGGGAAGAAATTAAAACTATTTTTCATTTTCTATATGTGCCTATTCATTGACTATTGAGTCCATTAATGCATAAAAGTCTTGCTATAGGCAGCTATTGAATTGTAAAACTGAATTTCTTCGAAAAAGCAAATAATTTAAGGACTCCACTTCATCCTCGGCTTGAACTTCAATTTAATAATTACGTAATTTAGGATTATAAAAAGTTATGAATTTAATAATTCGTTCACTCAATCACCATAGACGAAAGAAATCGACGGATTTTATTGTCAACTCTAGTCATGTTAAAGTCTAAGTTGAAATTTTGATATTTAATTGTGTGTGCGGTAATTGTAGTGAGCGATATGTAATCGTGTACTTTACAGTTTTCTTGCATGCTTTCTATTTTTGAAAGATTAACAGAAAGCAATAATCATATTCTATGGATGTTGATATTAGTGGAGAATGGAGAATGTTTAAGTCTTCGTCACATTTATTTACATCTATATGACAATGATACATTTCACGTTGGAATTTATTTGAAAATCGTTTTAAAATACCTATTCTTTTAGTGTAAAATTTCAAAATTTATTTGTTCCTTGTGCAATTTTCTCAGTTTTTTTTTGATAAACTGAATTCAACTTTAATATTGATTTAGTTATATCTTTTTTTAAGAGCTAAGTGCGGATCTCCCGACGAACAGCCTCCCGACAGTACGAGTAACAATGGCCGGTGAGTACCTTATAATCCTATTTTATTCACTTTTTTAACAATTACACTTTGTTTTATTATTAAGTGTGAAGTAAATGCACAGTTTCTTTGGATTTAAATTGAACTACTGTTTAAACGATGCATCATATATTGTAGCCTTACAAAACTGAAATATTTTTTCAAAGAAAAACAAATTGCTCTTGCCAAAATTATTTTATATTACATACTATATACATATATTATTTTTTTAAAACATTTTATTTCTATATTTTCTATTCATGATACTATACTCAATCGAAATAATACATTATTTTGTTGATATCATAAATTACATCCAATTGCTCAATTTAAGACGGGATGAATGTCTCTTAATAATATTATCTATTAAAACTTATGATGATTCAATCTTTCAGGTACATCACCTTATACACCAGCATATCGACTAAGGCAAGGCAATGAAAGAGTGGCTCTGCAGGCCAATAGTATAGGACAAGTCCTTCCATCAACCCAGGGTAAATATAATATAATGCTTTTCCTATTTAGTCAAATGAAATCGTGAGCTCGGGCTAATCAGCCTATGAGATTAATACCCGATAGTACTGCTTACTTTATCTTTCATGTTTAATTAGTCACTGAAGAATTAATTTTCCGAAGATCTCTCAAGCAACCTTTTCTCCGGATCTCGCAAGCAAAATTTGGTCGTATTTACTCTATTGCACGGTAATTTTTGACAAATAAAATAATACAACGGCCTTAATATTTTAGTACGGCGAGGCGCTAACTTTTTATCAAGGATAAGCTCCTATTTTGTTACATTCTATCGCTCGATTGCGGACGGAATACTTTTTGTTTTTTCATCAAGGAATGCTGGTTTACTGGATTATTTATGTTTCATAATATAATGTAGGTAATAACATTTATGACGATCTAATCTTTAAGGTCCAGCAACTGATCCACCACCTTATTATCCACCTAATTATTCGCAAGGCATTCCGGAAACAACTCATACTGCCGATAGAGGAAACGAACAGCCACTTCTTCGAGGTAAATATTCGTTCCATTTAGTCAATGATATTAATATCCCATCATACTGCTTGCTTTACCTTTCATGTATCTCTTATTTTTAATTAGTCAATGAAGAAATAACTTTCCGAAGATCTGTCTAGCAACTTTTAAAATTTGGTCCTATTTACATTACACAGTTGTATTTTCTTTTTAAAATATAATAATACAATGGGTCTTGATATTTTAGGACACACCGAACAGCCAACTCCTTCTCAAGGACAAACTCTTATTTCAACCCCTGATGAGTTGATCGGTAAGCATCTTAAGATTTGCGAGTACTCTATGCCATTAGTTCTCATGTGTGGCCATTCGATTTTTTTTGTGGCCACTAACTGATAAAATAAATAAGGCGTTTATTTATTTGCGTTGCGTACGAATACTGTTTGAAAACGTATTTGTAAAAAATAAATGTTTTTAATAAAATTGGGATCAGTACAGTAACCCATCGGGTTCATTTGGGTGCTTGTTCAGTGCTTGAAGTTAAATATCAATCCATTTACTTATGAAAGATTTTAACAAGGCGAAATAAACAATGAACTCTATCCCGGTATATATGACGTCTACCTTATCTACCTTGTATCGTAATTATCAATGAATAATCTTATATATTTTGAATAATATGTTTTTCAGTTGTTCCGGAGACGATGCCAAACCCTCAAGCATCGCTTAATATTCCTGGGTACATTTTATGTCTCGTAAGTTTGATATAACCATTTTATACATAATTGCATTACTGGTTAAGGCTTAGTTAGTAAATGGCATCGATGAAAATTTCTCCCATACAAAAGGCATACAAATTGTTTATGTTCCTATTTGTATGCCTTTTGTTCTGTATATTCTGTGCATATTTGATAAATACAAATATGGTTGTAAAAATTTATTAGGGCACCAATAAAATCTCCATTTTCGCCACTCGCTGATTGATAAACATTAAGGTTTTTTTTTAACATTCAGCCATTAATTCTATTCTCCGATTATTTCTCAGCTTTTGACTTCTTATGCCTATCGCGATTGTGAATGTGGCACTTTTAGCATTTTTTATTGGCAATAAAAAAGAAAACATATGAATTTCTACAATTATTTCTTCAGGATAATAAAATTGAAGACAATTTCCTTACTTTATGTATCCAAATAAGTAATTAAGAAATATTTTTTTTAGGGATGCTGCTTTTCTGTAGAGCAAGAAGAAGACCAGTTTGCCTATGGAGACCTTTAATCTTAAATAAATTACACTTAGTCTTTTTTTTAAATAAAATATGTCAAATTATTATTTCTGAATAAATGAGCATTTAAAAAAACACACGTTTTTTTCTGAATTAATTACATGATATTTGATTTTACGAATAAAACGTACACATGAAAGTTGTATATTATAGTAACAATGCAACAATTATTTACATGTTAAATATTCAACCATAATCCCTACATCTCCTATTGGTTAAGCTAGCAGCTTGAACCGTCAATCATCGTGTCAATCAGCCACTACGTGAAAGCAATGTACAATAAGAGGGTAAGTATTTTATCAAACGATTATATTTGTTTGTCATTTTTTTTTAAATCGAAAATATTCCGAGATTGCTCGTCATTTTTCTCATAAAAATAGATTACCTCTCTTACAAACGCTGATAATACACCAACGTAGGTACACACCAGCTTATGATAAAAAAGAATAATTATAAATTCACAAGAAATATCCATTATAGAAAAACACTTTTTCAATATTATAAAATGAAAAGAACTTATTCACGAGTGTTTTTAAAATACATTGAATATGTCAAATAAAAATTGATTAAACGAATGGACGGCTTATATTTTTATTTTATAAGTTGAATTACCACAATCCTCAATCAATTACCTAGAGAATAATGATCAATGTACACACTAACTTGTAATATAATAATTAATATTCTGAATCATAAATTATATGAGATTAGTGAAATTCCTACCACTTCTCTTACAAATCCAATATGAAATTATTTATCAAGATAGAAAGTTTTGTATACAAATAATTAGTTGAATTAAATAATAAGGTTTTTTCTCATTTGGCAAAAATCGTGTATCGTCGCCTAAATCTCATGAAACATCAAATTCTCTTCAATGATTGCACTCTCGGATTATTTGTTTACTGCAATTTTATTTAAATGGATATAGAAATGCTTTTAAGTCTGTATAGCAAGGTGTCAAATCTTTGCCAGTAGAATAATTAAGATATCAATTTTAATTTTTATTGAATCTATGAACTTTATATTAGTTGAAATTATACTATTTTTTGTTGGACACATATATCTCAAAATGTGTTTATAACATTATCAAAAATGACAATAAATTTGACCGAAAGGTCTGCGCCACCGTTCTGCACATTCAGTGCCACTCAAACGCAGCAAGACCGGTAGACCGGTACTGCTCCATGGTAGTAATCAATGTTGTTTCAACTTCATCATCAAATCTTTGCAAAAAAACATTATTAAGTCTCTCAAGGAATTTAGTGCAAAATTTCCAGGTATCTTCTTCAATAAAAGCGCGACTGGATAAGTGAACTAATTGTAACTGTAATAATAATTTTGAAAGTTTTAGTAGCGATAGCCGGTCCCCGGTAAGTATAATATATCGTCTTTGTTCTGGAAGAAAACACTAAATCGAAAAAATGACATACTGTGTTTGTTATACGAAAATGTTCCTTATTTAAAACTCTAGCGAATGTAAGAAAAAAGTTATTTTTATAAATTACACTTTTGCTTAAAAGCAGTTTCAGAACAAACAAACAAAATGAAAAACGAATGGCATCTCAAACATTTGATTAACTTGAAAGTACAATTACTCAAAACTAGTATTTTTCAGTTAGTGTCTTCTTCCAGAACAACAGCGATATATTTAAAATAGTAAAATGGGAAATATCAGTGGTGGCTCACCTCTATCCTGAAACATGAACTGTTTCGAGGAGAATGTTGTATCAATGGTTATCTAAGAATTCATATTTTGTATTTCTTTTCATAGTTATAAATGTAATTACTACGTATCATTCATTCACAAAATGAAGTGTGTCCATGGGTAACACTGAAAAATTCATTCCAGTCCGCACACTGAAAAGATTTGAGTAACACTGCCCTTCCTCGGTTGTTTACTATATCACTGTAGTATCAAAAAGGGGCGTGCCATATAATATATATTAATACATAATGCCTAATATCCCGTTATACTTTAATATACCTATTAACAGCCGGTACCGGTACACGGGACAACATGTCGAACAGCTGTTCAAACCTCATATGTTATTGCTAATCACACTCAAACTGAGTAAGGTTTGTTTTGTATGGTGTAAAAAGAAATTTTTGCAATTCTGAACCACCGATTGCTATAAAAAATGTGGAATTAGTAAGAAAATAATAAGATGTATTTTATAGAAAATATATAAGGCTATTTGACGCATGACACATTAAATGTGATTTTTGAGAATTTGGAAAAAGATATTTGCTGTGTGTTCAGTTTGATTTTCACAATAAGAAAATATTTTTTTAATTTATGCGATGTTTTCCTTGACCCTTGGCGAATATCTCCCAACTGTTTATTTATCACATAATAATTTTCTGAAAATCTCCTAGATACTTTTTCTAATATATATTTTCACCCAGAAGCTTAATTTGACATAATTTATTGTTGTAAATTAGTTGTAAACAAAATTGCTAGATGTCAATAACTAAAACTATGTGTAACTATTCACTTGGTATCTCGATACAGAATATTTAATTATATTTAGAAACCCAAAATATTATAAAGCATATATTAGTAATAAGAAAACCAAATATTATTAACTTCGTCATAAAAAAAAAGTGGAGAAAAAAAGAAATGAAGAATTGATGAAAAATAAAAAAAAGCGGCCACTTTTTAATCACCATCCATTTAATAATAGTTTCAACATTTATTTTCTTTTAAATATCTTCCAAATGTCTGGTTCTCTATACTATATGTATTTTAAGAATAGTTTAGTTAACAATAAATTACTGAACGGTTTGTTAGCTCTGTACATAAAATTAGAGCCCACAGTTATTTACTTCCAGTTTGTAGGTTTAATTTTATTAATTGTTAGTTCACTACAAATAAATGAACATTTGTATTTAAGATATTCTTTTTCCTGGAAAATAAACATATTTTTTTGTACTGTCATCGTAGTCTTGCGATGTCTCGCTCATTGGTAATTAAAACTTTCGTAAACAATATGGCGAGTCATAATTGTCATTCATCGGTGAAACCAAACACGTTTGCTATCTACAAAAGTTGCATGCATGTAATAATATGTATTGCCATACTACATATATTATCATATCCAATAAAATCATTTCACATACTACATACTAAAAAAAGGTTGTTCAAAAATATTTGGTCTATTGATAGAACAAAAATTTATTTTACTATCTAAGTTACTCTTTTTCAATCATTTTTACATATGAAAACAGATGTAGATACAAATACAATATTAAAGTCAGTGGCGGAGCTAGGGTTTCTGCCGCCCGGGGCGGTTTTTGATTGAGCAACCCCCCTGATGATATTTTCGCTTGTGTTGAATGAAGAGGAAATTTTAAATAACATGCACTAATTAGTTTTAAATCGTATTATGCAATAGAAGATTGCGTTTTTAGTTTCTTGGGAAACACGTGTAAAATTCGTCGTTATACTTAATATTTATATTGTCCCGAAATTTGTTTTTGAAATTTGTCAAGCAAACTATGAATCATTAAAATAAATTTTATTTTTTCTTTTTATATGAAAATACAAAATTATTTATGTGCAATACATCAATAGGTATATATTGTACGTGAATAATAAAAAATTTATTTTTGACGAAAGTTGCTCACTGTCGATATTTTAACATCAAAACCTCCTTTTACAGTTAGCAATACAATTGAAAAAAAACAGTATTTCAGAGTCTCAAAAATTAAATTATTTTTGAATAAATTGCAAAATTTGAAAGAAACGTAATTTTGAATTCTTCCGGAACAATGTCACCTAGGCCTTGATTTAAATGACACACAGATTAGATGGCGTAAGAAAGTTATTTCATGAATTACTCACCAGTGAATAAAACATTTTCTCCCAAATTTGGTTTCGAATGATAATTCAGCGTCTTGTGATCTTTCAGAAGCGTAATATTATATTTTTTCAGCGAATCACAAAGCACAAATAACACGCAAAAAAACTTGACGAATCGGTACAGCTTGAATTGATTCTGTTTTCATAGTAATTTTCATTTCTTTATTACATACAGAATTTTCTTTTCATTTTCTAAAATGACGCCCCTAAAAAAGTATATTCTGTAAGTGATTCTGTATATATAACAAATTTCATTTGTTTATTACCTGCGGAATTTTCTGCTCATTATCAAAAGATCTGCCTCCAAAAGATTACATTTTCTCATCGAGTCGCACAACACAAATTAGACTGAAGAAAACATGGTGAATGGAATATAATTTAACGATTTATATAAACATAAAAAATTTATATTACCTCCAAAATATTATATTCTTTTTCAAAAATGCGGCCCCGAAAAAGGGACGCCATGCTTTGTCAGTTTGTGGAAGGCTCTATGAAAATTAATAAATATTTATGACGATTAATTGATCTTTTTTTTGTAATATACCTAAATATGAATTGAATGTCAATAAATATTACATTGTTGGACCAAGTATCGCAATATTGTAGTGTCTCTTGTACTTTTAAAAAATCAATAAAATTCTTAATTCATAATTCATTTAAATTAATTACATTATTATAAAAAAATATACAAATATTTAAGGAGCCCTTCAAAATATGTGATGTTGTACAATCGGTTGTTTTTATGTATTTAAAGAATTTTCATGCATACTGATTGTTAAATATATTTTGAATTAAATGTTAATAAAAGGAGAATATTTTCTAGTAAAAGAATCAGGAATATGTTAACGGCATTAATTGTACTCTATATGCATTAAAAACATAAACATTTAATTGATAATTGAACGTACAGATGAATGAATATAAAAATATTGATGAATGTAGTATCACAGTGCACGGATAATGTATCCCCGATATGTAATTAGTTTTTTTTATTTCCCATTCGCCGTCTAGATCATTGCCGTGGTGCATACTGCTCATCCAAACTAAGCCGTAAGTCGTATTTATTGTGTTTATTTTTAATATATTTAGATTATTTCCGTGTTCAATATAACAATCTAAATGTAATGAACCATCTGGGACACAATATACAAATGTAAAAGAACAATTAAAACGATATTTGAGCATTCTTACACTCAGAGCGTCCTCAATCGAAAAGTGCTGATTTTGCAAATTCGTTGTTGTTATCGTGGTGCCAAGATTCTTTATGCCAAAGGAGATAGTCGAACAATAATAATAGCTTTGCTATAATTATAATCATTTATTCTACAACTTTTCTGGAACTCTTAAAACTGTACAAACTGTTGTATATAAATGAGACCTTATATACATGAATGCGAAATTATGTACCAATTTTTTTAATAAAATAATAATAATAATGAAATAAATATAATTAAAAATATGGTAAAATCATACTGATAAAATGGTTGTAAATTTCAGATTATATCATGTCCCAGAACGGCCGGAGACAAACCTTTAGACGTCGGATTTGTGTATTTGGCCGTGATCGAAGAATTCGAAGAGAACGAACGTGAGTTTTTATTATTTATTTTGACACGTTAAAAAAAGGAATCCCAAATAGTGTGATAATATGTTATAAATGGTTAGTAATAAAATTTAAGATTGAATGATACAGTTCTAATTTTGAGGCAGCGATTTCTATCTCTTCTAATATTCGTAAAAAAAAATAATTGACTTTTTTTCTCCGTAACAGATGTCGCTGTCTTGTTTCAGAACTTTTTCAAACATCCGTATGCAGAAAAATTATGATATCAGCAACCATTGCCCGCCAAATCCCACATTCGTATGATAATATATATTATGTAGTTATTAAATACTATCACTCATGAAAATCTTCAGGTACTAGATGAAATTAAAACGATTTTGCATGTTCTATAGGGGCCTATTCAATGACTGTTGAGTCCATTAATATATAATAGTCTTGGTATGGGTACCTATTGAATTGTCAAATTGAAAAACTTCGAAAACGCATATAATATAAGAATTCAACTTTATTTAGGATTATCATATAACAGTGTTTTTAATGATTCGTTCACATCTATATATAAAATGATATTTTGTCAATTAAAATCAAACGTTAGCCTTACTTGAAAGCCTGATATTTAATTGACTGAGCGCCAACCAGTCGTTACCGTTTCAATTTTATTTCAAAGTTTTTATTTCGTTTCAAAATTGTTTTATCGGTTAGCAATATAAGATATTCTATTAAATGCTATCATTCACCAAAATTTTCAGGTGCTGGATGATATTAAAACTATTTTGCATGTTCTATAGGTGCCTATTCATTGACTATTGAGTCCATTAATGTATAATAGTCTTGGTATAGCTACCTTTTGAATTGTCAAATTGAATGACTTCTAAAAGGCATATGATTTAAGGATTCGACTTTATTTAGGATTATTATATAACAGTGTATTTAATGAATCGTTCACATCATTATATTAGATGATATTTTGTCAATAACAATCATATTAAAGTCTAATTAGAAAACCTGACATTTAATTGTGCATACGCCGAATGAAGTGAGCGACATGCAGTCGTTACCTTCAAATTTTCTTGCATGCTTTCTATTTCAGATTTCGTCAACCTCTTGATGGATTAAGAGGAGACAATTATCATGTCCTGTGGATGTCGATATTTGTGGATAATGGAGTATATTCAAATCTCAGCCGCATTTATAGACATCTATATGACTATGTTGCACTTCACGGCAACATTTATTTAAAATTGTTTTATCGGTTAGCAATATAAGATATTCTATTAAATGCCATCATTCACCAAAATTTTCAGGTACTAGATGAAATTAAAACTATTTTGCATTTTCTATATGTGCCTATTCATTGACTATTGAGTCCATAAATTAACAATAGTCTTGGTATAGGTACCTATTGAATTGTCAAATTGAAAAACTTCGAGAAACATATAATGTGATGATTCAATTTTATTTAGGATTATAATATAACAGTGATTTTAATGAATCGTTAACATCAATGTAATTAATTTTACTTTTTTCAATAACAATCATATCAAAGCCTAATTAGAAAAGCTGACATTTAATTGTGCATACACCGAATGCAGTGAGCGACGTGCAGTCGTTAACCTTACAAATTTCTTGCATATTTTCTAATTCAGATTTCGTCACCCTCCCGAACGATTATTAGGAGACAATTATCATTTCCTGTGGATGTCGATAGTTGTGGATAATGGAGTATATATAAATCTTAGCCGCATTTATGGACATCTATATGACAATGTAACACTTCACGGCGACATTTATTTAAAATTGTTTTATCGGTTAGCAATATTAAGATATTTTATTAAATGCTATCATTCACCAAAATTTTCAGGTACTGGATGATATTAAAACTATTTTGCAAGTTCTATAGGGGCCTATGCAATGACTATTGAGTCGATTTATATATAATAGTCTTGGGATAGGTACCTTTTGAATTGTCAAATTGAATGACTTCGAGAAACATATAATGTGATGATTCAATTTTATTTAGGATTATAATATAACAGTGATTTTAATGAATCGTTAACATCAATGTAATTAATTTTACTTTTTTCAATAACAATCATATCAAAGCCTAATTAGAAAACCTGACATTTAATTGTGCATACACCGAATGCAGTGAGCGACGTGCAGTCGTTAACCTTACAAATTTCTTGCATGTTTTCTATTTCAGATTTCATCACCCTCCCGAACGATTATTAGGAGACAATTATCATTTCCTGTGGATGTCGATAGATGTGGATAATGGAGTATATATAAATCTTAGCCGCATTTATGGACATCTATATGACAATGTAACACTTCACGGCGACATTTATTTAAAATTGTTTTATCGGTTAGCAATATTAAGATATTCTATTAAATGCTATCATTCACCAAAATTTTCAGGTACTGGATGATATTAAAACTATTTTGCATGTTCTATAGGGGCCTATGCAATGACTATTGAGTCTATTTATATATAATAGTCTTGGGATAGGTACCTTTTGAATTGTCAAATTGAATGACTTCTAAAAAGCATATAATTTAAGGATTCGACTTTATTTAGTATTATCAAATAACAATTTATTTAATGAATCGTTCTCGTGTACGTATTTAATGATATTTTGTCAATTAAAATCATACGTAAGCCTTACATGAAAACCTGATATTTAATTGAGTGAGCGCCAAGTGCAGTGAGCGAAGTGCAGTCGTTACCGTTTCAATTTTCTCGCATGCTTTCTATTTCAGATATCGACAACCTCTTGAACGATTAACAGGATACAATTATCATGTCCTGTAGATGTCGATATTTGTGGATAATGGAGTATATTCAAATCTCAGCCACATTTATAGACATCTATATGACTATGCTACACTTCACGGCGACATTTATTTAAAATTGTTTTATCGGTTAGCAATATAAGATATTCTATTAAATGCCATCATTCACCAAAATTTTCAGGTGCTGGATGATATTAAAACTATTTTGCATGTTCTATAGGTGCCTATTCATTGACTATTGAGTCCATTAATGTATAATAGTCTTGGTATAGGTACCTTTTGAATTGTCAAATTGAATGACTTCAAAAAAGCATATAATTTAAGGATTCGACTTTATTTACGATAATTATTTAACAGTGTATTTAATGAATCGTTCACATCTAAATATTAAATGATATTTTGTCAATAACAGTCGTTTCCCTTCAAATTTTCTTGCATGGTTTCTATTTTAGATCTCGTTAACGTCTAGAAGGATTAACAGAGGACAATAAACATGTCCTGTGGATGTCGATATTTGTGGATAATGGAGTATATACAAATCTTGGCCACATTTATAGACATCTATATGACAATGTTACACTTCACGGCGATATAAATTTTAAATTATTTTATCAGTCAGCATTATAAGATATTCTATTAAATGCCATCATTAACCAAATCCTTCAGATATGCGAAGAATTTTAAACTGTTTGGCATTTTCTATACGTGCCTATTCATTGACTATTGATCCCATCCATGTATAATAGGCTTGGTATAGGTCCATTCTGAATTGTCAAATTGAATGACTGCTAAAAAGCATATAATTTAAGGATTCGACTTTATTTAGTATTATCAAATAACAAGTAATTTAATGAACCGTTCACGTGTATGTATTTAACGATATTTTGTCAATTAAAATCATACATTAAACCTTACTTGACAACCTGATATTTTTTTGCACCAAGTGCAATGAGCGAAGTGCAGTCGTTACCGTTCCAATTTTCTTGCATGCTTTCTATTTCAGTTTTCGTCACCCTCCCGAACGATTATAAGGAGACAATTTTCATTTCCTGTGGATGTCGATAGTTGTGGATAATGGAGTATATATAAATCTTAGCCGCATTTATGGACATCTATATGACAATGTAACACTTCACGGCGACATTTATTTAAAATTGTTTTATCGGTTAGCAATATTAAGATATTCTATTAAATGCTATCATTCACCAAAATTTTCAGGTACTGGATGAAATAAAAACTATTTTGCATTTTCTATATGTGCCTATTCATTGACTATTGAGTCCATTAATGTACAATGGTCTTGGTATAGGTACCTATGGAATTGTCAAATTGAAAAATTTCGAGAAAGATATAAAGTGACGATTCAATTTTATTTAGGATTATAATATAACAGTGGGGTTAATGAATCGTTAACATCAAAGTAATTAATGATACTTTGTCAATTACAATCATATCAAAGCCTAATTAGATAACCTGACATTTAATTGTGCATACGCCGAATGCAGTGAGCGACGTGCAGTCGTTACCCTTACAAATTTCTTGCATGCTTTCTATTTCAGATTTCGCCAACCTCTTGAAGGATTAACAGGAGTTAATAATCATGTCCTGTGGATGTCGATATTTGTGGATAATGGAGTAT
Source organism: Himalopsyche phryganea (assembly GCA_022494535.1). Taxonomy (NCBI): domain Eukaryota; kingdom Metazoa; phylum Arthropoda; class Insecta; order Trichoptera; family Rhyacophilidae; genus Himalopsyche; species Himalopsyche phryganea. The sequence goes on along the minus strand of JAGVSL010000069.1, from coordinate 799,916 downwards.
ATATATTTCTTAGCCGCATTTATGGACATCTATTTGACAATGTAACACTTCACGGCGACATTTATTTAAAATTGTTTTATGCTAAGCAATATAAGATATTCTATTAAATACTATCATTCACCAAAATTTTCAGGTACTGCATGAAATTAAAACTATTTTGCATTTTCTATATGTGCCTGTTCATTGACTATTGAGTCCATTAATGTACAATAGTCTTGGTAAAGGTACCTATTGAATTGTCAAATTGAAAACTTCGAGAAACATATAAAGTGACGATCCAATTCTATTTAGGATTATAATGTAACAGTGGTTTTAATGAATCGTTAACATCAAAGTAATTATTATATTTTGTCAATAACAATCATATCAAAGCCTAATTAGATAACCTGACATTTAATTGTGCATACGCCGAATGCAGTGAGCGACGTGCAGTCGTTACCCTTACAAATTTCTTGCATGCTTTCTATTTCAGATTTCGCCAACCTCTTGAAGGATTAACAGAGGACAATAAACATGTCCTGTGGATGTCGATATTTGTGCATAATGGAGTATATACAAATCTTGGCCACATTTATAGACATCTATATGACAATGTTACACTTCACGGCGACATTTATTTAAAATTGTTTTATGCTAAGCAATATAAGATATTCTATTAAATACTATCATTCACCAAAATTGTCAGGTACTGCATGAAATTAAAACTATTTTGCATTTTCTATATGTGCCTATTCATTGACTATTGAGTCCATTAATGTACAATAGTCTTGGTATAGGTACCTATTGAATTGTCAAATTGAAAACTTCGAGAAACATATAAAGTGACGATCCAATTTTATTTAGGATTATAATGTAACAGTGGTTTTAATGAATCGTTCACATCAAAGTAGTTATTATATTTTGTCAATAACAATCATATCAAAGCCTAATTAGATAACCTGACATTTAATTGTGCATACGCCGAATGAAGTGAGCGACATGCAGTCGTTACCTTCAAATTTTCTTGCATGCTTTCTATTTCAGATTTCGTCAACCTCTTGATGGATTAAGAGGAGACAATTATCATGTCCTGTGGATGTCGATATTTGTGGATAATGGAGTATATTCAAATCTCAGCTGCATTTATAGACATCTATATTACTATTTTGCACTTCACGGCAACACTTATTTAAAATTGTTTTATCGGTTAGCAATATAAGATATTCTATTAAATGCCATCATTCACCAAAATTTTCAGGTACTAGATGAAATTAAAACAATTTTTAAATAAATGTCGCCGTGAAGTGTTACATTGTCATATAGATGTCCATAAATGCGGCTAAGATTTATATATACTCCATTATCCACAACTATCGACATCCACAGGAAATGATAATTGTCTCCTAATAATCGTTCGGAAGGGTGACGAAATCTGAAATAGAAAACATGCAAGAAATTTGTAAGGTTAACGACTGCACGTCTCTCACTGCATTCGGCGTATGCACAATTAATTGTGCATACGCCGAATGCGACATCGGCAAAATTACCTTCAAATTTTCTTGCATGCTTTCTATTTCAGATTTCGTCAACCTCTTGATGGATTAAGAGGAGACAATTATCATGTCCTGTGGATGTCGATATTGGTGGATAATGGAGAATATTCAAATCTCAGCCGCATTTATAGACATCTATATGACTATTTTGCACTTCACGGCGACATTTATTTAAAATTGTTTCATCGGTTAGCAATATAAGATATTCTATTAAATGCCATCATTCACCAAAATTTTCAGGTACTAGATGAAATTAAAACTATTTTGCATTTTCTATATGTGCCTATTCATTGACTTTTGAGTCCATTAATTAACAATAGTCATGCTATAGGTACCTATTGAATTGTCAAATTGAAAAACTTCGAGAAATATATAATGTGATGATTCAATTTTATTTAGGATAATAATATATCAGTGATTTTAATGAATCATTAACATCAATGTAATTAATTTTACTTTTTTTAATAACAATCATATCAAAGCCTAATTAAAAAACCTGACATTTAATTGTGCATACGCCGAATGAAGTGAGCGACATGCAGTCGTTACCTTCAAATTTTCTTGCATGCTTTCTATTTCAGATTTCGTCAACCTCTTGATGGATTAAGAGGAGAAAATTATCATGTCCTGTGGATGTCGATATTTGTGGATAATGGAGAATATTCAAATCTCAGCCGCATTTATAGACATCTATATGACTATTTTGCACTTCACGGCAACACTTATTTGAAATTGTTTTATCGGTTAGCAATATAAGATATTCTATTAAATGCCATCATTCACCAAAATTTTCAGGTACTGGATGAAATTAAAACTATTTTGCATTTTCTATATGTGCCCATTCATTGACTATTGAGTCCATTAATTAACAATAGTCTTGGTATAGGTACCTATTGAATTGTCAAATTGAATGACTTCGAGAAACATATAATGTGATGATTCAATTTTATTTAGGATTATTATAAAACAGTGTATTTCATGAATCGTTCACATCTATAAACAAAATGATATTTTGTCAATAACATTCGTTTCCCTTCAAATTTTCTTGCATGCTTTCTATTTTAGATTTCGTTAACGTCTAGAAGGATTAACAGAGGACAATAAACATGTCCTGTGCATGTCGATATTTGTGGTTAATGGAGTATATACAAATCTTGGCCACATTTATAGACATCTATATGACAATGTTACACTTCCCGGCGATATATATTTTAAATTATTTTATCGGTCAGCATTATAAGATATTCTATTAAATGCCATCATTAACCAAATCCTTCAGATATGGGAAGAAATTTAAACTGTTTGGCATTTTCTATACGTGCCTTTTCATTGACTATTGATATTGAGCCCATTTATGTATAATAGGCTTGGTATAGGTCCTTCTGAATTGTCAAATTGAATGACTTCTAAAAAGCATATAATTTAAGGATTCGACTTTATTTAGTATTATCAAATAAGAAGTTATTTAATGAACCGTTCACGTGTATGTATTTAACGAAATTTTGTCAATTAAAATCATACATAAGCCTTACTTGACAACCTGATATTTTTTTGAGTGAGCACCAAGTGCAATGAGCGAAGTGCAGTCTTTACCGTTCCAATATTGTTGCATGCTTTCTATTTCAGTTTTCGTCACCCTCCCGAACGATTATTAGGAGACAATTATCATTTCCTGTGGATGTCGATAGTTGTGGATAATGGAGTATATATAAATCTTAGCCGCATTTATGGACATCTATATGACAATGTAACACTTCACGGCGACATTTATTTAAAATTGTTTTATCGGTTAGCAATATTAAGATATTCTTTCAAATGCTATCATTCACCAAAATTTTCAGGTACTGGATGATATTAAAACTATTTTGCACGTTCTGTAGGGGCCTATGCAATGACTGTTGAGTCTATTTATATATAATAGTCTTGGTATAGGTACCTTTTGAATTGTCAAATTGAATGACTTCTAAAAAGCATATAATTTAAGGATTCGACTTTATTTACGATAATTATATAACAGTGTATTTAATGAATCGTTCACATCTAAATGTTAAATGATATTTTCTCAATAACAATCATATCAAATCCTAATTAGACAACCACACATTTAATTGTGCATACGCCGAATGAAGTGAGCGACATGCAGTCGTTACCTTCAAATTTTCTTGCATGCTTTCTATTTCAGATTTCGTCAACCTCTTGGTGGATTAAGAGCAGACAATTATCATGTCCTGTGGATGTCGATATTTGTGGACAATGGAGTATATTCAAATCTCTGCCGCATTTATAGACATCTATATGACTATGTTACACTTCACGGCAACATTTATTTAAAATTGTTTTATCGGTTAGCAATATAAGATATTCTATTAAATGCCATCATTCACCAAAATTTTCAGGTACTAGATGAAATTAAAACTATTTTGCATTTTCTATATGTGCCTATTCATTGACTATTGATTCCATTAATTAACAATAGTCTTGGTATAGGTACCTATTGAATTGTCAAATTGACATGCAGCTGTTACCCTTCCAATTTTCTTGTATACTTTCTATTTCAGATTTCGCCAACCTCTTGAACGATTAACAGGAGACAATTATCATTTCCCGTGGATGTCGATATTTGTGGATTATGGAATATATTCAAACCTTAGCCACATTTATAGATATCTATTTGATAATGTAACACTTCACGTAGATATATATATTTTAACTTGTTTTATCGGTTATCAATATAAGATATTCTATTAAATGCCATCATTCACCAAAATTTTCAGGTACTGAAATTGAAGAAAAGTGGGTTGGGGGCAAATTCAAGGACCGCCCCGAGTGGCACATACCGTAGCTACGCTACTGGGAAGAGCAGCTTTTATATGGAACCCCTGAATCATTAATAAATTGCACAAGATAAGTCATGTAAAATTATTATTTCTGAATGAATGAACCGTTATCCCTTGTGAATCAGTCACTATTTCAAAGCAATGTACAATAAGAGGGTAAGTGTTTTATCGATCGATTATGTTTGTTTGTAATTTTTTTTAAATCAAAAATATTCCGAGATTGCTCGTCATTTTTCTCATAAAAATAGATTACCTCTCTTACAAACGCTGATAATACACCAACGTAGGTACACACTAGCTTATGGTAAAAAAGAGGAATTATAAATTCACAAGAAATATCCATTATAGAAAAACACTTTTTTAATATTATAAAATGAAAAGAACTTATTCACGAGTGTTATGTAAATACATTAAATATGTCAAATAAAAATTGATTAAGCGAATGGACGGCTTATATTTCTATTTCATAAGTTGAATGACCACAATGCGCATTTGATTACCTAGAGAGTAATGATCAATGTACACACTTACATGTAATATAATAATTTATATTCTAAATCAAAAATTATATGAGATTAATGAAATTCTTCCCACTTCTCTTACATTATAAAAAATATTATAAAGACATTTGAATGAATTCACTTAATTAGCGATAAGAAGGTTTGTCGAAATTTATTGTTAATATAAAATTAAAATTAATTATCTAGTTATTCCTCTGGATGTGTTACTATTGTAACCCGCATCACTTTTTTAAAAAGTATTTTCAGAATAACCATATCGACGATCTTATACCGTAAATTATTTATCAAATATTAATCATTGTTAACATAAGGAATAGATAACCTTGCATTGAATGTATAAACTTTATAATAGTTGAGTCTTAAAAAGAGTTTACAAAATAATCAAAAATAACAATAAATTTGACTGAATATTCTGCTACACCGTTCTGCACATTCAATGCCCTAGGTCAGTGCCACTTAAACGGTGCTCCGTAGTACTGGGGCATCCAATCTCGGACTCTTTTTCTGATCCCGGGATCCCGGGGGATTAAACAAAAGACAGGTTTTCATGGCCAGGAAGCCGTACTACGTACTGCTCCATGATAGCAATCAATGTTGTTTCACCTGTATCCTTAAATATTTGCAACAAAACATTAAAAAGTCTCTCAAGGAATTTTGAGCAGAATTTCCAGGAAACGTCTTCAATAAAAGCGCGACTGGATAAGTTATTTAATAGGAACTGTAATAATAGTTTCTAACATTGTAGCAGTGATGGCCGGTTCCCGGTAAGTATAATATATAAGTAAATATAATAAATGATAATCACACTCCAACCAAGTACTGTTGTCTTGTACAGTGGGAATAGAAACTTTTCCTGTTCTGAACAACCAATAGTTATAAGAAATGTAGAATTAGTACTGAAATATTAAATTAAAATTGACAACTTAATTTCTAATATGTATTAAAATGTCTATTTGTCGTATCTACATAAGAAGCTTGCCAGTATTTACAAGAGAGGCAGTAAACGCAACGATTCTATTCAATCTATATTATTCAATAAGATTTTACCTAAATTAATAGCTGTATAAAAAGCCGGTTGCAAGTTATCCGATAACATTTTTAATGATGTCTCTCCAAAATAAATGATTTTATGCTAGCTAAAAGTATTATCATTTGTTCGTTCTTTGTCCGAGGAGATATAATCTAACATTACTTTATTTTTTTGCTTTCGCTTAATTGTACTATTAACAAAATCGGTAATGGTACTATTAACAAAACCGTTATTGAAGCATATTTCTTGAATTGTATTTAATTCTAAATAACAATTTATCTGTGCTAAATGGATATTAACTAAGCTATTTATCATAGAGTAAAATGATGAAAGTTTCTCCGACCATGGATGCAATAATTCTGCAGGAATAACAACGTATGTGGACGTAAGTTTTTATGTATTTCTAAAGTAATGCCAAGAAAATAACGAAAAGAAAGAAGGGGGCGGTAAATCCTCAGCGGCACCTTAAGGAGGGTGACATTTTCGAAAATTTCGGCGGTAACAATAATTATTTGTGTATGTTCACATAATCAATGCAACTTATATTCCATTCACCATGTTTTCGTACGTCTAGTTTGTGATTCGTTGACAAAATATACGTTTTTAGAGGCGGCATTGTTGCAAATGAGTACAAATTTCGTAGGTAATACGTAAATAAAAACTGTTATGATTTGTGATTCGCTGATAAAATATAATATTGCCTTTCTGAAAGATCTGAAGATAATCATGAAACTTCAATGTCGAGGCAGAAAGAAAAACATATTGCCAGGTGAACAATCACAAGATGCTGTATTATTATTTAAAGATGAATTGAGGAGAGAATTGTTTTCTTCAGCTTCATAATCGTGCTGAGGAATATGGTTTTCTTACTCCATTAAATTTTTTGAGTGAAAATTTCGAGTATCAGTTAAATCAAAATCATGATGATATTGATCGGGAAGAATTCAAAATCATGTTGCTGCTTAACATAATGTTACTGTGAAATTAATTTACAATTTTTTAATTAGTTTTTATATAGAATATACTCATACCTATTAATTTATTGTATATGAATATTTTTTTATTTCCGTACATATTAATAATAATATTGAATATATTTTATTGACTTAGTAATAGATTTTTTGATATATTTAAAAAAAGCCTGCCATCGTAAAAATAAAGTACATACTTTTCAAGAAATTATATTTATACATAAAGTTTTCCGTTTCGCAATAGTTTGATTTTAAAAAAAGTGGGGAGGAATGGCAAAATCAAGGACCGCCCGGGCGGCAAAATCCATAGCTACGCCACTGGTAAGAAAGTTATTTCAAATATCAATGTCTAGTGAAGAAATTTTTTTTTCGAATTCAGTTCCGAATGATAATTCAGCGTTCTGTGACACTCAACAGGCAAAAACTTCTTTTATCCCATGACATTGAGGCTTTATGTTTAGCCTGAGATCTTTCAGAAGCGAAATATTATATCGTCGTTGTTCTGGAAGAAAACACTAAATCGAAAAAATGACATATTGAGTTAGTTATACCAAAATGTTTCTTATTTCAAGCTTTACCGTACGGACAGACACACTTATTTTTATAAATTATACTTTTAATTAAAAACAGTTTTGAAAAACAAACGAAATAAAAAATGTATAGCATTTTAAGCAATTGAAAAATTTCAATGTCTGATTACTCAAAACTAGTATTTTTCAGTTAGTGTCTTCTTCCAGAACAACGACGATATCTTGTCAGCGAGGCGCACAGCACACATTAGACGGAAGAAAACATTGTGAATGGAATATAGCTTGGTGATTTATGTATACATAAAAAAATACATATTATCTCCGAAATGTTCTAGTTTTTCCTCAAAAATGCTGCCTCTGAAAAAGTTACGCCATGCTTCGTCAGTTTGTGGAAGGATCTATAAAAGGTAATCGATATTTTTGAGAAGGAATTAATCTTTTTTTCATGGGTATTTTTTTTAATATTCGTCAATACGATTAAGTTGAATGTCATTAAGTAATATATTGTTGGACCAAGTATTGCAGTATCTTATTGCCTTAAATTTTTAAAAAATCAAATCGCTTAACTTTTAATTCTTTTAAATTAATCATATTATCATAAAAAAATACATTATTATTTTAAGAGTACTTCAAAATGTGTGAAATTGTACAATCGGTTTGTTTTATATTTTTTAAAAACTCCATAGATACTGAATGTAAAATATGGTTTGATTTGAATGTTAATAAATGGAGAATGTTTTGAAGTAAAAAAATTATGAATATGTTAACGGCATTAATTGTCTTCTATGTGTCTTAGATATATAAAATATTCAATTGATAATTGAACTTACAGATGAATGAATATAAAAATATTGATGAATGCAGTATCATGCATAGTGCACGGATAATGTATCCCCGATATGTAATTACTATTTTCATTTCCCATTCGTCGTCCAGATGAACTGTTGTACACACTACTTATCCAAACTAAGCCGTAAGTCGTATTTATTTTGTTTATTTTGAATATATTTATATAAGTCCTTTGTTAAATATAACAATCATAAAGAAATGAACGATCTGGGACACAATATTAAAATGTAAAAGAATAATTATAACCATATTTGAGCAAAATTGCAAAATACAATCAGAGCGTCCTCAAATGAAAAGCGCTGATTTTGCAATTTCGTTATTACTATCGTGTGAGCAAAATTCTTTACGCTGATTACAATATTTAAACAATAATAATTACGTTGTTTTAATTTCAATCATTTATTATACAACTTTTGTGAAACTCTTCAAATTGTACAAACTGTTTTATATGAGGACTACTAAAAGAACTTTTGTACCAATTTCTTATTATACTAATGAAATTTATATTATTACGAATATGGTAAAATTATACTGACAAAAGTGTTATAAATTTCAGATAAAATCATGTTCCGGAAAGGCCGATTCCAACCTTTGACATATCGTATGCGGTATTTGTCCGCGATCGCAGAGGAATTCGAAACGGACGAACGTGAGTTTGAACTATTTATTTTAACTCGTTTCAAAAAGTGATTTCCACGAATGTGATAGAAATGTTGCCACTGGTAATTAATAAAATTGAAGGGCGAATGAAACAGTTCCAATTTTGATACAACACCTTCTATATCTTCTAATATTTGTAAAAAAAATCAGTTGACATTTTTTCTCCGTAAGAGATGTCGCTGTTTCGTCATCAGCACTTTTTCAAACGTCCTTACACAGAAAATTACGATTTCCGCACCATCGCTCGCCCAATCCCACATACGTATGAAAATACATATTATGTATTCACGGATGTAATATTTAATGATTAAATACCACCATTCGCCGGCATCTTCAGCTGCACATTCCATAGCTGCTTATTTAGTGATTATTGAGTCCATTAATGTATATTCATCTTCCTATAGGTATCTATTGAATTGTAAAATTGAATAACTTCAAAAAAGCATATAATTTAAGGATTCCACCTCATCCTCGGCTCGCATTCCAATTCAATAATTACATAATTTATGATTATTAAAAAATGATATATTTAATGAATCGTTCACTCAGCCATCCTTTACGAAAAAAATCGTTGGACTTTACTATCAACTATAATCATACTTACGCCTAAGATGAAAACCTAACATTTAATTGTATGTGCGGTGAATGTAGTGAGCGACATGCAGTCGTTAGCCTTACAATTTGCTTGCATGCTTTCAATTTCAGATTTCGTCAACGTCAAGAACGATTAACAGAAGACAATAATCATGTCCTATGGATATTGATATTTGTGGATAATGGAGTATGTACAAATCTTAACCACATTTATTTACATCTATATTAAATTTGGATTATTGAGATTTTGTACACTTCCATGCATTTCGTCACCAACGACCCGGGTTTCGCCTTTCGGCATAAAGGCGAAACCCGGGTCGTTGGTGACGAAATGCATGGAAGTGTACAAAATCTCAATAATCCAAATTTAATATTGAAATTCCATCAAGCACCCTCAGTCGATGTCTTAAATTACATCTATATGATAATGTTACATTTCACGGTGACATTTCTTTGAAAATCGATTTCAGTGTGTATTTTCAAAATTTATTTGCACCTGGACAGTTTCTCAGATTTTTTGATAAGCTGAATTTGACTTTAATACTGGTATATGTATGTCTTTTTTTAAGAACTTAGTCCGGATCAACTGACTGACAACCTGACAACACTACTTGCAACGACACGCGGTGAGCTTATATCTGATTTTATTCACTTTTTTAACAATTACACTTTGTTTTATTATTAAGTGTGAATCACATGCACAGTTTCTTTAAATTTAAATTGAAATGCTATTTAAACGATGCATCATACATGTTCACCTTATAAAAGTCGATTGCAAAAATTATTATGTTTTTTCAAAATATTTTTTCTATTCATGATACTATGTTTAATCGAAATAATTCATTGTTTTGTTGTTTTCAATGAAAACTTAGCCAAAATTTTTGATATCGTAAATTACATTCAATTGTTTAATTTAAGACGGAATATTTTTCGTTAATTAATCACGGATTTCTTGTTAATTTTGTTTTTTTATTATATTTTCCTTAATATGGTGTATTTAAACTACAGCACCTGATCCACCAGCATGTAGACCAAAGCAAGGAAATTTAAAAGTGGCTCATCGGGCTTGTAAAGGACATGCACTTCCGCAAACGAAAGGTAGATATAATATAATATTTTTTGAGTCAAATGAAATCGTGAACTCGGACTTATCAGCCTATCATATTAAGATCCCATCGCACTGCTTAATATATCTTTCACGTATGTCACTGAAGAAATATTTTCCCGAAGATCAAGTAACTTTTATAAACTTTTTCCTGTTTAGTCGGTTTGTTACACAGTCATATTTTCTTCTTGAAATGTAACCCAGCCGACTGGTTCTATTTACTCTGTTACACAGTTATATCATCTTCTTCAAATATAACAATACAACGGCCTAGATATTATAGTAGACGGCAAGGCGCTAGCTAACTCCTTGTCAAGGACTAGCTCCTATTTCGTTACATTCGATTGCTAGATTTCGGTTTGTTTGTTTCATTTTTCACGAAATGGTGTTGGTATTGAAATTGATGACGATCTAATCTTTCAGGTCCAGCAACTGATCCACCTCCGTATCGTCCACCTACTAATCCAACAATGACTTTCCCGGTGAACAGAGGAGTAGATCAGTCCCATCAGCCGACGCAAGGTAAATATCCGTCCTATTTATTCAAATTGAAGAGTAAGCTCGTGATTTTCAGCCTATAATATCTATATTTTAACATTCTGATTGCTTTACAATTCATGTATGTCCTATTTCTAATTAGTAACTGAAGAAATAACTTGGTCCGTCCATTTCCTAAGATCTATCAAATAACTTTTAAAAACTTGGTCCTATTTACTTTAGTACACAGTCGTATCTGACTTTTAAAATAAAAAAATAAGAGAATCTTGATATTTCTGGAGACGCCGAAGGGTTAACTCCTATTTTGGAACCCTGTGAGTTGATCGGTAAGCATCTTAAGTTTTATGATTAAATATCATCATTCATCAGCACCTTCAGCTACGGGAAGTAATTATAATTATTTTGCATATTCTATTGACACCCTTTATCTGTAAGAGGAATCTGGAAGCTTGTTTAGAGAATTTTTTATTTTTCTTAATGTTATGTATTAAAACATATAACGATCCAATCTTTCAGGTACACTATGTGATCCACCAGCATATAGACCAAGGCAAGGAAATTTAAAAATGGCTCATCGGCCTTATAAAGTACCTGGACATGCCCTTCCACGAACTCAAGGTAAAACGAAACAAGGTTAAAATATAATATGTTTCCAGTTAGTCGAGTGAAATATTAAGTTCAGGCTCATCAGCCAATGATATGAACGGTTCCATGACCAAACAGAGCAAGACCTATACAGAACATGAACAAACAGAACAAACTCAAAATAGTATTTTTGACGTATGTATTTATTATTTAACTAAACATAAAAGAAGTGCATATATAATATCCTAGTCACAGATAACAGATGCTAAAAGATATGATGAGTAGATGTGATCTTCAGATTATCTGATGGGTGTTAATTAAATTAGGATTTTTGACCGATTAGGATCCGTAGCCGTTGCTGTACAAAATTTTTTGTGAGATAAATACAATATCATTTGTGGTAAAGAAAAATCCTTGTTTATTTCGTGATCAAAAATTCTTTTAGCTACACGTTTAATTCAAATCAATTGTTTATAAACATTGGGATCTATGTGCTAATTCTAATTTATTTTGAGACAGGTACACAAAGAATATTAAATAGAGTCATGATTTATATTGCGCACATTTTCATGTATTTATTATAATTTATTCAAAGCAACGGTAAAATATTTGTAACACTTAAATCAATTATAAAAACAAAAAAGTATAGTGCACTCTAATATGCAATTATAATGTGTTTACTGTAGATATTAAACACAAATATTTGTAAATGACCTTACTGCTTATTTCATATAATACGGGGTACTTTTTTGTTTAAATATTTTATGAAAAAAAATATCTGGCATTACAGCTGATAGCCAATGCGCCAAATATTTTTAAAATTGAAAAATTATACGCGATAAACTCGATGAGAATTTTCATACGTCACTCATGTCCATGATCACAGATTTAAATTGAAAAATCTTGGGTTTTTCAATTCCGAGATTCCAAGATATTGTTGTAGATGTGAGATTTTCAAAATGCTTTCTGATTTAGTGCATAATTTGAAGGGGGGATTTGGAATATTTAATAACGTGTGCGTATATGAATTTCTGGAAATATTATAATATCTGATGCAGTGACTCAATAGATTATATATTTGTTTTATGTTTAATTAATAGGACATAATAGAAAGGACAAAAATACTATTTTTAATTATTCTATTTTTATGGTGCGCTTTTTCATGTTCTGGATTTTCCTATTAGTTTGGCTACCGTTTACATTATAGTTATATTTTCTTTCAAATATAATAATACAACGGCCTTGATATTTTAGGAGACGCCGAACTGCGAATGTCTTCTCAAGGACAAGCTCCTATTTCTACTTCTGATGCGGTGGTCGGTAAGCAACTTAATATTTGTATGATAAAACATGAGCATTAAGCTGTAATATGCCAGATTCTCGCTACCCAAAAATACAGTTTTATCCAATAGGTTATGTATTACTTCGTTAATTTAATAACATGGCTGAGAGTGAAGACCCCACTGCGCAACAAAACGTACAACGGGTATGAAGCTAACCTTGGTTATGGGTACTTTATGCGTACCGCAATGTTCTGCTTGCTTACGACTTACGACTATATCCACTCGACTATAACAAATTAGTAAATTTATCGATTCAAGGTACAGTTCAATACAATAAATTGAAGTATTATGTTTACTTTGAAAATAATTCACAACATACTTAGTATTTAAATTATTTAATGGGGAATTATAAATTATTTCTCGTAATCAAACCATATACGTTTCATATATCAATTCATTTTCTTTGGAAAGATTTTAATAAGGTGAAATAAACAATGAACTCTATCCCCGTATATATAACACATCTCCATCTTATCATTATTATCAATAAATACTCTTGTATAATATTAATTATATGTTTTTCAGTTGTTCCGGATACGATGCCGAACCCCAAAGTATAACTCAATATTCCTGTTTACATTTACGTCTCTCGTAAGTTTAATCGTCCTATTTTATAAATAATTTCATTACTGGAGATGGTTTAGTTAGTAAAAGATATCGATGAAACTTTCTTGTATAACAAAAAGCATACAGATTGTTTATTTTTCTCATATTCTATGCATATTTGATAACAATAAATATGATTGCAAAATTTTATTGGTGCAGTAATACAATCAACATTTTTACTCCACCGCTCACTGATTGATTAAAATTAACTTGACATATGAAGATTCTGACCTTTTCTATCCAAATAAATAATCAAGAAATATCTTATTTTTTAGCGATGCTGCCATTCTGCAGAGCGTGAAGAGAAGCAGCTTTTATATGGAACCCTTGAGTCTTTAATAAATTACACTTGGTTTTAAATAAATTGCACAAATTAAATAAATCATGTAACATTAATATTTCTGAATAAATGAGAATTTAAAAAAACAAGTCTTTTCTGAATTAGTTAATACTTGTGAGTTAATATTCGGTTTTACTGAATTAAAACGATATCACTTGTCAATCAGTGTTTATGTCAAAGTAATGTACAAGTATTTTATCGAACGGTTGTTTGTAATTATCTTTTAAATCAAAAATATTTTACAAACGCTGATAAACGAACACAGCTACACCATACCTAGTTGTAAAAAGACGAATTTTAAATATTTTACATAACATGAAAAATTAAATTGATATTTAAACAAATGCAATGAAAGCGCTTTTGGCAAATATTTGTTATCGACAGAGAATTACACTATTATAATATTATATTATGAAAAGGTCTTATTCACGAGAACAGCAAATAAAAGGTTTTGATGAAGTTAATGGACGGCATATATAATTTCATAAATTTAATTATCATAGTGATCAATCGATTACTTGGAGAAAAATTGTCAATATACCTACAAAATTCATATTCTAAATCAAAAACTTTATGAGACTAATTAAAGTCTGTTATTTACAGAGACAACTATATATATAAATGTAAATTACTTCAAATTAACTATGTTGTTAGATTTCGCTTTAATAATTCATCATTAACATCTTAACTATGGATATTTTTAAAAAAATCTTGTAAAATGTTCAAATTGCACGAACAAACATAAAATTTGTAAATTACTTCAAATTGTCTTATCGTTGATTCCATTGCAAAATTGTAAATCCGAAAAATCCAAATCTTTCAGGAGAGCATCTAAACAGTTTAAATAATAACATTATCGAATTAAAGCAATAATAAAAAAACATGTAATTAATATTAAACATATATAATTATACTAATTACCTATTTGTCATTTTTTTAAACTCGATAAAATTATTTTTCAAACGGTTTTATTCTATGTCGAAAAATTTTGATTTTGCAGAAATACAAGTTTGCAATGGAAACGACTTTATATGTCTCAAGAGGAAAATTATAAAACGGGATCACAGGCTGTAAACTAAACATCAACCAATCAATCTTCTTTTCCGAATTGTCAGTTGTACCGATTTATAATACACAATTATACAACCAAAGTTTATTTATAAATGTCACTAATAATAAAATTACGGTATATATTTATTTTAATGCACTATTTTTTGTCATGATTTGACCAAATTTATATGTTCCTGAACTCAAAAGATAGACGAAAATTAATGAATATTATAAAACGTCCCTGAGAAAATATTAAAAAATATGCGTAACGTATATATCGACGCTGTTCTGGAAGAAAACACTAAATCGAAAAATGACATATTGAGTTAGTTATACCAAAATGTTTCTTATTTGAAGCTTTAACCGTATGACGGAACTCACTTATTTTTATAAATTATATTTTTATTTGAAATTAGTTTTTTACAACCAAACAAAATGAAAAACGTATGGCATTTCAAGCATTTGGCAAACTTCAAAGTCCTATTACTCAAAACTAGTATTTTCCAGGTATTGTCTTTTTCCAGAATATCGACGATAAATTATAAATATGAATTACGCAATACGATTACATTGAATTATTAAAATTTAAGTCTTTTTTTCACTTTCGTGTTTTCCCATCATAATTCCATCTCATAGATTAGAGACGAAGAATTTGCTGGTAACCGCATAGTCGATCTTATTTTTTTTTTAATTTTTAGAAAATTTTAGTTCATTGACTATATAAAATTATTATATGCCGTCGGTCAATAGATGATGAAAACCATTTTCCATTACCTACCAGGTATTTTATCTCTGGAGAAAAATAAATAAATGTTGTTTCACCTCTATCGTCCAATATTTGCAACAAAACATGATAAAATATCTCAAGGAATTAATTGCTGAATTTTCAGACGGCGTCTTCAATAAAAAAGCGACTGGATAAATTATCTAATAATAAGAAATTTATCAATAATTTTTAAGGTAAGTACATCCAATGGAAATTTGATGAAAACACTGAGTATATAATCAATGTTCGACTAAAAATATAATTATTAAATATTTATAACGTCATTATTCACAAAATGAAGTGTGTCCCTGAGTAACACTGAGAAATACATTGCGGTTCGTACACTGAAAACGTTTGAGCTACACTGCCTACGCAATTAGCTTGCTTATCTACCATATCGGAAAGGGGCGTGTTATAAAATTTATATAAAACGCGGAATATCCAATAAGACGTTAATATTGCTATTAACTGCCGGTACCGGTACACAGGACAACATCTCGAACAACTGTTCAAAGTTCATATGTTATTGCTATACACACTCAAACTGCATACTGTTGCTTTAGAATTGGACTTGGAAATAACTGTCAGATGAAAGGATTTACATAAGGAAAACTAAGAATGGCATTATATTTCATAATTATCCAAGTGCCACGGGATAAATAAAATATTTGTTAAATAGATGAGATTTTTATTTCCTTTTTTTGTTACATGCGTGTATTTTAGAAAAGAAATTCTCTGATATGTCAAAAATTAGTTATGTAATTTAAAGACAAATATAATCTAATCCTGAAGGTCTATAACCAATATACTGAAAGTATGTGAAGTTATAACATTTTTTATCAGCAACGGCGAGCATTATCAACTGATAAATTCAAACAGGTCTATTTAAATACAATTAAATATGACTAATGACAACGTATATTAAACAATTAATACAATAAATATGAAAAGAATTTACAGATAATCATATTCGAATAAAGATTCAATGACCTTTCACAAATAAATAACTACTAATCCGTAATCAAAAAATACAGGGTATTTTAAAAATAATTCCTAGATATTATTTATTATTCATGAAATTGACTGTGAAATTTTTTACACAATACTTTAATAATTTTGATTACATTTATTAATGTTATATTAAATATGTAATTAACAATAATTCTAAGCAGGAATTATTGTGAATGACCAAATGCGGTACAGTAAAAAATGTGGAATTAGTACAAAAATAATGTGTTTTATTCCTATCAAAAATATATAAGGCTGTTCCACCAAGAATTGACACATAAATGCCATTCTGTAATAATTTCACGGCAAAAAAATTTTATTATTAAAAAAATATTTTGACCAAAATCTCCAAACCAACATTGATAGAAGAATTTTCTCAAAATTTTCTACTCTCCTCTGCCGATATAAATTTTCCCCTAGAAGTTTCAGCTATTTTGACATAATTCATAGTTTTAAATTAGTTGTGAAGAAAATCGCTAGATGTCAGTAAAACTAGAAGAAAATCGTCTAGTTTTTAAATATTTATTTTCTTATAAAAATATCTCAAATGTCTAGTTCTCTATATTATTAGTTTTTTAAGAAAGGCTTAGTTGACAATAAATTAACGGTTTTGTAGCTCCATATGTATATCAAATAAACGCCAGCTGTTATTTACTTCCAGCTTGTAGATTTGATTTTATTAATTTGTGGTACACTCCAAATGAATGAAGATATGCGTTTAATAATAGTGATTTATCTATTTTTTTCTTTAAGATAAACACATTTGTTTATATAGTTTCAACGTAGCCATACGATTTCTCTCTTATTTGCAATGACAGTAATTTCGTAACAGATTAATTTATATCGCTAGTCAAACTGTGATTCATCGGCGCATCGAAATATGTTTGCTATGCGCAAAATTTGTATGCATGTAATTATTGCCATATAAACAAAATCATTTCGCGTACCACACATTTTTACGCATACTACATACAAGCATGTGTAAGTTTTCTCGTTTGAATAAAAAAAATTCAATACAATGTGGTGTACATATTGATAAAATAAATATGTATTTTAATTAAAGATACATTTTTTTTCATGTTGACATATAATAAAAGATGTATAATATATACAAATACAATATATGCTGTAGTCAGAGGCGAAGCCAAAGGTGTTACCATCCGTGGCGGTCCCTGAATTTGACCCCCTCCCCCCACATTTTTTATCTAAAAATGATGATTTAATATTTTCAATAGTGTTGGATTAAGGGTATTTTTAAGTTACCTGCACATATTTTATACACCATTGCGCCTAATTTTTCTGTCAAAATATAATTTCTGGACAAATATATATTATATGTTTACAATTCTGTCATAAAATTTTTCCAGCAGGTTTGTTTTTGTCAAAAAATGTAAAAAAATCTATTAGTCATTAAAAGATTTATGAATATTATTATTAACAATCCAAAAAATTCTAGATTATTCATTTATATACAATACAATAGGCTACAATATTGTAAATAAATCGGACTAAAGATTGAAAATTAGCTAGCTTCAATTTTTTAATTTGATTTTACAATTCGCAGAAAAAAACACTTATTTTCCTATTAACTATTTTATCTGCCAGTTTCATTTCTATTGAAAGTATTGCTTTGTATTTGCTAAAGATTTTTAATACGCGAATTGCCCACTGTCAATATTTGATAGTATTTTTATTAATTTCAACTTTGAAAAACAGCTTTCACGGTTTTAGGTATTTAGGTTTAAGGAATTTCAATAATTGGGACTGAGACTCTAAAATTTTTAAATAAATTGGATAAGTCAAACGGGGCCTTCAAATCATATCTTTCAGCAAGATTCTGAAGCTGTTGAAGTCTCAAAGATATTCATGAATCATTGTCCAGTGAAGAATTACCAAATTCAGTTTCTAATGATAATTCAGCATCTTGTGATTTGTGATGTGTACAAAACAAAAATTTCTTTTTACTCCTCATTTTTCAACATTAAGGAAGGCTTCATGAGTATGCTTAGATATTTTAGACACAATATATTATATTTTGTCAGCGAATCAAAAGGTTTAAAAAATTGTATTTGTTATTTAGTTACAGAATTTTCTGACCATTTGCAAAAATGCTGCCTGTAAACCATTGGTTCTCACGGAAAATTTCTCCATGGCTGCATAATGAACAACAGCGGTCTTTTGGAAATGTCTCGTGGCCGCACCAAACTCTTCAATCGTTATTTAAAATATTAGACTAATGCATTTACTAAAAAAAGGGACTCATTACCTAATTTTTTTAACCGTACACTATTACGACACAGAAGTTTGCGCCGTAGACAGAAAATTTTTATGTATTAATATAATTTCTTTAAAAATATGTACTTTTTTTACAATCCTGTCATTTACAAATGTTTTATATAAAATTAATATTATAGACTCTGTGTCTAAAAATCTATTAGTCATTAGATTTACACTTTCATCCTTCTAAATGATTATTTATAAATAGTTTCTTATATCCATTTCAACTCGGGGATTGTACCAAATTCCTTTCAAAATTAGAAAAATAAAGAATAACTTCATAGACAGATGCTTCCATATTTCTAAAAAAAATTCGAAGATAATCACTGTTACACTTTATGTATTCGGAAAATCTCTCGCCAGTGATGATTACACGATTGCAGGATGAACATCATCGGCTATCGTACAACAGATCGAATTACTTAATGCACTGCAGCACAAATGAACCCGATGGGGTTACTGTACTGATCCCGATTAATTTTTATCTAAAAAATGATCCATATTTTATTAAGAATATCATTCATTACAAAAGTGTTTTCAAGCTGCATACGTATGCAATATGAATAAACAAATGTCGTATTTATTTTATATTACTCATTTTTTTAGTATCAGTCAGAGACGGCTCTTGTAAAGGAGCAAAAGGTGCAATGCACACCAATAAGTCCCATCAAAATATTCCATTAATAAACGATATTCAAATATAATAATTATACCAATTCACTAATTTTAAAATTTCCTCGTGTTTCCCATAGGAAAATATTGCAGGAAACGATGATCAATAAACACGACTAGCAAACGTATTCTGCGTCGATTCAGAATACGCATGAAAGTCGGTCGATGACGCGGTAAGTCGGTCGATGACGCGGTAGGAGCATAAATTCTTTTGCACTCCTTAGACGTCTGAAATGTTCTATGTATTTTGACATATCTGTGACCAGTATGAACTACGCGTTATTTGCATTTTGTATGGACTGTTTTTGCTGGCCCTTGAGCAGCGATCCTCCTGGCGGAAATTCCTGAACGTGCCCGAAAGCGATTTGACGTTTGAGTTTACAAGCCTGTAACAGTCATTTGTAATAATGAAAAAGAGAAGTGGAACAAGCGTAGTAAGCTCATTTAATTTCAATATGATTCTTTAACTATAGGCTCTTCAATAAGAATAATATTTACCTACCATTATAACTTTTGGAGTGATGAATACAATTTATAAAATTATAACTATGATCGTGTATAATACCGAGTGGATATAATTGAATATTTAAAATAGGATAGTTTCAAGTTTTTTACCTGGCTGGCCTTACCTATTCCATAATATTCAACTGTGTATTTGGTTCAGTTTCGTAATACACCTTCCTCTAATATTTTTTAAATTCTTCAATATTGAATTCTACAAATTACTTTCCCCAAAAATACTTATGCGAAAAATTTCCGGTTTAATACAGAATTATTCCAATTGCAGACATTAATACGGTAACCTTAACATACGATTTCATGGAGGAATTTAAACTTAAATTGAACTAACTGTCTTATACAGCAGAGAAGATTTTTACGATGTTGTTGGAGCCCTGTCTATACTTCAACTCTTCACGAATAAAAAATACATGTAGTATTTAGCTAAACCGTCAAGCCATTACAAATAATTTATACAATATCGATGACTTCCGTCGAAAGTGAGTGTTACTTCTAAAATTTAAAAAGGATCAATTCATTTTGAGAAATACCACGACTAAAGACAGACAAGGTTTCCCAAACTATCATCCGCGACAACCTGGAATGGTTGTATATGCTGCTAGGGCTGCAACAAATTTAGACGTACTCAAATTCATATTGATATTTCCTACCAAAAAAAAAGAAAAAAGGTGGTCCGTCGAAATTAATCCGCAGGGAAGGTTTGGGAAACCGTGGTGAAGAGAAACAGTTGATATCGCCAATATCAGACTTATATTTTCGTATATGTCTAATAGTACTTTCAAAATCCAATATGTGGAGGATGGATTTCTTACATAAATATGTGAATCTTTTTTGCACTCCCTAATATTCCTGTCACCGGCCGCCACTGGTATCAATATTTATTACTATGGAACAGTTGGTGGCACATAAAACTCTCTAGTGGTCGCACGCGGCCACCGTGGCTGCACATGAGAACCATTGCTCTAAGCAAAACCACTAAATTATGGTGAATGAAATATAGCAAACATTGATTATGTACCTATCCATAAAAAAAATTTTTTTTTTCTTTTTTTTACCTCGAGATTTTCAAAAATGCTACCATGAAAACGGACCCCGCCACCCCCCCTTGCTACGCCAGTGGCTGTAGTTACATCTAAACAAAGCGTATTTCTTAAGATAATTCATTTTTATTTTAATCGCTTCTTGTGCCTGATGTTTATCTTTCTCTCTCAATCACATGTAATGTGAAAGGTGCGAGTGAGATACAAAGGCGTGCGGGCGCATGTTCTTCCATCCGAGGTTGTGCGATAGAGATAGAAATAACTCCACCGCACGCCGCTGATACACACATGTCTTGGCCAAATATTAATTATGGTGCATATCATTTATTTTATACTTATTTTGTGATAGAGATGAATAAACACGACATGTTTTTTTTTTAAATGCAAAAGCTTTGGTTCATGTTGAGGTAATGAAATGATTAACACATCTATTTCATATGACATCCTATAGGTAGGTGTCATTAATTGAGCTTCTCGTGTGGTTTAAGATGTTTAAGTTGTGGTAAACAAATAATTTCTTATGAATGCATATTGCGATTTACTTAAGATGAACTTAATTATTGAAAATAAATGATAGGTCACTATTCACGGACAACAATGGCGTCTTTTCCCGATTCGATTTGAAGTGAAATAGTATTACAAGGAATGCGTTAATCAACTAAAATGTTTTTTTTAAATTTTGCCAATCTACGTTTTATCAATTACGCTAAGCTTGTATAAAGATCATTAATCAATATTTTTTTCATAAGTAAACGTCACTTTGTCAGAAACAGTAACTTTTCACCCACCCCTTAATGAAACAGAATGTGCAAGTTTGTACAACATGTAACGAATATTTTTGACGAGGTGATTTTTTTTTATATTTGTCAATATGATCGAGTTGAATGTGACTAAGTATTTATTAAATTTGTGGACCAAGTATTGCACTATTATCTCCAATATAAAAACATTGAAATTGTTTAACTTTTAATTATTTTTGACTAATCACTGTGCTATAACAAAATATATTGTTATTTTAAGAGCCCCTCAAAATTTGTAAAATTGTACAATTTTTCGTTTTAATACAGTAAAATAATATCCATAGATAATAATACTGATTTTATAACACAGCTTGAATTAAATATTAATAAATGGCGAATATTTTCTAGTAAAAAAAATACGAATATTTTAACGGCATTAATTATCTTCTACATATATTAAAAATATAAATATATAACTGATAATTGAACGTATGGACGAATATAAAATTATTTACGAACGCAGTGTCATAGTGCACAGCTAATTAATTTATCCCCGATAATTGTTTTTTTATTTCCTATTCGTCTTCTGTTGAACACACTGCCCTCCAAACTAAGCCGTACATATGATTTATTTTGTTTCCTTGTAATATATTTAGGTGAGTCCTTTATTAAATATAATAATAATAAGGAAATTAACGATATTAAACACAATATCAAAATTTAGATGAATAATTATAACCATATTTTGGCAAAATTGTAGCATATAATCAAAGCGCTTATTTTGCAAATTCGCTAATTGCTATCGTGTTGGCAAAATTCTTTACGTCGAAGTAAAACAATAATAATAACTTTATTATCATTTAAATCATTTACTATACAATGCTGTTATTAGTTTTGTGAAACTCTTAATATTGTACGAACTTTTGTATAGAAGGTCTCCTAAAAGAACTTCTGTAATAATAAAATTGATATTATTACATAGATTGTCGTTTCCACAACAAAATCAAATTTTTTTGGGAGAGCGTAAAAACCGTGTAAAAATTACTTTATTGAATTAAAGTAATTATTATTAAATATATAAAACCATTCTAATTACGTGTTTTTATTGTTGTTTTAATTCAATATTATTTTTTAAACGGTTTTTACGCTCGCCGAAAAAAAAATGATTTCGAAGATAAACGATATTTTGCAATGAAAACGATGATATTTATGGTAAAATTATACTGATAAAACTGTTATAAATTTCAGATAACATCATGCCTCCGATAGATAGCAGAACTCCGAGATTTCGTATTCGACTATTCACGGTCATGGAGGAATTGAACCAAGAAGAACGTGAGTTTGTATTATTTATTTTAACTCGTTTCAAAAAGCGATTCCAATTTATATGATAAACATAATGTTACTGGTAAGTAATAAGATTTAAGGGGTTAATAAAAAAATTCTAATTTTGAGACAGTGGCGCATATATTAGCTATATTTTATCAAATGCACCAAAGTTAATAAAAAAAAATTTAACATTTTTTCTCGGTAATAGAGATGTTGCTGTCTTGAAATAATAACTTTTTCAATAACATTAAAATTATGATTTCACCACCCATCACTCACCCAATCCCACATACGTTTTATACTATATGCAGTCACGGGTGTCATATTTAATGATTAAATGCCTCAATTCACCAGCATCTTCAGCTACGTGAAGTAATTATCATTATTTTGCATATATAGGTGCTTATTTATTGAGTATTGAGTCCATTAATGTATAATAGTCTTGTTATAGGCATCTATCGAATTGTAAAATTGACTATCCTTGAAAAAGCATCTAATTTAAGGATTCCACTTCATTCTCAGCTCACTTTATTGACATCTATCTATATGTCAATGATAAATTTCATGGAGACATTTCTTTAAAAATGGTTTTAATTTACAAATTCGTTGAAATTACGTGTGTAGACATTTTGATAAACTGAATTCAACGTTAATATTTATATAGTTATATCCTCTTTGAAGTAAATAATGTGGGTCCCCCGGCGAACAACTTGCCAATAGTACAAAATACGGTAGTCGGTGAGTACTTTTATATCCTATCTTACTCACTTAAAAAAATGTTTTGTTTTATTCTTATAATAAAATTAAAGGTAAAAGTACAGTTTCTTTGAGTCTAACTTGAACAACTTCTGAAACGTTGAATCATTTATTTTAACCATACGAAACTGAAATGATTTCTCAATGAAACATAAATTACGATTGCCAAAATTAGTGTATATCATATTATTTTTCAAAAGATTTTTTATTATTTCAATACGTGATACTGTGTCTAATCGTAGTAATTCATCATTTCATTGCAATTTAAAAAAACTGAGTCTCAAAGATGATATCATAAGTTTTATTAAATTGCTCGATTTCAGACGGAATATTGTTTTATTTTTAAATCACTGAGTGCTTGTTTTGTGGATTTTTTTATTTTTCATAATATAATTTATTAAAACTCATGATGACCTAATCTTTCAGGTGCACCAATTGCTCCACTAGCAAATGGTCCAACTACCAATCATCAAGGCAATCAGGCGATGACCCAACCAACTAATAGAAGAAGATGGCAACCTTCTCCTAGGGCGCAAGGTAAATTTTAGTCCCATTTAGTGAAATTAAATAGTGATCTTGTGATTATCAGCCTATAACATTAATTTTCTATCGTTTTACTAGCTTTATAATTCTTGTTTGTCCTATTTTTAATTACATACTGAAGACTGACGAAATAGCTTGGTTCGGTAATTTCCGAAGCTGTATCAAGCAATTTTAATAAATTTTGTCCTATTTATTTTATTACACAGTCCTATTTTATTTTTCAAATATAATAAATACAACGGCCTTGATATTTTAGGAGGTGCCGAAGCGCCAACACCTCCCCGGAGAGAAGCTTCTATTTCGTCCAATAGTGAGTTTATCGGTAAGCATCTTAAGATTTGTATGTTAAGCCATGAGCATAAAGATGTAGTATGCCAGATTTTCTCTACTCAAACATATACTTCTATACAAAACTCTATGTATTATTTTATTAATTAAACATCAAGTCAGAAGGATATCCATCAGTCTTAGAAGCTACCGTAGGCTAAGGGTTCTCTATCCGTACCACACATGGAATTATAAATTAGTTCCCGCAAACACTGATAAACTTTCCGTACATCACTGAATATATTCCAATCCATTTAATTCAGAATGACTGAAACAAGGCAATAAAACAATGAACTCTCTCCATATATATAACACAAAGTAGATCATTGTATCATTATTACCAATGAATAATTTTCTAACATCTCCCTTATATGCTTTTCAGTTATTCCGGATCTGATGACAAACCCCCCAGCCTAATTATATTGTCCTGTCTACAATTACATCTCTTGTAAGCTTAATAAAACCATTTTATTAATAATGTTACACTTTAACAACACTGTCGAGACTAACCTGGCTATGGTTTCGTTACTAAAAGGTATCGATGAAAATTTCTTCTATAAAAAAGGCGTACAAATTGTTTACAGCATGCGATTGTATTAATGCATTAATTAAATCAATTTTTTCAACCGTATTTCTGTGAAAATTTATTCGGGCTCCAATAATATTTACATGTTTTCTCCACCACTCACTGATTGATTAAAATTAAGAAATTTTCAAACATTTACCCGGTAATTCCATTCTCTTATCATTTATCATATTTTCAATTCTTATAACAAACTTAACTTGAACGCGAGTGAGACACTTTTAACAACGTTTTTTTAACGCCCTTGTTTTAATTATAAAAAGTAGAAAACTATGAGGTACTACAATTGTTTTTTAGTGATAATAAGATGAAGGTGACTTCTTTACCTTTTCTATAAAAGAAATAATCAAAAAATGTCTTATTTTTAAGGGATGCTGTTATTCTGCGGAGGATGAAGAAGAGTAGTTTATATATGCCACCCTTGAATCTTCAATATATTGTACTTGATCATTTTTTATGTAGTTAAATCTCCAATACAACACATGTCAAATTATTATTTCTGAATAAACGAGCATTTAAAAAAAAAACAAGTTTTTTTAATTAATTAGTACTCTCGATAAAATTTGATGATGCTTGATGGAATTCCAATATCAAATTTGACTTGTTAAGTAAACATTTCAGTATCAATTCGAGTCCGTTCATGTGCTCGAATACCTGAAGATGCAGAAAGGCGAAACCCTTGTCGTTAGTGACGAAATACATCAAATACATGGTTCTGCTTATCAAATGTAGACATGAAAGTTGTACATAGTGACAATGCACCAATCATTTACATGTTATATTTGCAACCATTAACCCTGCATCTCCTTATTGGTCAAGACCATACAATCATCGTGACAATCAGCCACTACGTCAAAGCAATGTACAATAAGAGGGTAAGTATTTTATCGAACGATTATGTTTGTTTGTAATTTTTTTTAAACCAATAACATTTCAAGTTTGCTCGTTATTTTTCTCATAAAAATAATTTACTTCTCTTATAAACGCTGATAATACAAGAACATAGATTCACGCTACCTGTTAATTAGCTGCCTCTATCCAGTTAGTGGCAGCCCAGTATCTATTGATTTGTGACGGATTAGGATCAGTAACCATTACTGTTCAAAATGATTTGTCATATAAATACGATAATCATTTTTGGTAAAGAAAAATCCCTTTCAGACATTCTGGCCCAAGCCTGACTGGTAGGCAGCTCTGTAGACCAGAGGGTCTGGCCCAGAGAAGGTAAAAGTTTACTCGCCGATTCACAAGCGCGTAGGTACAATCTACCGCGTATTATTGCTGAAAAATATAGGTGAAAATCGAAACAAGCTGAATAAACTCATCTTTTATTAAATTAAATCAACCGTTAAGCTGGATTAATTCTAAGAAAAATAGGTGTTATATTCAGCTTATTACATATTTGTCATTTTTCAATATTTTTTAGAAGGTCACTCGTAAACCTAACGTTAACAAAAGGTCTCCGACGTTACGCCTACTAACAGTGACCATATCTTTTTGAAACATTGAACTTTTTTATGTTCGTTACTCTGCGGTGTTGATATCGATAATTTTAAAGTCAGTATATTTTGTTATTATAGTCGTTGAAGGATAATAACATTAGAAAACACCAAAAAAATTTATGGAATGGATGATTAAGACCTAGAAAAAGTTGATTTTAGCCAACAGATTTTAAATATTTTCAGTATTTTTTATGAATAAATAAAATTGTTAGAAATTGTTAGAAATTCAAATAGTAATAAAAAATATTTATTATTCGATTCGTGTTCGTAGTGCAGTGGTCAACGTCGTTGGCTACGGTTACGGATGTCTCGGGTTCAAGTCCCGGTACGGACAGTTTCATAAATTAATTTTTCAAATCGAATTCTGTTCGTAGGCATGGATGTTTGTGATTTCTAAAACTTCCTCCCACCGTCGCGAGAGTGATTAGCTAATCGCTAGTTCTTTCCTAGCTCTATTCTTCTATCCCTACTCTCTTCGAAAAAGAGACGTTGAGCAGGAGGCCATAATGCTCTTTATTGCGATGGGAAATGGTAAAAAAATCGATGGGGAATTCGTGTAGGATGTTTAGATAAAATGAAATTTTAAATATGGAAATTCGGCCTCACCCCTACTTAAGAGATTATTTTTCATTTACAGCACATTCGCCATTCTTTAGTGCTATTTTTTTAATTGGATGTTTTTTATAAATATATTTTAACATGTATACGAAAACAAAAAAATCAACCGCGAAGAAGTGAGTTTCAAAACCAAACAAACAAATTTGATATACTCGTATATATATATATTTATGAAGTATTCGGGTGACAGATTCCGAGAGAGCAATCGTTGTTGATAAATCCGTTGTCAATTTAAAAGGAATAATTTTGCTCTGTAAAATATCGTATTTTGAAAAAGTATAGAAGTTATTACGAATTGCATTAAATTTAGGAATGCTATTATTCTTATAACAGTTAAAATATATGATTACATTATAAAGGTTATCTGTTAAACACCGTGTAGAGTTTGTGTTACTCATCTCTGCTGTTCATCCCTTTGTTTTCTGAATAAGGAGTGGCACTTTCAAATATGTAACCAATAAAAAGAAGTACCAAATATCTTTTCTAATAATACATCCAGCCAATTGTTCGAAAATAGCAGGTACAAACTGGTAAGTAGTAAACCTTTTCAAAGAGGGCGTTAATTTTTACGATGCGATTGCACCGAAACACAATATAATTAGAAAGTATCCGCTCCAAGAATTTATGTTAAGTTTTTTGGTTGTAAAACCTATACCGCAAACAATTATTGTTAAGGAATTTAAAGAAATAATGACTATAAAACACATTGAAAGCATATGTATTATTGATTAGCTTCTTTAAATCAATTAAAGCAAATTTTTTTAGTGAAGTGTAGCAAAAACCAATTTCATCAATAAAGGTCATACTAATAACGAGATACAGTGGTCAAAATCTAATGGAACCTTTCTCAAATAACTAATTTTAAAAACTAGGCTGTTTTTTTAAATATTCGTGTATAAAAGGCAATTATTTTTACTTACTCACTAACTGGAGTAGTATTATAATTATATTTTATTATTTGTAATACAAATTCTCTACTTTTAAATCTTCAGATAATGTCCGAATTTTAAACAGAGTAGCTGATCGGTTTTGAAGAAAAGTGATCGGAGTGGAAAAGGTTTAATCTGTGAACAAAAATCCTTTTAGCAACACGTCCAAACCAACTGTTTATAAACATTGGGGTCCATATTCTAATTCTAGTTTATTTTGAGACAGTTACAATAAGAGTCATGATTTGTATTGCGTATATTTATATTTATTTATTATAATTAATTCAAAACAACCGTAAAATATTTATCATAATTTTATAATTTATAGAAACAAAAAATGTATAGTTCGCTCTAATATGCATTTAGAATGTGTTTATTGTAGATATTGAACACAAACATGACACCACATATTTACAGCTTGATAAGAATTGTACTACTGTCGACGTTGGTTCACCTCTATCCTCCAACCTTTGCAACAAAACATGATGACAAGTCACTCAAGAAATTAACTCTTACAGAGCAAGCCGTTTTCGTACGAATTTATTTTCAATCAATTGATATGTTAAAACGCTTACAGTAAAAAATGAAGAATTATGTGAAATATACAATACACCAAAAAGTAAACTAAACTCGTCGCAATCTAATTAAAATAAATCGAAGAAAATTAAGAAGCTGAAAAATTTTTGATCTACGACTATGCAAGCAAAATGGCTGCGACCAGTCTTCAAATACACCGTCAACACACACACAAGCGAGCGCGTAGCCGCATAAGTTGGTGTAATACATAGGGTTGACGATTAATGCTGAATATCGGCAGTTCAAAGGTGAAATTCGAAAACTGAATATCAAGTGCTCTTTTCAAAAATATATTTCCTCGTATTCTACTCGACATTTTCATTAGCTGTTGCCTAATTTCTCTATTGAAATATTTTTTAAAGCATATGTCCACAAGTGTTTCTTTCTAGTTTGACTGGAAATACGAGATAAAGTCTATCCAGATCTATATGAGCTTGCACTGAAAACTTGTCGTCCGATTACATCAGTTTACCTAAATATATGAGACTGAATTCTCCCCCATGATTTTGATTATCGTCAATTACGTGTGGCATCGTCTTCAATAAAACCGCGACTAGAAACGTTATCGATATAACACATAAGTACCAACATCCAGTGGAAATTTGATAACACTACTGAGTATGTTTCAATGTATTTCTTGTAAAAAAATATGTATCTACCATATATTTATAACTTTTTTATTTAC
This sequence comes from Himalopsyche phryganea, assembly GCA_022494535.1. Taxonomy (NCBI): domain Eukaryota; kingdom Metazoa; phylum Arthropoda; class Insecta; order Trichoptera; family Rhyacophilidae; genus Himalopsyche; species Himalopsyche phryganea. The sequence continues at coordinate 769,995 of JAGVSL010000069.1, read as the reverse complement.
AAAATGAAGTCTGTTCATGGGTCACACAGAAAAATACACTTCGGTCCACACACTGAAAACGTTTGAGTAACACTGCCCTACGCAATTACCTTGTTTGTCTACCACAGTCCCCACGGCACATCTTAGTATTCATAAATATTCCGCGGCACACTACAAGCCAAAAGTAAATTTCATAAACCAAACAACAATTTTTTAATTTATTTTTATTTGAAACCGTCAGCAACGTTATCGGAATCTATTTTATCTACAGTTGGTGTTCCATTGAAAGTATTGAAAAAAAAATTCAATCGCAAATTACTCATTGTCGATATTAAATAGTTTTTTTTATTAATTTCTACTTCAAAAAGCTCCTTTCAGAGAGAGCAAACACAATTACGAGGATAAAATTATATTTTTGAATAAATTGCAGAAGTTCAATCTTTGCCATCATTCCACACATCTGTTTCATTATGTTAAACAGCAACATAATTTTGAATTATTCCCGATGATCATCATCATAATTTAAACAGAGATTTTAACAATGTAGTGGCTTTAATTTTTTTCTGATACATATGAAAATATTCGATTTTTTCTCATTTTGGATGCAATGCGCCGAGGCACACCTGGGATCGTCTCGCGGCGCACCAGTGTGCCGCGGCACACCGATTGCGGAGCACTGGTCTACCATATCACTGTAGTATCGAAAAGAGGCGTGATATAAAATATATATAAATACATAACGCGGAATACTTCGTTAGGCTTTAACTAAGAATACCCACTGATTGCCCGGTACTGCTCTTTACGGGATCACGGATTAACAACTGTTTATAATTCATTTGCTATTGCTAATCACTGCCTAACTGAGTATTGTTGCCTTTAGAACTGGACATAGAGATCTCTGCCAGGTGAAAGGAGTCTGATTCACATAATAAAAACTAAGAAGAGCATTTTTTCACAAGTCTCTCTCCGTGTCAAGGGATAAACAAAATAGTTTTTGAAAAATACTAAATCTTTCAACGAGTTTTTACCAAATTTTTTTTTTCATTATTTTGGTCGTTGTCATGGCGACCTTGAACATAATACAAATGACAAAAAATAGTATACCTCATTAAAATGGTAAATTTGGTGAGAATTATTGGAGTGAATTAATGTGTTCCTCGATTCAAAATATGGAAGAGAAATACGTTTAATGAGTTATTGCTATAACATGTTTGAATATGTCTTAAATATGTCTTATTATATTATGTGATTTGGCGTGTATTTTAGATTGAAATATACATATTATATACGATTATTGTATTTCGACTCTGGCCATATAATTAAACAGTTCTTTAAAAAAGCAAATACAAATCGAATATTTATTTATTAAGACCAGACGGAAAGTTCCGTGCAGTCACTATTATTTCCTTATATACTTGTATCGCCGCCGACCTGCTTTATGATTGGAGAATAGAGTTCGACTCAGCTGCCTCTCAACTATCTGCTCCGCCCATGCGCTGTATTTATAATTGTAGACAAAGAGATGCGATATCCCAGTTTCGCTCAGTTCGAGCATTATCTACTTATGAAACCGATGACGTCCTGACGTAAGAAAAAATGTGGAAGCAGTACGAAACAAAAAATTGTGTTTTACTTTTTTAAATACAATGAACGACTTTCTACCAATAATTGTCAGTTCACACATTAAAAGAAATAAGTATTATTAGCTACAAAATCCTAGAAATTATCAAAACAGCAACTTTTAAATAATAGAGCTTTAATATAGCGGGAAACAATTACAATCAATATTCTAATTTAAGTGTCATTACGTACTTAGGTTATAAATAATTGCAATTTGTCTTCACTTGGTACATTTGAACTTCTACTCCGTTGGTTTGCACTTTGGATTAGACAGTATTAACTTAGTACACTCAAACTTTGATTTTAACAGTTTCCACTAAGTCACGGGTTCTTTTAACAAAGTGAGTTAAGTTGTGGTAGGTTATGTTAGAGTTGGTCTGGTTTGGTTTGTGTAATGTATTCTAATGCACGGAGAACAGACAATATAGGCGGTTTTATATAGGGTACAAGAATAAGTGACATTTCATTACAGCTTCGTGCAACTATCGATTTCAAAGTGTGAGTATTTATAATGAATGAAAACTGTTTTATCTATGTGAAAATATTTTTTCATAAGTGTAATATATTTCTGCAGTGTTAAAATATATTTTATTATCACTTTATTTTTAGTGAAAGAATTTGTTTGTTGTGAAATGTATTTGTTATAAGTGAAAACTATTTTTATGAAAGTGAATATGATCTTAAAAAAAGTGGATTAAATTGTAAGCCTATTTTGAGTAGATGCTTTTGAATCTCTTTTGAGATTTACGCAATTTGAAAAAAAATATCAGACTGAATAAAAGTAGCACAACTTTTCTGTACGCGGCATATTTATTTTATTCGTTTTGATGTGAGAATATTTTTTTATTTATATTATTTTATCTTTATTTATTTTGTAAAGGTATGTTCAATGTCAAGAGCTACTATGAAAAAATATGAATCATTAGAATTTTAGACAAGATTCAACATGATACCTGCCGGTTGAAAAAAGCCATGTAGGTAATGGCGTCAAATACCTATTGTTTTATGTATTGTAAAGAGAAAAGGATTATAGGGATATGTAATCAAAGCTGAACCAAATGCGAAATGGATTTTATTTTATAGAAATGAGGAAAATAGAAAAGAAAAAATATACAAAGTAATCGCTAAGAGTGTGCATTAGGGCATCCAATCGCGAACCATTTTTACGATCCCGGCATTGGTAATTAAGTGTAATTTCATGTATTAAATTTTTTTTGGGCATTGGATTGATTTTTTGTTGACTTAAAATCAGATAGTCATTTACAAAAAAGAGACAAATATTTAAAAAAAAAAAAGTAATAATTAAAATTTATTTAATTTATTGAATTATTATGGTAGGTTTTACCAAATGACACCCAAAAAGAGGACATGTCCTTAAAAATTGTCCTCCATATATTTAAGAAGCGGTCCTAATTTATCCTCCATTTCATATTAGTTAAGAACGGGTGTTGCGAAATGTGAGAAGGAGAGAGACTACAATAAATTCATATTAATTCTGTAGGTTTTATAAAAAAACTATGTAATTATGTACATGAACAAACCGAAGTACATGTTGTAGTTAATCAGGAAGTTTTAATTTTTTTTTTTTAGAATTTACAGTGAATCCCGAAATCCCGAGATTACGTGATTGAATAATTGACCGGAATCCCGGTATTGGAATCCCTAGTGTGCAACTCTCTACGGCAGTGCTTCTTAACCTTTTTAGCTATCGGTAACTCCTTGAATTTGAAAATACGTTCTCGCACCGCACCCCCTTAACAAATGTTTCGCGATGTTTTTATTTATAAAATTATATTTCTTGTAAGGTACTTAGATACATTTACACATCAACTGTCGGAAGGAAAAAGGACGTAACCCACACCAAAAAATATTGTATATAGCTCACACAAAAGTCGCCAATATACTATATTTATACATAAAAATATAATATATCGATTGTAAAAAGTAAAAGGATTTATTCCTCTGTGTTTTCAAAATATTTTTTTTTGATAATTATAATGTATATTAAATTAATTCACGTTTTGTTTGTGCTATACACAATATTCTTTGTGTGTGAGTTACGTCCTTTTTCCTTTCCACAGTCGATATATTTATAAAACAATATCTCAATTTTTAATACCTAGGTTATAATGATTGCTTATTCATGATGATACTTTTAAAACGATGCCTTATTTTTGAAAGAGCAGCGCGTAAAAGAATACCACCGTAGTCCAGGCACCTTAAATCGTCATAACGTTTTCCAATTAATCATAGGCTCCAAGAGTACCTAGTTCAGTCGAGTTCATTATATATAGCATAAGACAGTTTATACATGTCACAAAAAATGTTTCAAGTATTGTTTAGCGTTATTGAGATTAAAACAAAACAATTTTTTATCAACTGGACTTAATATAAATGTATAAATGGTTTTTTCCTTGTAATTTTAAATTAAGATCATTAACAGGGTTAGTTAAATCTATATAAAATAATGACTTCCGTAACCACTCATTGCTATGAAACTCAGCCAGAGGGCGATTCCTTTCATTCTACTCACTCGCCAGCTAGTCCCAATATGAAATTTGCGCGTAATTCAAAACTACAGTATATTGGTATGATGATCTAGCTAGATCTTGGCCCTTGATAGTTAGTGGAGGAGTCAGTGTGGCCCTCAGGTTAAAAAGTTTGGAGACCGCTAATCTAAGCACTACGCACGGAAACGCAACAGCCGTTGAGACTGACTATGCACCCCTACCCCCTCTAACAGAGTCTACCGCCTACCGCACTTGGTATACGCGTACAGTTTATATCGAAGCATCGTTCCGACGCAATACTTATTATCCCTTTAATAATGCCTAAGCCTTTGCGTTCACAAGCTAGAATTATCATCGGTAATATTATCAAGTTTTGTGAAGAAGAAAAGCGACACGAATCGCCCTTCATTCTTCTAGATAAAGAAAATGAACAGATTGCAAAAATGATAAGTAAAAATCCACTGTATTACCAACTTCTAAAAAAATCTCCACGTTTGGGAAAAAATATAAAAACTTAACTGCAGCTCAATTTTTCTTGCACATTTTGGACGACTTATCTTTTAATATAAACGAAGAAATTTGCAAAAGATCCTTTCCAAATATCCTTTTCTTTTCTTTAAGTTATTTCATTTGTATTTACTTATTTCAGGGTTTCTCCAAACTATGGTCAGCGGAACATTGATGTTCCACCAAACGTGAATAATAGGTGTTCCGCGAAAACCTGGAATGGTTTTATAAGCTGCTATGGCTGCATTAAACTCAAACATGTTTGAATTAACATGCTCATATTACCTAGCCAACGAAATGAACAAGGTGTTCGGCTAAAATTTCAGGATTAGTAAAATGTCCCATCATTTTTTCTGACATGTTGAGTCCATGTGGACATATAAATATGTGCATGTCGTCGAGTTTAGCTTCATACATAAAAACAGAAACGTTTCCGTAAATATTTTGTGTTGGGTTCAAGTATTCACAGATGTTACTTCTAATCAGATATTGAATAAGTTCTTTACTTCCGTCTATATCATGGAACTAATAACTAATCGTTACTTGAAATTTGTGAATAGAAGCTTGGCATACGTAAAAAATGCCACACTTTTAAAATGAGTGATCGATTTATGGATTTCTGTTCGTAGTCTGAGTGTCTGTGATGTCTTAAACCTCCCACTCATCCGATCCTCACGGGGCGTAGCGAGAACGACTAGCTAACCACTAGTCCTGTCGTTGCCCTATCCTTCTATCCCTACTCTCTTTTAAAAAACATGGGTTGAGCAACTGAGTAACAAGCAGTTCTGTTAAGATACCTACATTAGGAGACCATATGCTTCACGTTGGGAGCGGACATGGAAAAAAAAGTTTTGCTTAATTTTTCAATGTATATATGATACTTTAATGAACAGTAAACACCCAATGTTTCGAAACGTTACAGCTTTTATCTTCGGGGGTCTCAATCAGGGATTCCAACTCGAATATTCGATATCCAAATATATTCGACCCTTTTTTAACTATTCGATATTCTCATATTTGAGCAACTATTCGAATACTATTCTTAATATTTTTTAATGAAATATTTTACAAAATCGACGAAAGATCACATCACAGTTAGTTTAGATTTCAAGAACAATAATGAATACCGCCAGATAGTAGTTTTGTCGGCGTCCGTGACGCAGTTGGTAGCGTCGTTGGCTACGGTTACGGATGTCTCGGGTTCAATTCCCAGTGCGGACGGTTTTCATAGATTGATCTGTCAATCGATTTATGGATTTTTGTTCGTAGCTGAGTCCTCCCTCCCACCCATCTCATCCTCACAGAGCGTAGCGAGATCGATTAGCTAACCACTAGTCGTGTCATAGCCTTATCCTTCTGTCCCTACTCTCTTCGAAAAAAGAGAGGTTGAGCAACTGAGTAACAAGCAGTTCTCGTAGAATAATTCTGTTAAGATACCTCCATTAGGAGACCATATGCTCCACATTGGGAGCGGATATGGAAAAAATTAGTTTTGTTTGTCTTTACCCAACTCGGGCGCTATCAGTATCTTATTATAAATCATAATAATTGAGTTTGACGAATTTCTCATGGCTTAAAAAATTTTTAAACAAGACGTAATTTCAGAAACTATTCGAATAGTTTCAATTTTACTATTCGATATCCGAATAGTTGGGATCCCTAGTCTCAATAAATTATGATAAGTAAATGAATCGATGTTATCAAATATTGCTCTAAAAATGATAATCGGTATAAAGAAAAGTATTGTTGGTTGTTTGTTAAAATAGGTTGGTAGCCGATTTTAGAATTGTGTATGACAGTGTAAAACAGTTATCCTCAAAATTTCGATCACTTACCATAACTTTTTGTGAGTATACCTACCATCTGCTGCCACTTAGTCTGCATTTGTTGTTGTATTGTCTGAGGCATTTAAAAATGTTTTTATAAATTTGTATATTGCCTGATACAAATTATTTTCCAGCTCCATTGTTGACAATAATAAAATATGTTCGCATACAATTGACTGCATGTGGAAGCAAATTGTGTTTTTTTTTGTGAAATATATGACCTTTCGACCAAGAATTGACATTTAACACCTTTAAAGGAATTATTATTTACCATAAATTTTATTTTAACTGTATTTATATTTTTTAGAAACACAAAAAGTATGTTTCGTTTGTATGTCGTCAATCTAAATGTTTTTTTTTAAATTGTGTAATGCATGCTAGAAATAAAATAAAAGTAACCATTTCTAATGATTATAACAACATATCACATTCCAATTAAGGGTGTAGAGGTCCAATTGGGAACATATAATTCTTGCCTTATTATCATGGAGAATATGATATTTAAATGTTTTGTTCAATATACCTATTACTTGAATGCCTACATTTTATAGACATCACATTGTATCAAAGTAATTATTAATTAAGAAAAAAACGTCCTTTATTTATCTTCTCATTTATTGAAAAAAGAAACAATTTTAACATGATTTATGTTGATGATTCAAGGGTTCCTTATACGAGCTGCTTCTCTTCATGATCTGCGGAATAGCAGCATCCCTAAACAGAAAATATTTCTTGATTATTTAATTGAAAGAAAAAGAATGAAAAAAATATCTTGGCATATTTTATCATCAATTGTAGAAAATTACTTATAGTTTTAATTTTACTTTTTTTTCTTGAATTGAGTGGCAATAGAATTATTGTAAAACGTGTCTTACTCATAGTACGTTAGGTTAAAGTAAAATATTATTTACAATTTCTTTTATTAAACTTACGAGAGATGTAACTGAAGACATGTCTGTACTTAGTGTTGTGCCTCCTCAACCACGATAACTATAAAGTAAAGAAGTGTGGTTTTAGAACATTACGTATTAATAATAATGATATATATGACAAGATAGATGCGTTATATATACGGGGAAATAATCCATTTTCAAAATAATCATACTGAAATAATTCTAGAAAATATATTCAGTGAATTACGACAAGCGTAACAGTTCTTGTGCGAGTTAATTTGTAAATCCCGATTAAATATTTGAAATGACAAAATGTAGCGAATTCTTTGCAAACTGAATCCAGAGCTGCATTTACTATGTTGAAGTTATTCTAGCATTATTCATTTATTTTGAACAACTTCATAACTCAATAAAAAAAATATTTAAAACATTCCCGCCTTTCTTATTTAGATGTATTTATGCTTTGTGGATACATTTTTTCATAGGATAACAGTTTTACAGAATATTAAGATAAATTACTATTTTACTATGTTCATAAAAAAATAGTATAAATAAACTAACGCTAAGTCCTAACGGGTGTGACTATTTGTAGCGCAGTGAAATTTTTCCTTCTTAAACTTTACGTTTTAACCGATTTAACCGATATAAAAAAATATTGCTAAGAAAAAAATCTTCCTTACAGCTTGGTGCTAATGTGTTATTATAAAAATCTTAAAGGTGCTTACCAATCAACAAATCAATGACCAGAATAGGAACCTGAAGAGGCAATGCTTCTGCGAACCCTAAAATATCAAGAAAGTTGCATTATTATATTATATTTAATCAGCCAAAAGAAAGCAAAAAATCATTCACTCCATGAAAAGCAAATGATCATGGTGACGGGAAACTTAATGTGACGTAAGAAGGTATATTTTTATTGGCCTGATTTTCCAGTTCACGAAGAACGGAATGAATAATATAAAATGCATAAAACTACAGGACATTAATATTATATTATACTATAGGCTGCTGATCATGATGTCACGATTTAATTTGACTAAATAGGATAAATAGCTACCTTGTATCGGTTGATCTGGTTGGTCCAATTGCTGATCGGTGGAATGAAGTGGAGATTGGCCTTCGCCAGGTGGACCAGGTTCTGCTTCTGAAATATTAGAAAGATTGTATTACATGTTTATTATTAAAAACAAAAAATTCACAAAACAAACATGTATGTGGCTCATTTAATTTAAACATTCCGTGATTAAAAAAACAAAAATATCGCTACTGAAATTGAGCAATTGAATATAACATAATTATGTTCATCGACCTTTGTCACTCGGTTTGTTTTCTTTATTACAACAAAATATTGAATTACTTCGATTCAATATTGGTATAAAAATAAACTTATCTTGCCAATCGCAATTTTGTTTTCATTGTGCATTCTTTAGCTACCTTTTGACTCTAGATATCCCAACAATTTCAGTTTTTGATCCGACGTTTAAGAAGTAGTTAATTTTAATTCAAGGAAATTTAGCATGTACATACTAATAAAAATGAAACAAAATCTTTTACTAAAATAAGTGAATAAAGTAGGATAATAATGTACTTTACCAGGCATCTCTACGGTGGCACGAGGGGGTGATGGATCTCGTACTGGTGGCAGGTCTTCTGGTGGTTGGTTTTCTACTGGTAGATCAACGAGAACGGCTTAAAAAAAAGAAAGAAATAAATTAGTTTTAAATTAATATAATAAAAAATCAGAGAAATAGCATTTGTAACAAATACATTTTAATATTACACACTAAAACAATAGGTAAATAAAAACGACTCGTGAAATGTAACAGTCATGTAAATGGCAATAAATAATATAGATACGAAGTAAATGTATTGTTCATTCTCCACAAATACTAATATCTATAGAACATGATTATTGACTTCTTGAAGTGACTTACATTTGAAATATGGAACACGTAAAAAAATGTTAGTAACTTGATTAAATCTCTTAATGGACACCTTATATCAAAACATGTGGATTAGAACCGGAAACCCGTGAAACTCGGACTATTCAATAGATACTGATTTAGCATGAATTATACATTAATGAACTCAATCCATGACAAATCACCACTTATCGAATATACCAAATAGTTATCATAGCTTGCTGTATGTAGAGATGCAGGTGAGCCCGTGAAACTATTCTGCTAATGTCGGCCCATTGACCAATCCAATAGATGCTAATCTGAAAATCATGTTTCCAAAGATGAATTATAATTTTATTATGATTACCAAAAATTAGCACCTTTCGAATGCGTCAATTTTTTCTTCGCTTCCTTGAAATAATATGCTGGTGTGATATGCTAGTCCTTAATATAACAATACATCACGTATAAAAACAATTAAGAATGACAAGTCATCAATTAATCAATTATTGACGGATCTATGGAATATACCAAATAGTTGCCATAACTTGCTGTATGTGAAGACGCTGATGAATTATGAAACCCGTGAAACTTGGACTTTTCAACAAATGCTGATAAAGCATGAATTATACATTAATAGGCTCAATCCATGATAAATCAGCATTTATCGAATATACCAAAAAGTAATCATAACTTGCTTTATGTAGAGATGCTGGTGAATCCGTGAAACTCTTCTGCTAATGTCGGCCCATTGACCAATCCAATAGATGATAATCTAAGAATCATGGATTATAATTTCATCATGATATCCAAAAATTAACACCTTTCGAATGTGTCAATTTTTTCATCTGTTTCTTGAAATAATGCTGGTGTGGTAAGCTAGAGCTTAATACAATATTATGTAATGTATGAAAACAGTTGATAATAATGTGCACAGACCTCGAAAGGATGATAAGTCATCAATCAAACAATTATTGAAAAATAAACACCATTCGAATATTCCAAATAGCTATCATAACTTGCTGTATTTGTAGATGCTGGTGAATCCGTGAAACTCTTCGGCGAATGTTGGCCCATTGATCAATCCAATAGATACTAATTTTACAATCATATTTCCAAAGCTGAAATATAATTTCATCATGATAACCAAAATTAGTACCTATCGAATGTGTCAATTTCATGAAAGGATTGCGTGACATGCCAGTAATACAATTAATTGAATAGGTATTTACTCGGTAGAGCTCCATTATAATGGGATAAAATAGTATGTACACATATTAATGCAGTCGACAATGAGATATATAGAACACGAGACACTTCGAAGTTTATCGATTTCTCCTGTGAACGATGGGTGAGCGTATGTTCTATTAAACATTACAGAAATTTCGATCAGTTACAGTTTCGTAATACAGAATAATCATTTATAATGGTACCATAGTGATCCTACTGAATGCATTTTGGGTATACACAGATTGGAAATAAAATGGCAAATAAATATGTAAATTTTAATTTGAACCGATGGTATGAAGGAATGTTTAAATCATATGTCTTGAATTAACAATATTCCATTGCAAAATTCTATCGATGCCTATAGACCAATAGTTATACATTTTTAGATACAATCGTTGACAAATAGGCACCCATCGAATATACCAAAAGTTTTCTTAATTTTTATGGTGTAGCTGAAGATGCTGGATGAACAATGAAACTCTTCTGCTTCTGATGGTTCATTGATCGACCCAATTGATGCTCATTTCCTTGCCATGTTATACGATTAAATAAAACATTTATCACCATGGTAACAAACAAATGAGCACCTATCGAATGTGTCAATTTTTCTTCGGTTTCTTGAAATAATGCTGGTGTGATTGCTAGTGCTTAATACAATATCATTTGATGTATGAAAACAGTTGATAATGGAGTGCAGATACCTCGAAAGGATGATAAGTCATCAATTAATCAATTATTGAAAAATAAGCACCTATAGAAGATGCCAAATAGTTGTCATAACTTGGTGTATGTGAAGACGCTGACTCCATGAAACTCTTCTGCAAATGTTAGTTCATTGATTAATCCACTAGATACTCATTTGATTATCATGTTTCTAATGATCAAATCATAACCAACAATGAAGCACCTATCGAATGTATCAATTAAATTCCGGTTTCTTGAAATGATAGCTATGGAGCATGCCAAATAGTCGTCATAACTTGCTGCATGTGAAGACGCTGATGAATTATGAAACCCGTGAAACTTGGACTTTTCAACAAATGCTGATAAAGCATGAATTATACATTAATAGGCTCAATCCATGATAAATCAGCATTTATCGAATAGACCAAAAAGTAATCATAACTTGCTTTATATAGAGATGCTGGTGAATCCGTGAAACTCTTCTGCTAATGTCGGCCCATTGACCAATCCAATAGATGATAATCTAAGAATCATGGATTATAATTTCATCATGATATCCAAAAATTAACACCTTTCGAATGTGTCAATTTTTTCATCTGTTTCTTGAAATAATGCTGGTGTGGTATGCTAGAGCTTAATACAATATTATGTAATGTATGAAAACAGTTGATAATAATGTGCACAGACCTCGAAAGGATGATAAGTCATCAATCAAACAATTATTGAAAAATAAACACCATTCGAATATTCCAAATAGCTATTATAACTTGCTGTATTTGTAGATGCTGGTGAATCCGTGAAACTCTTCGGCGAATGTTGGCCCATTGATCAATCCAATAGATACTAATTTTACAATCATGTTTCCAAAGCTGAAATATAATTTCATCATGATAACCAAAATTAGTACCTATCGAATGTGTCAATTTCATGAAAGGATTGCGTGACATGCCAGTAATACAATTAATTGAATAGGTATTTACTCGGTAGAGCTCCATTATAATGGGATAAAATAGTATGTACACATATTAATGCAGTCGACAATGAGATATATAGAACACGAGACACTTCGAAGTTTATCGATTTCTCCTGTGAACGATGGGTGAGCGTATGTTCTATTAAACATTACAGAAATTTCGATCAGTTACAGTTTCGTAATACAGAATAATCATTTATAATGGTACCATAGTGATCCTACTGAATGCATTTTGGGTATACACAGATTGGAAATAAAATGGCAAATAAATATGTAAATTTTAATTTGAACCGATGGTATGAAGGAATGTTTAAATCATATGTCTTGAATTAACAATATTCCATTGCAAAATTCTATCGATGCCTATAGACCAATAGTTATACATTTTTAGATACAATCGTTGACAAATAGGCACCCATCGAATATACCAAAAGTTTTCTTAATTTTTATGGTGTAGCTGAAGATGCTGGATGAACAATGAAACTCTTCTGCTTCTGATGGTTCATTGATCGACCCAATTGATGCTCATTTCCTTGCCATGTTATACGATTAAATAAAACATTTATCACCATGGTAACAAACAAATGAGCACCTATCGAATGTGTCAATTTTTCTTCGGTTTCTTGAAATAATGCTGGTGTGATTGCTAGTGCTTAATACAATATCATTTGATGTATGAAAACAGTTGATAATGGAGTGCAGATACCTCGAAAGGATGATAAGTCATCAATTAATCAATTATTGAAAAATAAGCACCTATAGAAGATGCCAAATAGTTGTCATAACTTGGTGTATGTGAAGACGCTGACTCCATGAAACTCTTCTGCAAATGTTAGTTCATTGATTAATCCACTAGATACTCATTTGATTATCATGTTTCCAATGATCAAATGATAACCAACAATGAAGCACCTATCGAATGTATCAATTAAATTCCGGTTTCTTGAAATGATAGTTATGACTCATGCCAAATAGTCGTCATAACTTGCTGCATGTAAAGACGCTGATGAATTATGAAACCCGTGAAACTTGGACTTTTCAACAAATGCTGATAAAGCATGAATTATACATTAATAGGCTCAATCCATGATAAATCAGCATTTATCGAATATACCAAAAAGTAATCATAACTTGCTTTATATAGAGATGCTGGTGAATCCGTGAAACTCTTCTGCTAATGTCGGCCCATTGACCAATCCAATAGATGATAATCTAAGAATCATGGATTATAATTTCATCATGATATCCAAAAATTAACACCTTTCGAATGTGTCAATTTTTTCATCTGTTTCTTGAAATAGCGCTAATATGATATGCCAGTGCTTAACACAATAATACATAATGTATGAAAACAATTGATAATGGTGTGCACAGACTTCGAAAGAATGACAAGTCATCAATTAATCAATTATTGACAGATAATCACCTATGGAATATACCAAAAAGTTGTCATAACTTGCTGTGTGTGAAGACGCTGATGAATTATGAAACTCGTGAAACTCGGACTTTTCAACAAATGCTGATAAAGCATGAATTATACATTAATAGGCTCAATCCATGATAAATCAGCACTTATCGAACAGACCAAAAAGTAATCATAACTTGCTTTACGTAGAGATGCTGGTGAATCCGTGAAATTTTTCCGCTAATGTCGGCCCATTGACCAATCCAATAGATGTTAATCTTTGAATGATGAATTATAATTTTATCATGATAACCAAAAATTAACACCTTTCGGATATGTCAATTTTTTCTTCGGTTTCTTGAAATAGCGCTAATATGATATGCCAGTGCTTAACACAATAATACATAATGTATGAACACAATTGATAAAGGTGTTCACAGACTTCGAAAGAATGACAAGTCATCAATTAATCAATTATTGACAGATAATCACCTATGGAATATACCAAAAAGTTGTCATAACTTGCTGTATGTGAAGACGCTGATGAATTATGAAACCCGTGAAACTCGGACTTTTAAACAAATGCTGATAAAGCATGAATTTTACATTAATAGGCTCAATCCATGATAAATCAACACTTATCGAATAGACCAAAAAGTAATCATAACTTGCTTTATGTAGAGATGCTGGTGAATCCGTGAAATTTTTCTGCTAATGTCGGCCCATTGACCAATCCAATAGATGTTAATCTTTGAATCATGAATTATAATTTCATCATGATTACCAAAAATTAACACCTTTCGGATATGTCAATTTTTTCTTCGGTTTCTTGAAACAGCGCTTATATGATATGCCAGTGCTTAACACAATAATACGTAATGTATGAAAACAATTGATAATGGTGTGCACAGACCTCGAAAGGATGACAAGTCATCAATTAATCAATTATTGACAAATAAGCACCTATGGAATATGCCAAATAGTTGTCATAACTTGGTGTATGTGAAGACGCTGACTCCATGAAACTCTTCTGCCAATGTTAATTCATTGATTAATCCACTGGATACTCATTTGATTATCATGTTTCCAATCATCAAATGATAACCAACAATGAAGCACCTATCGAATGTATCAATTAAGTCTTCGGTTTCTTGAAATGATGGAGCATGCCAAATTGTCGTCATATCTTGCTGCATGAAGACGCTGATGAATTATGAAACCCGTGAAACTCGGACTATTCAATAGATACTAATAAAGCATGAATTATACATTAATAGACTCAATCCATGATAAATCAGCACTTATCGAATAGACCAAAAAGTAATCAAAACTTGCTTTATGTAGAGATGCTGGTGAATCTGTGAAACTCTTCTGCTAATGTCGGCCCATTGACCAATTCAATAGATGCTAATGTAATTATCATGTTTCCAAAGATGAATTGTAATTTCATTATGATAATCGAACATTAGCACCTGTCGAATGCGTCAATTTGTTATTCGGTTTCTTGAAATAATGCTGGTGTGATATGCTTGTGCTCAATACAATATCATGTGATGTATGAAAACAGTTGATAATGATGTGCACAGACCTCGAAAGGATGATAAGTCATCAATGAATCAATCATTGACATATAAACACTTTTCGAATATGTCAAATAGCTATCATAACTTGCTGTATTTGTTGATGCTGATGAATCGATGAAACTCTTCTGTGAATGTTGACCCATTGATCAATCCAATAGATGCTGATTTATTGAACATGTTTCATAATTTTACCATGATTACCAGCAAATAAGCCTATCGAATGTGTCAATTTAGTCTTCGATTCCTTGAAATGACATTACGATATGCTAGTGCTGAATATAATATTACGTACATATATTAATGCAGTCGGCAATTAGATATATAGACGACGAATTACTTCGTAGTTCATCGATTTCTTCTCTCAACGATGGCTGGGTGTACAAACAATAATTTTCTGAGGAATGTTGGTTTTTCAGTTTTTAATACACCATAATTATATATATATATATATATATATATATACACACATAGAAATAATATAAGTCAAATTATAATTCCAAACAAGAATTCAGTGGAATTCTCCTAATGTGTGTCTTGCTTTAACGATGTGTATTTTTCAATTCAATATATGCTGCCAATCTATCAATTATACATTAATGGACTCAATTGGTAATTGACGAGCATCAATGGAATATGAAAAATCGTAACCATAGCTTGCGGGATGTGCATATGCTGATGAATCCATGAAACTCTTCGGTGAGTGTCGGCTCATTTATCAATCCAATTGATCAGTGCTCCGCAATCTTTTGTCACCCACGGTGCACCTAAGTACTCATTAAAATTTCGCGGCACACCACACCTCAAAATAGAACATATGGAACAGAAGAGAAGTGTTTCTACGAGATCTTGTTACACAGTTACTCAACCTCTTTTTCCGTAGAGAGTGAGGAAAGAGCTAAGACTCTGTGTGTGTGTTTTTTTTTTTTAGAGACTAGGGATGAAAGGACAGGGCTTAAGCAGTACTGGTTGGTTTATCGATCTCGCTACTTCCCGTTTTCAGGATCAGGAGGAGGCAGTGGTGTTGCGGTTGGTGCCACTCGGGGCAGTCCTTGAATTTAAAATGATGATTTTACATTTACATATGGTGTTGAGTTAAGGCTATTTTTTAAATTACCTACACGTATTTTTTTAGTCATAATTCATCACGAAGTAAAAGATTGCGCAAACTTTTCTTGTATATTAATATAATTTCTTGCAAAATATGTACCATATGTTTACAATCTTGTCATTTAGTCCCCCCGGTTTGTTTTTCAAACTTGTAAAAATATCTATAAATAATTAAAATAAATTTTATATTATTATTCATATGGAAATACAAAATTATTTTTGTATAATACACATTAACTATTTCTTTGGTTTTTACGTACATAATATTATACAGAAAAACGAATTAAAAATTGTGAATCAATTCAGTAGATTTGTGCGTACCGTGACTTGAACCCAAGACATCCGTAATCGAAGGCAACGACGCGGACCTCTACTATTTTAAAAAGTTGATGATTTTCAGGTATTTTTGGTTCAGTAAAAAATAAATTGTCTCGTAGCGAAGTTCAAATAATCTTTCCTAAATTTTGCCTCGGGATAGCCAACGTATTTATTGGTGAAACAATCCTTAATTGATATTTTATTAAATGCGAATTTAAGGCTCTTCATCATCGCTGTCATCGATGTCGGCGTCCGTGGCGCAGTTGGCAGCGTCGCTGGCTACGGCTACGGATGTCTCGGGTTCAATTCCCGGTGCGGACGGTTTTCATAGGTTGATCTTTCAATCGATTTATGGATTTCTGTTCGTAGTCTGAGTCCTCCCTCCCACCCATCCCATCCTCACGGGGCGTAGCGAGAGCGATAAGCTAACCACTAGTCCTGTCCTAGCCCTAACTTTCTATCTGCTGCTCAACTCTCTTCGAAAAAAGAGAAGTTGAGCAACTGAGTAACAAGCAGTTCTCGTAGAAAGATTCTGTTAAGATACCTCCATTAGGAGACCATATGCTCCACATTGGGAGCGGACATGGAAAAAAATCATCAACGCTTTCCAATGTATGCAGCAATGTATAATTACTACGGTAGGATGTTATTGTTTTATACACGAAACAAATCCAATTTTGTTCCCATCATTGCAGTAATAATACAATATTATACAATATTTGTTTTAATGAAAATAATATCAACCGAATGCCTAGAAATTGTTTTATGATATCAAAATACTTGATCTTTCACATTATGGACCCAGCACGGCATACCGGTAGTGGAGCACTGCCATAGATGGCTCAAGTGATTGTCATGGTTCATAATTTCATCATGAAAACAAACAACTAACCACCTATCGAATGCATCAATTCAGTCTTCTTTGTCTTGAAATGATATTGTGATAGTCAGGTGATAAATAATTATAAAAATATGTATGAATAAAATTATTAACAAAGTACATAAACCCTGAATTGGAGTTGGAGTTCAGGAACGATGGTGGAGTTCAATCTATTAAACATTTAACAATTGAGGAATGTCAGTGTTCACCAGTTTTTATACACCAGTTATTTTATAATAATATATAAATACATGTAAGAATTCGAGCCGAAAATAAGGTGGAATTCTTCACACGTATGCCTTGCGAGAACGATATTCAATTTTTTAATTCAATATATGCATATTTACCCAAGATTATACATTAATACACTCAATCGTCAATAAATAAACAACTTTTGAATATGCCACATAGTAATCTTTTGAATATGCAAATAGTAATAAATCACCACGGTAACAAACAAATAAGCAAAAATCGAATGTGACAATTTTGTCTTTGTTTTCTTGAATACACTTTATTTATGTATTTACATATAATAACTTATTGCTATTCAAAAATAAAGAAAGCATTGTTTCAGATTAAGCTTCAATTAGCTCACACAATTTGATGTGTTTCTCAGATTAAAGCCACCGAAAAATATTTGTGAAGACACGATACTTCTCAAACAAAATATTTAGCTGATAAATTTTCGTTATGAGCAGTATTGCCGCTTGACTGACTCAAGACTCATGATTTATAACCCGAACATAGTCCAAAATATTTTACTGGAAAAATATATTCCTTTGCTGGGCCCGAATCTCAGTTACCTAGTGTCTATGTTAAATATATGATGTGAAAAAATCCGAAGTAAATTATGCGAAAATAAAACCCGACATTACTTTTCTTCTCAACAAAATATCGGACTTGAATTTAAAGAAACTCGTGTCTGCTAGACCGCCCCCATTAACAAGTCATATTTACTCCCTGGCCCTGTGTGAACGATGTTTCATTGCTAAATTCAATAGAAGCTTAGAAGTCAACGATTATACATTAATGGACTCAATCGTTGTCGAATAAACTAAAATAGAATATGCAAACTAGTTACACTGGCATAGCAAGGGGGGGCAGGCATCTTCGAAAATTAAACGGAAATTTTGGCGGTAACAATAAATATTTTTTGTATGTTCACATAATCAATGCAAGTTATATTCCATTCATTATGTTTTATTCTGTATAGTTTGTGACACGCTGACAAAATATACCTTTTAGAGGTGGCATTTTTGAAAATGTGTAGAAAATTCCGTAAGTAATACGCAATCGAAATATGGTTTCCTTACTCCAACAAATCTTTTTAGTGGAGTCACGAGTGTCAGTTATATCAAGATCATGATGATGTTGATCGGGAAGAATTCAAAATCAACTTACTGTGTAACTTGATGAAACAGTGCGTAGAAGGGTGGTTATTAAAAAATATAATTTTGGAAATTCAGTCACAAGTATTGAAATGCTTTAAATTATACGCCTGCGTATACCAGCCATTTTTATAACAATTATTATAATATTTCTATTAATTTTGTTATAAATTTTGAGTATTCCTAGATATAAATTTTTTTTTTATTGCAATCAGATCTTCATAATATAATTTTGTGTAAAAATATGATAATTTTAGAAAAAATATATATTTAAAAAATGTGTTGTGGCAACCCTGACTTTATGAAATTGTTTTTAGATGGAAATGATTTAGTCAATTTATGTTTAAAATGAAAATAATTTCATAAAAAAAAATATTATATATTGTGCCAACCCTGATTTTATTTTTGAAAATATTACAATTTTCAATTGAAAACTGGAAAACTGGAAAAACCCATCAATATGAGTGTCTTATCGTACACGTAAAAATTCTTAAAAAAATATAAATTATATTCCCCAATTTTTTTGGAGACCTTCAAAATTCTTCGGTGCTTAACCTGTTAAAAAACGAGGTGCAGCGAGAGCGATAAGTTACCCGCTAGTCCTGTCCTACCGATATCCTTCTATCCCTACTCTATTAAAAAAGGAAGTTGAACAATTGAGTAACAAGCAGTTCTCGTAGAAAAACTTCTGTGTTGATACCTCCATTAAGAGGCCATATGCTCCACTTTGGGAGCGGACATGGTAAAATATATGTAAATAGCTATTTTAAAAATACTAAAAATACTAAACAGTGTTTTGAGAGTAAGCGATTTTTGCCAGAATCCCTTCCCCCACAATATGATCCAGAGGACGTTTCCTTCGCATGACCTTTATATCTTTTCCATATTACTATAAACAGTCAACATACACTCGTTTACGGCAGTGTTCCGCAACCGTTGCGCCGCGAGACGATCCCAGGTGTACCGCGACGCAGTGCATTCAAAATAAGAAAAATTCGAGTAGTTTATATTAAAAGAAAAATAAAGATATTTGTTTGCTAAGATATTCAATTAAATTATTATATTTGATTTGATAATGCTCGTGATGAGTGAAACCGCTCCTGATCATTATAAATATGTAGAAGTAGTAAAAATGAATTGTGTTTTATTTTTTTAAATATAATGTCTTTCCACCGAGAATTGACAGTTAACACCTTAAAAGTAAATATTAAATTATTTCAGTATTTAATGGAATAATAACTGTATTAGTATTTGCACCAATAGTGGAACTGCAATGATGAGAAGTAAAATGTGGCGTGTCTCGTGTGTAAAACACAAAAATTCTTCCGTAAAAATTACACATTGCTGTATTCATTGGGAGAAGAATTGATGGCGAGGTGGCGGAATTTTTCAGTGAAATTATTACAATAATAAATAATTAATAATAAAAAAATACATTTATAAATAGTAAGTTTTGTTTATGAAATTTACATATTTCGGCTCATTGTGTGCAGCGAAAACTGAATGAGGGCTTTGGTGTGGGTGAGAAAAGGTTGTGGAGCACTGGTTTACGGGCTGTGGTATATGTTCGTTTTAAATATTGCAGGAATAAACTGTTAAATTTTTTTTATGAGCAGTATTGACGTTTGACTGACTCAAGACTCATGATTAATAACCCGAACATTTGAACTGGAAAAATAAATTCCTAGGCCGGGCCCGAATCTGAGTTATCTATCATATTGACTATGTCAAATAAGTCATGTGAAAAAATTTAAATTTAAATTATGCGAAAATAAAAGACTACTTTTCTTATCACCAAAATATTGGACCTGAATTTAAAAAAAACTCATGTCGGCTACACCGCCCCAATAACAAGTCTTTTGTGCCCCTGGCCCTGTGCGAACGATGTTTCATTGCTAAATTCAACAGGAGTTTAGATGACAACGATTATACATTAATGGACTCAATCGTTGTCAAATAAACTGAAATGGAATATGCAAACTAATTACACTGGCATAGCAAGGGGGTGCAGTCCGCCCCGGGTGGTACGCTTAGGGGGGCGGCATTTTCAAAAATTAAACGAATATTTTGGCGGTAACAATAAATATTTTTTTGTTTGTTCACATAATCAATGCAAGTTATATTCTATTAAATATGTTTTATTCTGTATAGCTTGTGACTCGCTGACAAAATATACCTTTTAGAGACGGCATTTTCGAAAGTGTGTAGAAAATTCCGTAAGTAATACGCAATCGAAATATGGTTTTCTTACTCCAACAAATCTTTTTAGTGTGTCGAGTGTCAGTTATATCAAGATCATGATGATCAACTTACTGTTTAACTTAATGAAACAGATGCGTAGAAGGGTGGCGAAAATTTAACTTTTGTAATTTATTCAAAAATATAATTTTGGAAATTTAGTCACAAATATTGAAATGCTTTTAATTTATTTCCTCGTTATTGTTTTATTAGCTGTGAAAGGAGTATTTCTAAGATGAAATTAATAAAAAAACAATTAAATATCAACAATGAGCAATTTTCAATACCACACCAACTGGCAGATAAAATAGATTTTGATTATGTTTGTATTACGATTTTGCTATGAGCAAAGCGTGGGAAAATAATATAATTAATATCTTGGCCCTTCTTTCAAATAGGTTGTGCACCACTGCTTTAGAGTGACATATTTTCATATCACGAAAGATAATGAGCAAGATGCACTTTTCCACATTTTTTAAGGTTTTCATGAATATTTGACGTCAGATGTCAAAGTGACATTTTTATTTTCATAGTTGGGAGGTAATCGTAAAAATATTTTCCAAATATGTCACATTTTCAAATTAATTATTTTGTTTCAATTCAAAATGCTTCAAATTTATAAGAATAGTTTAGTAATTTAATAGTCTCAATATAAATTTCAATTTCTACAAAACTCTATTCATAACTTGTCGGACGGCACTGACTCGAGCCCTTGTGTACACGGGCAAAATGATACGCGACATTGTTTCCGCCGCATTCTCATTTTGTCCCCTAGTGTAGCCGTGGCTTTAGAACAGTGGTGCACGACCTATTTGAAAGAAGGGTCAGTTTGTCCATTTTTTAATTTTTCATGGGCCGCAGAGGGTAAGTGTTGGAAAATAATGATATATTATATATACTAGTCTAACACAATTTTATTCGTTATTACTTGTTATTTTGGGCCCCAACAAATGCCATTTCAGGCCGCATGTTTAAGAATAAAATATTATATACGGAGTCAGAAGTATTCAGCCTATAATATTATATTTAGATAAGAAATTCAATTATCTGTATGAATCGTGAATATGAAACGGTGGTGATCCTTCGAACGCGTATGCTCCTAGATCTATAATTGTGGTTATAAAAGTATTATTATCTTCATCACATTTGAGATAGAAAGTGGATATAAAATTAAACTTTTACTGGGCAATAGTTGAACGTGAGTCCAAGATGATCATTAAATTAAGATTGCAGGTAATTTTTTGACGGTTAGTTCAAATACATTCGATATATTATGTTTTTGCGATTGCCGTTATATAATTCGTTATTATAAATTTTGTGAAAAACGTTTTCTTCTTTTTTTGAAAATAAATATATGTTTTTTGTATGTAGTAAACAAAGTGATTTCATTATTTCTCACGTTTATACAGCAAAAATAATAAGTATTTTTACATATTAAAAATTTTTTAGTTAAACGCCCGAGTATACCAGCCATTTTTACTAGAATTTACTATTTTTAGTAGAAAAGTGTTTATTAAAACTTAATATTTTATGATTGATACGCGGTCCAAAAACTAACACCGTGTCATGCATGAACTAATTTTTTGCGAGGGTGAAGCGGCGCGGCGTAACTCCTAAATTATTTTTGCAATCGATTTATGGATTTCTGATCGTAGTCATGAATGTTTGTGATATCTAAAATTCCCAACCACTCATCCGATCTTCATTAACTGCTTGAATCCCGAGGGGACACCGGAGTCCAGGAATTTTCAAAATACAATTTGATGGAACAAGGGCTACCACATTATTATTTTGATTTATGACTAACGTCTCAAATTCATTGTCTACCTTTGCATGGGTTTTACAAGATGATAAAAATTCTTATTTTTTTTAAATTCTTGCCATCTTATTTTATTCTCACTAAATGCATTTGTAAGATTGTTTCGAGACTTATTGCGACATAGACCGATTTTTTTGATAAATTTTGAGTATTTCTAGATATAACAAAAATATTTTTATGGAAACCAGATCTAGATAATATAATTTTGTGAGAAAAAAATATATTTAAAAAATGTGTTGTGGCAACCCTGACTTTATAAAATGGTTTTTAGATGTAAATAATTTAGTCAATTTACGTTGAAGATGAAAATAATTTCATAAAAAAAATTATTATATATTGTGCCAACCCTGATTTTTTCTTTGGAAATCTTACAATTTTCAATTGAAAACTGGAAAACTGGAAAAACTCATCAATATGAGTGTCTTATCGTGAACGTAAAGTGCTGAAAAAAATATAAATAATATTCTCCAATTGTTTTGGGGGCCGTAAAAATTCTTCGTTGCTTAATCGGTTAAAAAACGAGCTAGAGCAATTAGCTACCCACTAGTCCTGTCCTGCCCATATCCTTTTTTCCCTACACCATTAACAAAAAGGAAGTAGAGCAACTGAGTAACAGACAGTTCTCGTAGAAAAACTTCTGTGTCGATACCTCCATTAGGAGGCCATATGCTCCACGTTGGGATCGGACATGGTAAAATATACATAAATATATTATCAAATCGCTATCTCTAGAAATGGGAGTGAATTTTAGAAATCACAATTGAAAACTGGAAAAACGATAAAACACCCATCAATATGCGCGCAGAAATTCTTAAAAAAATATAAATATTATTCACCAATTTTTTGGGGCTGTCAAAATTCTTCGGTACTCAGCCGTTTAAAAAACGAGGTTCAGCGAGAACGATTAGCTACACACTAGTCTTGTCCTACCGATATCCTTCTATCCCTACTCTCTTCAAAAAAAAAGGAAATTGAACAACTGAGTAACAAGCAGCTCTCGTAGAAAAACTTCCATTAGGAGACCATATGCTCCACGTTAAGAGGACATGATAAATATATATAAATCGAGTCCCTTTTTTGGATATATTGGTTTCCGAAATTGACACGTAAAAAATGCATTTTCAGCACAATTTAATATATTGACTCCAAGAGTCAAAACATCGCGTAAAAAAAGTAAAAAATTAAGGAAATATTAAAATGGGTTCTTTAAAAATTCTAAGTTTTGTTTATGAAATTTACATATTTTGGCTTGCGGTGCGCCGTGGGTAAGAAAAGGTTGTGGAGCACTGCATGACATCATGTTGTATATATTTAATCATAGGCCAGGGATTGCAGAACCTTTTTACAGGCGCTTGCCAAAAATCCACAAATAATAGATATCGACTTTCCGACGTGCCGAACACCCTTCCAAGCAATTTTTAATACGGATCGATGAAAAAAAGAGTTTCGTGAAAGTGTAATTTACTATAAAAAATATTTTGGAGATGCACGAACATACACTATTACACTAAATTTATAATATTTACGGTGAACGTCAACTGAGCTTGATAGCAAAAAACAAACATAAACTGAAATTATTACAAATGTCAATAATAGTTTTGCAAGTGTAAAAATATATTTGTGTACGTTAAAATTAAATATAAAATAAAGTCCAGATATCTTATGCATAAGTTACCTATTTTAAAAAAATGTGGTGATTGTAATGTGCCAGCAAAATTTTTAAGCGCGCCATTTCTGGCACGCGTGCCCTAGGTTCGCTACGCCAGTCATACGTGGTCAAACAGAACTCATTGTACCCCTTTTTAACTTTTAATTCGGATTCTGCTTGATAAGCAAAATGCGCCAAACTTCTTACATTAAGATATCCGTGATTTTATGTTGACATTAACTTATTCAACCCATTTAGTTCTTCAAGTTTTTTTTTATGAAAAAGCCACTAACGTGACAATGATCGTGACAAAAGCTGCAAACATGAACATTGGGGAATACTACATAGTTAGTTTGAATGATGGCATTGGTTCTTTTAGGATAACTTTTTTCGACGGCTTAGGACGTATATCAAATACCAATACAATAATATATCACAAAAACCCTAAACCATGTAAGAATATACTCATTGATGAAGGTGTCAGTAGGGATTGATTTGTTTCCATTATTTTTAATAATTTCATCAAAGTAAAGACCAACATGTTTACAACATGAATAAAAAGATCAGAAGGTACTAGGGCATCCAATCCTGGACACTTTTTACAATCCCGGGATTTCGGGACTTCTTGTCGCTAAGTGTAATTTCATGTGTTAAAGTGTACATTTAAAAATTAATCGGTGTTCATTATTGTTTCAATTGGATGTATATATGATTAACCTCTAAATTATTTTCGACATTGGAATGGTTTTTTTGTAGTTTTAAAATCAGTCATTTACAAAAAAAGAAAAAAGATTTAAAAAAAAAACTGATCGAAATAATTTTATATTTTAATTTATCTATTGCACTATTATGGTAGGTTTTACCAAATGGTATCCAAAAAGAAGACATGTCCTTCAATTTGACTTTATAGGACTTTTTATCATAGGAATACTAAAAACAAACTAATTTATTTCAGAAGTAGTTGTAGTGTTGGTAGTGAATGAGGTATTCTTGGACCCCTAACAAATACCTATACCTATTGATAAAATTAAATACCTAGGTATGATCTAAGTCGAAAAATACCATACGATTTATTAGATTATATTATAGATATTGAATCCTTGTCATTTGACGGCTATTTTAAAAATACTAAAAATACTAAACAGTGTTTTGAGAGTAAGCGATTTATGCCAGAATCCCTCCCTCTTCCCCTCGCAATATAATCCAGAGGACGTGTCCTTCGCATGACCTTTATATCTTTTCCATATTACTATAAACAGTCAACATACACTCGTTTACGGCAGTGTTCCGCAACCGGTGCGCCGCGAGACGATCCCAGGTGTACCGCGACGCAGTGCATTCAAAATGAGAAAAATTCGAGTAGTTTATATTAAAAGAAAAATAAAGCCATTTGTTTGCTAAGATATTCGATTAAAGTATTATATTTGAATTGATAATGCTCGTGATGAGTGAAACCGGTCCTGATCATTATAAATATGTAGAAGTAGTAAAAATGAATTGCGTTTTATTTTTTTAAATATAATGTCTTTCCACCAAGAATTGACAGTTAACACCTTAAAAGTAAATATTAAATTATTTCAGTATTTAATGGAATAATAACTGTATTAGTATTTGAACCAATAGTGGAACTGCAATGATGCAAAGTAAACTGCGGCGTGTCTCGTGTGTAAAACACAAAAATTCTTCCGTAAAAATTACACATTGCTGTATTAATTGGGAGAAGAATTGATGGCGAGGTGGCGGAATTTCCCAGTGAAATTATTAAAAACAATGAACGAATGTATTAATGAAAATTATCAAATCATGAGAATTAAATATGCATTTTTTTTTTAAAAATGTCAATTGTTTCATCTCTTTGAAAAGGTAAAAGGTTTTAATTGGGTTATATTAATTAAAAATTTAAATTCATCAAATAAACACGAATTAATAAATAGTAAGTTTTGTTTATGAAATTTACATATTTCGGCTTATGGTGTGCCGCGAAATATGAATGAGGGCTTTGGTTTGGGTGAGAAAAGGTTTTGGAGCACTGGTTTACGGGCTGTGGTATATGTTCGTTTTAAATATTGCAGGAATAAACTGTTAAATTTTTTTTATGAGCAGTATTGACGTTTGACTGACTCAAGACTCATGATTTATAACACGAACATAGTCCGAAATATTTTACTGGAAAAATAAATTCCTTGGCCGGGCCCGAATCTGAGTTATCTATCATATTGTCTATGTCAAATATGTGATGTCAAAAAATTTAAATTTATATTATGCGAAAATAAAACCTGACTTTACTTTTCTTCTGCCCCCGGCCCTGTGCGAACGATGTTTCATTGCTAAATTCAACAGGAGTTTAGATGACAACGATTATACATTAATGGACTCAATCGTTGTCAAATAAACTAAAATAGAATATGCAAACTAATTACACTGGCATAGGAAGGGGGACAGTCCACCACGGGTGGTACGCTTAGGGGGCGGCATTTTCGAAAATTAAACGAATATTTTGGCGGTAACAAATAATATTTTTTTGGTTTGTTCACATAATCAATGCAAGTTATATTCCATTCAATACAGTTTATTCTGTATAGTTTGTGACTCGCTGACAAAATATAACTTTTAGAGGCGGCATTTTTGAAAGTATGTAGAAAGTCTTTTTAGTGAAGTTACGAGTGTCAGTTATATCAAGATCATGATGATGTTGATCAGGAAGAATTCAAAATTAACTTACTGTTTAACTTAATGAAACAGATGCGTAGAAGGGTGGGGAAGATTTAACTTTTGTAATTTATTTCCTCGTTATTGTTTCATTAGCTGAGAAAGAAGTATTTCTAAGATGAAATTAATAAAAACAAAATTAAATAACAACAATGAGCAATTTTCAATACCACACCAACTGGCAGATAAAATAGATTTTGATTATGGTTGTATTACGATTTTGCTATGAGCAAAGCGTGGGAAAATAATATAATTAATATCTTGGCTCTTCTTTCAAATAGGTTGTGCACCACTGCTTTAGAGTGACATATTTTCATATCACGAAAGATTATGAGCAAGATGCACTTTTCCACATTTTTTAACGTTATCATGAATATTTGACGTCAGATGTCAAAGTAACATTTTTATTTTCATAGTTGGGAGGTTCTCGTAAAAATATTTTCCAAATATGTCACATTTTCAAATTAATTATTTTGTTTCAATTCAAAATGCTTCAGATTTATAAGAATAGTTTAGTAATTTGATAGTCTCAACATAAATTTTAATTTCTACAAAACTATATTCATAACTTGTCGGACGGCACTGACTCGAGACCTTGTGTACACGGGCAAAATGATACGCGACATTGTTTCCGCCGCATTCTCATTTTGTCCCCTAGTGTAGCCGTGGCTTTAGAACAGCGGTGCACGACCTATTTGAAAGAAGGGTCAGTTTGTCCATTTTTCAATTTTTCATGGGCCGCAGAGGGTAAGTGTTGGAAAATAATAATATATTATATATACTAGACTAACACAATTTTATTCGTTATTACTTGTTATTTTGGGCCCCAACAAATGCCATTTCAGGCCGCATGTTTTATAAAATATTATATACGGAGTGAGAAGTATTCAGCCTATAATATTATATTTAGATAAGAGATGAATATTTGTATGAATCGTGAATATAAAACGATGGTGCTCCTTCGAACGCGTATGGTCCTAGATCTATAATTGTGGTTTTAAAAGTATTATTATCTTCATCACATTTCAGATAGAAAGTGGATATAAAATTAAACTTTTACTGGGCAATAGTTGAACGTGAGTCCAAGATGATCATTAAATTTAGATTGCAGGTAATTTATTGACGATTAGGTCAAATAGATTCAATATTTTATGTTTTTGCGATTGCCGTAATATAATTCGTTATTATAACTTTTGTGAAAAACGTTTTCTTCTTTCGTTAAAAATGAATATATGTATTTTGTATGTAGTAAACAAAGTGATTTCATTATATCTCACGTATATACAGCAAAATAATAAGTATTTTTACATATCAAAAAATTTTAAGTTAAACGCCCGAGTATACCAGCCATTTTTAGAACAAGTATTTTAATATTTATATTAATTATAAATTATTTATAATAAGTATTCCCCTTTGAGCCTAAGCCGTAGCTCGTTGAATTATTTTGGGTGTGATTTCTAATTGCGATATTAATGGGAAAAAAAGCAGAAAAGTGTTTACTAAAACTTAATATTTTATGATTGATACGCGGTTCCAAAACTAACAGGGTGTCTTGCATGAACGAATTTTTTGCGAGCGCGAAGCGGCGCGGCGTCTTAATAATATAATTTTGTGTAAATATGTGATAATTTGAGAAAAAAATATATTAAAAAAATGTGTTGTGGCAACCCTGACTTAATAAAATGGTTTTTAGATGTAAATGATTTAGTCAATTTATGTTGAAAATGAAAATAATTTCATAAAAAAAAATATTATATATTGTGCCAACCCTGATTTTTTTTTTGGAAATCTTACAATTTTCAATTGAAAACTGGAAAACTGGAAAAACTCATCAATATGAGTGTCTTATCGTAAACGTAAAAATTCTTAAAAAAATATAAATTATTTTCCCCAATTTTTTTGGAGGCCTTAAAAATTTCTTCGGTGCTTAACCGGTTAAAAAACGAGGTGCAGCTAGAGAAATTAGTTACCCACTAGTCCTGGCCTACCCATATTCTTTTTTCCCTACACCATTAACAAAAAGGAAGTTGAGCAACTGAGTAACAAGCAGTTCTCGTAGAAAAACTTGTGTTGACATACCTCCATTAGGAGGCCATATGCTCCACTTTGGGAGCGGACATGGTAAAATATACATTAATATATATACACATTCCAATACCGTTCCATTTCATTTAATATTAATAATTTGCAGCTACGTCGGATTTCTAATGTGGTATTTCTTCAATTACCGTTTTTTTACCGTGCCTGATCCTAATGTTGAGCATATGGCCTCTTAATGGAGTTATCTTAACAGAAGTATTTTTTTCTACGAAACTGCTCAGTTGCTCAACCTCTATATTTTCGAAGAGACTAGGGATAGAAAAATGGGGCTGAGGGACTAATGGTTAGCTAACCGCTATATCTATGAGTGGGAGTGAATTTAAGACATCACAATTGAAAACTGGAAAAACGATAAAACACCTATCAATATGCGCGCAGAAATTCTTAAAAAAATATAAATATTTTTCCCCAATTTTTTGGGGCTGTCAAAATTCTTCGGTACTCAGCCGTTTAAAAAACGAGGTTCAGCGAGAACGATTAGTTACACACTAGTCTTGTCCTACCGATATCCTTCTATCCCTACTCTCTTCAAAAAAAGGAAGTTGAACAACTGAGTAACAAGCAGCTCTCGTAGAAAAACTTCTGTTGACATACCTCCATTAGAAGACCATATGCTCCACGTTAACAGGACATGGTAAACATATATAAATCGAGTCCCTTTTTTGGATATATTGGTTTCCGAAATTGACACGTAAAAAATGTATTTTCTGTACAATTTAATATATTGACTCCAAGAATCAAAACATCGCGTAAAAAAAAGGAAGAAAGTAAGGAAATATTGAAATGAGTTCTTTAAAAATTCCAAGTTTTGTTTATGAAATTCACATCTTTTGGCTTGCGGTGCGCCGTGGGTAAGAAAAGGTTGTCGAGCACTGCATGACATCATGTTGTACATATATCATAGGTCAGGGATTGCGAACCTTTTTACAGGCGCGTGCCAAAAATCCACAAATAATAAATATCGACTTTCCGACGTGCCGAGCAGTTTTTGTAAATGATTTAAAGAAGTTACAATTAGTAATTATGCTATACTTAGTTTTTAACTAAAACATAACCCGAAAAACGTGTCATCATTTAACAGAATGCCCGTTAAAATAAAAAAAAATGGTTTATTCACCCTTCCAAGGGTTTTTAATACGGATAAACTAAAAAAGAGTTTCGTGAAAGTGTAATTTACTATAAAAATATTTTGGAGATGCACGAACATACACTATTACACTGCATTTATAATATTTACGGTGAACGTCAACTGCGCTGGATAGCAAAAAACAAACATAAACTGAAATTATTACAAATGTCAATAATAGTGTTGCAAGTGTAAAAATATATTTGTGTACGTAAAAATTAAATATAAAATAAAGTCCAGATATCTTATGCATAAGTTACCAATTTAAAAAAAATGTGGTGATTGTAATGTGCCAGCAAAATTTTTAAGCGCGCCATTTCTGGCACGCGTGCCCTAGGTTAACTAGGTAACAAGCATCTCTCGTAGAAAAACTTCCATTAGGAGACCATATGCTCCACGTTAAGAGGACATGATAAATATATATAAATCGAGTCCCTTTTTTGGATATACTGGTTTCCGCAATTGACACGTAAAAAATGCATTTTCTGCACAATTTAATATATTGAATCCAAGAGTCAAAACATCGCGTAAAAAAAGTAAGAAATTAAGGAAATATTAAAATGGGTTGTTTAAAATTCCAAGTTTTGTTTATGAAATTTACATATTTTGGCTTGCGGTGCGCCGTGGGTAAGAAAAATTTGTCGAGCACTGCATGACATCATCTTGTACAAATATCATATGCCAGGGGTTGCGAACCTTTTTACAGGCGCTTGCCGAAAATCCACAAATAATAGATATCGACTTTCTGACGTGCCGAACACCCTTCAAAGCAATTTTTAATACGGATAAACTAAAAAAGAGTTTCGTGAAAGTGTAATTTACTATAAAAAATATTTTGGAGATGCACGAACATACACTATTACACTGCATTTATAATATTTACGGTGAACGTCAACTGAGCTGGATAGCAAAAAACAAACATAAACTGAAATTATTACAAATGTCAATAATAGTGTTGCAAGTGTAAAAATATATTTGTGTACGTAAAAATTAAATATAAAATAAAGTCCAGATATCTTATGCATAAGTTACCAATTTAAAAAAAATGTGGTGATTGTAATGTGACAGCAAAATTTTTAAGCGCGCCTTTTCTGGCACGCGTGCCCTAGGTTCGCTACGCCAGTCATACGCGGTCAAACAGAACTCATTGTCCCCTATTTATCTTTAATTCGAATTCTGCTTGTTTAGCAAAATGCGCCAAGCTTCTTACATTAAGATATCCGTGATTTTATGTTGACATTAACTTATTAAACCCATTTAGTTCTTCAAGTTTTTTTTATGAAAAAGCCACTAACGTGACAATGATCGTGACAAAAGCTGCCAACAATACCAACATGTTTACAACATGAATAAAAAGATCAGTAGGTACTAGGGCATCCAATCCTGAACACTTTTTACAATCCCGGGATTTCGGGACTTAGAATTTCTCATTCCCGGGACTGCTCGTTAAGGGTAATGTCATGTGTTAAAGTGTACATTTAAAAATTAATCGGTTTTCATTATTGCTTCAATTGGATGTATATATGATTAACCTTTAAATTATTTTTGACATTGGAATGGTTTTGTTGTAGTTTTAAAATTAGTCATTTACAAAAAAAGAAAAAAGATTTAAAAAAAACTGATCAAAATAATTTTATATTTTATTTTATCTAATCTATTGCACTATTTTAGTAGGTTTTACCAAATGGTATCCAAAAAGAATACATGTCCTTCAA
Organism: Himalopsyche phryganea; assembly: GCA_022494535.1. Taxonomy (NCBI): domain Eukaryota; kingdom Metazoa; phylum Arthropoda; class Insecta; order Trichoptera; family Rhyacophilidae; genus Himalopsyche; species Himalopsyche phryganea. The sequence goes on along the minus strand of JAGVSL010000069.1, from coordinate 737,836 downwards.
TTTGACTTTATAGGATTTTTAACATAGGAACACTAAAAACAAACTAATTTATTTCAGAAGTAAATGTAGTGTTGGGAGTAAAATGTAGTGACGGCTATTTTAAAAATACTAAAAATACTAAACAGTGTTTTGGGAGTAAGCGATTTTTGCCAGAAACAGCCCCCCCCGCCCCAATATGATCCAGAGGACGTGTCCTTCGCATGACCTTTATATCTTTTCCATATTACATACAACAGTCAACATACATACAGTGTTCCGCAACCGGTGCGCCGCGAGACGATCGCAGGTGTACCGTGACGCAGTGCATTCAAAATGAGAAAAATGTAGTTTATATTAAAAAAAAAATAAAGCCATTTGTTTGCTAAGATATTCGATTAAATTATTATATTTGAATTGATAATGCTCGTGATGAGTGAAACCGCTCCTGATCATTATAAATATGTAGAAGTAGTAAAAATGAATTGTGTTTTATTTTTTTAAATATAATGTCTTTCCACCAAGAATTGACAGTTAACACCTTAAAAGTAAATATTAAATTATTTCAGTATTTAATGGAATAATAACTGTATTAGTATTTGCACCGATAGTGGAAATGCAATGATGAGAAGTATAATGCGGCTTGTCTCAAAAATTCTTTCGTAGAAATTACACATTGCTGTATTAATTGGGAGAAGAATTGATGGCGAGGTGGCGAAATTTCCCAGTGAAATTATTACTAACAATGAACGAATGTATTAATGCAAATTATCAAATCATTAGAGAATTAAATATTCATTTTTTAAAAAAAAATGTCAATTGTTCCATCACTTTGAAAAGGTAAAGGTTTTAATTGGGTTATATTAATTAATATTTTAAATTCATCAGATAAAAACGAATTAATAAATAGTAAGTTTTGTTTATGAAATTTACATATCTCGGCTTAAGGTGCGCCGTGAAATTTGAATGAGTGCTTTGGTGTGAGTGAGAAAAGGTCGCGGAGCACTGGTTTACGGGCTCTGGTATATGTTCGTTACTGCAGGAATTGTCTGGCGATAAAGATTTGTAGCTTGCGAATGTTTAAAAATAACAAACTACAAAGTTTGTCTCGGCGCCCGAGCGATATCGCGAAAAATAAATTTGAAACCTACCTATATATAAAAGTCGCGAAGTATGTTGTCATATTCACATGATATACTTTGTTATCAATTCTTGTGAGGCAAAGCTCTTTAACAATGGTCAGAAATATAATATATCATGTTGCCAACTTCCTTGGTAACATGCAAGAATGTCTGCAGGGAAAATTAAAAACAATATCGTCTTACATGCCCCTGTGTCAACTTACGGATGTACTATATGAATATATGTTATTCGCATTATTGCGAAGTGAGTCATATTTAAAAGAAACAATAGAATCATTTCATTGTAACAATAATTAATACAGACAAATAATAATCAGTGTACATTTTACGGAGGTGAGTCACGCTATCTCGTTTGTCATTGATATATAATATACCAACATTTCTCCTCCCTCTCTTTCTGGCTCTTCCACAGTTCACACACACTCAAGAATTTATCTTTATCTTTATATTCCCCCTCACCGCCCGCCCCGGTAAAATAACAGCGTCTAACTGAACGATACTGATTATTTTTGTTAATAAATTATTTCTTCGAAACTAAAACGCCGTATTGCATTTCTGAAATTATACCAAACATAAAGGAAAGAAACAATGTATACCTATTACCACTTTGCGTATATATGTGCGAAATCGTCAATGCGTCGCTACATTTTTATTTTTTTTCCGATGTTATTACCATGAACGTCTTAATTATTATTTGTAAATAATCCCTTAATATCATTAAGAACCATTTTATTAATTTCTAAGAATTAAATTTTAACCGTTTTCAGTATTTCTACGTTCTTATTTTTCTTTAAATTCTCTGAAATTCCAAGCAAGCCTCCAAGCAATGGCGTATACAGGAGTTTTGCCGCCCGGGCGGTGCTTGAGTTTACCACTCCCCCACCTCCGCCCATTTATCCTCAAAAATGATCATTTAATATTTAAATAGGTTTGAATTAACTGTGTTTTTTTAAATAGATAGTTTCAAATAGACAATCGAAGATTTAGAATAAATATCTATGACATTATAGATAAAATTCTTACGATACTACGCTACGATTTTATATTGAAATTAAGTTTAGGACTATTTTATATTTTGAAATATTTATTCGTGCACTTGAAAAGTAAATACCGGGTCGTTAGTGACAAAACTTATGGAAGTATAAAAAATTTGAATAATTTAAATTGGATATTGAAGTCACCAACCAACAACTCTCAGTTGATATCTTAAATCAGCGGTTACTAAACAACGGCTCGCGGGCCGTATCTGACCCGCCAAAGATTTTGATAGGACCCATCGAAAATTCCCGATTTATGTATATAAATTATTCATGTAGGAAATATTAATTTTAGAAAATTCTGTGAATTTACAGCTGTTTATTTTAATTTAACAATTGGGATAAGACTATCAGGTAGTGGATCCAAAGTGAAAGAAGTTAGGTATACAATGTATTGTTGCAGAGTACACATTGCTTGATATGTAAGCACACATAAATTATCTAATTGGATTCAACTATGAATGTATTTGACGTCCGGCCCAAGTTTTAAAAAAATCGAATTCGGCCCGTTTCTCAAAAATGTTGGTAACCACTGTCTGAAATTATTGTTTGTCAATTTTGAATAGTCCCAATAGAAAGATCATAAGAATTACGCAATAGGAATTTAATGAACGTTATCCAAGGCTCGAATCTCTCGGCTAGTAACAATGATTCATACACAAATTACTCAAAATCAACTTATATGTACCGTCGGTTTTATTTATAAAACTTGTTGATGGTACGTACTTTTTAAGTCGACGGCCGACATAATATTTTCGTTGAGTTTGATAACAAAGTATTTATAACACCTAACTGTAAAATAACCCCGCAATGATTCATAGAACGCCGGTTTTAATGTTGACGATTCTGTTATTTTATATAGGTAGATACGACGGCGTCCGTGACGCCGTTGGTAGCGTCATTGGCTACGGTTACGGATGTCTCGGATTCAATTACCGGAGTAGACGGCTTTCGTAAATTGATCTTTCAATCTATTTATGAATTTCTGTTCGTAGTCTGAGTGTTCGTGATGTCTAAAATTCTCTCCCAACCATCCGATCTTCATGGGGCGTAGCGAGAGCGATTAGTTAACCACAAGTCCTGTCGTTCTATCCGTACTCTCTTCAAAAAAGGAGAGTTTGAGCAACTAAGTAACATGCAATTCTCATCGCAAAATTATGTAATACCTCCATTAGGAGACCATATGCTCCACGTTGGTAGCTGACATAAAAAAAATACATACGATTCTCCGTGATATCAAAGAAATATTTGCAAAAAATATAAAACGACTTTCCATGACGATTACATTGCGACATCCCTATATCCCTAGATCTGCAGGGGTCAAAATTTTATAAAATTACCCTGCCGAACCCGACATTTTCATGTCCGTCCGAATCTCAATATCACATATCAAATAAGCAAAAATAGATATCGCTTAGCTTACCTATTGAATTATATCATTTACTATTTTAAGTAATTTATATTTTCAAAAAATCAATTAACCACCAAGAAAAGATGTCGGCGTCAAATATTTAGTGAGTGAGAATTAAATTTGTAAGTTTGAAGAACCATGGTCGTACTTGAGAATATTACAGTTGCCCAGATTTATATTTCTCAGCCAGAAAAAAACTCAATCTTTTTCAATATATGTCATTGTTTCCATATTTCCAACGATATTCATAACAGATGTGAAATAAATTATCCAAGTTAAAAAATAGTATCGCCATATGGATGACTCATGACGCGTACATAGTGCAAAATATTGTTATGATAATTATTAAAATATTGCCCACGGGCCGGGCCCGTGCAGACTCAACAGCGCATTGGCGACCGCGCTCACATACTTGAGATTATAGTACCTACCTAGTACCTATAACGTTTATTCTTTTCTTAAATATATGATTTAGAAATCAATATAATATGGCGTTTTAGTTTCGAAGAACAAATTCATAGACAAAAATAATAATTAGTAATTCGTCAATATCAAATCAGTATTAAAATAATTTCAGACCTACATCAATACAGTTCTTAGACTTGGCGGTGTTAATATTGCGTAATTTTCTTTTCCTTTTTTTATAGAGATAAACGATGAAAAACTGTTCATTGAGTGACTTGAATGCCGGAAGACCTAGAAACGCGAAACCCGGGCCGTCGGTGGTAAACTTATGGAAGTGTATAAAATTTGAAGTACATATAACTTAAAATCATTAATTTTATTAATGAGATTTCATATTTTATATATATTTGCATATACATAAATAGAAATTCGACGTGCGGTGGATGTATCTCTGTCTCTGTCACACAACCTCCCATGTATGTATAAACGAGGTAAAATAAATTAATAAAAAAAAACTCACGTTCGAGAGGTATGCCGTAGAATTCTTCTTCTTCAATCGCCACCAAGCTCAGGAAATGCTGAGGAGTCGTATGCATTCTTGATGGCACCATTTTTCAGCTAAGATTATTAAAAAAAATATCAATGTAATAGCGTTCTATGTAAAAAATGGTTTTTTAACAGACATTCAAGAATATCATGAAATTTTGTCAACTGTTCGAAATTCAAAAACTTTCCAATCTAAAAATGTCAATTTTTCGACACCATCTCGATCCTCGTTTTACGCGGTCGACGCTCTTCGAAAAAACGACAGTGTAAAAAAATAGTTTAGTTTCCTTTATACACCAGAAGACACAAAATAATTTAAATTATACTTAGAACTATTATATCTCCAAAACAGTTTTTCATGATTTACTCAAAAATCTGAAAACCTTCGGGAGCGTGGTTGGCGCTTCAACGACACAATTATTCTATTAAATATTATATTTGCATCTAGGATCGCATATTCCCTCATTAGCATTATAACTTATGAAGGAAATATCTATATAACTTTAAAAGAAACATAATGTATTGGACTTACATGATCTTTGAGGACACTTAGTTGAGCCGTGTGCACTGTACTTGATCCAGACGCCGAATGGGAAGATTATTAACTGAGAGTCTCTAAGCTGTGCATTATGATATTTATGGCTAATGGTAGTCGTCACTAGTGTTGTACTCGTTCTTTTGAAAGTTCAATAATTAAAAATTTATATTTTTAAAATATAAGACAATTAATGCCGTTAACATGTGTGTAAATGAATATTATTTTTATTAAGAAATATTCCCAATTTATTAATACAATATTTAAACCAATTTATGTAAGTAATATTATTACCTATGGTAATTCTGATGATTACAAAGAAGTCAAATTTATATATATAAGTCGTTTTGAAGTACATATTTACCTATCTTCACATATATGTGCCAACACAATAATTAAATTGTGTAGGTAATAACATTATTCATAAGCACAAAAAATAATATTTTTCAAATACAAAAGAAATAACCATATAAATTAGATTTATGTGATCATATACTAAATATGTTTTGGTTTCTAGCAATTTTCTTTAACTTATTCACTTCAATCAATAATTAAAAAATCAGAAAATCACACAAGAAGAAAAAGAGAGTATTCGTTACTATTTGTATCCGCACCTTTCGTAATCAATTTCATTGGAAAGGATGGAGGGAGTGGACAACTTTTCAGTGATATCTACTAATTAAAAGAAAAAATCCTAAATGATATGTTTACAAAAATTCGTGTAATAAATTGAAAAAAACGTAAGTCAAGTTTTTTTTCAAATTTGTAAGGCATTGTTTATATTACTATTCCACTTACATTCTACTGTATTGGATGTGGCGTCCTCAAATAATGGCGTATTATTTTTCTGCAATAAATTAATGCATCTCAAATACAACGTAATGTTTAATTCTTAAATCAATATTCAAAATAGTCAAAAGGAAAAGCTTTACTTACCTATTAGTATTATAAAAAAAAAATCCTACTTTTCTTTAACACAATATGTGGTTTTAATGTATGCTAGGCATATTGTTTTATTGACTCGTTGTTCTTTTTAAAAAATCTAACTAATTTTTGCAACATTGCATCTGATAATTCGAGTTGATCTGTGCATTTGAATACCTGAAACCCGTGAGTTTCCATTTGGTATTGATATTAAAATTATGAGAGCTATTTGGTGGTACAAATATATACGTAACGCCACGAATGTTTTAAACTTTATACTTTTAAATTATGGATAATTTTTCGATCTACTACTTCCACATTTTTATTATGATCAGGACCAGTTTTGCTCATCACGAGTATTATCAACTGATGACATATTAATCTTAACAAACCGATTTATATAAAATTGAGTGTTAATAATTATTTAAAAACCGATCCTGATGACTATAAAAAAATTGGAAATAATACAACACAAATTGTGTTTTATGATGTAATTATACCGGAAAAAAATGCGAAATGCTTAATTTTAATCCATTATTGATTATTTGTGTCACATGTTATATATTGGTTGTTATGACTTTAACAAAGTTTGCGCTGTTATGCCTACCAGCTTAAATTAGTTGTGAAGCCAGATGGATTCCGCTGTTAAGGAAAATGGATCCATATGATCGGTGTCCATTCATCTGACAGTGATCTTCAATTTCAGATTCCAGTTTGACTTTTTCTATAAACAACAGAAGGCACTAAAAGAGATCTACAGATCCATTAAAATGTGCTTGCGGTTTGCTGTGCTCAAAAATACGTAGCTGTAATATGTAGTCATGTCCTGTGATCCCTTTGGGAGCAGTATCGGGCAACTAATACATGATTAGGCACATAAATATTCCCTTATAAAAAAATCGGAAAAGGTTTATGAAAAGGTTATTGATAATTTGTATTTTGTAATACCTATGATGATTTTATATAAATTAATATTTTTTGGACTTTTCATTGATCGTACTAATTTGAAAAAAGAGTTGACTGTCAACACTTTAAAAATCTTAATCTATTTGGATGAGCTTATATAATAATTATGCATACATCAATATAATTCGTTGAATAGGTTTGTAACTAGAATTTAATATGAATCTAATTTCTCGTTTAAATAAGCGATTATCCATCATTGGCATGGACGCACACAGTGAGGCGTCCAGTAGTTCCTGACTTCCCTTAGGACATGAAAATATTTAAAAAATTTTCTCCATCACTTCCATCATCGTATATCTACTTGTTCATGACTTGAAGCGGTAACCGTTCTATTGTATAAGCTTTCCCAAGCACGGTCAAACTATTGTGTTTTTGTTAAGTTTTCATTGATTTTTGGTGCTGAAATCGTGGGTGACTCGTTTCCGCGAATACTGTTTATTTGACAATGTTACCAAACCTTTCCGTGAACAGCGAAGGGTTTTATGTGTACAGTAAACTTATAATCGGTATCTTAATCAGGGGTGAAACTTATGGTAGGAAATATAAAAGAAGCTTTAATGTAGATTGCTGTGAGATTATGTGATAGACAATATTCAATAACACTGAAAAAATGTTGCCTGCGCATCAATTTGTTTTTGTTTTCCCATAAATTACAATTTGAAAATTCTATTAAAACTTTCAGCTTATCTTTCACATGTAACGGGTTTTTCTCATTTAAGAGTACTTTGGATACTGAATTTAAAAAAAAAACCTCATGTTGGCTGGAACGCACTTTTAAAAAATCCTGTGTGTGCCCCTGGTCACTGGTCACCTCCATGTATTGTAACTACCGAATATTTTTCTGCGTATAAGTAGGAATAATCAGTGGATATGTATTAAAATGTAACTATTCTTTGTCGCTATCGAGTCTTTTTAAATGTCCATCCAAAGTATACGATAATTTCTTAATGTACATAAAATGTTTCAAATCTAGATTAAATTAATCTGGCCGTCTTCATAAACCTAAAATGTATATATAAATATAATAACAAACTAGATAAATCATCCTTTTTATATTAAATTATTGAATAACTTGATGAAGTGACAGTTAAAAAAATATCGTTACTTTCAATACCACAAACTTAGGGTATGCGGTATGCTGTTCCTGTATCGACACTCCAACGTGCAAAGCTTGTGTGTGACTCATAAAAAACTTTTTTAAAAACCGTTTGGAAGCTTATTTTTTTTCTTTCAAAACTCGCCAATATTAGATGCATATATTTTGACATATTGCAAGTACTAATACAAAATCATGTGAGTATTTTAAATTCTCAAGAAAACTTTCAAAAAATTAACTAGGTACCCACATTTTTACACTTATCTGTAAAGTCGTAGTTTTCGGAGTCATAGACATTACGATCTCTTCTTTCTGATAAAATAAATAATTGATAAGCTAAAAATTCTCTAAAACCATCTCCGAGGGATTTCGAGCCGATAGGTAACTCAGTAACATCATCAATTTTACAGGGGTGGGCTTAAGCTACCTCAAACAAGTTTCTCCAAATGCTTGCATGATACGATACAGTCTCATGCCTCTTATTTTTTCATGTAAGCTATTTTAGGGGTATCTCCATTGATTCAGAATAATCCCTTCGAATATCATCACATTACCCTTTCTGAAGTCATTTCGAGTGATTGTATGATTTTAACCAGGCTTCATAGTAATTAGTTAGTTAGAAAACTCCATAAGATATCCATATTACATACATAGTTAACCAGTACTCTTCTTTGTTGGAGCATGTAAACCCTAAAATACTCAATTTCACTCCATCCTCAGTCAATCCACACATTTTATAGTGATCTCTTTCAGTTGATTCTGGTCCTTGATGAACATTATACCTAAGGAATCACATACAATATTGTAAAATAGTTCTGTACGATGGCATTAAGCCATGATAGCTATAAACCAAATCCTATAATTCTTGTACAACTAAATGCCAATTCATAATAGAGCCTTGTCATTATATTCATCTCTTACAGTAATAAAGAATTGGCTACATATCGCATTCAAAAAATTCTTAGCATCCGCCTCCAACACGTCCCAAGCCCATTGTTAATATTTTGTTCCTCATTATGTAATATCCAGGCTCCCACACCATACAAAAGATGGAAATTACTAATTCTCAACTAGGGCTTCCAAGATGGTTTCATCCAAAATATTTGAGGCTATAGAAGCCTGGCCTTCAGCCAAGTGGTCATCATCGTTCTCGTTCAACGGTTCAAAACCTAGTACAGACAGATACATAAATTGATTTTTCAATTGATCGGCTGATTACTGCAAGCTGCTTGGAACATTTATATTGCCCCTTACCAGGCTTGAAAAATATAAAATGAATTTTAAAAACAAATGTTCATCTATTTCATGAATCTTCTTAAGTTACTTTATTTATCCTCTTGATTGTTTGATATGTATTTTTATTTTTTTTAATATAATGCCTTTCCACCAAGAAGTGATAGTTTACACTTTCAAAAAATTCAAACATGTTTGAATTAATATTGATATAACCTACGCAACAAAATAAACAAGGGAGTTCCATTAAAATTAACCTGCAGGAAAATTTCGCAAACCCAGGCGTCGAGACATAGTCTGGTATCGTCAATATTGGACATTTATCAGTGTTTTCAAAATCCAAGAAGCGGGGGATGAGTTTCTTATTTACATAGCATTAGAGTCAAATTATATATTGGGTTGATGCAAAAGTTTTTATTTATTTTTCAAGAGGTATGTTTTGTTAAGTCCAAGACAAAAACAAGAGCTATTTTTGCATAAATTAGTGACAGGGGACAAAAAATGGGTAGTGTACAAGAAAGTTATAAGAAGAAAACATTTCACCACATTCGGAAAAGTCTCATTAACATCACATCAAATAAAGGTAATGCTTTGTATCTGGTGAGATGAAAAGACATTGTCTGCTCTTGGAACACAACCAGACAATGACAGCAAAGCGCTATTGTGATCAGTTGACAAAATTGAATACAGCACTTCACAAGAACAAACTTGAATTAGTAAATAGGAAACAGGTAAGGTTTCACCACAACGATGCACGACTACATGTGACAATGATAGCATTAAGAGAACTAAATTGGGATGTAATCGAGCATCCATCCGGAACTTGCTCTATCCGATTTTCACTTATTCAGATTGTTACAAAATAGTTTAAATAAAAAAAAAACATACCTCAATAGAGGATGTCAAAACATCCCTATAGTTGCTTTTTGCATCCAAGTATCTTGGTTTTTATAATAACGGAATAAATAAACTTATGGAAAGATGAGCAACTGTTATAGTATACAATGGAAGATATTATATTATAATTAATTGAAACAATAAAACGTTCCAAAAATCTTTTTTTTCTAAAAAAAGGTAGGTATGTACATAAAAACTTTTGCATTAAACTAACATTGTGTAAAAATTAGTATAAGAAAATTGTGAAATCAAACATATATGGTAGTATTAATGTGTCACTCAATGATGTACTGATTTTTTCATCACATTTTGAATAGTTTTTAATAAATAAACCATGTTCTACACATCTATTCTAGATTTTTTCACAATGTCCTGCTCCCAATATGGTGCATATAGACTCCTAATGGAGTTATCTCAACAGAAGTTTTTCGAAAGAGAACTGCTTGTTAATCAGTTACTCAACCCCTTTTTTTCGAAGAGAGAAGGGATAGAAGAATAGGAGTAGGACAGGACTAGTGGCTAACTAACGCTCTCGCTACGCCCCTTTTTTAGGATCAGATGGGTGGGAGGGAATTTAAGACATCACAAACATCCATGCTTACGAACAGAAATCCATAAATTGATTTAAAAATTAATTTATGAAACTGTCCGTAGCGGGATTTGAAACCGAGTCATCCGTAACCGAAGCCAACGACGTTGACCGCTGCATCACAGTCACTATTCTATAATATATATATATTTAAATATTGTAAATGGCAGTTGTTATTATTTTAAGTCATACCAATCAATTTTCAAAACATGCTTTTATTTTCGACAATGTTGTCTAAAATATCTGGTACTGTTATCTCAGACAAAAACAATAAATCTCGGTAAGTGCCTACAAAGTTGATCAAACTCTTGCAGATGTCATCTCTTCGACCATATTCGCTCCCCATGTGGAGCATATGACCACCACACGGCGCCTCCATGATTCCGTCACCCGCCAATCGCTTTGCTTCCTCCCATGACATGCCAGAGTCCCTCAGCTACGCCGGGTACATCCTATGGATAGTAACCGATGGTATTCCTGGACACCGTAATCCCACCAGTCGGAAGAAGAGGCAAACAGGATCGAGGCTCTCCGGAGGCATCCAGCCAGTTCCTGATGTGACTGTGGCGCTGCCTGGTCCATTCTATAATCTCCGAGTTCCTTACAAATGATATTGTCTACGTCGTGACCAATTACATTTTTTACACAACGAAACAAAGTTCAATGAAACGTGAGATATCGATGCGTAAATCTTTTTAAAATATTTAAAATAATTATAATGATACACACATAAAACATAATACATATTGCATGTCATCTTTGTACATCGTTCATTATAAATTTTAAATGATTCAAATCAGGTCTGTCCAGCCCGCGGCCCAAGACAGTCAGTAATGTGGCCCAAAACAAAACCCTTTTTGGCAGAATTTGTGTGCAACTTTTTTTATGAATGAAGAATACAAAAAGTAAAATGTTTGAAGTGCACCTCGATAATTTACTGAGAATTACATTTACTTGTATCGAACGAGACATTAATGCGATGGTATCATAAAAACAAGGTGAAATATCCCATTAATATAGTCCTCCTTCCTTAAATTTTGCAATAAAATAATCATGTTAAAATAGACAAACTTTAATTATGTTATGTATTAAATGTCTCGTTGAGTTGCTAAACACGCTCCTGGCGATTTTTCAATAAAATAAGCTGAATGTACGTATGTGCTCTATCACGTAGGCATTTGATCATTGTGACGCTCGTAGTTGAGATCCTATATGCCTCCAGTAAGTTTCGCAAGGATTGTTTGAATAGTCGGTGCGTAGATCCACAATCTGGTCTACATTTGTCTTACTGTCTAAGTGTTTTAAGCCAGGCAGTCCCATCAATAAAGATGTTGTCGGAAATTCATTTTTGTTGTCTATTCTTATTGATTTCTAGAACATCATGAGTAGACAACGAAATTGCATGTTTGATGTTGGATCGATTCAACAATGTCGCCATCTGGAGTTTGCGGTCATATAGATAGTCGATTTTCTATCTTGCCCTACATGTATCTGCGAAAATATTACAAATCCTCTTGTATGACCCCATTTATCGATATTATAACTCTTGTGATTAAGAATTACAATATGTAGTCATAATGCATGTATGTATATATCGACACTATCTGAAAAACACTAGACATGTCTAATTCGACTTTGAAGTTTCTCAAATGTGTGAATTGTTATACTTTTTTCATTTAGTTTATTTGCGCGACACTGTTTTTAAGTAAAAGTGTAAATTTATAAAAATAAGTTCATTTTTCCATACGGAACATTTTGGTGTAACTAACTCCATGTCATTTTTTCGATTTAGTGCTTTCTTCCAGAACAGCGACGATATTTGTATATTATTTATAAATAAATAACCACTTAATGTACATGAAATTTAGTATAGTATGACAATATTAGGTATTTTTATCAGATTGATTATGAGGTTATTTGGGTTTTGGTTATGGATTTCTTTTGAATACACGATGCTTAACCGCGCTGTCAAAATATTCAAAACAATACGACCATAGATATTATGGCTGTAGAAGTGTAAAAGATAACATTGCTCTCAAAATTTGAGTAGGTACAGAAATAAAAATTTAGTTTTTGCCATTAAAATAAATTATACTTTAATGGGCGATTGTATTCCATATTACAAATCTTGTCGTTTTTTATTTACTTCACTAATAACTGAATGTTTTTTTATAAATAATTTTAGTGGCAGTCATCAAAAAGAAATACTTTGTTCGGTTAAATAAATTTTACTGTCTTTTATCCAAACAACACAATTACGTCTCGTATTTGTAACATTGTTACATATTTTTAATGTATTATAACTGTAAAAATATTATATCTAAGTACTTCATTGCTAAAGATTTTAAAATTATACATTGATTAAGCTTGTTATAAATTTCAAAATAGCGATTGTTATGATCGAAACCCATGAAAGAGACGATTTTACAGTACTGAAAGATAGCTTATTGTATTTTACTATTTTTCTACAAGCCTCGTGCATAAATATTGGTTACCTATCTACCTATTGTGTATTATCCGATCAACAGAATATATCAATCATTCATTTTAATATTGTTTGACGACACTACAGCATATAAATGAAATATAGTTACAAAAAATCTTATTGCTATCTTCATTCATTATCGTATAATTCTTCGATTTACTTTTTCTTCACATACGTCTACACTCGTCTTCCGACGGCTACCATAGACAATACAATAACACTACTTGTACACCACTGCTTCGTCTGACATCTAAGTTGTTCAATTTTCAAACCGATCGAATTATTTCTAACGAATTTCTTCAGTAATGGCACCGAAATTGAAATTTATTGAAGGCAAGTGGTCTATCTTTTGATTTAAAATATTATTATCTTAATTATTTAATCGTTTTTATGTCTTAAAATTTTATTATTTCCTTGCTACAGGAGAGAAGGTGTTGTGTTTCCACGGACCCCTAATTTATGCAGCAAAATGCCTTAAAATTTCCACGACGAAAGAAAAACAAACCAAATATCTCATCCACTACGCCGGTTGGAACAAGAAGTAGGTTGTCTTGTTTGCTAAATTCATGTTTTATACTTAAGTTTGACATTTTGTTTTGGTTTACAAAAACACACCCTCAACATTTGATATCAATTGCTCAAGTAATTTTTGAATTCACTAGTTCGCATAGGGGATAAAAAAATCTATTATATATTAGTTACAATTATTATATTAATATTATATTAATATTATAAAGTTGTTGTCATTGGCTATCATTTTTGATGTGCAGTGTATTTAAGTACTCCATTCAATATTATCTGACCTACCGGCCAGTCTTGCTCTGATATGATTAAGCACGGTCGTTAATTAATTTGTATTCATTCTTTTATCTGAATAATACAATGTTATCGTCATACAATAAGTTGACATGAAGAAATAGCCTACAAAAAATTAAAGGCATTTAGTTTAAGGGCTAAAAGATACATACTATCAATATATTACAATACAAAGAGCGATTTCTTATTTTGTTTTTTATTATAATGTAACATTCCTTGTATTAAATTTGAATCATTCAAATTTTGTACACTTCATACAGTTTCGTCACTAACAACCTGAGTGTCGCCTTTCGGCATCTTCAGATGTTCAATTGCATGGATGAACTCAAACTGAATCAATGAATCAGTCTGTTGAATGTCTGAAGTTGTTGAGAGGCAAAACCTGTGTCGTTAATGACGAAACTTATGAAAGTGTACAAAATTTGAATGACTTAAATTTGATATTAAAAATTCTATCAAGCACTCTCAGTAAAAATATCTAAAATTTTTCCTTGAATTAACTCCTTTGATTTGGTATCCTTATATTATTAAAGTAAAACTCTTGTGTTCACCAAAACTTTTTGTATTCTCAATTTAGTTTTAATTTTGAATGTTTGATTTACGAGATGTAGATTAAATATGGAACTTTCCGGTAAAATTGTGTAATTTGTATGTAATGTACTGCAAATTTGTTTTCGTTGTATCATAGTCATTCTCAGGGTTTTTTTTCAAGGGCAGTGGAACGGTGTTCCGGCACTTTTTTCACGATATTTTTAATGTTTCAAAAGAAATTAGACGAACCAATGTTCGCACTTATATAATTACAATATATATATAATTTGTCAAAATTAATTTTAGATTTGAAATGTCTAAAATAAAAAACAAATGTTTAATTTTTTATGCGCTTCGTGTCATAAATGCTGCTTTAAATTTTATTTAGATGATATTTAAATATAATTTCCTTGAGTAAAAAGTTTGATCAGAATTGAGTTCCGTCACCTTTTTTTTAAAAAAAACATTGCCCTGGTCATTCCGCTAATGATTAATAGTAAGGAATATCTAATGGCTTAATTTATATTAAATACTATTGACTGGGGGAGATTGATGGTTCACATTTGAATTGAATTATCAATTTACACTGCTGATCTAGCATGACATGCTGTAAAGTGTTCTGACTATGTGAGTCATTTAGTCATTCAAATATTCTTTCATTACTAGATGAATTTTTGGTATTAACGCTATCCCTCAGAAATTTGATCGGCGTGCTGATCATTTCGTCACTATTTTACAAGAATTACTGGAAACTGCTGCGAACCATTGGATATACCTGATATAAAGCAAATTCATTCCACTTATGTTGACAAGTGGTACAGATCACACAAAAAAATCGAATATGCATAAATTTAGTTTTAAATGTTAACTTAATTATTACATAACTAGTAAATTTTGTCTGGCATGTAGAAAAGTGGTTGCAACATCCACGGGTTTAAGCCTCAGTACTGAAATTTTCGTAAATTATTTTTTCAATCAATTTATGGATTTGTGTTTGGAAGGCATGGATGTTTGTGATGTGTAACTATTGGTTTTACCCTAGCCACATCCTTCTTTCCTGACTTAAAAATTAGAGGTTGAGCGACTGAGTGACAGACAGTTCTCATTGAACAACTTTTGTTGAGAACTCTGTCTTCATTAGGAGTCCATATGCTCCACATTAGAATAGCCCGATTATTAATGGTAAAAAATTAAATTTGAATAGGTTCTAACTTAAATTACATCTATTTTGCAATTGATCAGTGATTATGTATTCTGATTTCTGGAATATGCCTGTTTTGTTTATTGTGCATAACTCCAGTTTATATCCTTTTTAATATTATTTGAATAGGCAAAAGATTGATTGAAATGTGATGTAGATTAAGTTTGTTGTACATGCTAAATTTGTTGAGTTAGCGCTTAACCTTTCTGTGAAGTAACTGGAACTCAACTCAACTCAATTACTGGCCGCTCTGTATTATTATAATGATTCTGGTTGTCACAGTGTTTGTTTGTTTGTATTAAAGGGGTCAAAGTTAATTCTTTGCATACTATCCTTGATAAAACATAGATATACACTATATTTTGTTTTTCTTTAAAACTTATAAATATTATCCTAATGATGTTTCATTTTATGTATTAAAATGTGTTTTACTTTGTGTGTGATTGCGAATGTGAAATATTATCAAATAATATTGTTATTTTCTTGCTAGCGAGTGAGAAATAAATTATTAAAGTGTTTGCGACACTTGTTTTATTACTTCTTTGCATTGCAATTTTTTGTCTAGTTCTTCTAAAACTTTGGAGTTATTGCAAAACAACTCTTTTAATCCTATTTTTATTTAGCTGTGATTGTCTTTATGAAATTCAATATTTGCGCTTGCGTCTTTCCAACACTATCGTATTCCTTCTTATTCCTTTATCAGCCACTTTCAATATACTGTTGTATGAAGGTGTGCATTAGGTGTTTTCACTCCTCCTGTTCCTTTATTTTGTATCGCGATAATCTGTTGCCGAACATAGTCATTTAATTTTTACAGTTGGAGATTTAAAAACGAAAAATTTTTACTAGCAAGTGATATAACGAGGTAAGAAAAAAAAGCACCATAAATTAAAATCAAAACACAATGACATAGCATCCTGATAGTAATAGCCCGTTTCATATTTCACATACCAGTAATTCATCCAGTATTTCATATTTTGATAAAAAAAATATGGATTTGTGTTATATAATTTAAATTAACGATTGAAGGTGCTTGATAGAATTTCAATATAAAATTTGAATCATTAAAATTTGTACACTTTCATAAGTTTTGTCTCTAACAACCCAGGTACACGGATGAACTTAAATTGACAGTTAGTAAGTAAACTGATAATGGTTAATTCTTCTGTTTGTTTATGTAATTATTTTCTCACTTAAAATTGGACATCATTAACACGTTGAATCCTGATTACATGCCTAGCGCATAATGTTAACATCACATCGGTATTAGAATTAATTCAGATCACCATCAATATAGTTCCTAGACTTAGTGATAATATTTTTCTTAATTCTTATATATAAATGATATTATCTGCTTACTAATTGCCAGTTCGAGTCTATCTGTGCATTTCAATGCATGAAGATGCCAAACGGCGAATCTCGAGTCGTTGGTGACAAAACTTATGGAGGTGTACAAAATTTGAACTATTAAATTATTAGTATCACAAAAATTTTAATTGAAAAAAATCTGAAATGATTTCACTTATCTAATGAACATTTTCACCTAATTTATGATTTTAATTAATTTTCGCCTAAGATGAAACTACAAAGCAGGAAGAAAAAAAATCTGTCCAAATTTGGATAGTAAAATTTTCAATTTATATCCTTTCCCATTCTGTCCACCTATATCTTAAAAAAAATATTGGGCGATTGTGAAAACCAGTGTATGAAAGCACTTGTGATTATAGTATATTTTAATCATTGGTTTTAACATTTGTGTGAATTTCTCAAATTCAATAATTTTCCTTTCTATTCAAATTTGCCTCACATTTTTGTGGTGTTATCCTGAACTAGAGGTCTGCGCAGGACCGGGCTTGACCCACGGGCCTTTACTGGGCCCGGTTCGGGTGTATAAACACAGTTCAGATACGGCCTCGTGCCGGGCCCGGGTAAGGAATTCAATTTTCAGTAAAATATTTCAGACTGTATTCGGGTCATGAGTCAGCCATACGGCAATAATATTCATAACTTAAATAATTTTTTTCACGTGTTATAATAACATTAAAACAATAACATATTTGTTTGAAAAGTATAAATGAATTTCTTTATTGAAAAAATTTAAAAAAATTTAGGTCCATGCAGACCTCTATCCTGAATTTTACTCCTATAGCAGCATTCTGGAAATAACTGGTTTGATTGAATGGAAATAAAGTCACAGTTCAATAAATGAATTCCAAGTTATGTTACTGAATAGTCACTGAAGGAATTATCATAGCAACCAGTGTCTGAAAAGTAGTTTCATTATTAAACTGGTGCTTTGGAATTAAATAATAGATGAAAGTGCATTTGGAGGAGGCCATGAATATCAGTAATGATGGTCATAATTTAAACTTATTTGTTCCATGGCATGTAATCAACATCTGTATCAAATTTCTTAAACATTATCATACTTCTTTTCTGGTGCTACAGTCTGGGATAAACTTTGGCCACCTCAATTCTCCTCCACTCTGCCTTATCCTCCGTCTTCCTACGCCAATCGCTCATCTCCAGCACTCGTAAGTTCTGTGACACTCGTCTATTCAGCAGAATTGCAGTCTACCAACGCTCGGTTTTCCTTCAAGAGTAGGTCACTAAATGTGAGACATTTTTGACAATATCTGGCTCACTATAGTCACTATTAAACTAATGGTTATGCCGATCTCACCAAATGAAATCCTCGCAGGTAGAGCCGAAAATCTTTCGCTCAAACATTTGTTGCCTCTGAGAGTCCTTAGAGCTGAGCGTCCAGGCCTCTGACCCATACACCAGAACTGGTCTTATGAGTGTTTCGTAGAGGCAAACTTTTTTGTTTCGTGATAAGTAGGAGGATTTGATTTGCTTATGCAGATTATGTAAGCATGTGTTGCTGCTTACACTGTTCTAGATGTTTTTCATATTGACTTTAAACACAATGATGTCAGTTGCCGCTTGTTGTAAGGCTATAAATGCTTCGTAAACATCACTCATTGAACGGTTGATGATATCAATGTCATCTGTGTATGTCAGATTATCATTATCATACAGTTAATGTTATGATATATTATAATATATGGTTTTTTTCAGCAATTTATGACGTAAAAAAGCACGTGCAATCATTTAAACCTTCAAAATTTTGTAGATCATATACACTTGAGAAGAAGTATCTAAAACATTTTTTAAAGTCATGAACTTCAATTGAATGTGACGTTCTAAACCTCATTGTTGTGGACATTTTGAACTTACTACAGTCTTTATTTTTAGTTGGGATGAGTGGGTTGCTGAAACTTGTGTTTTGAAATACAACGAAGCAAATTGTCAAAAACAAAAAGAAGTCCTCAAAGCGCATAACCTATCAGTCAAAACTAAGAAAGGTTAGTATATTTATATTATCTGTTCCACTGGATATAGTTCAACTTTATTTACATCAGAGGGTAAAGTAGCATTGTAAGTTAGCATACTGTTTTCGGGTCTGTATGTCCTTAGAATTTTGAGTGGTGTAATTAATCGACAAAGCACCAGAATTATTGCACATTTCTTCAAATCACTGTATCGCCGGATGTAATCAGTTATAAATTAATTTGCACCCTGTTTCAAAAAAATATATACTGCACTGTAGTCAGGAACTGAAATAAATGTGAAATACATTGAATACAAAATTGAACACTCATTCTGTCCAAATCTTCATTTAATGTCGAAGTATGTAGTAATAAGTGTACTATTGGTCAGCAACATAAATTAGAAGTTTTTTGAACCAACAGATTGCAAAAGAATCAAACTAATAAAAGTAGAGGTAGATTTTTTAGAAATAAAGCTCCAGGTATATTTGTTGATGTGATCATTTGGAAATTTTCAGTATATTAATGGAGGAGTAAGTTGTGGTACGCTGGGAAATAACAAAATCAGTCCTATTTGCACTAAAAGCACTTCTACAAACTCCCCCTGAAATAATTTAACTCAAGAAAAGCGGATATGAAAAATAGACTACAAACTCAAAATATTACGTTATCGAGTGATATGTATAAATCAGAATTATATAATTTACGATGGTTTAGAATCAAGGCCCACGCTATAAATAAAAACTTTACAATAATTCAGATTTCTTACAATAGAGTTAATCAGAAGATACTTCTCAGAGATGCGAAACTATTAGTGGTAAATTATTTGAATATTAAAATATAATTTTTTTTATATTGACAGGTTCATTGAAGAAGAAAGTTGATGCTGATGATATTGCGTCACTGAACAAACTCATCGATCAGGCATCCACTTCCAAAGAGAAAGACAAGGAAGACAAACAGACTGATGTCAAGAGTGTGTGCATGGAGCATGAGGATAATGTTCCGTCAACGTCGAACACTCAACCTGCCCTATCTTTATCTCAAGAGAGTTCCGACTCTCAGACCTCAAGAAGTTCGGAAGGGTCAAGGTGAGTTTTGAACACAGTAGACAGATATGCAGTGGAGTCTCAATCTTTAGTTTTCTCACATAATATATTGTTCATTTAGTCAATACCCGAAAAATTATTGCATTAGTTGTTTCTCCATAATTCCTCTTAAGATTCATCCCATATTGATTTTTTATAATTTTACCCAGTATGATGTATTTTTTTTATCGTTTTTGTGAAATATTGTGCTGACTAATTATCATTAGAAATTGTACAAGTCAATGGACAAAATAAAAGGTGATAAGACAGAAGAGGAACCTCCACCAATACCTTCATCTTCTGAAGTTACAATTATTCACACACCATCAGTGATGAAGACAAAGTTGATATTTATAATGTAGAAAAATTATCATTTAGTTTCGGAAATAAAAAAATATAATCTTCTGTTGAGGATTGAGTTTATTTTATTTTTTTCTTCCTTTTTCCCCACAGATCATTTGACGCATTTTGCAAATATATTATATAATAGACATTTTCATTCAACTAGTGAGCATTTTCAACTGATCTTTTATAATTATTGCTAATCATGTTTCTTAACCCTTTGAGTAGTATTATTGCACACATTTTTTGTTGTCAATTATCATTTGTCAAACTCGTAATTTTTGTCAAATTATCATTATTCATGGAAAAGTGAATTTTTTTATGTAATTATAATGATTAGGTGTATACAACATATTTTACAAACTTATTCCATAAAAATAACTTATCACTCAAATAATACACGCTAGTTTCAAAGACTGGAGTAATAAAAGGTTAACCCTTTCCCCCCCGGTAAAATTTGATTTGTATTGTGTCGAACAGGCCCGCTTATTAAGTATACAATGATTTCTTCACTTTTAAATTCCATGTGAGCATATTTAAAACTACAATGGATATACTATATTTTACAATTTTCTTTTACAGGAGAAAATCACCCCGCAAAGAGACACCTATTGACTTTGTAATGGAGCCTATCATCAGGACAGATGTCATCATTATCTTACCCGAGGAACTGAAGAATCATTTAGTAACTGACTGGCACTGTATTAACAATAGCAAAAAAATGCCAATTCTCCCTGCTACACTCACCACTTTACAAGTCCTAGACCATTATATCGCGCATGAGAAAACAAAGTCCCTTAGCAAACAACAAGAATCCCTTCTAACCGATTTCATAGAAGGAATCAGAGAATACTTTGATTCAACTTTGTCAAGCTGTCTTTTGTACGAGTCAGAGCGATTGCAGTATTCAGAATTTCATTCCCAAAATCCCGACCTGCTTCCCTCAAATGTATACGGCTCCATCCATTTGTTGAGGCTATTTGTTAAGATTGGAAGGATGCTGTCATACAGCAATCTTCAGGGGGAAGATCTAGAATCTATCAAAAAACATATTTCCAATTTATTAGGACACTTCTCAGAAAAATTTTCACAATTCTATAACCCTGATAGTTATTATTATGACAGTCTAGTTAAACAAGAATGAATGCCTATATGATAATTATACATACTTTTTATTTGCTTTGATTCTATTTGAAACCTCAACCACTATACCTAAAAAAGCAAACATTTGTAGCTAAAGAATTCTTTAATATGTAAGAGTTCTCTGTAATACTAGCTCTACTACACGGCTGCGCTCGGATTTTATTTGCATAGTAAAGCTAGTTAATTCATTGCTCAGGAAGGAAAGGACTTAGTGAGTTAAAAATAGTCAAATTCATCCCAGTTTCCGGTTTGTTGAGTTCAATAAACTGTGTTAATTTCATGACGCCACAACTCACCATTTGTGGGTTTTCGTGTGACAGAAAGATACAAGTGTTTTATAGTTTAAGATTTATTGTGTTCAAGATATAAAGTTGTATTTGGTTTATTTAATAAGCCTTCTACATATTACAATATATAGCTTGGTCCTTTCCTGTCCACACACTTTGTTTTGTAAGATGTGTGCTTTTAATAATGATGGTGAGGTTTCGATTATTTTATTTTAGTGTATAATGATTAGCCAAAATGCGCCAGAACTGTTAAGCATCTCAAAACGATTTAGCACTTAAGAACTAATTTGGGGTAAAAATAATTTATGTACTATATTTAGTTAATATATTTCACTTTGTTGGGGATTTATCCACGCATTGTGATTGTGATTCACACATCCGTCAATTTTATATTTTCAACCTCTTTGTTATTCTCTATTTTTGAATGCATTTATTCGACAAAATTTTTATATAGTATGTGGACTGGTTTCGCTCAATTAATTAGCATTTTCAACTGATAGAATACAGTCAAACAGAGCTATGTATTCAAAATTATTATATTACAGATTGTCCTCGACTTACGATCGAGATACGTTCCTGAATAGTAAATGTAAATCGAATTCCATACAGTATATTAAAATTAAATATTGTTCGGTTCAGGTCAGTTTTAGAGGCGACACTTTCATTTGGAAATAAAGCAGCTGCAACCAAAAATGGTACGGATACGTTTTAACACAGAGCACGCATTTCAAATCTTATATTGCAGCTGTCAAACAACAATCACAATATTATCGCAAGTTGACCCACCGATCATCTGTTTTTAATAAATAAAACACAATAAAACGTTATGAACACAATTTTATTATTTGCTTTGTAATAATAGTGGTTGGAATAAAGTATGGCTGCAAGAATTGCATCGAAAATTGAAATTTGCTTTATAATGCGAGTGGATAAAATGAGCTTATGCCTGCGAGAGTTGCGTTTGAATTCCTTTCTGATTAGAAGATTGTTTACTTCAGGAATAAATAAATTCAAAAACCAGTCTTTGAAAATAAATTGCTTCATCAACCCTTTTCTGTTTGACTGGTAATGTAATATTAACATATCAGTGTAAATTCCTTTGAAGGCTATTGGGTGTTTTGAGTGATGGATCATTAATGGTTTCAATTTCTACCCAGCAATATTTCCACCCGATAAAAGTATAATATGACGCTTAAACGCCCTAAATCCTGGCATACTTTTTGCTTATTTATTAATGTAAGTACGCTGAGGCATTTTCTTCCAATAGAGCGCGGTTTCGTTAACATTCAATTTTTGTTCCATTACGTCATATTTTTCTTTTCTAATCAACTTATCAAATATTTCGATATAATCTACGGCAGTCTTGTTATTGGCACTAGTTGCCTCTACTTATTTTTTTATATATTTTGATACTTAACCCGTTTTTAAATCTAGCAAGTTATACATTGCTCGTAGATGTCATGTTCCTTTGATTTCTGGTTTTTAAAAAGGATTTGCGCTTTTGTTTTTGTTGTCGCGAAGCTTAGAGGGATTCATTTTTTCATCAAATTTTCCATTCAAATCACTAATAGTTGCTCCATTTTATAGATGGGTACAAGTTTTTCTTGTTATTATTGTAGATGTTATAGATGTTGTTCCATTAACTGGTTCACTAATTCTTACTTTATTCTTCAAAATTGTAGAGATCGTTGAATTTGACTTGATTTTCATTGAAGTCTTCCACTTTTTTACCATTCTCATATCGTTGAATTAGTTTAAGTCTCGTTTCTAAGTCTATTGCACTTCTCTTTTTTTATAACCTGTATTCCGCGAAATATATAAATTTAGTTTATTTATTTAGATATGGTTTACCAGACATTATGAGTATGATTTATTACTTATTCACTTCAAAAATAAAACGTACAGTACATAATGTGAATATTAATATAAATAAATATCCAAATTTGAAAATGCTGTTACTGACCTTTCTTTCAGTATGCATCAACTGTTGGCAATGGTTCTCCATGATGCAATATAAAAAAAAATGTTTTTTTTAAATTCTGGTTGTAAGTGCATATCGTCGTAAGTCAAGGACTACCTGTACAAAACAAAGATTCATAAACCAATTGCTTTGTGATTATAATAATATTATATTGATCAACAATTGAAATTTTAACAACCTCTTACAAGTTAATTCTGGCAATAATATTAGTAGGGAAATATATGAGAGGAAAAATAAAAACCATTAGAGTAATTTTGGATAGATATTCCTGCTTCATTGTACTTGCATAATCCATTAGTTGAAAATGCTCACTTGCTCAGAGAAATTGGTCAAAATGCTTTTAGAATATGTAGAAAACATTAATTTTCTTACAAAATTAAGTCTTTCTACAAATAATTGACAGTTAACACCGTTTAAATTATTAACTTGGCGGTGTTTCTTAAAATTCTTTGGATTTATTTGCAAGGCAAATTGGATAGTATACAATACCATTATTATGCAGATACAACCTTTAAGCCAAAATAACAACATTTTCAGTGGAGTATGTTTTTGAAATATGAACCAGTGAAAAATTAACGGTGATTAGATTTTAATGTTCATTGTGATAGCTAGATAAAGTTAATGACTTTAAAACATTTCCCAGAATGATAGTGTAGATATTTAATTACATATATATATATAACTTGTGATATAGCTACCATTACTTAATTTATTATTGCATAGTTTTTTTCAATACAGGTATACCCTTACTTAAATTCGAAAACATCAATCTTATAAATAATTTTCTTTTCCATCATGTTTTCTTTTTGTGATCTGTACCTGAAACAATTTGTATATTTGTTAGTTGTAATTAAAAATATTTCATCTCATTTAGATAGATTATCAATGTAAAAAAATCGGATGGCGTACTGATGCAATTAGAAGGAATAACTAGTATATCATTTTTTCTATCAGTACATATATATAATTCTAAGCTCGGGTATACCTGTGAGTTTATGGCGCTTCTGCATTATATCATATATGGCTGAAGCAAGTAGCTACATCTCAAGTGTGTCAAAAAGATTTAAGCTCTTTCTAGTTATTGCTTAATTTTGTTTGCGCGTGCCAATGTATATGTCATTCATCAGTATGCAATTGTCACTACAGTGTTTACTGTTCTAATAAAGGGACCTAAGAGTTTTACTTGTTCTCTTACAAATTAGTAATTTATAATTTTTATTTGCATTTGTCTGTTGTCTATCATATCATCGGCATTCAGGCAAAGTATGTAACCCAAAGCGTAAAGTTATGTTCTTTCAGATGCAAATCATCATGGTACATTTGTTGGTAAAATGTTGTTTAAATCTGAATTATTTATTTTTCACTGAATGAATGACTGGAGCCTCCTTCAAAACCTATCAGATGTATTAACACATCTCTGGCGGGAAACGAGAATTACAGTCCGCCAATCGTCGTTTGCGGAAGACTGTAATTACAATTACCAAAAAAATTACTGCTTATTATATTGCGATATTTATGGTTTACACTAATATATGCTGAATTTTTGTTGAAAATTTATCATACGAGTATAAATCGGAACTGTCCCCACATATATGTGTGTTCAGGTCGAAATCGAAACCACATGTCAAAACATATGATCTCGTTCTAAGTTCTTCGAACGCTTTTAGTTTACCTACGTGACCACTCTCTTCGACTTTCGAAAGATTTTCCACTACATAAATTAGAAAAAAATCGTCACAAGCCAAGCCGTAAAATATCCAACCCGAAAGTGTCATGTTTGTCGTGCACATAAAAACGCGAGGAAACAAGATACATTTGTGACTTTTGTAAAGTTCCGCTTCATAAAGGGGAGTGTTTTTCACCTTACCACTCTTTAGTAAAATATTGATTTTTACAACGTACTATTAATGTGTATACTTTTAGTTTATATTTAAAACTATTAAGTGCGCGTGAGAAACTAATTCATAAGAACATCATAATAATAGTGTTTATATTTCTTATCTTTTTATCGGAAAGATTTTACATATGTTTTAATGGCTCGCAAACAATTCGTGACGGCATATATCGCGAATAATTACGCAAGCAGATACGCCCGCGTTGCTCATTAACTTACGCTCAATTGGCGCCACCAGAGATATGTTAATTAGCATCGTAAAGTAAAACCTACCCTAAAAAATTTTTTCTAAAGTCATGTCAAGCAGATAAAACGTTTAAAACATTAAAATCTGTTTTTTCTTTCATCTCTAAATTTTTAAATTGCAATCTCTCAAAATGGTGGTTTTTAGGTTGGTGACTTTTGCCCAGACTGCAGACTCAGTTCCCTTTTTACATGTACGTTCAATGCAAAAAAAGACAATAAAATTTTTTTTTTGAAAAATTTGCTATTACTATGAAGATCTTAATACTTGATAGATTACAAACAAAATAATTAAATCTGATGTTTTAAATGTGCATACACCATCTGATTAAAAACTCATGCTAAATATAATAGATATTCTATATTTTGTTCCTTTAGAGATCACGCAAGTTGTTGATTAAATTCTATCGGGACTTCATTGACTCTGATTGAATGCTAATTTCAATTTGGTGTCTATTTAAGTTACTCTGTTCCTTTCCAATGTCGAATTTATGGCACCTATTACAAAAAAGCATATTTAATTTACGCAGATTGACGTTTTAAATTTCAATGTTTTAAATATGTATATATGGCTGAATAATTTACAAAAATAGAGATGAGAAGATTTAAATAAAAAAAACAAATGCAATGCTATATTAGTTAAAGTATTACTGTCATTTAAATTTCTATAGTTGTCGGGCAATGTGTGTCTAAGTATGACCCAACATCATCGCTGGGCAAGTATAGTCGATGATTTTTCGGGTACACGGGAAGTGAACTAAATCAATAATGGCTGATATTTGTCGCTTAGCTGAAAGCTGTCCCTTTTTCCACAGTGTATGAAACTCTGATTTATCGTTCCCGAAATACACGTTCTCGCGCTATTTGAGTGCAATTTCTGCAGTTTATTTGAAGTAAATTTAATATCGGCTTTTACGTTTTTATTTCTGGCAATTTGCGTCTAAAATATTCAAAATTCACTTAATGACATACATTTTAAGATGAATTATGATATTATAGTTTTTCCACTAGCTGTGTTACTAAATGCGACAGTGTTTCGATTCTTTAACCACTTGAATCCCAAGCGGACACCGGTGTCCATGAAATTTCAAAAATTCAGAACAAGGTATTCCAATAGAATTTTATTTGGATTATGGTGAATATACATAGTGACATCTATGTAGATGTAATATAAATTTTAAAAAATATGAAATTCCTGTGTACCCAAAAAGAATAATAATCGCAAGCGTGTCGCATAGCTGCGACAAGGGCTGCCACATGGAACACATTATCACCTTAATTTATGACCGCGGTCTCAAATTCATTGGGGTGACGACCGAACTTAATATATTTTTTACATTGATTCCAAGAACTCGGATTTTTCTTTCAATTGACACTAGATGCATTTGTTAGTTTGTTTCGAAACTTATCGTTTTATTAGGATTATAATATAATGGAACATTGCATTTTTCTCTAATTACTTACTACACATATACCTAGGGTTTTTATGTTCGAATGAAGATGTAATAAAATATAATAATAACTACAAGAATTGACATCGAGAATATGTCCGATGTCTGTCGATGCGGATAAACGAGTTGACAAATAACGAACAGAGATGCACATATCGAGCAGAGCATGTAGGGAATATATTTATCCCGACAAAATGACGTAATATCAATATCATCCAATCATGCTGCCGGGAAGTATGGATAATACGGACCAACACGTGGTAGCATACGGCAATAGTGTCGGGCCAGTCAGACATTTTGTGGCAATAGTGCCACGTGTCACTTGGTTATACATGTTCAGCAGCATAATATAATAATAGCAAAATATCAGAAATACAATGTAATGATAAATTCTTGCCATTTATTTAAGATAGTAGTGTAATTTATTTGAATTCTATTTGGTCAACATTTTATCATGTCAATTTATTCTGTGTGAAAAAAAAACTTATAAATGGTAACCTTTTCGTGGGTGCCGTATATACTTCTAAACATTCCCAATGATTAAATTGTGAAGAGAAAATATGTCGAATTTTCTCCTTGACATTTTAATTTTATTATCATTATAAATTTTCTATCTGTGACTTAACTAAAGTTCTCTTTCAAGTATGCGTCTTCTTTTAGATTGCCATATTTTTATATATTATACAGTGGAACCCCGATCTACCGTTCTCGCATAAATCGTTTTCCTGCATGGATCGTTCATTTTTTATTGTCCCGCCAAACATCCATAAGAACAATGTTAAATAATCCTGCATTAACTGTTCCCCAATTTATCGATTTCTTCGAACTATCGTCTAAATATTATGGTCCCGTCACAAATATTATCCCGGTTTACCGTTGTTGTTGAATATTTCTGATTTCGTTCATAAGCACAAAACATCTGGGACTAGCACCGTCAACTTTGAAAACAATTGTTTCTAGGAAGAGTGGCATTCGCAAAACAATCGAAAAGTGCGGCAAGTCTGCGAATAAAAGAATGTCCACTAAGGAGTCTACTTTTACTGAGCTTGATGAGATTCTTCACACGTACCAGCAGGTGTAAGCTGAAAACATACCTATTGATGGATCCATAGTTAGAGAAAAATCTTTGCAAATAGCCAAAAAAGGGATTACAAATTTCTCTGCATTGAATGGATAGATTAATAGGTTCAAAGATCGGCATTGTCTTGTTTGTAAAAAAAACTTCTTTTTTTATTTGAAGCTTTCCTGCATCTATCGTTTATTTTTTAGGGTCCCTTGAAGAATGATGTATCGGGGTTTCACTGTACATTGGCTAACATCCATTAAGGTTATTACCTCGGTCCTGTATACTAGTGCTCATCAATCACATACATACTCTTTATGCATGCGGAGTGTTACATCTTACTGAAGTTATGCTACCATTACAAGCTTGTTCCTTTTGCCACAATTTAGACACTGATATTCTTTAAATTTTACGTTGTAAATTCAACGATGAGCATTTAAATTTTCACAAGCTCTAGAGGTGCCATATTATGCTTGTGTGTGTATTTGGAAATTTTATTTTAATTCTTAATCTGTTATTTATTGTTAGATCTAAATTTTGTGCAGTAGTTGATTATCGTATGTATTTTTATTTGCTTACATTGCTTATACAAAGCATGCACATTCGTGAAATTCAAGTCTGCATTTAAGGGCGAGATAAATGCTAAAGCTTCTGTAATATGCAAAGAATTTAATAATTCCTCTTTGAAAATTCTTTAGCTAGAAATGTCTAATGAAAGCAATAAATAAAGAGATAAGTTTCAGTTTAATAGCAGTTCAAATTGCAATGTCATTCCTGCTCGACATAAGATTTGTATGAGTTAATTAATTGTCTCAGGGACCTTAATATTTTTTTTTACCTTAAGTTGATCATATACCAGTGTTCTTTAGTATTGTGTTCTTGTGTCTTTTGTGATTTTATAATATTTAAAAAATGTACTTTTCTTTTATTTGTTTATTGATATACATTAGTACAAGTTATGTTTATTTGCATATGCATTCTTAGTGTGATAATTGAACCTAAATTATCAAAAACATTTGTTAATAAAGATATTTGAAGATAAGTTATGAACTTTCTTATTCTTATAAAAATTCTCACCCTTGGGAGCATTAAGGTTTGAGAAGATATTTGGAAATAAGATGCTCTACAAATATCATATATCATTCTGTTTCCAATATTATATTATCAAAAATAAGTTTAAATATATATCAAATTATAAATTCTATTCTATTTGATAAAAAAAAACTAGTTTATTGCCTTCTTTTTGGTGATGAAATTGTCGAATTTCTTTTATAAAGTAATAATTTAAGGTGACATTGATAAGCAATCTGGTGAAATTTTTCAGACTTGTTAACTATTGATTTTAATATAAATGATGCTCATCGTGTCTTTTGTGAAGGTGCTTGACATATTCTCAATTGTTTCATTTGAATTATGTGTAATTTTCTTATCCATTGAGAATGATTACTCAACTAGATGACGATTTTTGATCTTTAATAACAAATTGTGGAGGACATGTTTCAGTATATGAGATGAAATATAGGGTGAATCAATAAATTCATGAGTGGGTGATTATGATTTTAAAATAAATTACCTCTATTCAATCAGGTTTCTTTACAAGAATTGCCAAAGAATAAGAACTAAGTGGAAAAAAAGTTATATTGTATCAATCAAATTTTAGCATAGTATGATTTAATGTTTTAAAACTTGACAAGCATCATGTTATATCATAAAAATAGTTTACTTCGCTATGATACTTTGCTGTGTTAATAAAAATTTTGTTCGTCAAAGTGAAGTCACATGTTGGACAAAAGCAACAATTCTGCTCGCCTTATACTTCTTAGACCGTGACTCAAAGGCATGTGAGCTGGTATACCCCTCGTGGTCTTCCTTATATGTGAATCAACCTACAGTCATCTAACAGTGATCTACAAACCAGTATTATAAATGTAGCTCCTGGTGGTTTCATTTATATGCATCATCCTCCAGCCATCTGACAGTGATTTTCAAGTCCAGTTATAAGTTTCAGGTTATAGTTTCCAGTTTGATTATCGAATATATTGATTGTCCAGTACATTACTCAGACGTCTCCAAATAATCCATATTGTGATAATGGGAAAACCAATATTCAAATATTATTGATTTGTACCGATGTTTTATACATTTTATAAACAGGTATACTTTCCGAGAATAGTCAGTAGGATATTCAGAAATATCTTTGTACTGACCCAAAAATATCAACATTTTGTTTAATTCCTTAGAAGGTTATCTGCCCTTTTTGTTGGAATTTTTGAGTTATCTGAATATTGAATCAGATAGAGCGCAAAATTTTACATGTAACCATATATTTTTTTGGAGTTGTCTGACAAATGAATCAGAGGATTGATATGTGAATAGCTGTACGAGGTGACGTTCCAGTACCAGGTAGCTAGTATATTTTTAAATTAAAGATACTATAATAATTTACAAATTCATCATTCAAATTGAAACAATAAACAATTTTTAATAGTATTTTATTGGATGCTATTGTCTTTCCACCATGACAGCGAGAGTGGTGAAGAAGTACGAAAGTATTCCAGGGGTCATAGTAGGCAGTTTCAGCAAATAAATATATATTACTGTTTAGTCCCCTGAATATAAAAAAATATTTTTAAGATTTCTTCACAAATCACAATTATTCTTATTGATCGTACAAGCGTTTTCATTTTCTGAGAATTTAAGAAACAGTAGAAATAAAAAAATACGTCACTGCTTAAGAATGCCACTGGTACCCTATCTACCTTTTATAGAAGATGGTTTGTGGAATAGATTGGGAATCAACTTAATCAACTGAGACATCTTCAAAATTGCAGTTAGCTATATTTTATCAATAACATGTTCCTAAAAAAATCATGTACCAATTTTTCACATCACTTGTTTTTTGATACCTAGGCTTAGAGACATCTGTTTAGATATGACAGAGGCTTAGCCAATTATTTTTTCAAGTGGTGAATCAAGTGTGTCCAGTACGGAAGTAAATCTTTGCATTACTGAGACAATATTGTAGAGATTGAAATGTTATTACATGACATTTTATTTTAACAAATTTTTAAGTGAACTTTACGGTAAAACTATGTTCAAAACCCACAACTTAGACTTTTTTGTGCCTCACATCTGAGCAATATAATCAACTTATTAAACAAGGAAAATGATAGAGTATTATTTTAAACACAAAAATTATAAAAAACGAAAGCGATAACTTTTTTTGTAAAAAATTGACTTGATTATTACAGTTTATAATATTGCCCTGAATCGATGGAAGAAACCAATGACAGTTTTTCTCGTTACTAGAATGATGTTGCTCTATCAAAATCTGAACCTTTTGTCTCACCTTAACAAAAACTATTCCATTCAAATTGTCTCAAAGTTCTAACGTCACAATGCTACAAGGGGTTAAATATTGTATAGCTAAAATTAACATTTTTTTTCGAGATGGGGAATTTTTTCTAATTACTTTTTTATGCCTATATCCAACCCATGATTTTTTGACTAAGATATAATTTTAGCAGAGGTACGATATGACAAAATCGTAAGTAGTTTTACACCAGTGCTTTGCGTACTCTTACGATGAAATAATTTATCTTAATTTGGCCAGTATACACTAATTTTTTTCAGTTTACTGTATAAGTTCTATCATACTCATATAATTTAAAGCACTAAATATTGGTAATGATTTTTTCACAATCAAAGTTACTTACGTGGATTTTCAAGAATTTCATCTTCTTCGGGTATCATTTCTAGCGTCATTACTGAAAAACGAAAAAAGATGGAATTAATTAAGCCATGTATAGCAAAGAAGTGCGTGGTAAGTCAGATATAACTACTTCGGCTACCATATCTCGTATTGATCTTTGAAAAGCGTACAGAATTTACCAGGCATTCACATTAGTCTTGTCTGCGTATGAAATGTCTTGAACAATTTCCACATAATTGAACAAAATATGGAAATTGTTGATAGAACAAAAATTACCTTAACCGTTAAGGTGCCAACGAGCGCCATCGCGCTCGTGCGCGTAATTTTCAAAAGTGCAGCGAGCGCTATAGCGCTCGCAAAATCAGTTGCTATTTGGCGTGCTGTGAGCGAGGACGTTCACACGCATCGACAATTTTTAATCTTTCTACGTGTTACATAAAGTTCAAATTATAATATTATCAGTGATTATAATATAAAAAGGATTTGTGAAAAGATTTTTATTAACCCAAAATGTCGGAATACGAAAATAGTTCAAGTTGTATAGAAAGTGACAGTGGAAGTGATGTTGTGGTA
Source organism: Himalopsyche phryganea (assembly GCA_022494535.1). Lineage (NCBI taxonomy): Eukaryota > Metazoa > Arthropoda > Insecta > Trichoptera > Rhyacophilidae > Himalopsyche > Himalopsyche phryganea. Next base: position 704,937 of record JAGVSL010000069.1, on the reverse strand, counting down.
CGCTCACGCCGCGTAATGCAAATTTTGAGTGACAGTGATAATAGTGACAATAACAATTATTTTGCTGATGCAGAGAATGAATCGGACTTCGAAAATGACGATGTGACCTTGACCCAATTCACACGCCTACCACCGGATACACAATACAACAAACAAACTCCGCACGTATTTTGCGAACTTCCAGGACCAAAACATATCCCATCGGGTGACACAAAACCTATTGATTTCTTCAATTTGTTTTTTACGGCAGCCCTTATAAAAACAATGGTCGTTGAAACTAACCGTTACGCCGCACAGTTTTTGCAAGATCATCCAAATTTGAAACCTCATTCTCGTGCAAAATTGTGGAAGCCAGTCACCATCCCAGAAATGAGACGATTTATTGCCGTTATACTGGAAATGGGCATCACAAAGAGGCCAACTATTTTTTCTTATTGGACGAAAGATTCAAGATGTATTCCATGGTTTGGAAGAATGTTTCCACGGAACAGATTTCAGTTACTCTTGAAATTTTTATTATGGTTCACAATATATATTTCCAAATTTTTATTTGTGTTTTATTTCCCTTGTACAAGTCTTTATAAAGGAAACACCGAAAAAATTATTAGAATTGGACAATTTTTGGAAGAGATAGAGTTTTTTCTAAAACAAAGGCAAATGACATAAAAACGAAGATTTCTTTGGCATTTTTAAGTATATATGAATAAAAGATATTGGCACTAAAACGGTTAAAATTAGAGTTTACAAGAACGTAAGCTCATAAAACTACCAAGTTACAAAACTCAAAAGTGCTCTAGTGAAAAGTTACAAAATTTCTGTTAAAACAATTAAGTACTTGGCTTACGATATCAAATTAATCCGTTCACTTGAATGCCTGAAAATACCGAAAGAAAAAACTTAGGTCGTGACTTGGAAGATTACGAAATTTGATATTAAAATTGCATCAAACACCGTCAGTCGATATCTAAAATTAAACAACTGTAATATTCGTAAGCACGACCATGATTCTTCAATCTTAAAAATTGAATTTTCACTTACTAAATATTTGACGCCGACATCTTTTCTTGGTGATCGATTGATTATCTGAAAATATAAATTACTTAAAATAAATAATGATATTTTGCAATAGGTAAGCTAAACAATACAGTGGAACCCTGATCTACCGTCCTCGCGTAAAACGTTTTCCTGCATGTATCGTTCATTTTTTATAGTCCCGCCAAACACCCATAAGAACAATGTTAAATAATTCCGCATTAACCGTTCCTCGATTTATCGATTTCCTCGATCTATTCTCTAAATATTATGGTCCCGTCACAAATATTATCCCTAGAATTGTTTATGATCATGGCCATAATGTTTCGTATTATGACTGCACCTGCGTTGACATCTGGGACTAGCACCATCAACTCTGAACAAGATTGTTTCTAAGAAGAGTGACATTCGCAAACAATCGAAAAGTGTGGCAAGTCAGCGAATAAAAGAATGTTCGCTAAGAAGTCTACTTTTATTGAGCTTGATGAGATTCTTCACACGTGATACCAGCAGGTGTGAGCTGAAAACATATCTACTGATGAATCCATAGATAGAGAAAAAACTTTGCAAATAGCCAAAAAATGGATCACAAAGTTCTTTGCATTGAACGGATGGATCAATAGGTTCAAAGATTGGCATTTTCTTGTTTGTGAAAACATTTTTTATTTGAAGCTTTGCCGCATCATCGTTTCCACATTTATCCTTTATTTTGTAGGATTACAAAAGACGAAACTATGTGAAACAACATATTCATTCCTTAAAATTCTTTCATAACATATAACCTCCAAATTCAAAATCATATTTTTTTGCTTAGTGAAGTATTTAGTCCTTTATGTACAATTTAAAATATCTATTTAGTAAACCAAACACTGTTTGACAGTGTGTTTGTTAAAACTAATTTCATGTTTATTAATAACAGGTGGAGAACCAACATTATGCTAGCTTGTATGTAATTGTACAATGTCCCTACATGTCCAGTTCAACTATTTCAAGACAAACAAAATGACAAACAATGAAGTCTGAATGATGTGTTGCTTCATTCTATTTGGTGATTTATTTTGCATAGGTAGCTCAACAACGAAACTGTATCTGCAAAGTTGTATTTTCATAAAATATTGATTTTGTTTGTATATGTTACGTTGAATGTGTGAAATTGTTTATTACATGAAATAGGCAAAATTTTGCCAATTTGTGAAAACTGCAAGCCCATTGCCTCACTCATGAACTAGACAAATTATCTGCTGAGTGCCGAGATGATAGGTTATCTAAGCGAAATATCTAAATGTTGAGCACTCCAAACCAGCAATGGCACATCATAATATTATAAAATGTTAAAATAAAAAATAATATAAAATTCGCGTCATGTTATAAAATATAATATGTTTTATAACAAATTATACTTTAATTTATTCATTTATAGTGTTTAAAAACGAACATTTAATTAATTAATTATTTTAACTGCATTGATTTTGATTATTGTGTATATTTCTTCAAAAATTAAATTTTAATAGTTTCTCTTGTAAAGTGTGCAAGGGGTAAAACTGCTTAGAAGAAACATTGTTCACAGAGAATCATTACTTAACAGATGATAAAATGGCGTCAATGAGAACCTACAAGTGATTATAAGAAACTAGTTTTGTTAATTTATTTGTAGTGACTTACCCGGCTTCTTCAAAACCGGCTCATCAGTATAAGTTCGTTCTGGAAAAAATAAATTGTTTTAAGTCAAATATAATACATTGATTGAATTGGCATTTACTCGGTAGGACTCTAGTATAATAAGGTAATAATAATAGTATTCAATTTTATCAGATTGTTGATTTCGACTTCACGCCATCATCAGAACTATGTTTAAACTTGATTTAGCTTAGCTATATACACTTTTTTAGAAGAGATAGACAATATTATATCATCCCACTTATTCCAACATCATAACTTTTATTTGAAATTAAAATATTTAATGTAGTAATTGTTTTTTTGAGTTGTTCTAGGAAAAAGAACGTACATGGTATTTTTTTTTTTGTTTATCATGTCCGCTCCCAACGTGGAGCTTATGGCCTCCTAATGGAGGTATCTCAACCGAAGTTTTCAATGATAACTGCTTGTTACTTAGTTTCTCAGCCCTCTCTTTTTTCGAAGAGAGTAGGGATAGGATAGGGCTAGGACAGGACTAGTGGTTAGCTAATTGCTCTCGCTACGCCCCTTGAGGATCGGATGGTTGGGAGGGAGTTTTAGACATCACAAATAATCATGACCATGCACAAAAATCGATTGAAAGATCAAGTTATGAAAGTGTCCGCACCGGGATTTTAACCCAAAACATCCGTAACCGTAGCCAACTACGCCACATAGCCGACATTATTAATTAATCATAGTCAGTATTATTAATTAATCGTTAGAGAAAGTTCATTGAAATTTTATTGATTCTTGTAATGATTTAAGTATGTGTGATGAATAATAAGGAAGCAATTTCTTCGATTAAATATTATCTATTATAAAACAATAATAAATGGCATCTCCATGAAGCTATAATACTTTATCACTCAATATTGTTTATGAAATAGAGCGAAGAAAGATAAATGAATTATAAAATTTTGTTCACTTACTCTTTGCGGACTTGGACTTAACTGGCAACTCCTTTTTTTCATTTGTGTCGTCACCTGAGTCAGAGAATAAAATTTCAATTAATATGCATATAGGTGGGCAAAGGCAATCATGATTCTGAATATTAAATTAAAACGTCATCAGAGAAAAGATTTACCCTTATTCTTTAATTCCTATAAACCTTAAAACTGCTAAATTGAATTGTGGATCCAGAGCACATTAAAACGATTGATAAATTAATATTTCAGGTGGTACAACTTTTGGTGATTGGAAAAGAAAAAAAAACAAGATCAATGAAGAGAACAGAATTAATAAATCTTCCTGTAAATTATTATAGCCAGGAAGAAGCATGGATGGATAGTAGGATCTTTCAAGGTTTGCTAAAAACTAAATGGTTCCAGAAAGAAAGTGAGAAAGACAGAAAGCAGCGCTGTTATTAGGTACGCTTCTTCTTATCTTAATGAAATCATATTGAAAACAGTTGACAGCCTTATGCTTGTAAATTGTTTACCACCTAATATTTGATCTTTAATTCAATTCATGGATCTAGTGGTTGACTGCAGTGGTCTTCTTAAAACCCTTTGCAACGGTCACCCTTAATATGCACTCAAGTGCCCACAAGTTCCGAGTTGCCAAACTATGAAATAGACAATTCCATAACTTGTCAAAAGTAATTCATTCTTCTTTTTTTGTTCAAATTAAGAAAAGATCTACATAGTGGAGGTTTTGTTTCTATCCTAATGTTGAAAATCAATCACTAAAATACTAATATAGCTTAGGAATCAATGGTACTGAGTGAATGTCAAATAAATACGTGCCATATGTATATCTTTAAATCGTTTAACAAATGTCCTTGCAGATATCTTAAATTTTTTTATCTGGAATCTTATAACAATATGAATTGGGTACCTTGATTATGAATACTTTTACTGAAACATTAACTAATTCTAGATAATTTGTAATTACTCAAAATCATTGAATCATCGAATTGAGACATTTTTGGAAACTTCCAATTCCATTACTATTACATAACTTCAATGCTAGGTGTTAAAAAACATTATTATGTAAGTTAAAATAAAAATCTTATCACACAAATCGAGTAGTTTTATAAAAGTGATAATATTTATTAGAAATGGATAATTTTTTTACCATATTAAACCAGTTTCAATATAATATTTATTTATGACCAACACACCTTGGGTTCACTGGAATTATTGATGCAGAAAATTATTTTTTAGATGGGCGATTTTCTATAATAACTTGTCAACAAACATAAATTCATTACATACATTCATCTGTGTATTGAGTAAGGAATGGCACTTACAGGTTTTGACGTCATGATCCGGTGAACTTGATGATGAACCTTTTGCATCCATTTTATTGACATTCAGTTTGTTAGGCTTAGGTAAGTAAATATGATAGCTGGTGAGTTGAATGATGGCTGGAACATAGAAAGTGAAAGAGAAAAATTATCTATAGAAATCAAATGAAGACTACAGTAAGTGACATTCCTAAGTGTACATTGTTAAATAATAAATAGTGTTTGTCACTGTCCTAATATCCTTCCCTTTCTGCCACAGGCGATTGAATAATGTTGTTAAGTATACTTAAGAAATGCTAAATATACTGCATATGGAGGTGGCTGGACATGGTGATTGCAATAATATATTTGGCTGACTTACAATTGTCCTCGAAGAAATTTAATACTTCAATGTTTGTAAATTCAATGTGGAAAGTGAATATGGTGAGCAAAAAGACGTATTTTCAAACATTGCACTCCTTCAAATACTGGTTTCGGAGTCTTTACACTACAAATTGAAAGTGGATATGCTGAACGTATAAGAATCTATTGAGTTAACTGAAATATGATTGTCTTTTCATACCATGAATATTCATGTACCGCTCAAAATTAGATATTATATCATATGAACAAATTATTTAGTAATACAATTAACTCTATAGTATCACTATAATATATTATATAGCACTACAGTTTCATGATTGTAAGATAGCACAATGATGTCTTATTCCAAATGATTTAGTATTCATATTTTTGACAGGCACAAATTTTATGACAGATTATTGTTACATTTGATGTTGGGTAAAACGGGAATTAAAATCATTATTTTAATATTTCAATTGATAGAGATGTCAAGTATTAAATGTTTAAATATATCAAATTCACTAACAGTAAGTGATAACTAATCATTTATAATCCATCACATGCACTTTTAATTGAACACTAAGTCCATGGTTTTATTATATATTCGTAAATAATTACATGGAAGTGTACTCACCTTAGGTTGATGGATGAATGAATAAACAATTATTGTTGTAACAATAATACCAATATTAGGAGTAGTGTTGCAGTATAATGAAAATATTTCTATATTTTATTTGATTTGAAAAAATTATAAATGAAAAATTATTACAGATTTATGGCTATTAAATTTTCGCTTTAATTTTTCACTACGGTTTAAAATTTGGTCACTTTTTTTTTATTATATTATAGCTCACTTAATAAAAAATAAATCTTCAGGATATTTTATTATCGAATGTTTTACTTATTATTTATTTTTTTTAAAGTTAAATTAAAGAAAGTATTTGGTATCACAGCAATAATTTCGAACACACTTACCCATTTATAACTTTGATTTCAAAGATAATTTACTAAAGATATGCTATAAATAGTAGCAATTGAAGTATAGCCATAAATTTAAAAGTAAGAAAATGATTTATTATAGCAGTTGCATAAACATTAATAAATACTTTTATTTTCAGTATCTTGGGAAACCTTTCGCTCAATGTTTCTGTCCATGCTAGTGAAGCGGTCCTCAATTATACCAAGAACAAAAGAAGTGAAAGAAAATCTCCCGCCATCTTGAATTTTTTTTTCATGTCCGCTCCCAGTGTGGAGCATATGGCCTCTAGATGGAGATATCTTAACAGAAGTTTTCTACGAGAACTGCTTTTTACTCAATTGCTCAACCTCTCTTTTTCGAAGAAAGTAGGGATAGAAGGATAGGGCTAGTGGTTTGCTAATCACTCTCGCTATGCCCCGAATCTTAAATACCATAAAAATATCAAAGTATTTAGTTCCGTAAGAATTATATGAAGCGGTTGATAACTATATCTAATATAATATATAACTATATACAGAATTAGTTCTGACGATGCCGTCAATAAACATCAATTATAATTGGTAAAAATCATTTGAATCATCAAGGTTATCCAAGGTCGTGGTGGTACTCGTGGTCGTTGCAGGAATCCTGACTAAGAAACTATTGAAGAGCCCGGTGCCCAAAGTAGTGTTTTGGATATATTATCTGACATGGAAACTCCTTTAGCCGTGAACCTTATTCTATGGATGGACAAGGATTCATATTGAAATTTATTCGATTATGGGCCCACAACAAATGCACATTTTCGGGAAGAGATATGAAATATGAAGTTCATTCAGAAGATTAAATGTGTCCGCCATGTACGCGAGCATAGCCATCCATTCCTCATTCAACAAAGACTCTACTAGGTCAGATTTCCGTTCTCGTAGAAACTGCTTTACTTCTTCCCTCAGTTCGAACCGGCGTGTAAGAACTTTTCCTTTTGATAACCACCAACTTCTGCGTGGAGTTTAAAAATAATTCATAAGTATTCATTAATAAATATCAAATGGGAAAATTTTACAATATACTTAGTTGCGAACCACTTAAATAATTTAACAACAATTAATAAAATATTAGATAGTTAATAAATATTAGCACTAAACAGCACATGGTAAATTGGGAATGAAAATTTTTTCGGTCAGGAACATCCAAAAGATATCTGAAAAACAAATTTAAAAAACCAAAATCAATTCTTAAAATCAAAATAAAAATAAATATTTATGGAATGGGTACAGCATTGGTGAAGTCGAGAAAATAATTTGTTCATTCAATAAATTTGAATTAGACAAGAATTTGTATGTATAGATTTCTTTGTTTATCTAATATTTGGGACTAGTTATTTAAGTGCAGGGTTTTAAAACTTTTTGTTATATTGAAAGTATGTTTATTTAGAAACAAGTGGTTTTCAAATGAAGACAATCCATCACCTTTTTTGGCACAAGCTAAATGTTCTTCAGTTCTAATATTAATTAAATAATCTTCCTATTTGATCAATATACCTAGTCACATTTAAGGTGTTAACCGTCAATTCTTGGTAAATCAATATTTCTAGCTTCATAGGAATTACACTTTAATAAATAAATACCACTTTGGTTAAAAATATTAACTTTATTTTTGGAATATGCTAGCATGCTACTTTAGTTTTGAGTATTATAAAACTTAACATTATTTTTAAGTTTTTGACAATTTTTCTAGATATATTTTTTGAAATTCTACCTAAATAACTTAACCACCGTTTTTTAACAACAGGTTCATCAACTGTAAACAACTGTAACAGTTAAAGGTAAACTTTTAATTGATTATAAAAATAGAATACTTTACAAAAATAAATCTCCTATTTAAGATTACAATGTAACGACTGTCAGCACTTTTATGCAGGAAAAAACATGCACATAAGATAATTATAAGTATAAGAACGTTTAGCCGCTTTCAGATAAAAAAAAAACGATACGTCAACATGCGCTAATCATTTATGGTCAGACAACCACTAATTCAAGTCGGATGAAGGGGCTAAAAATATTTACCAAAATATGCGGGATCATAAATTATTTTATTAAGAAAGGTTTGGACATAAATAGGGCACAAGTTAATCGTCCTTATTACTTATCAATAAGCATTGTAAAATAAACATAAAATTCAACAGCACCTAAAATAATTTAATTTTCAAAAGTACATTGTCTGATATTTATCATACCAATGAATTTTCCCAATAAAGATTTGTAAGTATTAAAATGAATTTAAATCAACATCAATATCACTTTTAATAACACCTAGACTTTGTTGGCCATTTCCGCTCTAGCTCTGGGTATATGGCACACGGTGCTTCCAAGATAATAATTATGTTCCCCGTCAGCCTCTTTGTTTCCTCCTAAGTCATCCCAGCGTCCCGTAGCTTCGTTGAGTGTATTCAAAGTAGTCTTAAGCTGCAAGCAATGCGGTTAGAAAATTCGCGTCTATTCGAATTTTAAAAATTTGAATTTGAAGTGTTACCATTCAAATTTAAATAATTAAATAACGCATATTCGGAAAATATCAGCTGTGAAAACGGACTAGACATTTTTGAATAAGAAAAACAAAATATATGAATGAAGCACATAAAGTGGCTATAAATAAATTATAAAGGATGGTTTACTTACACGTGACGACTTTGACTATGGCCACTTCCACTCTCCCTGGTCTGAGTCATCTGAATCATAACATTTAAATATTTGACTTCAACTAAAAAAGAATCGACATTATATGAGCTCATAATCAGTGGTGTAGTGTGGCCAGGGAGCCACCCTGGTACTTCTTTTCAAGCCAGGGCCACTTTTTTGACTTAGAACTTACTTTTCGAGTATATTAAAAAATATTGTGTGTAGAATTTTGTGGTTTTCTATCAAAACTTGTGCAGTCGACAGATATTACGAGAATACAAAAAAATTGACATCGTGAAAAATAATGACAAACCCTCACTTTGAAATCTGAAGAGGACCAAAACGTCCTCAAGTGTAAGACATTTATTTTTACTAATTTTTATATGTTATTTTTTTTAATTTTAATAATCGAACATTTTTTTTAATCGAACATCCGATATTAGGATTTTTTTAAATAACGAATAAAAGGGTGGAGGTGTGGAAATAAATGACCGCATGTTACTTTTTATTATTTTTAACATTGCTTATAATCCCTGTAAATCGTATATTCCGTAAGACCGCAACAAAGTCTTTTTTTTTTTAATTGTAAAAATATCCCTCTTCCAGCGCACACAACTTAAGAAATTACTTTGTATTTGGATTGTTATGCAATTTGAAAGAGTAACGTGCAAAATCATCTCTATTTATCAATAGTTAATAATGATTCAATATAATTAAATATCTTTTTTGTTCTAGTTCTTTGCCATTTTCCGATAACTAAACATTATTAAAAATTTCAAATCGATTTATATGATGGAGGCTCTCAGTTGTTTTTGAAAGTATAGTCCCCGGTAGCACAAATCTGCCCCATGTATCACCAGCCTAATATGATGTAATATTATACCCATATTTAATATTAAAAAAAAAGATTTACGTCTGGGGATGTGTGCTACTCTCTGCTTGTGGCGTTGACGCCTCGCAACTGACACAAAATTATGTCCATCAATCAATTTTATGGTTTTTGGCATAAAATTTCAAATCAATCTCTAAAAGAAAATCTGTGACATTACTTTAATTTTCATTTTCTGTTGTAGATGTGGGTAAGCATGGAAGAATCAAAAAATCTTCATGTAGGTCTTTATTAGTTCAAATATATTTTTTATTAATATGTAAATATGTATAATTAGTGAGATATTTGAAGTGCATACCGACCAGGAGCAACAGAATAAAGTATAATATATATACCTTATTCCAGACAGTGATATCCCATTCACGCACTAGGTGGCTCACCATGATGTCAGCAATTGGTATGACCTTAAAAATGTGGGAACATCTGAAAAAAATCTTTCATAATGAGTCAAGTACACCAAATGTACTTGTTAGGTTTTTAGAAAGGCTTTGCTGAAAGTTTATTTTTCGTTTATGTATTTGAAAGACTTCCTCGTTCATAAGCATGCGTAATTAAAAATTGAAAAATCCGAAATCACTGTCATTTAGGTCAAGGCTCTTATTGACAATTTGAAGCAAATGCTCCAAGATAGTCAGACTTCAAATTTTTGGCAAAACAATAATTATTAAATTGATTCATCAAAACATGCCCCGACTCAGAGAAAGTTATTAAAATAATTTTGATAAGAATGTTGTCAAGTTTTAAAACATTACTATCGATTATATTAAGAAATGGGCGACACAGTTTCAAATATTTCTACATGATGAATTTGTCCAAGGTTCCATACTGGATTAATATGGAGGAGTGTATTTTATATTTGAATGATAAAAAGCGTATGTCATAGTCGATGAGTATTTTCCTGATTTTGTTCATTTGAGGGTACCAGACGTCCCGGATTCATGCTTCTGGTAAATTAAATGTCCCGGTTTGGATGGCAATAAATCTGGCAGCCCTACTTGAGGGAAATCATTGAAAAATCAACATAGAATGTGAAGAATGGAAAAAAATATATCTAAATATCGATGAAAAATGCGTTAAAGTTTTGAGACCGAAACAGCACAGAATCTTATTCAAATCAAAAAATTTCAGTGTGTTTTCAGTATTTCCGGCCCTAACCAACTGTAGAACGGGTATTTTTCAAATGTCCGCGCTCTGGACTTATTTTTTTTCAATTGCAAATCACGCACCACCGACTTACTAATAAACATTTATACTAAAAATAACATAGGTCGGCCAATAAATCATGCAAATTAATTTTCAAAAATACACTGGTACACAAGATGAGAGGTGTGTAAGTCAAAAGATAAATATCTTAATCAAAATGTCCCGATAGGATTTCGAAAAAATATGGCAACCCTACTACATAAGCATATTAACCTTCCCAAGTATAAGTTTTTTAACAATGTAGCCAAAATCTCCAAATTTGAAAAATATTGTTTAAAATACTGCCTACAAAAAATTAACTATTACATTCAGACCAATCTCTGAGTACAGGAAATACAAATTAATGTGTGATTGTACCTGATTATGACAAATTAGCTAATGCTCTGCAATAACAAATGTCCTGTTAATACTGTTCACAAATACTCTCATTTTAAAATAGATGTTTAAATATGCTTCTATTAAATAAATGTATTCTGATATTAACTGAATCTCTCAACTCCTTCGTACAGCAAAATTAGTATATCGTGTCTGTTGCCATAAGAAAACAATCTGGGCTGCACGTCATCGTAAAAAGATTTCCAACTACTGTTTTGGACATTCCTGAAATTCTATATATTCATTTATTTCGTGAATCCCTTAATACATTCGCAGCTGAGGACGAAGCTAACTAACTCATGAAAATTGGGCACAGTAAGAGACAAAATCAGAATTAAAATCAAATAGTCGATACGTATCAACTTAACTGAACGTCGTTGACTACTATTGTATTAAAATACAAAGGCTATAATTATTATCATCGCGTAGTAAATTCTGTTCACGACTTAGTTGAACATTCAATGTTAGAAAAAGTGAATATTGGGATCTTTTTTACAATATATTGCTTATGATTCGATGTACTAAAAATTAGTGGATACCCACATAGATGAAAGAGGATGTTATGTGGAAAAGTATAGTCATCAAGGATTAACACTATTAACGGAATAAAAAGTCGCCTCCTTTCTTAGAAAAGGGTACTATTATGCTAAATGGGTAGTTTGTATGCGGCGTAGACAGTACCTGATTTTGACCTACGTTTGTGATGGCGAACCTTTTTTTCTGACGCATGCAAAAATATCCCAAATATTGTTTACAAAAAAAAAAAACTTTATTTAATACAATTTCATATTATTACATCATAGAATTGAAAGGATTTTATTGAAATAAACTTAAGACAATATTTATAAATTCGATACCAAATCTAATATTTCATCACTTTTAGTAATTGGCACATACCAAACTGAATTTTATATCTTAAATAAAATTTCGTTAACTTCATTTCAGAAAATAATGCCTCAAAAGCATATTATGTACAAGAAAACAAATGATTATTATATCATCGAATGTAGCTTTTTGAAATGACAAATTTTTATTTTATATAAAAGATTAATTGCATTTCTATATGATACAGTTTCAGCCACTCGAAAATATTTAAGCTGAGATTGTTTACAGACAGATCGATATAGAATACATTTTAATATCTCATTAAAATAACAAAATTTATTTGATATTGAAGAAAGCTCAATGGCTATTTTTTGAATAGCTGCAGAAAATTCTTGTGTTAATTTGGTTTAAAAAAAATGAATCTGTACATAGAACATAAAAAAAATTGTACATGCCACCCATGGTACGCGTGCGATAGGTTCGCCAACCCTGACCTACGCGGTACGCAACCATGACTCTGGCTTTTTCTGTTTTTATTTAGAACGATACTATGGCAACTCTATTCCAAAATTATCAAACTTCTGTATACATCACTATAATAATAGAGAATATAAATAAATTACTGTCCCACAGAAGTGTAAGAACGATAATTGTAATTAATATTGATGGAATAAAAAAATCTTAATCTGCAGTATGTAAATATTTCGCGATATGGAAATCCGCGTAACGATTAAGGATACTTACTTCAAATACGTTATTTGAATTTTTATATTTATATAAGGGGCACCGTTGTTTGTGGTGCCTTAACCTTTTTACAAGTAAATCACTTCTTAAAATAAACAATGATCAACAGGATAAATACCACTTCTTTGTACCTTATTTCTTCATTCTAAATCTCTCTGTAAAATGAGATTGAATGACAATTCCTCATCAAACACGCAGTGCAAAAATACTATGTGGGTAAATAAACTCTAAATTGGAACATGGCATCGAGAAAATTGTTGTTAGCATTACATTTTTGCAATGTTGAAAATAATATTTACCGGAAACTATTTAATCGAGTAATATTGGTGTCTTATTACGATGTCGTTAACCTGCTGAATGCTAATGTTTCAACTGTTGAGTCGGCAGATTACAGTGTGTTGATAGTTGATTTAAAAAATATATGAGCGTTAACAGTATTAAAACTTTTCTATACAATCTAATTACTGTATTACGATATAGTCTGATTTTCCCTGATAATCTCCATAAGTTTGGTTAACACTATTGAATTAACTTCTGAAATATTTGGTATTCGAATATCCTTTAAACGGCTCATCAGGAAATGGGCTAAGGTTAGGTTAGGTAACAAAATATTCGATAATTTAGGAAGAATTAACAGATAATATTTAATGACAAATTGATATAATGACCGAAAAGTTTTCATTCCACTTTCAATAAAGATCTGCACAAAGCGTACAAAGACGATAGAGCATGATGGTTTTATTATACCGACGGTGTTTTGGCCAATTGATGGAGGTAACCCTTAAAATTGAAATTGTTCAGGAGAGAGTAAAAACTGTTTTTTATCGAAAACATTATATGGTGATATACGTTATGAATCTGAAATGCACTCATGTAGATTTTCTTGTATGCAGATACGGGACTATACGTATGGAGAGTCGATATAATAGTGGATTACGTCAAGTTGGGAGGTCAGAATTTTTAAACTTAAAACCAATGTAAAACAATGTTTCCCTTCCAAAAAGTGGTCAACTTATTTTTCTAATTTACATCATTAGTTACATCAACTGACCAAAACACAGTCGATACTGGCACATGATAAGAGTAGCCAATTCCCGTATTACAATGTTTTCCCTCGCATTCGGGTGGCGACTGGTGTGCGTGCCGCACAACATCTCGATATCCGCAGCATCTCCGTGATCTCATTTCATTCCATTGCCTATTCTTGCACTGAGAGACCGAGAGGTTACTTCATAAATGTTGAATGTATTGGCCAGACGTTCGGCTTGTGGTAGAATGCATTAATTTTACGCCAGTTGTTACAAATACCGTACAACTCCACTAGCCAGTGTGCTTGGCGCGCTCGACTTAGGCGGTCATAATCTCAGATCTACATCACAACTGCATCCAATGTCTTTCACTGACATATCTCACGCATCACTGCATAGTTAAATTATGTGTTAGCATTCTGTAAATATTTAAGTGTCACAAATATAAACATCATCCGCCAGGTTTATTATGTTATATGAATTGATCTAATGACAATATTACTAAAAAACACTAATAATAATTTTGTATAAAAATGCAATATTTTTGTACGTATTTGTGTAAGTTTCATATGTAGTTATAGTATTTTAAAGATAAGCTTCTTAAATATTAAGCTTACTTATTATAAACACAGTGTAAAGTACATAAGTTACGTTTATTATTCATAAACCATGGACAACAAGAGGAGGAACGTGCGGAGGCTTTCATTCCTGGGATTTGGTACAGGGGTAAGATTTTTCATTTATTTATAGAATATATTTTGGGCAACAGTCTAGAGCTGGTTATTCACCGTTCATAGCCAATGTTAACGTTGTATAAAATTGTATTATTCCTTTTACGGTATTGCAAATTATAATGACACCGCTGTCATACACATGGGGTTGAACGAAATGTGTTTATCGTTAGCCATTCGCGTGCGATGTTAGAACTGCAATACTGTCTTCTTCGTGAAATTAATGGTAATTTTTATGGAGAATGTTTTATAGCATCCAAGTGAAGAACTCAATTGATTATCATAGTGACTATTATAAAATAAGAAATGTTGATGTTTGTCGGTTCAGTGTAGATTTGTTTTGTGTTTATATTTATTTATACGAAGACATGTCGCTGGCTGTTCAAACATAGATTCTCACATAACTCTACCGGTTATGATTGAAATTACTCGATTATAATTAGAAAGAGTAATTTATTCTTTTTTAATATGAATTTTTTTCACAACTACCGGTTCGCTAGCCGTTTTTTGAAAACAATTGATTTTGTTTTTAAAAAATTAAGAATTAATAATGAATTAACTGTTGTTTATTTATTTTCTCATTGTTTTCATAATATCAAGTACTTTAATGAGAATGTTCTTTAGCCAGGAGTTCGAATGCTGTACTTCGAATTACATAATTATATTTATGATTAACAGTATGGGTTTTTATTGAATAGCATTGCTTATCTGCGTTGAATGTAAATATCCTTACTTTATTAATCCTGAAAAGTTAGCGTAGAAGAAAAACTCTTACATGTAACCTAACTTTATTATTTCCCGTTCCCGCATTTTAATTATCACAGCTTCTGCAATAGAAGATGGAACAATTGATTGGTTACGTATCTTAAATCAGACATAATCATAAAAGTTGAAATGCTTTTGTGAATTCTGTCAAATAGTGTATGAACCATATTGAGTGCGGAAAAAGTGAAAATAAAACAAAAGAACTTCACTTGCGAGACTTGTTTTAACAAGTTCCTGCTGGGTTTTTATCGTCTGATAATCATCGAGTAAATCCTCTGTTTAATGACGTATGCGGGTGTTGAGGAAGGCCATGGCCTTCTTAGGGTTAATATAGATCAATGTATTATTTCAACTGTTGCATTAAAACATTTAAATCGAAGTATCTTCAACAGTAAAAACATGGAATGTTTCTCTTTGAATTTGATGAATTATCGAACATACCAGTTAGAAATATTTACATTAGAACTTATATCAAGTGTTTGTCAATCTTTTTAATAGTATTTAATTTTTTTTAAATGTGTAATATTAAGGAATGATAGACACATATTGGCTTTTGATGTTTAAATGTATTTGATGAAAAATATTACTTAAACTGTCATTTATATCATTCGATTTTGTTGCTTTTGAGATCGATGGATCTTTTACCAACCAAAATATTAAATCAAAATACTGCTGTCAAAGTGATATATGATTAAATCGTCTTTAGAAAATCAAAAGGACGTAACCCACAGACAACTTATTGAAACCACTGAGAGTTACGTCCTTTTGCTACGCTACATTCGACATATTTATAATGAGTAATAATAATTTATCACAAAAATACAGGACTACCGTTATAGCTGCGTTTCAATTCATGATAAATAAAATACTTTTTCCTTTATCATAAAAACAAAACAGCAATGCGCGGTTCAGTAATGTTATCGACAACTACAATCAACATTATTTTTATATTTAGTATTTTATGTGTACAACTTTTACCAAATAAATGCCAACTCAATTGATGTAGTTCGTTTTCTTTCTGTACGTATGTGTACCTTTGCTTAAAACTTAAACAATCAGTCGATTAAAATACGAAACGATATTTGAAAAGCGTAACATTGAGAAATGTGTATTGTACATTATAATATCGTTTTGTTTTGCGTTGAACCACTAATTGTTTTTAAGAAGCTTCAATGCGAGTCATTACATCATTGCTTTTTTTAACGAAGTTAATAAGGTTGCCAATGCCAAGGGATATATCAACATTATAATTGATGAATGAGTTTTATGATTTATCGTTTACCATGGCTCATTGTTTTGTGATTTTTGATAAATAGTACACGAATTCATCATACTAAATCCAAAGATTATCAGATTACTTTCCATTTCGGCCTAATCCATTTTTAATTCATAACGCAAGATGAAAATATTACGCTAATCTATAAATTACTATTTTCGACCATTGCTATCTTCAAAATTAAATAATTCACTTTCATCATAGTTGAAAATGATATATAAATGTTTTCCTTAAATTAACTAACTGGTCTGTATTTGTTTTGTTGATTTTATTCATAAAAAAATCTTTAACAAATTGAATGTTGTCTTTTAACTATACAGCAGCAAAAATGATTTATTAAATAATATAGATTCAACAGAAAGGTTGTGGTAGGTTTTTTAGAATAATAAATAAAATATTTCTAGAGTATGCACCGTATAACTTTGCACTTTTTCCTATAGATGTACCAATTAACTTGGCCGCTAGTGAGGGCGCCACCTTCACGTTAAGAATGTTGCCATACTCAACCAGAACTGAAATTTCAATAAATTTCAAATCTGATATTTTAGCGACGGTTACTAAAAGTACACACGATGTTTATTTTGCATAAAATGGCAATTAGAGAAATTTATTCTAGTTTGACAATTCTATTTCCAAATTCGGTGGCGGCCAAGTAATGTTGGTAATACTATACGCTTGTGATCCTAAAGAAGTGTATGGATGTATCAGTATAGATTCCGTGATCGTAAATCCTGGAGTCGGAACTTAAAAACCGGAGTTCAAAGTTATACGGCGTACACCAAATACTTCTCCGTGTTTTGTAAATACACCTGTTGCGCTTCTTTATAGTGCACAGTAGTATAAATGAAAATCATTCATGATTAACTATGTATTGATTAATTAAATATGCATAGGCGTTTTAACGAAAAGATTAAAGCAACTTTTTGAAGCGATATTATTGACATTCATATTCATGACAATCCACACTATCCAGACTATAATACATAATATAAAATGATAAAGTATCAAACGTCGAAGGAAATTAAATTAAGTGAGTGTTATTTTTTATAATCTGTCAAAGAATTAGTTACCAGTTCGCGCGATCCGGTAAGGACATCTTTGCGTATGTAAACAAAAATGTTATTTTTGTCTAAAAAAACTTACGATCGTACTTCTTAGTGCATTTTTTTATAAACCAGCCGTGTTTTATGATTCGAATAACCAAGTTGAGCTATTAGAAAACGAAAATGTATAAGAAATTACTAACGTTTTTTAAATCGAAAATTTTCCTCAATTATTTTAATTAGTATTTAATATATTTGGCAAGTTTTATAATATGTATTTATTAACTATTATATAAATAATTAATTGATCGATGAAATGATGCTTATTGAGAAATATTTACAAAAAACTAGTTTTCAGAGAATAATGAAAATTGTTAAATATTCCGAGTTACAAGTTTCCACATCATTGAAGGCATATAATATATTGATGGTGTTTTGGCCAATTGATGTATTCCTCAAAAAATACGAAAATGAGTTAATGATTGGATCTCATTTTAAAAACGACAGAGCAGGTCTTAGCCAAATGAAGTAAATTAAAAAAATATATTGACTGCTTTTTGGAAGGGAAACATTATTTTACATTGGTTTAAGGTTGAAAAATTCTGACCCGTCCACTTGACGTAAGCCATATATTATATCGAAACTCCCTACGTGTAATCCCGTATCTGCAAACATGAGGATTTACATGAGTGCATTTCAAAGATTCATAACGCAACTCACCATATAATGTTTTCGATAAAGACAGTTTTTACTCTGTCTTGAACAATTTCAATGTTGAGGGTTACGTCAATTAGTTAAAGCACCGTCGATATGTATACGGATATCTATAAAATGTTTCTCTTCAAAATCTCTTCAACCGCCTGTCGTTCCACCAACTCTTGAAGTTCTTCAGTCGATAGGGACTCTCTGTGGCAATCCCATAATTATTTAACATTTTATTACTTAACATTTGTACTAGAGAGGCTAATATAATAGCCCTATGTCCATTTTATCAAGGAGCAAAAACGTGTTTGTAAGACGGTTTTTATATCAATTAGCATAGCTGTTCTGTTATTGTTTTCATTCTTTTGCAATTGATAGACAAAGGGCTTGGAGAGTTTCATTTAAACGTGAAATCATGAGTTTTTTTTATGATTTAATGAACATAAGATTGTTTATCCCGTAAATGCAGTGTGACATAGGACTGATTTTGGATTCGGTTTTTCGGTAACCAGCCCACATACGCCTAAGTTGTATTTTCCCATCTATAGATCTTAAATTACTAATAATGTGACCTACGTTATAACCCAATTTCGCTATTTCTGAGGCTATGACTCTGAGGGCTCTGAGGTACAAATATATAAAGTAACTTACACAACCGTTGAATGTCTCACAATTGGCAATATAAATTGAGACATTGGCTTAATCACGACACTATCCTTAAAGGCTTATTGCATTATCTAAAACATACACAAAGATATCGTTTAAAGATAAAAAAAACTTTGGAAATCAAGATAAATACAATATTAGAAACTAGTCATCAGTATTATAACATTGCGTGTTGCAAATTCCGTTGGAAACAAACAAACACTTTTTATCTACATTAATTTGTAATTACTCATAGAATACGTATAGATCAGTGTTTCTCAACCTCATTGAAGCCATCGCATCTTTTACAACGTCTTCTTAAGTAAAATCGAAACTACCAAGTTGTTTATATGTATTTAATGCAGAATATTCAGATATACTGGAAGTCAGGATAATAAGATTAGTCAAATGTGTATTAATATTGTAATTTAATTTTTCAACAGCGCCCCAAATGCTTGAAATATTAAAAAAAAAAAACGCTTATAAGAAACGTTTAGAAACACTGACCAAGATCAATGGACTTCAACGCGGAATACGCGTAATAATGGCATATAAATTCCTTTTTGTGAAGTTCTGTAGAGTCAAATGATAGTAATTGCATTTTAAAAATATATATTAGGTGGACATTTTATAAAATGTTAGAACTCAATCAGGTTTGAAGTGAATTTCATTAACAAATCTTTTAGAAGCCTCTGATTGTTATGGCTGTAGCAGAATATGGTTAGAAAAATAGTATAATAAAGAATACCTATCTCAACTGAGACGTTTACAATATTCTCTTGAGTTACTTGTCATCAATGACTCTCATTGAAAGATGCCACTGTTGAAAGATCTGAATCTTTTCACAATTCCTTATTAACTGACTTCCCTTCACCCAACACCCACAATAACATTTCATGAACTTACTCAATATCGATGATGTTTTGGCCAATCGATGTAACCCTCACAATTGAAATCGTTCAGGAGAGAGAAAAAACTGTTTTTATCGAAAACATTACATGGCGAGTTGCGTTATGAATCTTGAAAATGCACTCCTGTAAATTCTCATGTTTGTAAATACCGGATTATACTTAGGGAGTGTCGATATAATAGTGGCTTATATCACAAGGATCATCACAATTTATTTTTATAATCTACATCATTTGGCCGAAACCTGTTCTGTCGTCTTTTTAAATCCAATCTCATTTTCATATTTTTTAAGGGTTACATCAATTGGCCAAAAGACCATCGATTATGTTCGATATCTGTAGCCAAGCGGTAAGAAGATCTCAAGTTCAATTTTTGGCTACATCAAATATCAAAGATTGATTACTTTCATCCAAAAGTTGGTTTGAGATCTTGGACATTTTTTTCAATGAGTTTTGTTTTATCTCAAGTGACTTTGTAGTGTTGCCAAATACAATACATAATTGAATTTCATGGAAGCATGAATCAATATTATAAGGCCGAACACAAGAAACCAAGAATTCTGATTACCTTAATGCGACTGTTAATCTTCGGCGGAATGAAATTTCGAGATCTAATGAAAACACATTCATAAAATATACTTCACTCAATCTTAAATTACATTTGGTGCATGTATTGATTGAGTGTAACTGTGAATTAATTAAATCTTTAATTTATTATGTGGTTAGCTTACGTCGTAAATTATACGACTGAAGTTGAATGTCTGCGCGTATATTTTTGATGGATTCTGCGTATACTTTGTGGAAATTAATTTTCAAAATTGAATTAAAGTTTATTATTCCACTGGCTGTTTAACTTATAAGTGTTTCGCCTGTTTGAGAATCATCTTCAGACTGATTTTATCATAATATATTTATTTATCTTTAACGTATGTTTCAACGACTTTAAATTGTTATGTGCAGTGGTGTAGTGTTAAATAAAAAAGTCTGGGAGCGTTTTTAATACCTGTTTAATGCGACAAAAAATTTATCACAAAACGTTCTTCCAATATATAGTTACAAAAATAATTTTATTATATGTACGTTAAAATAAATATTTTTCAAATTATAATAACCGAAATTTTGGAATAAGTGGGTTGCCAAACGACCAGTATCTATAAGACCAATAACTTTACTATCTATGTGGTCACTAAATTGCTTGAGGGTCGAGCTTAATTTTTTCATTAGTATTGAGCACCAGAAAAAAAATGGGTAAAAAATTATCCCATTGTGTCTTTTATTTAATTTATGGAAACCATGTGGAAACAGATATTATCAGACGTGTTGGTCTAAAAAAATTTGAAAAACAAAATTTTCAAGAGAAGTAATTTTTGGGTCAAAATTTTTAAATCGTTTAGAAAAAAACTGTGGGAACGCTGACCCCACGCCCTCCTACCGCTCCGCTACTGCACTGGTTATGTGACACCTCGAATCTGAAATAGTTTCAGATTATGATAGCGATACTTACGGCGTAAGCATGTTCGTACATAATAATACCAAAACGATTTTTAATAGCACAGTTGTACTCTCTCTTTCACATTTTTTTCTATTATTTGTATTTAAAAAAATGTATTACAATTGATGAAATACGGTATCCTGAAAAATCGTACATCACTTTAATTTACACACGTTTTATTGGTTGGCTATAAAACGTAAGAACGTTGATCTTTTCGTATTTGTATATGATTTCAAAAATAAATTCATTGCAAATATATAAGCACCAATAAAAATGACTGTATCGGCACGGGAAGTTTTTTGATGGCACGCGCATCATCTACGCATTCTTTCAAACTTCATAGAAACACTACCGCAGAAATAACATTTATTCATCACGCTTTTCCATATTTAACACTTTTACGCCTAGCTGATTTGACCTAGCATATGCGGAGACTCCCTTTTTAAATTCATCCATTTAGTTTTTTTTTATACATAATTCTGTAAATATTTTAAAAAATTGAAACTTTTTTGTGTGTTCTCAATGGTGTATAAAGTAATAATATTGAGGGTTTACATGAATAAAATACAAGAAAAAAAATAGTGCAGACATATTTAGTTAGAAAAAAAAAACTATATTTGAACTACAAAACAAGTGTGAAGAGATTTTTTATTTACAACTGATATATTTAATTCTCTAGTATAATCTATTCTTACAAACAGAAAAAAATAAACATTCTAGTATTTCTCTATGAAATAGAATTTTTATAAGAGCGTCTTGCTGTCATTTTTTACAGTATAAAATATTTTGATAGCATACGCTCTGACACAAAATACAATATCGGGCCGATGATCAGGCCCAACGAGAGATTTCGCATATGTAGGTGGGTCGATATATCAGCTCAATGGGAATAAAAGGGTTTAAAGAAGTCCACTTTTTGTAATCGAGCAGCAAATTAGGTGGCAAAACAGACAGCTATATTTCCAACTATGCTACTTGTGTATTTTAAAAATTTGGTAAAATAAAGATTTTGGTAAAGTGTGCAAAATATTTTATTATATAAAAATGTGTATGAAAACATAGTCTGTTCTTTCCGTTCCCGAATTCCATTTGTTCTTAACTGACAAAAAAAAATTGTAAATCTGTTTTTTTAAGTTTTTTAAAATTATATTTAAATTTTTAAAATGGCTATGATAGAAGAAAAATAATTTAAATATTTATGATTAGGTCCATCTATGAACGGAGTTCGTAACACACTGCTTGGGTTAGGTACTCAACGAATTGGATATTTTTTGTAGTGTTTTTTAATATATATATATACATATTACTACATATACAAACTAACCTAACCTAACCAAACCTTCGTATGTATATTTATATAACCTATTAGTAACGTTCTTAAAGGCGTATTTTATTAGAAGGCGTTTTGAGATGAAAGGAAAGCATTGAGGGGGGAGGAGAGGGAGTGATGTCAGTTGGTGACCCGTTTCCTATAAGTGGTTAAAGTATAAAATAGAAATGATTGCATTGCACTCCCCAACAGCAACTGATATATTGCAAATGAATAAAGAATACTTTGATATTTTTTGTAGCATGTTTATAAAATTATGTGTAAACAAACTATGCATGTTTATTGAATCTTTTTATCGTCTTAAACTATAATATTTCTACTTAATTATAATACAACTGAGTTTTTTATAATATTGCCGGTTCAAATTTGAATGAAATTATATCTACGATTAATAACTACTAATATCGTGACACAGCCACTTGTCAATGTTCACTCAAAACTCACACTCTCTCTTTGCTTATGCATCGTGCTGTGCGTTACATACAGTCAGACAGATACATATATTATAGCAAAAAATTATTATTGTATGACGCAAAGTATTCCGCGGGTTCCATCCGTACGATTCCAATACCGTCAATTTCATAGGATTGTTTTTTAAGTGATTTATAGATTTGTGTTGAAAGGCATGCATGTTTGAATTCCCTTCCAGCCATCCAATCCTGAAACCGAGGAATTGCGAGAGATATTAGTTAACTACTATTCTTGTTCTACCCCCATCATTTTACTCCTTCCGAAAAAGAGAAGTGTAGCGACTAAATAACAACCAGATCTCGCAATGTCATATTCAAAGAACCCGATTTTTTGTGTGTCTCTTTCTACTCTTTATAAAAAAACTCAATTCAAAACTCTGCTTTGTGTGCTTAAGGATTAGCTCTTAAGCACATGAAGCACGTGCGTAGGTCATCAAGGAAAGAGGCGCAACAGATTTTTTTCATTCATACATTTATAATAGACCGTATACGTGCTGCAAACTGTGCAGTCAAAGATGTAAAACATATTTTTAGCATCTGTGACAACAGAAAACGAACTGTGTACCGTGTACCTACCTGTTACCTCATTTATAAAAACTATATTTACTTTATGGGCACCAAATTGTTCAAGTGCTTATGGCATTTAAATGTCCTATCCTTCCCTGGACATAGGATATTCACCGACATGAAAAATATTAAATAAATCGTACATAAAAAAATGCAATATTAATATATGTAGTTTCAATTTAGCAAGTAAGAAGGGCTAATAAAATTAAATTAAAACCCAGTCAAAAAGAGTGCAGCTATAACGTGTCAAAACAGTGCAGTTAAGAGATAAATCGATCAGTGTGACAGAAGTTAAACATTTTGAAACCGGAACAACAAAAATTAAATAATGAAATAATACGCAAGACAAATTAATTTAATTACACACAAATCAAGCAGCTAAAAATGATCTATACTGATTATATTGAGTGAGTGAGAGTCTCCAGAAGGAATCCACGTTCCGGTTTATAGTGTTTCTACTACCTAAACTAACCGCGGTAAAAATCTCGATAACATCTTGCCTCTCCTGGACAGTAACATAGCTCATTGCGGATTCTCCCGGCTGTATCAATGCTTCTCAGTAGCACAGCCGCTTTATCGAACAAAATACCACTAATGCCGTGTATATCAAACAAACAAGTGTATTTTTTTCCGTGTATCAATGTCCCTGACATATTCATACGTATCCATAATTCTTGAATATCCATCACTTATAGAGTAGTCTTTCATCACCGAAGCTAATTCCAAAAGGCAAGTGCTGTCCTAACGCATTCAAGAAAATACTATAATCTACAAAAATTCATTAAAACCTGTGCATGAATTATTGCGCACCCTATTTTAGGAAGAAATAATGTTTATAATTTTACCGCCTAAACACGTTGCCATTAATCAACCAAAATCAAAAACTGACTAATTAATATCTTCTTTTTTTCCTACCTTTATTATCTGTTACATAATCCTTAATTTTTACCCGCTGTCTATAATATAATAATAAATGAACAATTAATTAAAAATCAACAAAGGTATTATAAACCTTAAAGTTAGTTTGGTGCTTCTTTGTTGCAAAACCCGTTTAATTTTAATATTGTGAAAGAAATTTATACGGAATGAAATTGTGACTCGGTATACATTCTTCCGCCGGCTATTGTCTGTGCGGTGGCTTTTTGCGGAGAAAAGAAAAGTGCACGTTGTTTTGAGCTTTATTGTATTTTCTATCTAACTTAGTATGGTAAAGGATTTTTATATTTTAATTCATAAACGAAGTTTCACTGACGTAAACCAAATATTTATAAGCTTAAAAAAATAATACTTTCTTGCTTTATTGTAACGGATTATTCACATTTTTTTGATGTCATTGAAATGGATACTAAGTAAAAGATTTTTATTAAGTATTTACGGAGAAGCGAATTTTATACATTAACATATGCCTATACTATAATTACAATACAATATTTTGCTTAAAACGGATTTTTTCAATAGTTTTTAGAGAAATTATTTAATAACTGCAACTTTTTATCTTTTACATTTAATTATATTACACGTTCGTTATCATATTTTGATAATATTGAACTGTTTCCAAATATCATCAGCTAAAATTGTAAATTTCGAAAATGATGAATATGAACAACGGGGAGAAATTAAATGCAGTGTTTTTTTCCCATGTCCACTCCCAATGTGGAGCATATGGTCTCCTAATGGAGGTATCTTAACAGATTTTTTCTACGAGAACTGCTTGTTACTCAATTGCTCAACCACTTTTTTTTCAAAGAGAGAAGGGATAGAAGGATAGGACTAGGACAGGACTAGTGGATAGCTAATCGCTCATGCTACACCCCATTGGGATGGGATGGGTAGGAGGGAGGACTGAGACTACGAACAGAAATCCATAAATCGATTGAAAGATCAATCTATGAGAACCTTCAGCACCGGGAATTGAACTCGAGATATCCATAACCGCAGCCAGCGACGCTACCAACTGCGCCACGGACACCGACAAATACAGTGTACCGAGTTAATAATATCTTACCCATAAATTAATATTATTTCCATATAAAATCCACTGTGACAGATATGATGATTGTATCTATTTTTCTTTTATTCCAACGAAGAATGCTTATTTAAGATCAATTTGTTATTTCAGGAATATTTGAAGATCATATCCATACATGTGCTTAAAAAGTTTATAAGATATCGACAGTGTTTTGGCCAATTGATGTACAAAAAATACGGAAATGAATTAATGATTGAATCTCATTTTAAAAACTACAGAGCAGGTCTCCGCCAAATGATGTAAACTAGAAAAATAAATTTACCACTTTTTGGAAGGGAAACATCATTTTAGATATTTTTTAGGTTTAAAAATTCTGACCCGGGTACTGTATGTAAGCCACTATTATATCCACACTCCCTTCGTATAATCCCGTATCTGCAAACATGAGAATTTACATTTCAAAGATTCATAACGGAAATCACCATATATTTTCGATAAAAACAGTTTTCACTCTCTCTTGAACAATTTCATTGTCGCAAAACACCATCGATATAATGATTATATTTATTTTTCTTTTATTACAACAAAAAATACTTATTTTAGATCAATTTGTTATTTCAGGAATATTTGCAAATTGTATCCATACACGTTGCTTAAAAAGTTTACAATATTTTTAGGTTTTATGAGTGAGTATTTTTTGATTAAAAAATAATGGATATATGGTGTTACAACAATGACCGTTTGAAAGAATATGTACCATTCAGCGTACCCAATCGATTGTTTTAAGGTGGGTATAAATAAATGTCCTTATGTGGTATTTTTTAAAAATTTAATACATGAATATTTTAATACACGTCATCGATTAACGGCTTTGAAATGCATTATACACGTATAAAATTCAATAACCCTACTTGTGAAACTATTTTACTTTTTCGACAATGTAGTTATTGACAATTTTTACAAATTTGTATAACGATGTCAATTTATGGATATTGAAATACAGTAACACTATAATGTCCTGGAGTTGTAGAGGTCTATAATTATTTACAATATATCGAGTGTTATTTTAGATTGAACATGATGAAGACACTCTTGCATAACATACATAATATCGCTGGAGAAGAAAAAAATGTTGGAATTCAAAATAACCTACACGTAAAAAACTAATTTGTTCGTGCAGAGCCAAAAAAAAAATCGTGCATATTATAATCTAAGAGATACGAGTGTGCTATTTTTTACTAATGGGTACCATACACAGGTGATTTTATTGTGTGCTCGTTTTTTATTTCACGAAAAAAATCTTAAATAATCACCTAGGCAACTAATAAAAAAACTTCATCTCAGTGCTGGTTCAATTTACTCTCGTGTAGTCAAGGGCTTCTATATGTTTGAGGCGCGTTCATATATTTACAATTTATTGTTCCCAAGCCCACTACGAGTTTAGAAAAAGTGGAGTCATGATAAACTACGACGTTAGCCGATTGCCAGACGAGCTATGGTAGGGATCTGCAGTGAATTTTGAAAGTGTTGTAGTAAAAAGTAATACATTTACGCAAATTGTGAATTGCAAATATAAGAAGGCTTGAGGAAATGATTGACAATCTCTTTTCATCAGATCGATAAAAAACTTAAAAAGAATGAAGCATTTTTTTGAAAATATGTTTTTCAAAAAACTTTTCTATTTTCAGACAAAATTAGTATACATTTAAGAGTTCCGTTTTTAGTACATGTGTTCAATTAAAAATTATCAATATCAGTTGCATCTCTTTTACCGATCGAAACTTATCGATGTTATACTAATTTAAAGTAATTCTTTTCTGAGAATGATACCGCATATAGATGCAATGCCCTTTTTGTCTAGAATATGAAACTTATCCAGTATAGATTATAGCGTTGAAATTGGCGATAAATTGATCAGACATGTGTGTAAATTTAACAGAAAGCAGTTAAAATTACTGAGTTGGGATACGGTAATGATTGTGCTATTTCATACACAGCTGTGATATGTGGACAATGCTAGGAACCATATGTTGGTGACTCACCTAGATATAAAAATAGTTGACGATTCATAATTAAATTTAGAAGATTCAATTTGAAAAATATGTACTGTTTTATGTTTTTTCAAAAAATATTATTTAATTAAATTAGTGCGTATTTTAAACTGAACAGGAATTTATATAAAATAGTGATAATATGAATAAACGAAACAAAGAGATAGAGGGGGTAACATAAATAAAGATATGATATATGTACGGTACATATTCGTTTACACCTTGCAATATTTATTTACAACCTGGAATAAGAATTAAAAGTAAATAATATTAAATAAAAATACATTAGTTAATTAAGCTGTTTCGTAATAATAACGAATGGTTATCAAAGAGAAATGTTTGAGAAGTAATATTTGCCATGACTGTTGGTTACTTCCATGATATAATTGTACAGTGCCAACCAAATAAAAATATTTATCTCTTCCTATACATAAATACATTGATATGTATTGCGAGAGCTTTTTTGTAAATATACGTATAATAATGTAAAGTATATATATATATGTAAGTATTAATAGCTATCAACTAAAATATCTTTTTTTTCAGTGATTAGTTGACAATTCTCTCGATGAGCGAAGTCGGTCCTGGTCATTATACAAAATATGCAAGTAGTACAACACATCGATGGCCTAGTTCCATACGACGATAAGTCGAAAATTTGAAGTTTTGAGTTAAGTTAACCAATATATTCTGACACCGCTCTTCTAGAGTTCCACAAAAGCACAGCGTGTAAAATGTACAAGTTTTCTCTCAAAAGGCAGATATTTGCATATGGAAGTCAGCAAAATTAAATAACTTCTTAGTTCCATGTACATACATATCGAAATATCGTATTGGGGAAATATATTTTTGCGAGTCGTTGCGTTCTATAAAGAAACAACATTTAATCCTAAAACTATAAACTATTGACCACCTACTTGGATAAAAAGTAATACAAATAATAAGCTATCACTTTTTCGGAGTCAGTTTAGATGAGTCAAAACTTTGATCGGCCATATCTCAAAACTACCAATTTCAAGTTGTATCACTATGGAACTAGGCCATCGATTTGTATTTTCCAACAAAAGTTGACAGTCAACACCGTAAAAGTAACCATATTCTCCTATAATTAATTATTCTTGTAAAAATTAATATTTTTACCTTATTAGTATTGTTAAACTTTATGCAATATCAGGAAACCAATTAATTCAGCCTTCTCTTAAAATATTTATAACTTTTATGAAATGGCTTTGCCGCTCAAACTAAAAGTATGTTTGTACTTAATTTAAAAAAAAATATTCCGTAATCGACCGTTGAAGTAGATAATTATAATTGTTCATTCGATAATTGACTGTCATTGATTTCGTGAATGCGATATTCTTTTCATAGTATGTAATAGTGATTTCCAAACTCAATAAGGATGTGAGCTACTTTCAGATATTGAAATTGTCTGGTGAGTTACTTATACATATTCCTTCTTTATAATTGTTTAGCATCGTTCTTTATCGTACCACACATAATATCATTATACTAAATAATATAAATTAGAGCATCGAGCTTCCAATACAACACAAAATGCGTACTTTATTTATTTATTTATAAACAAAATAATAATTGAAAAATATCTTGAAATAAGTGTGAGTAAA
This sequence comes from Himalopsyche phryganea, assembly GCA_022494535.1. Taxonomy (NCBI): domain Eukaryota; kingdom Metazoa; phylum Arthropoda; class Insecta; order Trichoptera; family Rhyacophilidae; genus Himalopsyche; species Himalopsyche phryganea. Next base: position 675,364 of record JAGVSL010000069.1, on the reverse strand, counting down.
AGTAAAAATAATTAGTGAAAAGAATGGCATTCACTTTCCTCTATATTTTTTTCAATTCTCGGTGAGTACCTTGTCACTCCCATCTGAATGAAATTATCAAGATACACACCTGTGAGTCTGTTCCTATATTTACTTTTAACCGCCTTCATAGTGGAAAATGTTGATAAACATAAGCAGGTAGAGTCAAATTTCATTTTGAGCTCAATTCAAACTAAAATTGGATACTTTTCAGTTTTCAGACGAAATGCCATACAAATTCTCAGTTGATGCAACACTCTTAAGCGACAAATCACATATAATTTCTATTAATTCCATTTCTGATGACGGTCCATCTTCTCGAAAATTTTCGACGATTATGAGCTACCGGTAGCTCGTGAGCGACCGTTTGGTGATCACTGGTATGTAATGAATGTAAGGGTTCATGGAAAACCCGTCGTAGAAAACGCGGAGAATTTCCCTTGCGGATAACTGATCGCGGAGAAAAATACTTACGACGTCCATGATAAATCAAAACAGAAGTGCTAATCACAAAACTTACTCATATTGTCAACTTTAGTATTTTTATAATAATATTAATTAGAGTGATTGAATATGCTAAATATAATTAAGCACATATTTATGTGAAACTCAAACTAATAAATAAACGACTTTTAAAGCCTTATACCAGCTACACTTGTTAACAAACATCATCGCTTATTTGTCAATACTGATTCTCATCGAAACTGATGTTGGTCATTAAAATTTATTGAAAGTTACAGATAGTGCTTAATTTTAATTCTATATTTTTGCATTCTGTCATTTACCAGAAATAATATTATCTTTGGTCACCACTCGCCATGTCTACTGCGGATGCTGAAGGTATTTAATTAAAAGAATATTCTAAAAAAACCTGGTATACAATCAATTTCTCAAGCTCCTCTATTCTCTTGTCGGCCTCTGTGGTAAGAGATTTACCCTAGAGATCAGGTGGTTCTGGGTTCAAGTCACGGCAAAGTCAATTTTAAATTTAGATTATTTATATTTGAGATCTGAGAGATGGGTTTTCGTGATGTATCTTCTCCTCGAGTTCGAACAATTCTCATTTGAGGTTATCTCATATCCAAAATATCTGACATCTTGACCATTAACTGAAATGCTAGATTTTTTTCCATGTCCGCTCCCAACGTGGAGCATATGGTCTCCTAATGGTGTTATCTTCACAGAATTTTTCTAGGATAATTGCTTGTTACTCAGTTGCTCAGCCCTTTCTTTTTTCGAAGAGAGTAGAGATAGAAGGATAGGGCTAGGACATGACTAGTGGTCAGCTAATCGCTCTCACTACGCCCCTTGAGGATCGGATGGGTGGGATGGAGTTTTAGACATCACAAACACTCAGACTACGAACAGAAATCCATAAATCGATTGAACTATCAATTTATTAAGACCGTCCGCACCGGGAATTGAGCACGAGACATCCGTAAACGTAGCCAACGACGATACCAACTGCGCCACGGACGCCGACACTTGTATGGATTTTCTTACTGTTATATAATCGGATGAGAGAAACAAGTGCTCGCGAAAGCTCTAAGGATTTAAAGAAGTTCAAATTATTTATTATGAAAATGAAGCCAACAATAATTTATTAATACAGCTAAAAGGCAACGTAAGAAACGTGAGTGACTAATGGTTTCCTTTTTCATAAAAAATTACTTGTCAGTTCCATAAATAGCCCTTAACAAAAAAAAAATGCTATTCATTATTTAATCACGAATATATCAAGATCGCCCGTTCTTCTTGAGCTTATTTTTTGTTTGTAGAGATATAATCATTAGAAAAAATATTTAAAAAATCACCTGCAAAAAAACCTGTACAATTTTAAGACAGAGTAATTAATCATTATTTTGCTAGACACAGTAATTTATTTTTATAACCCTTTGGAAGCCGATGTCTCAATTTGCCGCCAATCATATATTATCTTCTCGTACCACTAAGGCATACTTTGATGCTTTATACTTCAGGTTCATAACTTAATCTATATACGCCAGGCCGGCGCCACAAGGGAGGCGAACAGCAAGTATGGCGGCGTTTACTGTTCGAGCGATTACATGATATTGTCCTTGCAGAATTCTGACTAAAAAAGGTTCTAAAACATTCTTCCTTCCTGTAAAAGACTATCTAGTGGCGCTTTGCTTTGTTACCTGGCGTTACTTCACTAGTCCAGGGCTCAAGTTGCTACTCTCAAACGAAAAACTATCCGTCACTGAAAGTATCTGGACACTTACCTTCAGCATCTTCATTACGACCTCAATAATTTTTGTACTAGTTCGATACATGTTGTTGGTAGACATGCATTTTTTTTTTATAAAACATTCGGTATATTCACTGATGTGAACGGTTCCGCAATGCGTTCACATCAATGTCACGTAAAAGCGATATGCAACATTAAGATGTGAGGAATAAAGTAAACTATAAATTGAATTTATATTCAAAATTGATCAATAATTAGGTGGAAAAAGGCATTCAGTATTAAAATTAAGTTCATACTATAGTTAACGCACAGAGAGGATGTTGGTCCAAATTAAATTAAGGATTAATGTGTATTCTGATTAGAGACTTTTGTGTATAGATATGTACACGATTTAAATGGTTTCTCTCCAACACGGCTCCTCTTTACACGAAAAAAAATTCAATAACATCTTGCATTGTTGACTTACGCCCAGCTGTGCGAATTTATTAGAATTATGTTTATGATTCAACCGCGAATTAATTACTAGATCAAGGCATCATTTAAATTAAATTATATAGCATAATTTTTAAAAAATATGTGAATGAAAATAATATACTTAATCAATCAATTCAACAAGTTTTGAAAAATCTGAACATTCGCGATTTTCTGAAAATAGTTGAATTGAAAATTTATTTCCGATATTAAAAAATCCAATTTAAATGCACGCTGGAAAGCAATTTGCTCTGGAATAGTTTTGAGTGATAATAACGAATCAAGAAAGTAATAATAACGAATCTCACGTTCAGTAAGGAGGTGAGCGATTGGATGTTTTATCTATTTATGGAATTGGTGAATAAAAGTTCAAAAAGGAAAAAAAATCTTATTTCTGCATCTATACTATTGAATAAAGATTAATAAAACTTACAGCTAAATCCGTATACTTGATGGTTGATTCTGAAAGGGTTTGACGTAAAACCTTGCTTGATGCAAACCAGAGAATTGTCAGCCCGAGTTACGAATGAAATCAATGCGTCATTCAACAAATGAATTCGAAAACATTTATTTGGATATCGTTTTAAGGGTGAAAGATGAGGATGATTTTTCATAACTTCTCTTTTAGTTCATCTCTAATGACAATTCGTATTTTATTTTGAAATCTATATTGAATATTAAATCAAATATATTATGCATTAAAGCTATCACATTTTTAATTTTATTATTATGAATTAATTGGACATTCTTAGGTAACTTAATGTCAAAACAGCAACTGTAAAAAGTCATGGATCAATGTTTATCTCATAAATAACATAGATCATTTTCACAGAAACCAAAACTTTTACTTTAAACACGCGGTAACATTAAATAAATTTAAGTAACAACCGATCCGTTCTTAATTTCAGACGTCCATTATTATTTTGACAAGTGTAATAATATATAAAAAATGCTCTTGAATTGCTCAATGCTAAAACGCTTCATTGCTCTCCATGCCTTCATATTCTGTAAGTTAAAAACTATTTATAATATTAAAAAAATACCCGATGATTACTAGATTTCGATGGATTGATGAAATAAGTATTCTTTAAGACATCGACTGAGGGTGCTTGATGGAATTTCAATATCAAATTTGGATTATTGAGATTTTGTACACTTCCATGTATTTTGTCACTAACGACCCGGGTTTCGCCTTTCGGCATCTTCAGGCATTCGAGCACACGAATGGACTCGAACTGAGAGACAGTAAACAGTGTCTAACGTTTATATAGAAGATACAAATGCGACAAATATTATTTACGAGGTAAGATATTATACGTCTGAGAGCCACACTGATACCTGAGTTAAAATTTCGGGAATCGCCCTAATCCTTATTTTGTAAACACCATATTAACAGAGTGGCGAATTGCCGCTTTTCAACTTCTTTCAGAAATACCAGTGATTTTACAATTATAATAGTATTGTGGGTTTTGACGGGATGTAATATTTGTCGCATTTGTATCTTCTATATAAACGTTAGACACTGTTTACTGTCTCTCAGTTCGAGTCCATTCGTGTGCTCGAATGCCTGAAGATGCCGATAGGCGAAACCCGGGTCGTTAGTGACAAAATACATGGAAGTGTACAAAATCTCAATAATCCAAATTTAAATAAGTATTCGTTATAGAAGTAAGTATGGAAGCCATGCCTAATTGTTGGGCAAAATACTTGTTCCCCATAACGATGTTTCACTTTGAACGAATCAGTTTAGATATGCATTAATTTTCTACGAAAAAACACAATAAGTACATGTTAGGTAGCATTGTCTCTTAGCTAGGTGTCGGTTGACAACTTCTTTTACATATCAAGTAGCAACTAACAAAATTATCTATCGGTACATTTTCTTGTGATGTGCAGATCTGGGTGCATAATTCAAGCGAGAAAATTGAATTATGCATGAACATTTAAGACGTATGTTTTATGCATGTATTAAATTACCAACCTAAATGCAATGAAGCAATGTCTTCCACAACTCATAATAGCCATTTTCGCTGAATTATTAATACGACAATCATTCAAAACATCTGCGTTGTCAAGTATTTAGGTAGTCGTTTTCTTCTGATGTGACAAATAATGTATTCACCTAATCTTTTGTTCAATTTATATATATTTTACTCTTTATGTCATCATTCAACATCCGTGAAAAAGCAATATGTCAATAATCAATAGACAGACATGCTTAGAGGGCAAAATTTTTGACGCTCAATTTTTATTGTGTACTTTGAAAGTAAATTGTTATATGGGCATAATAAAAATATTTGTTAAAAATTGTTTGACATTAATTGAATATTATGTGCTTATATTAGACATAGAGTCGTGGAACTTTTATTGCCCATATTTGTAAGAAAGGCCGTCATCGCTTGCTAAATTATAATTGTGACTTTTTACTCTAGTTATCTTATTATGATTTGTTTTTCATATTTTTCATTGATTCATTTTGTATTACATTTAGGGCGAGTGTTACTAAATTCAGCCATCGCCAGTGGTCAACCTTTTGAGCTTAAAACATAAATAATAGTGGATACATTAAAAAAAACAGATTTTTAAAAAAATTGTGTAGGTAGTCTTGCCAATGTATATCTGCACCATACTGACCTATATGATGCAACACGCAATTTAAAAAAGCACCTTTTTACTTCACAAGTTTCGACAGATTCGTGTTGTATGGAAATCGCTAGAAAAATATACTTTACATTGTCATGCTTTGTATCAGTTTGTTTTTTATTGTTCTATCTACTCTCCGATAATTCGTTCGCGATATTCATGAAGTTGCATAGTGATGGCCAAACACTGGATAACGAAAGGCCGATCATTGGATTTTGGAGGCCGAAATTGGCATTTTTTGTGAACTTCTATAATTTTATGCTAAGTACAATATTAACTATTATATTTTTAGTTGGTTACATTACATAATCCCTGTTTAATCGAATAACAGCAAAAGAAAAATGTATTTATCATTCATTGACTCAAAATCTCTTTTGAAAATACAACCGTGACTTAACTGGCTGACCACTGGTGAAATGACCCTACATACTTAATACGTTAAAACCGCTCCAATTTTTAAATAATTCTTTTTAATCATGTCCGCTCCCAATATGAAACATATGGACTCTTAATAGAGTTAATCTCAACAGAAGTTTTCTACGATAGCTGCTACTCAATTGCTCAAGCTCTCTCTTTTGAAGATATTAGAGATAGGATTTTTAGAATCAGGTGGGTCGAGAGACATTAAGACATCACAGATATCCATACCTTCGAACAGAAGTCCATAAATCGATTGAATAACAATGTTATGAATTTGTCCATAATGGGATTCGAGCCGGTTAGAACTGTAACCAAAGCCATCGACAATATAATGTAATACATAGTTTCTTTTTCATTATATAAAGCTGAAAAAATGTTCACTTTACAACTGATATAAAGCCGTAATTATAAAATAATGTTTGTAAGTTTTTCGGTCGTTTTAAAAAAAGTTACGTTTTCGCGGAGAGGCAATTTGGCGAACTATGAGACTGCAAAATGAGGGCATTCATACGCTTGAACCACTGCCATTTTATGGATATAATAAAATAATTATTGATCAGTAATAGCAGTTGCATATAACGAAGTAGCTATAACTATTGTTCGACATCTAATAGATCGTATAGAAATTAGGGCATCCAATCCCGGACCGCTTTTCTGATCCCGGGATTGAAATTGTCAATTTTTTTATAGATAATATGTACCACGATAAACTGTGTAAATGAAACCATATTCGTAATTTAATTTTGCGTTAATTTTCTTCAATATTTTTGTATTTTTACTGTTAATTGAAGACATGTTACAGTTAGATGACAAAAGTTTCACACGTGCGCATCTAAAAATAGAATAGTGGTCAACTGTTTTTTGTAGATAATGATGCAAAAAAACAGTAAATTGTCTGTTCTCGTCAACATCAGGCACAATATATGAGGTGAAGATGAGGTGAACAAAATACATTTATAATAATATAATATATGACTCGAAAATAGTAACTCGGCCACCTGAAACGTTTTTTATTCGTATAGTTCATCGTATATGAATTTGCATTTTAATTTAAATTATTTTTTACTATTTTATAACGAATCCCGAAATGCAGAGGATGCTTCTTAATGAGATAAAACATGATACACAGCAATTGGATTAACATACTTCATTTTATCTTAGTAAAGATACAGATTGATGATGATGATGATGAACAATAGTGACGTCAACCTTTAGCGGGTTTAAGGCAAACTAGGCCAATTTGAAATATGTAAATTAGTTCCGAGTAAATCTAAAGCATTGTCACGTATCAACATAGCCATCGTAACTTAATCGCAATTCCAAAAACTCCCGTAATAGAAATAATATCTGTGTGCGAAAGGAAAAGAGAGATAAGTCGAGTTCAATGGAAAACAAGCTAAATATTCTAAAATAACAACAATACATACATGCATATAAGAAAAAAGGACGAGTAAGAAATCAATGGATCACATTTTTTACCATACAAATGCAAATGTTGTTTTGACTGTCCTGAAAAGTACCAATTTTAGACTTAACGCCCTTTTTTTCGCGCATAGATATGTGCGTTCTGTTTATATTAGTATTAGTACAGAGTAAACTAGTCACGATAAAAATAGTGCCGAATTTCACCGTAGAATTTGCGCAAAAATATATTTTATTTTTGCTATTATTCACGTGTGATGTGTTTGTTTTCTGTCAATTCTTAGTCATTATATTTGTAAAAAATAAAACATTTATTTGTTCGAAAACTTTTATACAATGATCAGCACCGATTACGTTCAATAATATATTATAAACATGCAGCAAAAGATATCACACTTATTAAATTTTTATAGTTAAGCAAGTGTAATGATTTTATTTTTCAATATAGTATATCACTCATATTTGTACATTTTTGAAAAAAAAAAACGGTATTGGAAGGTTGGCAAATGCTGAATTATTAAAACTCGTCTTAATTAATACATATCAATTTTGAAAAGCATGCTACAAAAAGAAATAGTTTAATATCTTGAAGTATTTTTCGTCTAGTACAGTAGATGGTTTTTAGAATAATATTATACTGAATACAAATCAACTGAGATGTTTTCAAAATGTTATATAGCTAGATTTTATCAATTAAAGAATTTTGTTTTAAATCCTGATTAATAGATAGTCACTGTTGCAAAATTTTATGCTTTTAACTCACTCTTAAGTATATTTAATTCACCTTTCACCTTTTAGAACAGGCATGTCAAACACGCGGCCCTCCGAGACTTCTTGGAAAAATATTTGTTTAAATTGTAAAACAATATTAATTCTTTATTTTGATATACTCATCAAATTAATTTGTTAAAAACGGAGTTCGATAGAAGATTTCTGATTTCAAAAACTGTGAATTACAGTTTCATCTCTTTACTTCACTTCTGTTATATTGAAATAATTGACGACAATTTACAAATTAATTGAAATCCAATGAGACAACATAAGTTGGAGTTCCAGAATTTTACAAATATTTACCTGCTGATCGGTTTTCTAAAATGTTGTCTTTCCTAATGTGTATGATGGCTATGTTTGGAAGCATATATTTATGCAAGCAACTATTTTCTGTGATGAAAAACAACAAAACCCCAGAAATGTTAAGATTAACCGATCAGCATTTGTCGTCAATTTTAAAAATTACTACAGCTCAAAATATTCAACCAAATTATAATTATTTGCTACGTGGAAAACGGTCCCAAGTGTCCTCAAAAAAATAATAAATATTTGTCGATTTCTTTATAATTTGTATATTTTAAAATAAATTAGAAACATTTTTTGTTTGAAACGTCTTTTATTTGGTCAAATTTTAAATATTGAAAACATGTGGCCCTCCACTGATATAAATTAGTTTATATGGCCCCCGGTGCAAATCGAGGTTGGTATGCCTGTTTTAGAGTAATTGATATTTGGAGCGGCGATATCGAAAATCGTTTTAACATTCTATACGATCCACTGAAAAATATATTGAAAAGAAATGTACTTCTTTCCTTTTTTTATTACTCCACTGATATCGCGTATGTTGAAATTAGCAAGATTGGAAAATCATGTTATGTTTGCAAACATGTCATTCATGTTTACAAACTTGCAGGCGTTTACATATTTATCAAAAATTCTAAAATAAAACAAAGCATATTATATTCAAATATACGCATCAAAAATTATTTTACGACAGTATAAATACTATTATAGACATGAGCGGTTGGTGGTGGTATTAGGATGGATAATATAATTCTTTAGCGTATGTTTTGCGATTGTTCATCGTTTTAGACACACTTTGAATACAGATAATAATATGTACTATGTAGTTACAGTTGAACTCCGATTTTTCGTTTTTCATGGGACCCTGAAAAAACGATAGTCCTGAGACTCCTGAGTCCTGTCGCTATAGTGGGTATTTCAGTTGCAAGTCAGAATAATGCACGATGCTAAATACGAGTCAAAAATGAACACTGGCCGACTCGGCGAGACGTCTGAACTGTCAGTAGGTGAGCGGAAAAATTATGAGCCGGCATCATAACAACAAGACAACGCGCATGCAGACTCTCAGTCTAGATCTTTTTTACGTTAGTGGTTGAGTGGGGTCACAGGTGCTTGTGTGCGGGATGAAAAATGTGTGGAAAAAAATCGGAATAAAATATTTGACAAGAAAGATCAGTTGGGGTAATATTTGTGACGGGATGGGAGCATAATATTTTATCCATAAATCGAAGAAAACAGTAGACCGGGGAATGATGATCGCGGGATTATTAAACATTGTTCTCATGTGTGTTTCGCCAGGACTATACAAAATGAACGACATATACGGTAAAACGATGAATGTGAGAATGATAGATCGAGGCTCCACTGTATTCATATAATATAATATTTTATTTTCTGCTGGTTTTAGTAACATTTGTGCGAGCTTGTTCAAGTATGTGCCATTATATATTACCAAATAGACTACATATTCTGGTCTGACACTTGTTGTGGTTGGTAATTCACGAAAGATCGGTAATCGGTATTGCTTCGCACTTTGCTACCAGACGTGTATTTTTTACGGTAGATTGATTTAAGGTAGCAAAGTACGTAATTGCCACGACACAAACAGTTTTTTTTTGTGAATGTACAGTGAAAAGATTAAGTGGATTTTATCAGGATTAATAAAAAAATTATAAATCATTCAGCGTGTAGTCGACAGAAATATTTCGATCGACTGGTCAATCACGGTGCCGTTTGTGGTCAATCGCGGGCGTATTCCCAAGTCCAATAATAAAAAAAACATGAAAAATTGAAGCTGTAAAAACACTTAAAATGATTTTTTAAATGTCATATAACATATTCAAAACGTCAATCGTCGATAATATTACGTATTTTTTAGCATATCCGCTCTCAATGTAGAGCATATGGACCTCTAGTAGAGGTATACGTTTTACTCAGTTGCTCAATCTCTCTTTTTCGAAGAGAGTAGGAATAGAAGGATAGGGCTAGGAGAGGACTACTGGTTAGCCAATCGCTCTCGCTACGCCGCGTTTATTTAGAATCGGATGGATGGGAGAGAGTTTTAGAGATTACAAACATTTATGACTACCGACTACCAACAGAAATCCATCGAAAGACTAATTTATGAAACTGTCCTCACCGGGACTTGAAACCCGAGACATCCGTAACCGTAGCCAACGGAATCACGGACTGGAGCTGACAAGAATAATTAATTATTGGTTAATATAGTGAATTTTAAGCTGTTAACTGTCAATTTTTGTTGGAAAGGCATTACTTTTTAAAAAATAAAATACATTTTGTATAATAATCATGAAAACGAACAGGAATCCATAAATCAATTTATTAAACTGTCCCTTGCGGGATTTGAGCCCGAGACATTATTTACTACCTTTCTAAATTAGCATACGCTATGTCACACAGTCATTGCCTTTTGGAAAATAAACATAGAATCAAGACTCAAACCATTCACTCGTATATTTTTTGCCGTTTGTTTATTTGCAAAAGTATCCATTTTTTGTATAAAAAACTTCATTGATATTTGAAACGGGTAACTCGACGCTGAAATGAAAAATTGCGTAAATTTGTATGATACAAATGATTGGTCAGAGAATGAATATGAATGTGAAAGATTGGCATTATAGGTGCAGGTGCACAATAAATAAATCTGTACGAACATTTGATATAGAAATCAACCCGAAGGAAATCGATTCATTGTATCTGACGCACTAGACAGCTTTTTTTCTCGTTATATTTTGGAAATATTATCACTTTATCACTTCACTACGTAATATCGTCGCTGTTCTGGAAGTAAACACAAAAACAAAAAAATGACATATTGAATTAGTCATATTAAAATGTTCCTTATTTCAAACTCTACCGTATGACAGAACATACTTATTTTTATAAATTATACCTTTACTTAAAAACAGTTTTGTACAAACAAACAAAATGAAAAAGGTATGGCATTTCAATCATTTGACAAACTTCAAAGACCAATTACTCAAAACTAGTATTTTCGAGTTAGTGTCTTCTTCCAGAACAACGACGATATACAATCGTATATATTCAGTAGAATCGATTTAACGTGGCTTTATTTTTTCATTTATTACTATTGCAAACACTTAAGGCTGTCAATACTTCTTAACAATCCAAATATGTAAAAGCTTTTTCGTAATACATATAATGCAGTTAAGTTAATATATAAGTTATTATATAATGCATTAGTATTTCTTTTTACTGTTAAATACAATTTCATATTTTTTTACGTGGTTTTAACGATATATATATGTATGTGTATACAATTCACTCTGTACATAGTTTCTTGGCTAGTTAGTTTTTTTGTTACTTTGAAATCCGGTTTGCTCTATCGCAGATAGCAGCAATGTCGAACCTTTGGCCGTAGGTGGTATTCAAAATTCAACTCCAAGAAGTAGGTCAGATCGCAGTTTAACTTTTTCGAAGTGCAAAGTACTGTCTCAGCACTACAATTGCATTACGTAAGTATAAGTTTGAAAAATTTCATCGAGTCGAGCTTTACATATGAAAAAAAATTTAAAAATGGTTGGGACACGATTCCTTCCTAATCATACTATCTATCTCTATAAACACAATATGCCACATTTATAAGAATATAGTCAAATTTGCGAAAGAATTTGAACAAACTTTTTAACAGAATGTGTTTTTTTAATTTTATATTTTAAGTCTAACGGGTTTGCCATCACTGATATAGATTTTTTTGGCTCCGATGATTTTCCGCTGATACATCACTAAAGCACATGTATTATTCGCCTCTCTAGATAGTAAATAGTACCTCGCACACATAATAAAAATACATTCGGCAAAAGTTTTTTTCAAAAGGTTATCTACTCGTTCCTTTTCAGTTTATTCTCAAATGTTAAAAAATAATTTTGTTATTTTGAATAATGGATTGGCAGTACAGAAAGATCATTATAATATACATATTACAGTTTGGAGCTGAGGTATTACTTAACATTGCTATAATGTTACTTCATATGTTGAAACGTTTTTTTTAGCATTCACTGTTTACAAGTGGGGCATATCTTCAGCAGTACTTACACTTTATGAGATATATTGTATATACATTATATGGTGGAAATATTGTACAATTTTGTCGCATGTCTGAATTTGACCTTTAAAGTTATCAAAAAGTTTCTGTGTTTATAAAGAAGTCTGGAATGTCGGGATGCGTAAACTGTTCGTTGTTGTACATGGGAAAACATGAACTCCTTACAACTTAAGTTTTAGTTTTCTTTTAAATATATATAAATTGGGCCATTTTTGTTGTCGGTTTTGATATCGTTTTGATGTGGTCAAAATTATGTGCTTTTTCTCTGACATTACTTGAGTTCACGATATGAACAAATTCAACCATGTCCATAACTCAATAATGACAATTTCAGACTTCGATACAATCTTACTGAGGGTGCGATTTTTGTGCGGTTGATTAGTTCCGCTCATAATTGAACACACACTACTATTTTTTATTTTATTTATAAATCAAACACTCTACATAATACGGTATTTTGAAACCGAGAATAAATGAAAAACATTTGCATAAATCATTAATCATTGGTTCATTTGTACATACGAACTGCGGTGTTTCGACGAATAGTAAACAATTCCGTAATTAAGGGGACTTGCATATTATTATTGTCGATAATATTGTTTAGTTAATGATTACAGATTGTAATAATTAACAATGTTGTAGTCTAGGTCTATCGGTTTCCATTAATTGTACTACCGCAAATAATTTATTAATAAATTACATAGATACGTTCCAGATTCATGGATTATACGTACAGGTAGAACTGAATAATGCTAACGGACAACTTAATAAGTAAAATAGACAGGTGAAATACAATACCCCGGATCGGGGAATTTATATTCAGCGCGTGGTCTGAACAAGACTCGTGATATATCATAATATGATCGTATCAAATAACCGACAAGAGTAATGTCGACATTACACTATATTCGAGAGGGTGTGCCTAAACATATTTCGGCTGATTTATCTCATCGTCTAACATGTAGAAAATTACTTTTAAGGTGTTAACTGTCAATTCTTGGTGGAAAGACATTATATTTTAAAAAATAAAACACAATTTGTTTGTACTACTTCCACATATTTATAATGATCAGGACCGGTTTCGCTCATCACGAGCATTATCATCAGTTGATATGTGTGGAAGTAGTACAAACAAATTGTGTTTTATTTTTTAAAATGTAGAAAATGTAATAGTTATTAGCGTTCCCCTATATATTTTAATATCAAATCCTCATTAATCTTCATAAGAAAATAAACCATAACAACTTTTTACAACCCGAACCGATTGCGAAATAAGTAATTGTATCAAAATAATAAGGCTTGCATTTATTGAGTCAGTAACTATTTCAATTTTTGATCAGTAGGAAATAATAAATGGGCAGTAACTAATTCGATAAATGGCCAATATAAACGTGCTCAGTTAATAAAATAAACAGTCATTTATTTATGTGTCGGCTCCGTGTCGTAGTTGATAACGTACGGTTACGGATGGCTCGGGTTCAAGTCACACTAATTGATCTTTTAATCGATTTATGTTCGTAGTCATGAATGTTTTTGATGTCTAAAAAACTCCCTTAAATCCATTCGATCCTCAAAAAACGAGAGCGACTTGCTAACCGCTAGTCCTACCCTAGCCCTATCCTTCTATCCTTACGCTCTTCGGAAAAAGAGAGGTTGAGCAACTCTGTAACAAGCAGTTCTCATAGAAGGCTTCTGTTGAGATACCTCCATTAGTAGGCCATATGCATTGTTAAGAAGAAATATGTAAAAAGATTAGTTTTTTTAATTAAACTTAACCTATCCTTTATTTATTCGGCAATTGTTTACTGACCAAACATTATTAATGACTGACCATTTATTATTTATTACAGACCACGTATCGAAATAGTTACTGACCAAATAATTAATAGCCAAATAGTAATATTTTTGCCATTTAAAGGAATTTAAAACTCTTGCGAATGAGTGCATGTATTTTACGATAAGATATGTAGTGTTACTGAATCAATTAGTCAATCGTGGTGTGTACAAAGCATATTCAAAGCACTACGAGAGTTTTAAAAAACAAAATACCCAGTCGATTGTCCGATAACTATTCAGTTTGAAATTATAGATTAGAAAGAAAAATACCTAATCGTGATAAGAATGTAATTGCATGCTACGTCAGTTGAAAGACTAGGGCCGAAAGCAGGAGAGCAGTGTAGGGATTAGCAATATAACTATAATTTATTATGATGAATCAATATTGAAAATAAAATTTATAATCTTTCAGAGCTTAAAGTTTTGTATTTAAATTGAATAATATGTGAATAGTGTATAAGTGTTTAAACTTGTGGAATTAATTTTAGTCATCGACCTAGCTGCAAAATTATTTATTTCACCGCAAATCTCCATGGACATATTCCTTTGTAGTGTTTTTATTTGTATAGCTCGTAAAAGTAAAAACAATAGCATATTAAAATTGAAAATATCGTGATTGATACTATTGTAAATTTATGAGACATCTATAGTAGGGATTCCAACTATTCGTCATTATCAACTATTCAGATATCGAAAAGTAAAACTGAAACTATTCGAATGGTTTCTGAAGTATGAAAATAATATTAGAAATTCGCTTTGAATAGTTAATAACATAACATTATACATACAAAAATAATAATTTAATATTACATTAAAACTTGTAAGAAAACCAGCTCATTTAAAGTAATAATCACTGATATACATGTAATATTTTCTTAACCCTTCCGTACTCATTATGTAACAATACGTTATTTCAGCCTTTAAACCTTTAAATTATGTGTGAAATAGGTCATACAAAAAATGAAAATATTGATATTTATAAATAAAATAGTTCTACATATAGTTAAAAATTAAAAATACATTATAGTTTACGTCTTCTTTGTATAGTTAATCGTAATTTAAAAAACTCGTCAATTTTACCATCGAAAAAGATAGCATTATAGTATAGTATAATCGTAAATATAGTATAGTAACGATTGGAGATGCATGACAATACCGTATGCAACTGTTTTGTTTCAAACGGCACTGAAATACGTTTCGAGCCTGTTCTGCTATGAAGAATTTCGATTCATGCATCGTTGAATAATTTTTTCATAGTTCGATATGTGTTTCAGGTTTTACACTCAAAACATGATTTTTTTTTTCTTCTTACGAATCAGTGTCGATACCTGTTTTTGGAAATATAGAAAACAAATGAAGCATACAAAGTTTACGAAATTTCAATAATCATCGGTAAAATTCCCCGATACCCTAAACACTAGTATTTAGGATTAATGCATACATGGGTAAACGTATGATTTGATTCAAAAAACGCATTCAAGAGTAATGTATCACAAAAAAAACCGATCTCTGTATAAATTTATGAAAAACTATTACATCATATTTATTATGCTGGCAATACTGTGTTCCTATTCTCAACATCATAATGTTAAAAAAACGTTATCCATTGCCACAAAGTCTTATCATTAATCTTATTGCAAAAGCTATTAAATATGTTAGAATCTCTTCATTGTTATATAAAATGCCAAAAAAAATCGTAAAATTCGCGGAGAAAATTCTCATTTTTTGATTCTTTAATACATACTTTAAATGTACACTTTTGAAAGACATACTCTGACGGATTATATTGTAATATTATTTAGGAACTTAGGCTTACAAGATGTCTGCGATTCCTCGCTGTAGTTTTAAGAAGAATCAAGACGGCGCCGGGATTTTATCATACAAACGACACTGGGAACCGCCGCCGCGTCAGCTTGACGGATCAACAAAAATGTTTGTGACCATGCGATAGGATGCCCACTTCATCATTATATTTATGATCTTCCAAACCTGAAAAACTGCTCTGTCACTCTTTACGTAGACGACACAGCGATCACATTCACCCATAAAGACCAGACGTAGCGTTACTTCTCCTTGAGGCTGGCATGGCCCTGCTGACTGACCTCTTCAGTCGCTGAAAACTACCTCACCTTAGAAAATAAAAAGAAATTTTACAACTTGGTCGGTTTGATGACACATCCCCCATATGGTCTGTAAACATCTCCGACAGCAATCTCCTTCTCCTACAGAGGGTTGAAAATAAATGCCTGCGCATAATCTCGGGCACAACACCAATACCTCCGTGTTTGGTACAAAGGCCCTAACATTCAAAAGACCCAAGTCTACATCGTGCCAGGTTCATGGAGGGATTGAAATAGGGGCCTCACCTCGCTCCAACTCTCAAAGCTGAGAAAATACAAAAATCTAAACTACAACTAAAAGTCTTAAAGAACCTCGTCAAAACGATGTCCAAATCTTTATGCTCCCTTCCCTCTCTCTCTTACAGGATATTCTTCTTTGGCGGAGGCGGATGCGGAAGACGCCGACGGCCACGCCGGTCTTCAGTTAGTCGCCCTAAGAGATACATTTTAAAGTAACGAGCCAGGCTCGCACATTTTAGTTAGGGACTGGGTATGTCTAAAATAATAACAGTAAGCTCTTCAAGCTTAAGCCGACATTGAACTTTTTTACATGATTAAGAGACAATCATTCTCATAATGGGTTTTTCTTAAGTGTTTTCCACACACAAAAGCCCTCAGCTGACAGACAGCTGTAGCAAGTACTTAGCTAGCTTACATGCGGGAAAGGAATATAAAGACTCAGTCCATACCCACTCTAGCACTGACTTTAACCAGGAAACTAGAAGATCGCTTCGCAGACTCCACATAATAGTTTCAGTATGAAAGTAAAGGTAAGAATAAAAGGGTGCCCACATTAACGGTAGCGAGTTGCGAAACACAAGCCGTTCTTTCTGTTCAAATGCTTGTTTCAGTCCGTACTTTGGTTCCTGCTTTCTGCAGTTCCCTCAGTTTTCTGTTACCTGTCTGTCCTGGTAAAAAAAAGTCTTGACGACTGAAATTCGTCTTTTACTTAACCATGCTTGAGTTTCAGTTTTTCCCCATATGCTATTACACTTTCTAACGAAGCTGCTTACAACTAACTGACTACCTATTATAATACAATAGGTACATATTTATTTGTATGATTACACATGACTTACAGTAAGATAAAAGTAAAATCTAATTTAAGATATCGACTAAGTGGTGTTTGTTTGATGGTGGTGAGTGTTTGATGGAATTTCAATACCAAATTTGAATTGTTGAAATTTTGTACATTTCCATGTATTTCGTCACTAACGACCCGGGTCTCGCCTTTCGGCATCTTCAGGCATCGAAGCACACGAATAAGATAAAATAAAAAAAGATCTAATAATTTTGACAGATCCGACGGATCATGTTTTAAATAAATCGTCGTGTTTGTGTAATCATGTTCTTTACTGTGAAGACCAAGGTAGAGGAAAAAGGTGAACAAGACCGGAAAATGTGTATTTTTAATCACAGCTCCACGTAACAGAATTCTAGTGACACATGAGGGAGCGATAAAATGAAGATAAGCGCTTTGGTACCAACTTATGAATGAAAGTAGATTTGCGTATGAATAGTTCATACATTGTTATGTCACATAAAATATTTTATAATAAGATGAGACGTATTTGTATATCGTCGCTGTTCTGGAAGAAAACACTAAATCGAAAAAATTACATTGAGTTAGTTATACCAAAATGTGCCTTATTTCGAACTCTACCGCTTCGGAAGAACACACCTATTTTTATAAATTATGCTTTTACTTACTCGAAATTAGTATTTTTCTATATAAAACTAAAATTGATATATTTGTTATTCCACTGGTTATATCACTAACGTGACGCGTTTCGACTCTTTAAGAAGCATCATCAGACTAACCATATCGCAAGGTTATTTATTTCAAAGGTAAACAATGATTCATAAAGTTTAAATTAAAATTGAAACTTATAGGTAAATTTTCATATATGAACGTTAAACTATTCACTATTGAGATCGGAAAAGTATGTATCTGTGTATTTTGAACACGATAGATTATTAAATTAGGCCACATGGCTTAGTGTGTTCCGTAATTAAAATTCACTGAAAATTTATATGCATGTATATTTAGGTAGGATATTTATAAATTAATATCATTATTTGACGGTAATTGGTTTTCATAAAGCTTGGAATTTTTTACGAGGGCTTTTATAAATCGGGTAGTCGGAAATAACTGTGTCACATTTTGAATATAGTTGATTAAGAGTGATACGGCTGTCATGCTTTAATGCAGGAGATCTTAACCTTTTTGCGGAAGCGGGCGCATTTTAGATTTAGGGTAATAGTAACGGACGCACGTCGGATGTCTAAAAAAAGTGTTCATTAAGTATTACACTTATTATATTTGTTACTAAATTATTATAAATCGGTTAATTATACGTTTATTTAAATTTGAGTGTATCTGAGGGTATTTAGAAAAGAATCATTAAAAACCTATACAGTTTCATATACAAAATATTGAGAGGTAAAATAAAATTAAGAATAAAAAATACCTATATTCCAAATAGCAATTCAAAATTAGTGCGAGTTTTGACGTTGCATTTCACTTACTAATTTCTCAAACTTGATAATCCCAATCGTCAAAAATCATCATGGTTGGTATTGGTAAGTCGTGATTTGGTTTTTGATTTTGTTACGTTCATGGTGAAAAATAAAGATTCGCACAAACATGTGAAACCATAACAAGATTGAATTTTGTAATCTCCATTTTTCAAAAGAAATTACTTTGTAAAGTTAACTAAATTCCACATGTGTGTATTCTGAGAATGAAATTCTCATTATGAAAACTCATTATGAAGACTCATTATGAAAATCCAAAATATTTTGAAAAGAATTTCCGCTATGGATTTAGCAATTTCAGTAATGTATATCTGTGTACTAGCTTCAAATATCTGCAAAAGCTTCATAAAATGGGTAATAAATAATTTTAGGTCAAAATTATTTTCACCAATCATTCGGTCGCATGAAAATAATTTCGTGGGCGCACATGCACCCGCGGGCACAGGGTTAAGAACCCCTGATGCAATGAATATCGTGAAACTATACATTTGGATTTATTAAAATTGGTTGCAACACTATTTTTACGATATACGCTCTAAAAAACATTGGAAGCAATCACGAATTTAATATTTAGTTCACCAATGTGTTAATGGTAAAGTTATTACTATCAGTATTTGCAGGCTTCACGGTGAAAGAAATCTTTTTTTATTATTATTGAAATTGTCAAATCCAGGACTCAAAATGCGCCTTTATGGATGGATGTTATTGAAAATAATCTACTTAAATTGTTTTCGTTTGTATATCTGGTTTTTAATTGAAAGTTGAAACTCGTTGAAAGTTCAATATAACAGTCGAATCAATTTAATCTCCCTTCATTACATTCGATTTCTTGGAGGCGAAACAATAATGACAGTTGACATGCGGGTCTTTATTGACATTCTTTATTGAAGCATAAATTGATTCTCATACTAAAATTATACATTAATTTATTTAAAATAAACATTTCCTATTTAAATAGTAATACAATATAATAGTTTTCTAAATTTAAAAGCAAGTACACAATGCGATATCAGTGAGATTAATTAAAATCTAGCCAATCGAATGGTACATCATCATCATACGTTCAAAGTTAAAGGATTGTCACAATGGTACCAAAAATCCTAGTCATGCATCGCTTCTGAAGGGAGATCTGTGCTCCGTAACCTTTTTTCCCCACGGCACACCAAAGTTTCCTAAGATTACCGCAGCACATTACAAGTAAAAAAAGTATTTTTATATTTGATAAAAATACACTACAAAATAATTCTCAGCGTGGATAAAGTATTGGACATTACAGACAAATTATTTAGTTTTTTAAAAACAATAAGTTACAACACACCTTGCATTATCTCAATGTACACCAGTAGCGGTTAAGGATTTCTGAGCTAGATCATCCTACCTTTGGCTTATTTTTGTGATTTTTTGAATTTATTTGGTGATATTGGAGAATTATTAGTGGTTATACATTAATAGAATACACAATTACTTGTTCGGAATATTCGATCGATAATTATTGACAATATCCATATGCTAAATATTTTTTAATACTTATATCAATATTAAGAAAATGTAGAAAAAATGAAAGAAGAGAAAGAAGGATACATTTATTTCAATGTTAAAAATTAGCTACTGTTATCGGTGAATCCATTGAACATGAAGTGATTATTATTCAGATTAAAAAGAAAAATTTGGTCAGCGCGATAACATGTATAATTCCAAATATCTTGAATCAGCATAAATATGTCGTAATGTTTCTATTGTAAGAGATATTTGACATTTAAAATATATTTTATGTAATAGCTCGCGAAAATCCTTATTAAATCTTTTTTGGCATTGATGTAAGTAAATCTTAAATTAAAAAAAATTAATAGTACTCTACCGGCTGCTTCTTTTGTCACTGCACGTATGAAAATGTTTTTAAAAAAGCACTAAGTACATTTAGATAATTACCTATTTCTAGTAACCTTTTAAAGTTGCTTAATTGTTGAGCTGACATCTTTAAAATAAAAAGAGATATCAATAACGCGAATGGCCTGTATTTATTAGATCAGTAATTAATTCGATAAAGTGTCAGTATACACGTGGTTAGTTAATAAAATAGACGGTCAGTAATTCATATAAAATGGTCAGTTAATTAAATTAAACCTAACCAAAACTTTATTTACTTGGCAATTATATACTGACCAAACATAATTATTAACTGACCGTTTATTATTTCTTACTGAACAAATAATTAATGGCCTAGCCTAACCTAACCTATCTTTACACCAACACTTAGGTGTATAATCTGGTCTAATATTTACTGACCGTAACTTTAATATTTACTTGCCATTCTTATTTTTCTACTCACCGTTTTATGCACTTGTTACTGACAGTTTCCTTAATATATACTGACGGTTAATTGAATTAGATACTGACCAAATAATTAGTTGCCGAATAAAATGTTTGGTTGTGGTTTCGGCATCGAAGATAAAAATTGGGAGCATGTAAGTTAATATTCTTCAATATTTCATTATTTTAGACTTGACCTCGAAGAAGAAGAGAAAAATTATTTAGAATCGAAAAGGATCTTTGCGTATCAAGGGAGTAAAACAATAGCATTCCCAATAGAAATTTGGTTGCTTAGTAAAGTTTTAAGGAAAATGGGACAGTATTTTTTCTTATGTACTCGCCCCAATTACAGGAACTTAAATATCCATATTCAAGCGTACTTAAACCAAGGAACTTTAAAGAGTGTGAAACACAGTTGGGTCTTCAAATGATTTAATTTGCCTAAAATTTGGCAAAATGTATTGAAATTTATAATTATTTTAAATGTACATTGAATAAAAATTGATGCTAAACATATGCTAAAATTAGACATTTAAAAAGCAACAAACCGCTAAAATTGGAAATCACAACGATAAAATTGATAAAAACAGACACTCAAAATACACGCCTCTAGTAATAACCAAAGTTTGGTAATATCACCAATAATTCCGTCAAACATATTAGGATTGTAATATTAGCCTTTCGTTGGCGTCCGTGTCGCAGTTGATAGCGTCGCTAGTTACGGTTACGGATGCCTTGGGCTCAAATCCTGATGCGGACGGTTTTCATAAATTGATCTTTCAATCGATTCGAATAGCGAGAGCGATTAGCTAACCACTAGTCCTCTTCTAGCCCTATCCTTCTATCCCTACTCTGCTCAAAAAAAGAGAGGTTGAGCAACTGAGTAACAAGCAGTTCTCATAGAAAATTTTTGTTGAGATACCTCCATTAGGAGGCCATATGCTCCAAGTTGGGAGCGGACACGGATTTAAAAAAAAATAGCCTCTACCTGTGTTCAAAGAAAAGTGACCCAGGTAAATGCACCCTGAGAGTCACTGGTTCTCTTTTGATAGTTTCAATTATTTTGTAAGCAGTGCTCGCAAAGAAAAACTTAAAAACTTAACGCCGTTAATTACAATAGGCAACTAATTATTTGGTTAGTATCTTATTCAATTAACGGTCAGTAAATATTAAAGAAACGGTCATTAACAAATGCATAAAACTGTCACTAGAAAAATAAAAATAGTAAGTAAATATTAAAGATACGGTCAGTAAATATTAAAGGAACGTTAGGTTAGGTTAACTAAGTAAAGAAGACAAAATAATAAATCTGATATAGGTTATATACGAGCGAATTTCATGGTAAACAGTTAAACTGTTTTAAAGTTGTACATAAAGAAATGTTTATTTTATTTATGATTCCAATAAACATGCACCAATTGCCAAGTAAATTAAGTGTTGGTTAGGTTTAATTTAATAACTGACCATTTTATATACATTACTGACCGTTTATTTGATTAACTGATATAAAAACAAACGTCGTTGTCTTTCTGGTGGAAAAATAATTACTAGCATGACTTAGCAAAAATTGTATGCACTTTTGTTTATTGATGATTCTCAATTCAATATCTCCTCTCAACAAAAGTGTCTTGGACTGTTTTTATCGTGTTCCATCGCATAGTGAAGTGTGGTCCAGTAGAATTGGACGAGTGTTTATTTTCAAAAATGTCACACGGCAGCCGGCAATTGGTGGCGGGATCCCAAATACCCCAAGTACGTAAATCCAGCGATGTCCTATCACAGGTTACAAACAGCTCCCGCGAGCCGGTTGTTAGAATGTGCAGCTCCAGATCGAACCTTGTGCTATTTTTTTATCCCATGCACTACCTACGACACATTGACGTATCTGTCAAACGTTGTTAAATTCAATATTATTTAAAGTAGTTTTTTGTTATAAAAAACAATGTTCTATATAAATGTGGATTAAAAGTCAAAACTAAAACTAATTTAAATTTAATAATTATTCACACCGCTAAATTAATTCAGCTAAATAATTAATCAAAACGTAAAATTGCTATCAGCATAAAAAACGGTTTTTAGTTTTATTTGGTGATTTGGAATAAAACATTACATTTTATATATTAAACTTCATTGATTGATTCACCTACTTCAATCTTCGAAAACTCCTAAAAGGATTTGCTGTCTATAACGCTATGGTAGTAAAAAAGTGTCTATGATATATTGTGACATAATACATATTGATTGAATTGGCATTTACTTGGTAGAACTCAATTATAATAGCATAAAATAACAAAGTATTTCGTTATACAAAAATTTTATAAGGTAGTTGATAGCTATATCTATAGTTCTGACGATGGCGTAAAGTCGAAATAGCTATCAACTACCTAATAAAAATTTTGTAGAACTAAATACTTTTTTATTTTATCCTAACATAATACATACACTGTATGTAAGTCGTTATGACTTCTCAATTTACAAACAATGCTAAATAAATTGGATTGATTTTTGAATTACACATAAATACTTATTCTTTGTGTGTGTTTAGAAGACCAGTGACGCGCAGCGTTTTCCTTTTGTTTGATAATTATAGTACTATTTACCCATAATAGTATTAATTACAAATTAATAACTAGTGTTTGGAGGTGAAAATTTCAAGGGAAATAAATTTAATAGTTGTGAGCCACTTGTCCTATTCAAAATGCTATTATTGATTGTGTCTTATTACCTTCCGACACAAACAAACAAACCCACCCTAACCCAATCATTGTTAACCTTAGCAATAAATAACCTTGCGATATATTTAGTCTGAAGATGCTTATTAAAGAAACGAAACGCGTTACATTAGTAGCACAGTCAGTGGAATAACTAAGGAATATCAATTTTAATATTTTATTAAAAATGAATCACAAAGTTACCACCGAATCCATCGAAAGCATATTCCCTCAATTTCGGATATAAAGCTGTAAACATACTGTGGGTAGTTCATTCTATCAGTTTAAGTTATGTCTTTTTTGATCACTTTTTTCCAATATGTAATTTGGATTATTGAGATTTTGTACACTTCCATGTCGGGTTTCGCCTTTCGGCATCTTCAGGCATTCGAGCACACGAATGGACTCGAACTGAGAGACAGTAAACAGTGTCTAACGTTTATATAGAAGATACAAATGCGACAAATATTATTTACGAGGTAAGATATTATACGTCTGAGAGCCACCCTGATACCTGAGTTAAAATTTCGGGAATCGCCCTAATCCTTATTTTGTAAACACCATATTAACAGAGTGGAGAATTGCCGCTTTTCAACTTCTTTTAGAAATACCAGTGATTTTACAATTATAATAGTATTGTGGGTTTTGAAGGGATGTAATTCGACGAATGGGTAAATATATACAATCATTCCACGTTTAGTGACATCTGTTAGGTGTTTCAACGTATAGGGTATAATAACGGAGAATTAGGAAGGTTCAGCTGCTCATTCAGAATTGGCAAGGAATTTAGGGACTGGGCTCTATTGATTTCCAAAATTTCTTGATAAAATAATTTATGATCCCCCATGTTTTTATGCAACAGTTCAACCCCATCATCCGCATTAAACGTATGGTTCTCCATTAGCAAGTGATTTTCGAGTGTCGAAGTTTCTTTTTTTAATCTAAAGGCAGCTAAATGTTCTGATACCCTTATATCTAATGTACGTGTGGTTTTACCCACATAGAAATGTTGGCAATCATTGCATTGTAATTTATAAATACCAGATTTGTTCTTAAAGTTTACTCTATCTTTATTGTTAATAAGTAATTTGCCTAGAGAGTTTTTGCAATAGAACGCCGGTCTAACACTATCAGCGAGTTGTTTTTTAATTTTAAAGCTTGTGCAACCTAACTAACTAATTCTATGCCAGATTCTAGGGTGGTCTATGTCTTTAGACAAGTTCCCGAAATATAGCATCTTTTCTGCTACCAATATGTAATATTTAACACAAAACTCTCTTTAGTGGTCCGCTGGATTAAAATGTTGAATTTAGTGGTCCGTGAGCCAAAAAGTATGCCGACCGCTGCTCTATACAGCCTACTTTTTATTTAGTTAATTAAACATGTCATGTGGATGAAATATGAATTTGACTCTCGCGCTAAAATCGCGGCACTAATAGTTGTTCCTACAATTAACGGCCTTATATCTCGGAATAAATTGCGATCCGGTTGTTGACCACTTAGACGGCCATCACTGCGTTAATGTCTCGAAATAGCGAAGAAAGCCAGCATCGTTATTTACTTGGCAGCTGAAATTGTCAATAAGGATAATAATAATCATCTCTTTCTTAGGGACGCCCGTCTCGTAAATTTTTACAAAACGAAGGTCTGCCATCTGTATGTCGACTCGTGTGTGATGCTATTTGTCACATGACTACCTACACGCGAAACAGTCCATTCAACATTCTTAGCACAAAGATCTTTCTCGCCACCAGTAATAAAAACAAAAAATGTATTTCATGCATTCAAAGCTACTGAATAAAACACGAGACACAATAATTTTTAATAAACGTCTTTTAAAAAAAACAATTTCATTGAAAATTATAGCGAAAGAAGAAATCGATTATCAATGAGGTGTTCGTGTTTTCATGTTGTCCATAAAGCAAGGCTGTAAAACTTAAAACAACAAGGTTCTACATACATAAAAATTGAGCAGAGCTGCGGGGTCGGAGTTGTAGTCCGAGTCGGAGTCGTGGAGTCGCGTTGTATTAAAAAACGAGCGACTCCAACTACTTTTTCTATAAAGTGCATTTCTGCATGTATTAATGTACTTATTTCATTTTTATTTATGCCTATAGCATCTTCTTGTCCTGCAATATACATATGTATAATATGAAAAAGTTGGCTGTTTGTCGGATTGGTCGGTTAGTTTTTAATTTGAAGACCAATCTATATATATAAAAATGAATGTCTGTTTGTTGGTTTGTCCGGATCTTATAGGTTCCTAAACTACTCAACCGATCGCGACGAAACTTTCAGGAAGGACTTATTGTGATCATGCCCGGAAATATTATATAAAATAAATGTTTGTTTGTCCTTTACGCGTTCCTATACCATTCATACGATTTCGATGAAACTTCGGTGAGTTGTTGTGCACACACCCGTGAAGGGTTCTGAAGAAAAAAAATTGAAAATCTAAAATTGAAAAAAAGAATCAAATACGTACTAACAGCGACATCTAGGAAAAACCTTCTGATTTATTCGTGTACGCACCAGACGAAAAACAAAAATATTGTGTTATAACAAGTGTGATATTGAAACTCGGGTTCGGGTCGGGACAGACCTGAAGATGATGGGCTCGAACCGGGTAAGTCTATGAAATTTAGGCCTGTGCAGGCCTCTAATCCAAAAGCAGTTCAATAAACAGAATTAAAACACAAACCCTTTCTTTCTTTGAGTGGCATTGCAACGCATGCCGGGTACTCACTAGTTACATATAAATAGGAAAGGTAAGAAAAAACCTGACCAAAATTAGACTTTTTTTAGTCGTTATCTGAGTAAGAGTCGGGAGTCGCATTTTTTTGGAAGCTCCACATTGAAATTGAGTGTTATGTAAATAAAGTTAATGCGTAATAATTATACTCCTAAGGATTTAATGCTTTTTTGACATTACCTTTCATATGTGTGATTTGTTAGTTGTGTAAAAATAGTGAGTCTATTTGCCTAACACCTATATCAAAACGTGTATCACATTATAGCCCATAACAAGTTTTTTATATTGTATAATACTCAGCTTTTTTCTCAGGTCCGGATTTTCCATTGCATAAATAATAATCGCCGGGTGCTACTTTCTATACCTCAGTGGGTACTTTTATCATAGCGCAAAGAACGGCTAGCGTCCGATTGAAGACGGTTGCATAAATCTATTTATACATTATATCCAAAGAATTAATATCTGCGATTGTTTTCTTGCCTCTGCTCCCAACCCTAACCGATCTAGTTAAAGCTATAGGTTAACCACTGGTAATCAAAAATTTCTATTGTCTACTTTCTTGTCAAAATATTTATTATTTTGATTCCACACGATATACATATACCTCTGTGACATACAGTAACGCTGTAACAGATGAGAATAAATAATTTATTAGGGATGTGCTCCAGAAGCGATTTTTTGTTTTTTACCAGTTTTATTCATCGTGAACTTTTCAACTATAAAGTAAAATCGAACAGAGCTATATATGTAAAATTATTTATGACTAATGATGAGTTATGCAAAGCAAGTGGTATATGATAATGAAAAAAACTACAGGTTATCTTGAGAATTTCTTTTAAGGTGGTAAATGTCAATTCTTAGTGGAAGGGCATATATGTATATTTTACCATGTCCGCTCCCAATGTATATGGAGTATATGGACTCCTAATGGAGGTATCTCAACATAAGTTTTTCTATGAGGACTGCTTTTTACTCAGTTGCTCAACCTCTCTTTTTCGATCAGAGTAGGGATAAAACGATAGGACTAGGACAGGACGAGTGCTTAGCTAATCACTCTCACTACGACCCGTTTTTAATATTGTACAAGTGGTAGTGAATTCTATACATCACATTTTACATTGTGAATCTGTCCGTACCGGGATTTGAGCCCCAAACATCTGTAGCCGAAGTCACAACGACGTTGACCATTGCACCACGGACCCGGACGGGAAGGGCGTATTACATAGTTATAAATAACTCTGTTCTAATTTATTTTTCATCCGTTAAAAATGCTCACAATGGTTGAAACCGGTAGCGATCATCATTTAAAATTATGGAATACGTACCAAGTCATGAGAATTGCAAAGAAAAAATACATATTATCAACAATATTAATCTAATATATAAAAATCAATGTGGGTTTGTTTGTATCTTATGCACTGCCATACCGTTCATCCGATTCCGATAAAACTTAGGATATAGGCATAGTACAATCCTGGCCCGGCCCAAGCTCGACTCTCAACTTTTTAATTTTTAACTTACAGTACGTCGTATTATATATAAAAATCAATCTCACAATCCAGATATATCTAAAATCTAAAAAAAAACAAACTAAAATAAAGAATAAAATTCGTGCAGATAGAGGCATCTCGGAAAACTTTCTGATTTATTCGTGTGCGCACTAGACAAAAAACAAAAAATATCGTGTGTCCAAAAGCACTTCAATAAACAGAATTAAAACACAAACACTTTCTTTCCTTTGGTGGCATTGCAACGCATGCCGAGTACTCGCTAGTTTAAAAAAAAAATGATAACTTTGATATTTCACTGGTCGTGAGTTGTGACAATATGTGTGATACATGTTCCGCCTGGCGGGAAGTAGTGTGAAGATGCGTCTCAAAGTAGTCTCACAATCACACCTAAATAAACAACCAGTGGAATAACAAAGTTATCAGTTTTAATCGGATATTATTTAGATTATAAGCAATTAAAATATTAACAACCTCTTAAAATTAAATTAATAAGATATTTGTAATTAACAAATATATTTAAAGTAAATAACCAAGAGGAAAAATATAATGAGTTCTTAAGTATTCATTTACGATGCTGGCAAATGGGACAATTTTTATCGTAAAATCAAATCGAATTAATAATGACTCTACATCAGGCCTAGGCAAACTACGGCCCACGGGCGTATTTTTATGCGGTTTATCAATTATTTGATTTTTAGAGAATCAGCTATTTTTATGCAAAAATTTATATTTAAAAATAACATTTTACTTGTGGCTCGCCGTTCATTTTGAATTTTTAATGTGGCCCGTCAAACAAAAAGTTAACCCTGGCCTGCTCTACATAGTCAATAGGTACCGGAAATAACAATTATTCTTATTAGGAGCAAAACCATTTTTTTTTTTAATATTTTTGAATATTTCTTAATATTTTCATATAAATAAAATTGAAACGGTTATCATAAAGGTGAAGAATAGCTCATTCAATAATTGAGAATTAGGCAAGAATTTATATTTGTTGATTTATAAAAATTCCCGTTGTTCTTTTCTAATGATTTATCATTTAATTGCAAGTTTTGAAGGTATTTGGAAATATTGGGGAAAATAGGTTTTCCAAACGAAGATAATTCGAGTCCTTTTTTGAAACAAGCTAAATGGTCTTTTCGGGCCTTGGTTACGGATGTTTCGGGTTCAAATCCCGGTACGGTCAGTTTCATAAATTGACTTTTCAATCGATTTATAGATTTCTGTTCGTAGGCATGGATGTTTGTGATGTCTAGAATTCCCCTCCCACCCATCCGATCCTAAAAACGCAGCATAACGAGAGTGATTAGATAACCACTAGCCCTATTCTTCTATTCCTAATATCTTCGCAAAAGAAAAGTTGAGCTACTAAGTAACAAGCAGTTCTCTCAGAAATACTTCTGTTGAGATACCTCCATTAGGAATCCGTATACTTCACGTTGGGAATGTAAACATCGGACATGATAAAAAAATGGTTTTTTTTATTTTTGTATATTGAACGATCTTCCTGTTGGACAAATTCTGGCTACTCAAGAATCAAAATATATTAAATGAATATTAATTTGGGATAAGAAGGTTAAATTTCTCCTAACAGTTTACTTACATTTAACACTAGTATTTTGTATTATAAAAAGTTCATTGCTATGTTTTTTGTGAATGTTTCTGAAATCTACTTTGTGAAACTCTAGTTCTTTATAGTACTTTACCCAATGTTTTCTCACCACGGGTTCATACGCTACCAGACTAGAGCTTATATTTAAAATGCTTTCTTTTAAATAATAGCCATTACATTGTTATAAAATTTTAAACAAAACTTGTTTATTTCATCCGAATCATTAAACGACGATGTTATAACCATGAAAAGTTAATTATTTATCCGTTCTTATATATGACGTATCGATGAACTGTTATTCATGTTATGGCTACAAGTCACTTTTTATCAATGCTGCAACTCTGTTTATTATGTCAATTGTTAAATAGTTAACCTTCTGTTAAAAGATGCCAATCAGATTCTATTTATATTAGGCTTGACGCTGGGACGGCATATTGTTAAAAAATAATAATTTCTCAAAATGAATACGCCTTCATCAATGTTAAAATGCTGACCCGTTAATTCGCCAATACGGCTAAAATAATTATAAGACAAAAGAGTATTCATATTAATTAATTACAAAATAAAAAATATAGCAATATCCCTTTTAAAAAAACTAATGCAACTAACTTCTTCTGCATACTTACTCTATGTTATTTCGTTGTTGTTATGTTACATCGTCCCTTAACTAATATCAGGTAGAACAGTAAATCAATTAATTTTAAGGTTATTAGAATGAATACACAGCGTGAAATGTTTCAAAAAATTATATTAGTATACCCGTTTATCTATTATAGTATCTAATCAGTCGTTATTGAGATTTTCTCCGAAATCTTTCAAATTCCGACATAATATAACAAGAAAACGCAATCTTCAAGTGGGCTGTCGTCACTTTTTATTTATTAGTTTTATTACACTTCATATATAACAACGTAAGTGGGCACTGAGGCATTTGACTGGCAATAATTTATTTATTACGGATGTGTTCCAGTAGCGCATTAGAAATTAAGAAATGGTTTTTTCACTGTTAAGATCTAGAAGGTTAGTTTTACCGACACTTCATTTTAAATCAAATTTTCTTGTAACGATCAGTTATTGAAGATGGTACTCGATACTTTGATACTAAATTCATATTATATGGTATTTAAACGTATGTATTGATAAACTCCAACATATATCTAGCGTGCTACAGGTGAGGTTTTTTTTGCTATAGTCAAAACAAGCCAGTTCAGTAAAAGTCATCTTTATTGCAGTTAGTTGTTATACATACACAGAATTTAAGAATTTACATTTTTTTCATGCACAGTTTACGACTGGGCCGCACAAAATAAGATTGGGCTGTGTCAGCATGTATCATAATATATATAGATTTTGGGCTGCGGTGTATATCGACTTTTATAAATATATATAATATATAGAGTAATAACCAATTAAAGTTAATATCGTGATAAGCCGTCCGATAAAATTCTCCCTCAATCTTTTCTCTGCTAGCGTAGTTTTCCGTGTTTTCTATCACAGTAACTGTGCCTGTTGTCCAGATATATGTATCTTTTTTTATGTCTCTACCTATGTATCTTGTGCCCGCAGCGACACGCTGTGTACAGGGTATTAACCAAACATTAAGTGTGATACGGCATATGTAATCTAATGCTGTTGGATTTTTTGAAAATAAAGTATTAAAAAAAAACCTCGTTTTGATCATAAAAACATACATACATATATTGAGAGTAAGTTATATCTATGTAATTATTTTGTTACATACATTTTATCTATCATCGTCGTCAAGTAGTAATCTAGTTATACATTGAAACTTTCATTGTAAAGTTTTGTACTGAATCATTTGAGAAATGTATTTAATAAAGTCAATTCCTTTTACCGAAATGCAGATTCGTGTGATGAAACGATAGTATTGTCGGAATAGGGATTTTATGTAAAAAATAATTATTAATGGCATGTGAAATAAAAAAAGGCAGATAATTCCTCTCTGGTATATGTCATGCAGGCATTAAGCGTCGCAGTCACTGATGTAGCGCAAAATTATCAGTCAGATGCGCAATAATTTTATTTTAATGCATTTGTACAGCTGCATATCACATAATATGATATTATGATTACATACCTTAAACTTAATGCAACCAACTGCACACAATATACATAAATAGAATAATTGTTTTACTGTCTCGTTTATACGTATTCACCTATTATATAATTCTACCGGATGAGAGAAATTGAGTTTACATATGTGCGTAAATATTATTCTTACGCCAATATCAATAACTAAATGGTAAATTACAATTCTACAAGTCGTGTTTTTTTATTCTTTGTTACAGCATAACACGTGCTCCCAACTATTTAACATCTTGATAAAGTAAACTTTAAATATGATGACTGAAACAGAGGCTCCTGGTATTCACCGCAAACATTTGTTTTCGAATCATAGTATAAAGTTACCCGTTATCGCTGTAAGTATGCATGCAATAAGTAGCACATAGTTCTGACCAAATACAAACATGATCCTCAGACTTTACGCATTCAATTGAAGGTTGGTCCAGCTATCACTTATCGGATCACGAGATCTTTTTACGGATTGAAATCTCCTATGATTAGTGCCCCAAGATTTCCATTAGATTTCCTGCGGCGGGCTCATCAGAGAGTTCAAAAAGTCACTGTTACAGAGCCAATTGGTTTTACTTGCATTGACTATGAGATACGAGAGGCTCTGCAGCCTTTCGATTGACTCCTGAATACCCTTGACAGATTCGGAACTCGAACAATCGACCCACTCACAAGCCTGCTTCGAACAAAACCATTGTACATTGATATTACAAAGCCCAACATTCGAAATGCTTTGTTGCGTGTAATCGTAATTTGATTATTGACTGCTAATTTTCTTTCAAATTGTACGCCAATAACTGATGAAATTCGACCACTTATTGAATAGCGAGAAAATAACCCCGTTGACCATCCTGTAAACAGTGTAAACGATAAAATATTGCATTTATTAATATTAAAATCAAGTTTGTTACATATTCCCCATTCTATTATATTCCATTATATCCGTATCAAATTATTTAAATATGATGAAAATAATGTTTATAGAAAAAATCCAAACATTGACTAAATTCTCTTCGGAGTTTGCACGGCATTTTACGATTGTTGGAAACAAGTTATGGTAAGTAAAGTCATTTGCTAGCTCAGTATTTATAAAGTGTCCTTGACCGCAGCTGCACCGTTTGAAGGGCGACCGGGTCCAAGGACGGCGCTGCATCGCGCAGTTTTTGTGAAGTTTCATTCTCATAGCCTGGGTAAGGGCGGGAGCGGACGCTTTTCCTGGGCTTGCATTTAGTGACGCAGGCGTGCTTGATCGTTGTAGGTCAATTTATTTTTATTTTAAAAAACATCCTATGTTTGTTTTTTTTCAGGTCAAGTGTTGACAACTGATCCTAATACGAAAAAAAACGATGAGATTAATAGGATTTCATACATTCCTACAATTTGAATTGTAAATTTTACATTTTATTTCTATTCGCCACCAACCATGTTGACATAATACTAAATTAAACTGACTTTCGTTAATACATATTTTCTGCTAGACGAATTGTAGTGAAAAATTAAATTTAAGCTTACAAAAACATATTGTATATAAAAACTATTGATATATTTAACCAATTATTCTAGCAATTGAAAGCGCCACTATCGTTTTTAACCGAGTTAAATTGTTAGACAGTATATCTCTACTATATAGCAGAAAATACATGTATAAATCTGTCTGTGTGTCTGTCACAAGAACTCCTCCCAAACGGTGTACATCAGCGACGTGAAATTTGCACATGTCATTCTGGCTGCCATTTCTACGTGCTATTTTCAACTTTTAACATTATTATTAATTGATTGACTATATTTTGTGGATGTTAGATGAGGTACTATTGTCCATCGTGATATTTTCTGGTGAAGCTGGGTAATAAATACTAATTAAATATAAAATTGAAACAAATAACATTGTGTTTTTAGTGATAACACGTCGATTCAAATTTCACTTCGAAAATTTTTTTAAACAAAGTTTCTTCATAATTCTAATTTTATTTTTTTTTCGCTAAAATACTTGATCAATTTTGAAGCTTGCCCCTACAATGCACATAGGTATCTAGTAAATCTTGTGAGCCCATAAAAGACAAACGTATTTGAGTTACGCAATAACACCTTATGTTTTAATAATTTTGATTACGTGAACTTAGATAAAGAGGTAATCCATTTTAGCAATTCGTACATCGGTGTTCCAGATGATGGCGTGATGCAACAAAAATAATAACTCTGCATTTTCAACATTATTGTAATAGAATTTTATGAAAGAAGTGTCTTATTTCATTAAAAAGGTAGCAAATGTAACAATGAGAGTACAGAATGGTTTTTAATGAGTAAGCATATTACCATACATAATGGAGTATGATACTACACTGGTATGCATTATATTTATGATAAAATCTATTGTCACTGAAAATAGCTAAAAATAAAGAAAGTATTAAATATTATTTTTACTATAAATATATTTTACGTGAGATATTCAAGCACCTATAAACTAATGATAGAGTTGATTCAAAAGTTTCTTTTGGAACTTATTCCTGTAATAATTTTTTTAAGTGGAATAAAAACGATCGTAGCGTACGATTAAAAAGTTTTCATACACCTTTGCTGCATAGTGTAATCATATGCAATTATAATACGAACTTAACTATTTGAATGAGATCTAGTTATAAACAGGGTTGCCAAAAAAAAAACAAAAAAAAATAAACCGTCTTCTCCTCAGATTTTAGCATTTTTATACGTCATTACTGTAACTAATTATTCCGTGGCGTGACTCAAAAGAGTTTTTGATAAATTATGAAAGAACTCAACTTCACTGAGAAAACTTAAAATGTACGTTCTATGACCTAAAATTACTTAAAATAATAAAGCGTATATACCGCTTATTATTGTAATATAATAATGACTGTGATTTTGTTCCCATGGGATCACGGGGCATCAACTCATACAGCTGTTTAAATGCTATTTATAATCACTGTCAAGCTGGAAATAATTGAACTGGAATAAACAAACATACTTGACGATTAATCGACATACCCTTAACGATTTTAATATATTATAGTTGCCCGTTACTGTCCCCAACGGAATCACTGGACTTGATTACATACAACTGCCCATTTCTGAATGTAGCAGCCCGCAAGCACATGCTAATAGTTATGTACGTCCAAACTTGAGTTTGGAGTTGGAGATCACTTTCAGATGACTTATTCATGAAAAGAAGATCTGATCTACACGAAGGGCATCATCTGTATTATCTGCTGCCGTGTCATGGCAACCAAAGTATGTATTTTAAATATAAAAAAAATAATGATTGATTTGGGATATATTTGGTAGAGCTACATAATAATAGTGTAAAAATATTACAGTATTTAATTTTACAAGAATTATATGAATTAGTTGATAGCTATTTCGGCTTTACAGCATCGACAAAACTAGTTCTGCCGATAGCTATAAAAATTCTTATAATTCTTGTTAGTTTTACCAAAATATTAAAAAAAAATTTTTATCCTGACACAGTTGCATCGAATTAAAGTGTGTCTCGGCTCAAAAGGCATCGGAAAATTATCCATCCCTTAAGTTAAAAAAAAAACACGAAAACTGACTAAGCCTACAGTTTACAGTAAGAGATACAGTTTTAAATGCCCTAGGGTACTCAACGTTGTTCCCACCACCACCCACTACGGCTTCACACTCTTACAGAGTGTATTCCGCAGCGTAACAACGTTATGCGTGTTTCAAATGTTTGCCAGGAATGTCCGAGGAGAAATTCCTCAAGACTTGGTTGCATGCACTCTAGTGTGCAGTAGGTTATGTTTAAAATAAGTGTTAAAAAAAAGAAAAGGTAAAATAAGGGGTTTAATGTGTTAAGGAATTGCGTTCCAATCGCTTTCCATAAGACGCCGTAAACTCTTTAAATGCCTTGTAATTTGTCAGAGATGCAACCAAGTCGGCATGACCGACGGGGCCGACAGATCCGACTGATAGTCGTATCGTCTTGAGCAATTTTTCCCGTTCGTTGTTCATGTCTGTACATTCCCAAAGGATGTGATCAGCATCCTGGATCATATTGCCACATTTACATAGTGGACTAAGAGATACAGTTTATAAATATGCATGACGGTTACAAGTATATAATATATACCTATATAACACGACATTATATTACACATACGACGGATCTAATTGATCGCCGTATGACTTCTGTTTTGTATCAGTTTATAGTTTAAAGACTTCGTTTATCTATTTCAACGAGAATAACAATCAATGAACGATCAAAATCATCGATTTCAAGCACAATATTTACATTATTAACTTATCTAAAAAAGGCTTTGGCGATGAAATTACTATACTACCAGTTCACTCTAAGCATATTCTGTTAATAATTTAAGACATCGACTGAGGGTGCTTGATGGAATTTCAATATCAAATTTGGATTATTGAGATTTTGTACACTTCCATGTATTTATACATGTATTTATACAAATACATGGAAGTGTACAAAATCTCAATAATCCAAATTTGATATTCTGTTAAAATGCTCTGTCGGGAATCAATGTGTTCCACACTGTGACAAGACAGGATTTAAAATATTGCATCAAAATTATACATGATGATAAAAAGATTAAAATTAAATCTATTTTCATTTACTACCAAAGGGACGAGCGTCTTCATTTAATTTGACAATTCACAATTATTTACTATGATAAAAAAGGAAATAGAATTCTTTTTTAAGCCTTTGTGGATCAAAGTAACATATTAATACCATATATTTATTCCCACGAAGACTGGTGGTGTGTAATTTACAAAGGATATGTCACATATAACTATTCTTTAGAATTTAAAAAAACTTGTTTGATTTTTTTACATTTTGGTGATGTTAGCGTTACCACTCGGAAACAGCGGTCATCGTGCTATCTAAACTATAAATAGATACGTTAATTTGAAATTAATTGAATGGAAATCATATTGTTTCTCAAGCTTACATATTTTTTTATTTACTGTAAATATTTTATCTTTCAGAAATCTTAGTCTGAAACTGAAAGACTACAAAGTGATGTGCATTTTCTCACAGTCTGAAAAAATAACACTCCTTTTCTACATGGAGTGTAAATATTTATAGACAATGCTTCTTTATTTATAATACGAATAGCGGAAGCTTATTAAAAAATATTTATAATTAAGTTTTTTCGACGATAACAATAATACTATTATTCACTCTGTTGGAATTTCTTTTCGAGTGCTATTTAAATAAGTAGATGTATAGTTTTTTATCTTAGAGTTTTCAATATGATTAAATAGTGTAAAATTTTATATTTATTCAGAATTTATCAGTCTAAATAAAATAATACTCATGAAGAAATACAACAACTTCGTACTTTCACTACTGGTTAAGCTGAAGGCTTCAGCACTTAAACTCTATTGCAGGGTTTCCCAAGCTTTTCCTGCAATGGAACAGTTTGAAAAATTCTTAAATTTTCACCAACATCAACATTTAAAAAAAAATGAGAAAACCATAATTATTTACTTAATTACTTTTAAAATATGACACATAAAAATAAAATTAACCGAAGTTCTTCATGATTTGGGTGTTTGAATTGAACATCTTCTTGATATTATTAATTATAAAATTGAATTATTATATCTGGTGTAGCGTTGAGCCTGTTCTTGGAGTTTGACTCTTTTGCAGCATGATAAGAAAATCCTGCTTTGCATAAATATGCCGTAGTAAACGGAACTTTAACAATAATAGCCTGTTTGTGAAACATTGCTCTATTGGAATTAATTAATAAGAAAATAAACACCAATTGAGCTGTAACAACGTCCGCAGTCTAAAAATGTATATTGGAATATTTCTCTTTCGTGAATTTCCCTACATTTTGACGGTCATCGACCACCTTCTGTCATTATTTTAAGCAAAATAGTTCCGAACAAATATACGATGCATGAACTATTTTCAAAAACAGAAAAAATATTTCTTTTGTAACTTTGCTTATATCTTTGTCAGTTCCGTGGTGCAGTGTTCAACGTTGTTGGCTTCGATTACGGATCTCACGGGCTCAAATCTCAGTGCGGACATTTTCATAAATTGATTTATGGATATCTGTTCGTAAATCTATCCCACCCATCCGATTCTAAAAACGGGGCGAAAGCGAGAGCGATTACCTAACCACTAATCCTGTCCTATCCTTATTCTTCTATCTCTACTCTGTTGGAAAAACGGAGGTTGAATAACTGGGTAACAAACAGTTCCCTTAGAAACACCTCTGTTGAAATACCTCCATTAGGTAAAAAAATACATACCTTCATAATATTAAAAATATATATGAAGGCAACTGGTATTACTAAACTTTCTGCGATTACAAAAAATTGAATTTATGATTATTTCTTTTCACTACATAATGTTATCCTAATAGGCCTCAAATGTTCTTCAATGAGTCTCTAAGGTGTACAAATGTTGTATCCTGCCAATTGTTTCAATAAAATGTTGAAATAGTATTTAGTTTAAGCATATTCTTTTTTATTTTATCATAGTCCACTGTTGTCATTCTTGAGTAACTCGGATCCTTCAGTTGCGCTGTGCACTGACGCAATAACCGCTTTATCAATGAAACCGAGCTGTATTGTCCTTTATGTTATGGGACTTCAAAGCGATAAATGCAATTTCTATAAACGTAATTGGTGTGAAGATTGAATGGAAAGTATAACGTTGAATATCTGCTGTTGGAATATGCAATGTTCCATTGAAAGTCCCGGGATTGTGCTGTCTTGGGAAAATTTCGGCGGTTATTCGGATTGACATCACCAACTCGTTTGTCGCGTCAATCTGGCGAGTGATTAGACCGAGTAGAGTCGAAACCTCTCGGAGAAAAAGACGCATTGAAACCGGTTTTGGTGGGTAAGGCTGCGTGAACTAGTTTTCGATTTGTCTGACGTGTATAAAAAATGAGTTCAGTGTCTCGTCAAGCCAGCTACATAAATCACGTTTCACCTTTTTATTATATAACATAACATAACCAACAATAAATAACAATATTGAAAATGTAGACCCGCAACTCGACAAAAGAGAAGGTAGGGCAGGACGGCTTCATGAGCTGGCGTTTGTTTATTCCCTGCCGATCTTGTCATCATTTGTCGATACCTTTTCGAGGAAAAGGTATGCGTATTTTGTATTAAGTTTATAAAAGGTTTTTCGAAATAGTCTTTATTCTCTGACATAATTCCAATAAGTGTATTGATACACGTAGAATTCAATAAATTGATATACACTTGGGCCTCGTATAACACGGTCATATGGCTCCTCAAAAACATCGTGTTATACGAGGTTTGAAGTTCTTCATGAATAACATTTTTTTTCATGTCCGCTCCCAATGTGGAGCATATGGTCTCCTAATGAAGGTATCTTAACAGACTTTTTCTACGAGAACTGCCTGTTACTCATTTGCTCAACCTCTCTTTTTTTTTTTCAAAGAGAGTCGGGATAGAAGGATAGGGATATGAGAGAACTAGTGATTAGCTAATCGCTCTCGCTACGCCCGTGAGGATGGGATGGATGGAAGGGAGGGAGGACTCAGACTACGAACAGAAATCCATAAATCGATTAAAAGATCAATCTATGAAAACCTTCCAAACCGGGAATCGAACCCGAGACATCCGTAACCGTAGCCAGCGACGCTACCAACTGCGCCACGGACGCCGACGAAAAAAATTTGACAGTATAAAAAATATTTTTTTTGATAAACAATCGAAAAATTTTACATTTACGTATGCATTGAAAAAAATTTTTAAAACATATAAAAGATCATTCATTCATTCATTATCGCTATCACTTACAATTATATATGTTCGACTCTTTTTCGAGATTGGTTGTGAGTTTTCATTATCGGGAACTCTTTTTTTGGCTTTAGCGTATAAATCTATACGTATTTCGTGATAAGGGGCCAAGATCTGTTGTAATTGCCTCTTGAACTTCAAACTTATTTTAATTATAGGATCATTTTCTAAAAAAAAAAATGCTGAAACCGTGTTATATAAAAACAATATTGTATAAAACCGTTCTATACGAGGCCTAAGTCTACTGTATTAATAATACTAATATTATTTATAATTTAAGACATCGACTGAGGGTGCTTGATGGAATTTCAATATCAAATTTGGATTATTGAGATTTTGTACACTTCCATGTTAACGAAATGTTAACTCAGGTATCAGTGTGGCTCTCAGATGTATAATATTTTGCCTCGTAAATAATATGTGTCCTATTTGTATCTTCTATATAAACGTTAGACACTGTTTACTGTCTGTCAGTTCGAGTCCATTCGTGTTCTCAAATGCCTGAAGATGCCGAAAGGCGAAACCCGGGTCGTTAGTGACAAAATACATGGAAGTGTACAAAATCTCAGTAATCCAAATTTAATACTAATATTACATTAGGTTTATACATGTTAATCTGTTTATAAATAATGCTGGAACACATGAAAGCTAAGAACTGTTCAGTTACGAATTTTATATTTGTGCCGTATATTGGGAGCCAATAGAGTACGATCCCCCTATTTAGGGCTTGAAATTTATAAATACTATAGAAGGACTGGGCTGAAAATAGATTCTCATATAATAATCGAAAACACTTTAAATATTTTCAAAACAAGCAATTAATTATACTTTACCATGAATACAATTTGATAATATTGTATTATTTTTTTCAGATCAATAAACAAATGATTTTTTGTTTTTACTACTGCAAGGTAAATTAAAATTACAAAACAATTCATTAAACCGCAATGAAAGATAAACCGAGTATAACTTAATCTCAGCGATAATTTATTCCAAACACGTTTGTGTTGTTTATTTTAGTGCGTAAATAATTCGCAATGTTAAAAAAATGGTCATTACTGAAAAAATCGTTACGAAAAGTTAAAAATAAAACCAGGTGTGTTTAATTTGGACAGCATTGGCATTGAGAATGTTAATTTTTATTCTGATTCAGTATTGTTTCTTTTTTGTATTTTATTCTGCATGAGTTATTATGGTTTGTAGAGTTACAAATCTCGAATTTGCTCTAAGTGGCGTTGACCGCTCTACTTAATCATTGATATAAAAAATGATAGCTTTTTTGCACAGCCAATAAAATTCACACTGCCAATGATACTATGCATTAGCATTAAGGAAATTACGTAATGAAAAGGTATTGCATTATGGAATATAATTTTGTTTACTACTAAACCTTTTCCCAGACGAAGAACAGTTTTATCCCAACAGAATTAATTTCTCAATGTTTAATACCTCAGTTTTAAATACGTTATTTTCCTTATAACGCTACTTTTATCCCGACAATTGCAAAAAGGTTCGATAGGATTACACATTCAAAACTGTTTCTAATATTTAGCGTGAAATAATACAGGTTAACGAAAATATATACTCAACATAACATGATATCACAAATTTTTTAAGTATTAATGAAGACTTAAATATAACATATAAACGCTTTTCTTGAATTATTTAAAAGTTATAACTATAAATATGATTTGCTATATAAATAAATTTGTGTTTAGGCTAGTCTGAGATGGATTAAGATGGACTATGCCTTTGAATCTTTATTTTTATCCATATATCTAATCAATAACTGTTGAAAATTATCGTGATACATCAGTTTAAAAACTATTATCATATTAGTGTGGGCAAAGCGTTAAAATGTCATTTATATACCATTTACCGTGCCTTTGAACAAAAATTGAGTTATCATTCTGATATATTGATACAGATAAGATAATTAATTACAGTTATTTTTATTTGAATGAAGTTTAAATGGGAGTTTCGTTCGATTTGTCTAAAAATGCAATTTTTGCCTTCGTTAAATTAGATTCGATATGTGAGTTAAAATCGATATGTGGGTTTGCGCGAAAGAAAATTAAAATTATCTATATATATCAGTTAAATGTAATCAACAATATATTTAGTGTAGAAACAATTATTGTACAACGTGTCCTGAAAAGTTAATAAAAATTTTGTGTGAACGTTCAAAGCAAAGTGTGAAGAGCAAAAGTTCAAAGCAACCTTGACCCACTTATTCAAAAATGTAATACTTTATGTGAGGCACTGAAAGGGGAACCAATCTAACCTAACCTATTGCACCCGTTCGCTCGTTTCATACAGGGCTTTATCTTTAGATTTGGGATTTAGGCGGGATATTTGCGCGACTGCTATGTATTGTATGGTCAGCATCGTGAACATATTTTTATAAACGAATAAATAACAATCCTCGAAAAGAAAATATCAAATATCTTTTTTCACAATGGTATGCAAATAAATTATTAATTATAATAACTATCTAATAAAACGTAATTAATTTCAAATTTGGATTATTGAGATTTTGTACACTTCCATGTATTTTGTCACTAACGACCCGGGTTTCGCCTTTCGGCATCTTCAGGCATTCGAGCACACGAATGGACTCGAACTGACTGAACTGAACTGAATGGACTCGTCCATTCGTGCTCTCGAATGCCTGAAGATGCCGAAAGGCGAAACCCGGGTCGTTAGTGACAAAATACATGGAAGTGTACAACATCTCAATAATCCAAATTTGATATTGAAATTCCATCAAGCACCATCAGTCGATGTCTTAAAGTAATTAATTTCGTTTGGATTTCTTCGCTTTCATATTTTCAGCCATCACCGACACCGGTGATCTCGACGTAACGCCCAGCAAATGCTTTATCAACAAACTTAGTATTTTGAAGTACCATGATTTGTCCATAAAAGTAACATTCTAATGATAAAATGGTATTTACACACCAAGCTATTTGCAAAAAAATGGATAGCTTTAATGTTAATATAGGAAATTAATAATATAATTACCTTATACTTGTAAAAAAAAATAATAAATGCAGATATATTCATCATTAAAAACATTTTTAAATAGCATTTAATTAAAAACTATTATCAACGATATCGAGTGCACCTCAACATTAAGATGTATGAAGGATTCATTATGACAAAATATCTGTTTGGTATTTGTTGCTGCTTGTTAGAAATAAGCTGTTGAAGTCTAGGCTACTGCAGTGACACTGCTT
This sequence comes from Himalopsyche phryganea, assembly GCA_022494535.1. Taxonomy (NCBI): domain Eukaryota; kingdom Metazoa; phylum Arthropoda; class Insecta; order Trichoptera; family Rhyacophilidae; genus Himalopsyche; species Himalopsyche phryganea. The sequence continues at coordinate 632,500 of JAGVSL010000069.1, read as the reverse complement.
TAGAAAAGAACCACTGACTTCATTGAACATTTGATATCCAGTTGTTTTTCCCGGAAATTTTAAGGAACAGAGAAGTATTTTTTTAAATTGTTTTTGGCACCTTACACAAAAAGTAGAACTGCCCTGTTACTCTATAAGTCTGTTGGTTCGTCAAGTTAAATTTACTAACACGTGGATTTTTCACAAGTGTTTAATAAATAATTGGACCTCTTAATACATCATACGACTTTCTTGAAAAAATCCAAACTTCAAGTCGTCCGCATCATATTTTATTAAAAATTGAAACTTAGAAGCAATGCTTTTGATAGGGATGCGTTACCTAAAAAGCAAAAAAGTGTTTTAATACGTTTTTATTTGAAAAGCGCTGCTTATCGTTACGTAGATCTTGCCCCGAGCTTTATAAACATTCAACGTAATAAAGCGAAAATTTCAAAAAAAATTCTTTAATTCAATAAAATATTTTAATAAACACGAACATTTCAAATAAATATAACATAAAATATGTGAATATTTGTTCAAATTACCATGCGAACCACTGGTTGGGACCACTGCTTTATATTACGTATGCATAATATTGCATAAACTTAGGAATTTTAAAAGTCAACAGTCAGCAGCGCAATGATTTTTAACGGGTGCTTCGCGGAATCCCCGCGATAGTTTTGACCAGTTTGTGTCATACAATTTAAAATATTATGAGAAAAGCTGTGTGTAGGAATACATACGGACGGTGTAATCAATAGTTTGAACGGTTACCCTTGCGAAGATAAAAAAATCAGAAAAGTTTTTTGCACAAAGAATCTATAGTTTCAAGAACATCATTAGCATCTAGAGATTTTATTTACGTCGAATGATGATGATGATTTTATATTTACAATAGTGTTGGGCTAAGGGTATTTTTAAAATTACCTAATCGAATTTTTTAACTATAAACCATCACAACGTAATATATTGCACAGCAGGCAGAAAACGTTTGTATATAAATATAATTTCTCGAAAAATGTATTCTATATTTTTATAATTCTATCACTTACAAATATTAATATTGTACAGTTTTTGTAATTTGAAAAATTCTATTAGCCATTAAAATAAATTTTAGATTTATAATTTTATGGAAAAACAAAATTATTTATGCATAATACATTAATAAGTATATATTGTACATACAAACTAATTAATAATTATAAATTAATTAAGAACAACAGATTTTTATCTGCCGGTTGGTGTTCTATTGAAAGTATTTTTTAATTTTTGCAAATTGCTCAGTGTTGTTATTAAATAGTTTTTTTTATTAATTACAACTTTGAAAGACTCCTTTCACAACTAGTAGCACAATTGTGAGGAAAAAAATTAAAAGCATTTCAATATTTTGGACCGAGTCTCAAAAATTATATACTTGATGAAATTTCAAAAGTTAAATCTTCGCCATCCTTCCACACTTCTGTTTCATTATTTCAAACAGCAACAGAAACATAATTTTGAATTGTTTCCGATCAATTTTATAATGATCTTGATTTAGCCACTCGTAATTTTCATTCAAAATATTTGATGGATTATGAAAAGCATATTTCACAGGAAGATTATTAGGCTGTTTTGAATTTCGGATTTATTTTATGAGTCACTGTCCAGTGAGTCTTGTGGTTGTTCATTAGATAACAATTTCTTTTTTCTACCTTATTTCTACCTAATTTCTTTTTTTTCTAATTTTCAAAAATTCCGCATCTGTAAAAATATATTTTTTCAGCTAGCCACAAAGCACAAATTAAAAGGAATAAAACATGGTGAATGGAATAAAGCTTACAATGATTATGTATACAGAAACAAATATATTTTTTAAAGCTGAAATTTTCTATTCATTTACGAAAATGCCCCACCTGAAAACGTGCCGCCCCCTACCCCTTATTACGCTAGTGCTCCTAAAACATTGAAAAAATAAATAAACATGCTCTTAATATTAAATTAAATGAAAAATTAATAACCAAGTGGAATAACTAAGTTATCAAGTTTTAATTTAATTTTTTATTAAAAATAAACTTCCACAAAGTTACCGCCGAATCCATAGAAAATATTAAACATACTCTTGTTTTGGCTCTTCTGAAAAGTACAAATTTTAAACAAAACGCCCATTTCTTTTCGCACACAAAATTTACCGTTAGAAACATCTCAAAGTTGTCAGTGAGCGGTGAATTATATAAATAATAAGACAATGCAGTAACGTGAGACTCAGATAATATATAACCAATAAACAAAGAAATATTTGAAGGAAATCTTTTTGTCAAATAAGAGAAAATACGCTTAATTATCGATGAAAAGGCATTATGTTTATAAAAATAAAACAGAAATTATTGTGCTAAATCCACAATTTTATGTAATGATTATGACCGATTTCGCTATACTTTTACATCTTTTATTAACTAAAAAACAAATAATTTATGATCTGAAATATTGTCGTACTATCTGGCTTGTTGTTTCCGGGTGCAGGTTTAATTCCACGTGCTTCTGACACGTTGCAAGCTGTTATTATTACCTTGCTATTGTAAGCATGCTTCCAATGTTGTTTTTCCCTCAAATATAATGGCGGGGTATTGTTTACATAATCGCACTGATATTCACAATGCAGACAGAGGGTGACGCGTGTTAATTCTGGCAACCTACGCTTGTTATTTATTGTGCGCCGAAGGACACAAATAATAGTAATAATGAAACATTTTTTTCCACCTCGGCTCCAATCGTTAGCTCACTAACTTGACACAGCTTATGATTTAGTCACAGTTCATTCAACTCCTTAACAATTTTTCATATCTTATTTTATTACTTCTCTAGAGTGTACTTTGAAACGTCTGTCATTATTGATGTATGTTCATATTTAGTAATGCAGGATAAAGTAATATCTTCGATATCATATGAATATATCTGTGTGTGAAAAAGTTTATGCCATTAAATACAAAAATATATATTTTTAGAATTGGTGAACATGTGAATAGTCACACATAATGTATGTCCAATGCTCTCTTTGTCAGACAGGCTAAAAATATATATATCGACGGTGTTTTGGCCAATTAATGTAAGGCTCAAAATTTAAATTGTTCAGAAGAGAGTAAAAACTGTTTTTATCGAAAACATTATATAGTGAGTTGTGTTATGAATCTTTGAAATTCACTCTTGTAAATCATCATGTTTGCAGATACGGGATTATACGTAGGGAGTGTAGATATATTAGCAGCATACATAAAGTGGGGGGTCAGAATTTTTAAACCTTAAACAAATGTAAAATGATTCCTTCCAAAAAGTGATAAATTTTTCAAAAAGTGATTTTTCTAATTTACTTCATTTGGTCGAGACCTGCTCTGTCGTCTTTAAAATGAGATCCAATCATTAACTCATTTTCGTACTTTTTGAGGATTACATCAATTGACCAAAACACCGTTGATATGAGCACGCATATAATTCATAAATTCACTATTTTTTGCGTTATATCTATGATTTAACGTTAGTTTACTTTTCTCTTTTCACGCGCATTTATATTTATTGTTGTGATTGCCAATACGTAGCAAAAATCAAGCGTATTTTAATAAAAATTAATATATATCATTAATATATATCCAAAATATCGAATGAATTTGCATTTAATTGGTTGAACTCCATTATAATAGGGTAAAACTCTCTACCCACCCAATCATCCGATCCTCACGGGGCGTAGCGAAAGCGATTAGCTGACCACTAGTCCTGTCCTAGCCCTATCCTTCTATCCCTACTATTTTTGAAAAAAGAGAGGTCGATCAACTGAAAAGAAAAATTCTGTTGAGATACCCCCATTAGGAGACCATATGCCCCACGTTGGGAGCGGACATGGAAAAAAGTAATAAACAAAAAAAAAAAAAGTATTCAGTTCTACAATAATTTTATCAGTTTGTTGATCGCTATTTTGGCTTTACGCCATCGTCGGAACTATGTTTAAACTTAATTATATTATATCATCTCACTTATTCCAACATCATAACGATTATTTGAATTTAAAATATTTAACATACTATTGTGTTTTTGAGTTGTTCTGGGGAAAGGGAAAACATACATGGTAGTATTAATAAATCGTTAAAATAAATGATTACTGATCAAACAAATATTAATTCATTAATCTTTCAAGAAGCTCTTAATTACGCATAATCAATAAAGTGTCAATGCATTTAATGGTGTGAAGTTGAAATAGCTAAAACTGATATAATTCTTGTAAAACTGAATACTTTGTTATTTTTACCATATTAAAATATTTTATTTTACTCAATCAGCCCTGGAAATTTGGTATTAGGTGAAGTTAAAGTGTGCGTGCTATGAATAACATTTTCACAGTTTTTTTGATTATTTTATTATATAGCATATATCAGTCAGTGTTCCCAACGTTTTTACACCTGCGGACTGGTAAAAAAAAGAAAAATATTTCGCGAACCACTAATAATCAAATAAAAATGGTTTATTGTGTAATATTTTTTATTGGGTTATAAATAATTTCACTTTGTCTTAGGTAGTATTCACTTGGTATACTTGAACTTTTATTTCGATAGTTTGCACTTTGTATAAAATGGTATTAACTTAGTACACTCAAACTTTGATTTTAATAGTTTTCACTTCGAAACGGATTCTTTTAACAAAGTACCACAGACTAATTTTGATAGCTTGACTTAGAAACGGATTATTTTAATTTTGTATGTTATGGACATTGAAATAAATTATATTAACATATTGCATGTCCACTTAGAACCCTGCTTCTTTATAAATACCAGTCCTATAATATACTAGCGAATAAATTCTAATGCGTGGAACAAAGACAATACAGGCGTCCTAATATAGAGTTGTGACAAGTAAATTAGTCTATGGTGGAAAATCCTATGTTGCAAGTAGTAAAGAATAAGTGACATTTCATTACAGCGTTGTGAAACTATCGATTTCAAAGTGTGAGTATTTATATTGAGTGAAAACTATTTTGTCTATGTGATATTCGTAAGTGCAACATATTTCTTCAATGTTTAAATATATTTTATTATATGGCATCACTTTATTTTTAGTGAAATAATTTGTTTTTTGTGGAATGTATTTGTTATAAGTGAAAACTATCTTTACGAAAGTTAATATCATCTAAACAAAAGTGCATTTAATTGTAAGCCTTTTTTAATCTCATATTGTGACAGATGGACATAACTATAATTGACAAATATACATATTTAGGTAGTGCTTTGTATCTGGGTTCACTATCCAAGAGCAAATACTTCCGTTCTCCCTGAGTGTACCAGAAAAGATTTATGACTGTTGACTCTGAGAAAATCAGCAACCATCATATCACATCATCCTACCAATTATTATTTAACAATAACTAAAAATAGAAGTAAACGTGCTGGCAAAAAATTCTATATTTAATATTTTTGTATTGCAAATTTCTTGAAATTTGGCATACTGCTCGCGGCCCGGCGGAAAGTCTCTGTGGTCAGGCACTTGGCCGCGGACCACCGGTTGGGGAATACTGGTATAGGCTGTGCTTAAGAAATGACGTTTTTAAATAACTGAGTTATTGATATATAAACAAAAACAATATAAATGCTCATTATAATATTCTCATGGCATAGATGCATTTTTTTACATCTTCGATGAACAGTGTCGGGCATTGTCGTATTGATCGAAATCTTGATTGAAAACACTACAGCATCTCTTTAACCCTATTGCTGCATTTAAATTTTCGAGTTGGATACCTACATTACCATCTCACCGGTAATTATTATTCTACCGTATGCAAGGGTTTTGTTATTTTGAATCTCACCATTCAAAAACACCTTTTTTATAGCTAGAACCTCTCGAGGGATCGGTTTATTTACCTGTTCCTTTGAAAAACACTATCTTTTGAGTATAACACCCACTTTTCGTCTCCAGTAACTAGATAATAAATAAATGAAGTATGTAAGTATTTATTTTTCGATTAAATCTTGACACATGCACTTGGATGCATCTTTGGCTCATCGGTTAGGTCGTGTAGTATCTATACGCCCTATTTGACAATTTCACCGTCATGTTTTTCAAATATTTTCATACAATAGGCCGGGAATATAGTCAGTGTTGAATTTGATTCAACTTTTCGAAATCATTCATCACTTGTTTAAGTCCAAGATTCAATGGATGTTTTTACGTTTCAGTTGGAGCAATATATGTTGGCGTATACATGCAATATGTATTGTCAACCGTCAAGAATTGGCCTGGTTTGTCCAGGAATTAAAGATGCTGTGTTGATTGTCAAAATGTGAATATTGTGAAATTACATATATATATTTAATATATATGTAAGTATTGGGCAATATGTCCAGGAATTATCTCGGAAAAAGTTGGCAACCCTAAATACAACTAATGATTAAAAAATAACTATGAAAAACGGAAGATTTCACCCAGACAAACTAGATATTTTAATCAAAACTTATTATTATTAAAAAAAAAATTCTAATAGAATGCGGAAGCAACCAATATGGATGGGTGGGAGGGAGTTTTTTAGACATCACACACACTCAGACTACGAACAGAAATCCATAAATCGATTGAAAGATCAATTTATGAATATGTCCTCACCGGGAATTGAACCCGAGACATCCGTAACCGTAGACAACGACGTTGCCAATTGCGCCACGGACGCCGACTGAATTTCTATTACTTTCTGTAAATATTTACTAATATTATTTCAGAGCTTACTAATTTACTAACTCTTTACTCAGTTGATTTAAATGGGAAATTAAATTGTAAAATGTGATTCAGTTTCACAATTCAATAGAATTCAATAACTCTGATGTAATATTTTAATTTAGTCTGGCAATGCATAATACTCGAGTGGGTGAAGGGCAAAACTCTATCAAAATTTTGATACCTGTCAAATTAAATAATATACACACATACATACAAATTTATGCCAGCCGAACCAAACAAATTGAATTGGCTTTGAAGTTATTATGTAATATTTCATATATCGCCAACGAGCGGCAGAATTTGGAACATTTTTTTGTATTAACACCCTTTAATGGCCTTTATTCTGAATCACTGTCTTCGTTTGTTTCACGCCCAGAGCAATTGTCCCGTCACCTTCCTTGCTTTAATATCATTGCTTATTTTTTTCATCATTTCATAATTAGAGCATTCAATAATATGTATTTTTTTCCTTTGTCATTCTCTTAAATTCTTGTTTTGACTTCACGATTAAGTAATCCAATATTATAAAGTGAAACTTTCCAACCGGCTTCTCTAATAATATTATTGGTATCAGGAAAGTTCACCGACTGTAATTCAGCGACGGAAAACTGACCGACAACAATTCACCAACTCGAAAGCCGCCTATATCCGAAAAAATGTAACTTTAAAATTTTATACCTTTTTTTAAAACACTTAAGACCAGGGATTTACAAACTTTTTAGCCTAAAGGCCACGCTGACGCCTCCACGGAGTCCCAAGGGCCAACACCTAGCTATTCAGCTCATCATACCAACGTACTGTAGTTTTGAATTACGCGCAAATTTCGGTTGGTAGTCACGGGAAAGTGTCAAGGAAATTTCATTGCAGCGGAAATAGCCGATAGCCGACAAGGAGAAAACCAACTTCTACCTGATTTATACACTCATATTAAGTCCTTTGGACAAATAAATTGATTGATCAGTTGCATAAATATTCTCGTGACTTTTTTCTGCTTTTGGAACTGCTTATCTGTGTGAACAAACTATGACGAGCCGTAGTTTGGAGGCCCCTGCTGTAGACCAAAAGTTTATCGAAGTAATTCACTTATTTTTAACTAAGGAATCTGTGGGAAAAATAACCCATAATTTTACTGACATTGTAAAATATTTTTTATTGTAAACAGAAATCATAATTGTAGAATCGGTGAATTATCCCTCCGACGAATTGCGGCATGGTGAACTTTCCAGTTGGTGAATTGTTGTCGGTGAATTTTCCATCAGTGGGTTGCAGTCGATGAACTTTCCAAGAACCAATATTATTTTTTGCATGCTGTAGTCAGTAAAATATTAAACTTTATGTACAACAAAACTATACTAACCAATTAATCATTGATCATCTCAAAATAATTACAAATCCTTTGTTATCATACGATATACCACCCAAGACAGACTTCAAACTCCGGAACTGTTAATGCCATTTACTCCCAAAAAGAGTGGAGAATGTCTTCATTAAAAAAGCTATTCTAGAGAGAGTGAGCAAGAGGAGACTGGTAAAGTCACTTACCATATTAACTAACTTTACCATAGATTCGATGGATGAGCTTATTTAATATAACATATTTGGTAGATATTCGTTTCACTTGAAGACCTGTGCTATATTTTATCAATGTTTTCAATTGAGACCTTTTCATAAAAACAATAAATGAGAACTTTTTCTCATTTTCATTTTATCGCATGTCTCAATTCCCTGTCTATGACTACATACTACGGTCCAAAGATATATTTTTAAAACATTCACTAGTCCCTCAAATCAGCTCTCAAAAGAATACCACTTTTCCAAACACCGCAATAGACGGTGCCGTTTTGTATTAAAACAGCAAATGTATCTATAACCAAGATATTATGTTTTACCCTCTCCTGAAATAAATGTATTTTGTGTTTTTATGCCAAGGTCTTTAATTTTCAGCAATTGAAAAAAATGTTTTGTTGAATAATATTTGTGTTTACTGTATATTTGCGTCCAACAATATATACCCAATAACACGTCCAAGGTTAGTTATGATACACCTCCCATATATATTATTATGAGTGTTGCAGTTTGTTAATAATTGCAAAAATAGCATACAAATAAATAATTATTGCTATTCTTTTTGAGGCGAATTTTACTAGTGTTTTGTAACACCGGCAAGTTGAAGTTTACAAGGTTTATAATTTTGTTGTTTTTGTTTGCCTTTTTTATATGCAATTTTGTTATTCGCTTAAAATGCACGTAAGTCAAATTAAATAGTAAAAAAATTAATACAGCGTGTAAAAACGATGGAATTAATAAATCGCATGTTCCGCTATCTTGATTGGATCATTTGATCGAAACATTTGTGTTCACTGAATATTAAATCGATGTATGTAAGGTAACGGGGTATTTGTAATATTTTAAAGCCATAATAACTTTATTTTTCATGGATTTGGCGGTAGCTTTTTTGGAAATTCATTTTCAATATAAAATGAAAAATGATAGCTTTATATTAGAAATGTATTAACTTCTATATGGAGTGTCAAATATTGAGAAAAGCCTATTCGGTATTACGCCATCAACAAAGTTAATTGCAGAATTTTATGCAAAATTGTTTACAACAAATTATTTTTTATTTTTATAAATAAAGAATTGACAGTTAAATCTAAACGTGATTAAGGTAGAATTGTTATACAACGATAATTTGACACACCCTGATCGTTTGTGAACATTTGTTTGTTTTGCTTGATGTTTTGGAATGATCCAGAACGGCCGTTGGAAGGCTTAAAAATGGCAATTCTCGGAAGTCAATTACCTGGCCTGCCGCTATAAGCCGAAATTAAAAATCGGACGCTTCTTAATTACACTGTGCATAGCAACAGTCGTTGACAAAAGAGTGGAGGAGGGGCTATAAGATTTTTTTGAATTTTGATTTTGCAGCCAGTCTATCCCGTGTAGCCAACGGTCGACGTCAAGTGCGTCGGCCGCCGCGCTGCATTTCTCTCGTTTTGTTTTCTTTAAAATTGTATTTAATATTAAATTAAAAATCATTTGTTTGTGTCAATTGTGTTAAAGTTTAAACGTAAATGTAGTTTCAATTTTATGTTGTTGCGGTAATATTTGTTTTTTAAAACCACTACATTCTAAATAAAAGACATTAGCCGAACCAAAGTGGCGTTTTCTTTGAGACCCTCCATTCCATCCTGGATGCCGGTAACTAATCATTCGCCCCCTTTCGGCCTGGTACTCTCAAATTCTATGGAAACATTAAAATTATTGGAGATTATCGGAACAAATTCTGCAATTTGTTTTCATTATTTTTCATATATGGAAGGATTAAGCGATTAACAGAAAAAAGTACGTTTTATAATAATTTTAAATTGTTTGATTCATCTGGAATATACTTAGTAAGGCTCTATTAGAATCAAATATAAGATGTCTACCATTAAAATCTACAAATATTTAATATAATCAATAGCCAATTAAGCTTACCAATAATTTCATGGGTATTTCTAACTTATTGTTAATCTATTATTTTTAATGATTATTATATTTTAAAAAATGTATACACCTGATGAATTCTCGCCGTTTAAGTTTAAGTCGATAAATATGTATATCAAGTATTTGTAAATTATTTAACAAAATTTAATTTAAAGATAGCTTGGAAAGATACCATTATCATAAGAAATTATAAATTTTAAAACCTTCCCATAAAGTTACTCATTATCAACGGTTAACGATTGAATTATAGAGAAGCATCTCACGTTCTACATTCTGATTGCCAGCTGTTAATAAATATATATAATACGCACCCGATACTGTACGTATGCTAACCCCCTCGCGTTTCATGTAGGGTATCAATCGAGATTGAGCAGTAATACGATTAGTCTAACGTCTGACACAAAACCGATACACTCCAAGTCGAGAGTAAGCCTTTGCAACGATTTTCTATAGCCTTTGAAAATTGGATGGGCAAACGGTGAAGTCGGCTATTCAACACAATATATAGTTACTATTTTCAGTATCCAATTTGGTTAATTGAAGTACGGCAACAAAGGTACCGTTGCTGTGGTGATACATCATCCGTAATCATTTAAAAGCCCGGATTCCGCAATTTCGAGTGAAGGCTCGTTCAAGCCATCAACAGCACATGTTTTAATCCAGTTATAGCCTAATGCTGCAATGCAGGTCATTAAGTGCGGTATTTACATTGCTTAAATTACTGATATATTACAATAACAAATCGTTTCATTTATTTTTTGTTTCATTATTTTAATCGTAAAATTTAAATATTTAAAATACCAAATTGTTGTTTTTAAAAAATGTGAATTGTCTTGTACGTCCAATATCATTTTTTTAACTGCAGCCTTATGTAGTCTAAGCTAACTCAATGCGTCCTTCTGACGTACAAAAATCCCGGCACCCATTTTATAGTCAGTTCCAACGACGCTTCATGAATTCTGACGTAACAAGTTCAGCCCGGTCCGCTTTTTGATAATTCAAACTATCTCAACACAAATAACCGACGCAAAAACGTGACATCGAAGTTCACTCAATTTTTAAAAAAATGTTTTAACACATTTTATTATTTACCACCGCACAACAGATCTGGCAGAATGCAAAGATTAAAAACGTTTGATTTTACGTGAGTACTGTATTCTCTACTAGTATTCTCTAGTGTCATCTTCCGTGATGAGTACTCCAGGGAGTAAACGGTATTCAATGCTGTTAACTTTCTCGATTATCTATCGGCGCAGCTCTAAGTGCAACCTGTCAATAGTTTCCTGAATAGTCTTAATGGATCGGTTAGATGACAGCAAGGCGGTAACTAAATATGTCTTAGTTAATCTATGTTAAGTTACCACCTGACCCACTGTGAAGACGTCAAGTCTATGATATAATACAACGTGTATAAATTACGTATTCCGCAAGACCTGTTAGCATGTAGTTGATAAAAATCAATTTCACAGAAAGATGAGTGCATTTTTGAAGCTCAGTTATTTGAATAAAATCAATTAACATGTAACCTTTGTACACGCCAATTCAATTTACATGAAATTACATTGTTTCAAAATGTGGTGTTCTCTATATTACGTTTACTGATGCACTAGAATTCTATTCCGTGAAAAATAGATTAGAATTAAACTACTGTTCTACTCACATCACAGTTTCATATTGTATTGTTTCTCAAAAAGGACGTTGACTGATAAGCTGTGTCTACGATGTATTAAATCAGGAACATTCACTTAACTTTACGGTTCACAAAATTTAATCGATTCTGTAATGAAATTGAATTTCCGTTTTTCACCGTTGTGGTTAATATCGTAATGTTGACTATTTAAACACTTATTATTCAAATAATTTTGAAATAAAACTAAGCTCAATTATATTTTAATAGTCCCTTTATTGTATTAAAGGTATAATGTTGGATATATTTCGTAACCTTAGCGAATGATTTGATGACATTGTTACTTTACACATTTAATTAGGTTACAAATGTTGAGGCAATAAAATAAACATAGTATAGAATAAACATATATACAAATAAACATATAAAGTATAAGAAAATTGTATAAGTCGGCGTCCGTGGCGCAGTTGGTAGCGTCGCTGGCTACGGTTACGGATTTGTCGGGTTCAATTCCCGGTGCGAACGGTTTTCATACATTGATCTTTCAATCGATTTATAGATTTCTGTTTGTAGTATGTGTCCTCCCTCCCATCCATTCCATCCTCACGTGGCGTAGTGAGAGCGATTAGCTAACCACTAGTACTGCCATAGCCCTATCCTTTTATTCCTTCTCTCTTCCAAAAAATGAGAGGTTGAGCAACAGAGTAACAAGCAGTTCTCGTAGAAAAATTCTATTATGATACTTCCATTAAGAGACCATATTCTTCACATTGGGAGCAGACATGAAAAAAAGATAGTATAAACACTACACTAAAAATACACCGTTACAGCTTCATAAAAAATGGTTTCCATTATTGTAACTTTAAAGCTCATCTCTATTATATAATACAACTAACATATTTCTACAAATTACTTTTATTCGCTACAGCGAGTACGCGGCATGAGTTGCAATGCCACTCAAAGAAAGAAAGTGTCAGTGTTTTAATTCTGATTATTGAAGTGCTTTTGGACACGAAGCATTTTTTGTTTCCGTCTAGTGAGTACACGGATAAATAAGAAGGTGTTCCGAAATGTCACTGTTTGTACATATTTGATTAATTTTTTTTAGTTTATTTTTTCAGAAACGTTCGCGGGTGTGTGCACAACAACTCACCAAAGTTTCATCGCAATCGAATAAACGGTATAAGAACGCATACGGGACATATTACTGACGGAGTACTAACAGAAAACGTAGAAAAAACATTTAATAGAAATATCAGATATTTCTCTTCAGTTTTATAATAATAACTTAAAATTGTCGTGAAACAAAATGCTTTGCTACTTTTATTTATTTTATTATAACGAAGCTCTACTAAATTCTGCCAATTCTATCAATAAAAATATAAGATAATGACTAAATAATGGCCAGTATTAAAAATGATTATAAACAAGTTCTTTACTATGGATCGTGAAGATTTTTTTCCTATTTTATAGATAGATTGTTAAATAACATGATGAAATTAATTTTATGCAGAAACTATTAATTGCTTGTATCATTAATGGAATATAAAAAATACAGCCAAGGAAGGCATGTCGTAATTTTTAGATTTTTAAAAAAAAAAAATCATACCCATCACTCTTAAGCGCACAATTGTCAATGTCATCAGTAAATTAACTTTTATAACGATACTTTAATGGAAAAAGAGAAATATATATAAATCAAAAATCTGTTTTTTTTAACCTTAATTATAAACAAAAGAGTTTGAGAGTATATTGTACTGTCTCGTTCATTTATATTTGACATTCGATATGTAAATAGGTTATAAATAAAAATACATTATTTTTAAAAAAAATCTTGTTGATTTGATGGCTATTTTATCACATATGGACTATCATTCTTTTTTCTGAAGTTAAATTGCGATGGTTAATGAGATTAGTAAAAGTAATTACGTTGCTATTCCGAAGAGAAAAAACTTTTTAAGTCCACACCCTTGATATCAAATTCAAAATTTTAATGGTAAAATTATCTTTTGAAATAGTTAACAAGTTAATCGGTGACTTCTGTTTACTTAGCACATGTTTTAAATGTTATTATTTTCTATCCCTTGTTTATTAGTTTAGGGATTCATGAGCAATATGGATATTCAATGCAAGTTATGTAATCATTAAGATTGCTGCTAGTTTTTGAAAATTTCATTTAACGTTTCTAGGTCGTACGAGTGAAAGAACTTGGCGACACTCGATGACTCAAATGATGACAGTAATCCAAACAAAGTATTCACCCACTAGAATGTATATGCTGGCATATATGGATTAATTGTCGGGTTATATTGCAGTTATCAGAAAGTAGGTTGGCCGCTGTTCATTTTGCCATTTTGCATGTTAAGTGAATTTATTGGTAGCCCAAGGCCAACCACTGGCATAGAAAATCTCATGTGATTTGTAACCTCATTTTTGGCAATTAAACGCTTGTATACGACCTTTCTGCAACGACAATCATGTTTTGCAGAGATAGGCAATCTAAATGTGTGAAAATGCGTCAACTCACTGCCCTACGTTGTCTATGACAGATATACATCCTTTTGTCACTATGCCTACATTGTTTACTTCCAAAATGATGACATATGTCTGAATTCAACTCTTGCATCATATTTTTACATGAAACCAATTATATTTTAATATTAACTCATACGGTAGACATATTCAAACTGAATAATTGTAAATATCATCAATGATGAACCTATTGATTCCATTCACTCCACAAAAATTACTTAATTTAAATACAAGGTAACTAGATATCAAATATATCGAACAATTTAAAAAAGAATTAATAAATCATTCATGCCTTCTAATTTTCATGCAATACGTTCTGGCTGTAACCTATTCACTGCCAGGAAATTGATTGTTGATTAAACTCCAGATATATTCGTCAATAATTGCTAAATAAGGTAACCTTTTTTACCGTTAAAGGTAGCGCAGGTTACTCTTGAATACAAATTGATTAAATAGAAGACATCTTATATAGACAAATTGTCTTGCCCTACCTCAATCTGTAAAAGTACATTAATCAATCCTATTGATATATCTATATATATATATTCATAAAACACAATTTTTTGTACCATTTTGATTTTTTTATAACGATCAGAACTGGTTTTGCTCATCGCAAGAATTATCAACTGATGATATCCATTTTTGTTGTCAATACTTTGAATAAACGAACGTACCTTATTTATTAAAGAGCATTCCTTTTAAAAATATTATTTATTATTACGATTTTATTCTAATTGAGATTATTTTTTTTACTGTAGAAACGTTTCATCTAGTAAAATAATTTATTGTATGATTATAAAAAGTGGCACGTGCACCACAATATTCGAATCCATGCTTGTGCATTGATACTGACAAGTGACTTGCACCATTTAACATGTTAATCTATCCAAAGAATCATATTTACAGCTTAAAAAAAGACATAATGAATATAAGCGGATGTTGTGTCACAGTTTTATATTACTTCATCTATGATTATTCAATTCTTTATTAGATATTTTCTTGAATTCTTTATGGTATAATTATAATATCACACATTAATTGAATGTAGTCATGTTTGATGAAACAAAATATCTCATTTTGTAAAACTAAACAAAATAAATATAGATATAATATATTTAACAATATGGCAAAGCACTCGCTACGGTCCTTAGCTCAAATAAATCGTCGGATCATTTAGTTACAAATATTGATTTTACAACTATTTAGACAAATTCATATCCGTTAGCATGAGTGCTAAATTTAACCTAGAGTAATTGTCCGACTGCTGTTGCGTGCGAGACCATGCTTTTACTATACCCGATAAGATCATCGTGTTAAGATTTAATATTTTTTTAGTATGATGAGTATATTATATATATGTATTAGAGGCCTGCACGGGCCCGGGCCGGGCTCGGGTAAATAATTTAATTTCAAGAAAAATATTTCGGACTATGTTCGGGTCATGAATCAGCGATAAAGAAATACTATTTATGAATCAAATAATTTACTTCACATGTGTTATGAATATCTTTGGAAATGTATCAACGATAGCACGTATTGTTTGAAAAGTATGAATGAATTTATACGTTGTAAAAATCGGCTTTTTTTCGGTCTGAGAGAAATAAATCTGGGCTGCGGGTCGGGTTCGGGTAACAAGTGTGATATTGGGACTCGTACTCGGGCCGGGCCGGGCTTGAAGATGTTAGGCTCGGACCGAATAATTATATAAAATTTTAACCCTTGCAGACCTCTATTATGTATAAGTACACGGTAAAAAGTAAAACTCATTAAAAATCTACATATTATTTATTACGTATTAAAATAATATTGGCACTCACCTATAAAAAATCGTCGTTCATTATGAAATGGTCATTCAAAAAAAGAGATTTACGATAAATCAATCATAGAATTCGGAAATTTAAAAATATATACAGTGCAATTTTGCCAACTTTCTTTACCATAGAATGATAAATATACTGAAAGTATTATGTACGTATTTTAGTTTTTAAATAATTACCTAAGTCGAGGCGACACTCGCTTAGCATCTTCGTTTACCCAGTGTATAAAACAATTAAAACAATTATAGGTTTTACGAAATGTTGACTTTGCAATAATCAGTTGAAAATGTGAGGCTGCTAAGAGGACCAACAAACTGATTCCGATTGTAGTAATTAATTGCAAGATATATAATAATATGTATGAATACGCTTAGGTAATATCCAGTGGTGTAGAGGGGCGGGGGCGAGTGGGGTCGAAGCTCCCACATTTTTTTTAGACGGCTTAGAAATTTTTCGTAATTTAAATTGTAATTTTTTTTTTATTTTTTTAAAACCCAAAAATGTGTTGTCTTGAAAATATTACGCACCAATTTTTTTATATGAAGAATCAGTAATGTAAAATCTGTTTCCATAATATGGTTTCCATAAATAAAATAAAAGTCACGATGGGATAATTTATTACCTTTTTTCTTTCTGGTGCTCAATACTAATGAGTAAAATAAGTTCGACCCTCAAGCAATTCATTTACCAAATGGGTAGCTATCGGTCTAGTAGATACTGGTCGTTTCTTTGTTTAAGTTTGCAGAATAAAATACGAAAGCAATAAATTAGAGTAAAGACATTTCAGTTTTTTAAAATTATATTGTTTTCAAGATTTGAGTCTATTTCTGTCAATTTGCATAAACGGACGCTATAACGCTTTCATTACATTTGTCATGAATGGTACCGCCATTCACTAAAAAACAAAGACGATTTATTTTTGGATAAATATAATAATTGTGTACAAATTGAAAATGGTAAAAAAAATCTTTTTTCTCGATTTAATATTATTTGTGGAACAGATTATTTTTACCAAGATCTGTTTTCTATTTTCATAATTTATTATATTTCTAATAATATCTCAGGCCTACCTAGAGTGAAAACAACAACATCACTTCGGATCTCCATTGAGGTTTAATTTATTCATAATAATTCGGTAGCTACTTAGTCGTTTATTAAGTATAAAAGAAATCTGAGAATTACATTTTACTGCTTAGCAAAATATTTTTGAATGGGAAAAAAACCTTTGAAATTTGTAAATAAATATATTTTTCGGTATTTAATGAAATACATATTTCTACAGTTTTTTATAAAAGTTACTTGCCTTTTTTAAAGTATCACAAAGTCCTCTTTATTTATCATAACATAAAATAATGAATTCCCAACATTTCAAATCAGTTCCGTATATTCATACGCGCGTCACACTTCAAAGCTTTCAACTCTCGTCATTGAGTATACAACCTTATCAGATGCAGAACTCCAACTATTTTTCATCGTAAATTCACACCAGGTGTAACCGACAACTGTGGAATCATTCATATTTATTAAAACCATAATGATTATATATAAAAAAATTATAAAAGAGAGTTAAATCTGACAAAGTAATTTGAATAAACTATTTTTTTTAAAACGGACTGTTTCATAAATTGATTTCTGATGTAAGGCATGGATGATTGTGATGTTTAAAATTCCCTACCACCCATCCGATCCTAAGAACGGGTCGAATCGAGATGGATTAGATAACCATTAGACGTTTCCTAGTAATATCCTTCTATCCCTATTCTATTCGAAAAATAATGGTTGACCAACTGAGTAAAAAACCGTTCTCATAGTAAAATGTCTGACGAGATATCTTCATTAAGAGGCTGTATTATGTTTTTTACACGAAATTTTAAGTGTGTGTGTGTGTTTGTGCTATCTTCATCCCTCTTTACAACTGCCCTTAAGTGAAGCGTATGGGAAAGATTAACTACCCACTAGTCCCAAGTCTGTCGTGAGGAAAACAGCCGGCTTAGGTGGGAGGAAAAACAACACCGTAAGTAAGCCTCGCAAAAAAAGAAATCTCTTGTATATTTGCGGCTACATTCATATTCGTTTCCTGGGTCTTTGAGTTCCAATATTAGCTTCGCCTGTCATGTTGATAATGAATCATAACATAATAATAGGATAAAATAACAAAGTATTTAGTTCTACAAATTTTTATCATGTAGTTGATAGCTATTTCGGCTTTACGCCATCCTCAGAACTACACTAAAAGTTATTCTTGCTTAGATACATATACTGTTTAGAAGAGATAGACAATATCATGTCATCTCACGTATTCAACATCATAATGTTTATTTTAAAATTAAATCATTCAGAGTAATAATTTGTAGAACTTAATACAATGTTATTTAATCCTATTATAATGGAGTTCTACCAAGTAAATGCCAATTCAATCAATACATAACACAATAATTTACTTTTACTCTTTTGTAAGACGTTACATGACAATATACAAGGCACTTATTTGAGCAATATTTTTGAATGTCAAGTTATCGATCATCAACTCTCAAATAGTTGGTTCATAATTGTTAAGATGCAAGACGACAGCTTAATTAATCAAAGGCAAATCTGACTCATCTATTAAAAAAAATATTTAAAGAATAAAGTACGACTAAAAGTTATTGTCGGTGTCCGTGGCGCAGTTAGTAGCGTCGTTGGCTACGGTTACGGATGTCTCGGGTTCAATTCCCGGTGCGGACGGTTTTCGTAAGTTGATCTTTCAATCGATTTATGGATTTCTGTTCGTAGTCTGAGTCCTCCCTCCCACTCATTCGATCCTCACGATCCTGTCCTAACCCTATCCTTCTATCCCTACTCTCTTCGAAAAAGAGAGGTTGAACAACTGAGTAACAAGCAGTTCTCATAGAAAAATTCTGTTAAAATAACTCCATTAGGAGACCATATGCTCCACATTTGGAGCGGATATGGAAAAAAATGTTCTTCATGAAGGTTTTCGAACATTAACAAAGAAAATAAAACGAAATTTAAAAACATTTTTAAGAAAATTTTCATAGCCCCGAGAGCATAAAGAAGAAATCCCAAATTATCGACATCTATTTTCTGAGGAAATGAAAATTTAGAATAATCACAACCTCCAAGCTTAACCTCTCCATCTGAAATAGAATTTGCCAAAAGCTAGTTGTGTTGTTATGTCGTACAAAAAAATGTTGTGTTATTGCTCTCCATTACATTTACCTACACCCAGGTCTCTTATAATACCTTATGATGGAATAATTCTTTCGGTGTCCATACTATGTTCAAAAATATTTGCCGTGCTATGCCGTGGTATAGAAATCATTGAAATGTGTATTTATGTTCGTTTTTCAGATGATTTTAAATTTTTCTTAGCAAATAATTACAAGAAAAGTTTTAATATTGAAAGAAAACAAAGAAATGTTAATATTTAATAACGTTATTATAATATTTAATCATAAATGTAATAAGTTGTAATACTGCGGTTGTAGAGCTCTTTTGACTCTATCGGGTGTAGGAGGTCTTTGTAGGAAAATAACTTGAGATGAAAGATGCATCGCTGCAGTAGCAGGTTCACAAAAATAGCAGGTAGCAGAAATTGACAAGTGGCTGTGCCAGGGGTGGCTAACAGTGACGTTCCGCGAAGAGCGTGTCGGCATCAGTTTCAGGGGTAGGCGTTTCTAAGGTCACGGCCAACAGAATCAATATTCGGTATATAACAGACGCCCGGCTGGGTTCTCCGTCTCAGTCGCACGCGTGCAATCCGTAGCTGTTTTAGCGCTATTCCCTCGTGCCCGTCCAATTCAGCTGCTGTTGATGCGTGTCTCGATTTGTTGGTCGCATATCCAATACTAGATGATCACAATTGAAAATATCATATTACCGGTACAGTAATATTTGTTAATACAGTAAAACTACTTGTTTGTTACATAATACAAATTTCGCGTGTTAACAATTTTTATTTATATTTTCGTGATCGCGATAGTCAATTTTTAGGATAGATTAGGCTTCTTTACTCCACTGCAGATATTAACTATTAATTTTTAGATACTACTTACCGAAATTTTAATATGTAATAAAGGGTAATAAGGTTAACCCTGGCTATAACTTACGACTGAAATGTTTCAAGTGGAATTATGGCAGTATATTTTTTTATACAAAGCATGATATATATGAGGAATACATCAATTGGCCAAAACACCATCGACATGTTCAACGATACTAGGCAACACTATTATTAGTTGCTATTGATATTTACTACAAAATATCAGGATAATGAATCTTTCTATATGAATCAATTAGAATAGCTTCCTTAAATAATTATTACGATCTGTTAATAAAATTTTATTCAAAAAATGCTTTTGGAACACACCATCTGTGAAACGGACTTTTATAAATCGAGTTTCAAGGACGTCCCGGCCGTTTCAAGGAAATGTTTAGGAGGCTTTATTTTTGGATTCTCGATCGCATCCTGTACCCAGCACCATTCTGAACCGGGCACTAGAATATTCTAATAATTCCTATGATTTTATTATATAGGTTTCATGGTTTGTTATTTCACATAATTATTTTTTAATGTATCTGTAACATGAAACATATTTGTTTCCGTACTTTATTTTAATAAAATTTTTTAGAAAAATGTCATGTTTTTTGAAACAATAAAAACAAAGTAAATATTATGTAGCGTCGTTAGCTATGGCAACGAATGTCTTGGGTGTATGTGATACCTAAAAACTCCTCCCTTCCACCCATCCGATCCTCACGCGGCGTAGCGAGAGCGATTAGTTAACCACTAGTCCTGTCCTAGCCCTATCCTTCTATCCCTACTCTCTTCGTAAAAAAGAGGTTCAGCAACTGAGTAACACGCAGTTCTCGTAGAAAAAAATCGTTTTGAGATACCTTCATTAGGAGGAGATATGCTCCGCGCTGGGAGCGGACATGGATTCTTTTTTAAATATTATAATATTCTATTAGTTTGTATGCAGTTGGATTATCTCGGATTATCTCGGGTTCAAGTCTATAAAATGACTTTTCAATGGATTTATAGATTTCTGTTCGTAGGCTTGGATGTGTTGTTTATAATTCTCTCCCAACCATCCTATCCTCAAAAATGGGACGTAGCGACTGCGATCAGTTAACCACTAGTTCTGCCCAACCCAATTTTCCCTACTGTCTTCGAAAAAGAGAGGTTTAGCTATTGAGTGACAAGCAGTTCTCGTAGAAAAACTTCCGCTAAGTTACCTTCATTATTAAACCATATGCTTCACATTGGGCCGGATATGGTAATATAAAAAATGTATGTGTTAATTTGAATTATTTAATATTTTATTTAAATACATATACAGTTGCATTATCACTAAATAAATGTGGTATGTGTACATTTTTTACATCTGTTTTCATTATATCATTGCAACGACGGAAAACAGTAATTAAACATATGGTTTTACGTGTGCATGAAAGACACTTGAAATAAATAAATATAATATCAACTATGATATTTACACTGTTGGTACATTAAAAGAGGCTGCCTGTGTATACAAAAAATGAGTCAGAAGAGGACTGGTTGTAAATTATTTGATTTTAACTAACGGCCGAGAACATTTAAGTTTATAAATACAGGTTGTCCTCGACTTACGACCAAAATACGTTCCTGAACTTTGGTCGTAAGTCGAATCGGTCGTAAGTCGAACTCCATGAAAAATATTAAAATTAAATACTGTTCGGTTCAGGCCACTTTCATTTCTGGAAATAAAGCAGCTGCAGCCAATAATGGTACGGATACATTTTAACACATCAGAGGGGGCTTTTCAAATCTTATATTGTAGTTGTCAAACGCAAATTGGCCAACCGATTCTTTGTTTTTAATAAATAAAACACAGAATAATACCTTGTGAACACAATTTTATTATTTGCCTTATAAAACAAGAGGTAAGAATAAGGTTTGGCGGCAAGAATTAAAATTTGCTTTATAATAGCAAGTGGATTCTTGCTCAATGACATGTTAAGTGAAGGATGCGAGCAAATACAAGGGATACAAGGGCATGCAGGCGCATGCTCTTGTATCCTATTTGCTAATACACAAGTTAGGTTGTGTGATATAGATAAACCCACCGCACGCTATATATAAATAAATATCCTAATCTGAAAATGCTGTTACTGATCTTTCTTCTCGTCTGCATCAACCGTTGGCAATGATACCTCGTGATGCAATAAGAAAAAAAAGTTGAAGACTATCTGTACATTGTCTTTCCAACAAGACTTGATGTTACTGTCAACTATTCCTCATTTATTTACATGGGATAATAATCTTTTATGAAATTGTAGTACAGTATAATATATTGATGGTGCTTTTGGCCAATTGATGTAACCCTTAAAAGATAAAAAAATGAGTTAATGATTAGATCTCATTTTAAAGACGATAGAGCAGGTCTCGGTCAAATGATGTAAATTACCAAAATACCTACGTATAATCCCGTGTCTGCCAACATGACAATTTACAGGAGCGCATTTCAAAGATTCATTGCACGCACAACTCACCATATAATGTTATCGAGAAAAGTTACTTATAGGGTGCATGTTTCTAAAGTAGGCCGTCGCCAGTAGTCGGCATTTTGAGCTTAAAACTTAAATAACAGTGGATTTAAAAAAAAAAAAACAGATTTTTTAATTCGTGTAGGTAGTCTTGCCACTTGCCAATGTATATCTGCACTATACTGACCTATATGATGCAATACGCAATTAAAAAAAGTAAATTTTTACTTCGCAAGTTTCAACAAATTCATGTTGTATGGGGATCGCTAACAAAATATACTTAATATTGTCATGCTTTTGCATCATGATATTTTATATTGTTCTATATTCTATCAGTAAATTATTACGCGATATTTATGAAGTTTCATATTGATGGCCGAACACTGAGAAACGAAAGGCCGACCATTGGATTTCGGCAGCCGACCACTGGGACAATTGGCATTTTTTTTTTGTAAACTTCTATTATTTTACGCTTGTTACAATATTAACTATTTTATTTTAAGTTGGTTACATTGCTTTATCCCTGTTTAATGGAATAACAGCTAAAAAAATATGTATTTATCATTCATTGACTCAAAATTCCTTTTGAAAGTACACCTGTCGCTTAACTGGCTGAGGACTGGCTGAGCACTGGCGAAACGACCCTAGTTTGAGTACCACTGCTAACTCCAGCAAACATTAATTTGATATTTTAATATACCTATCTTACGCTTATTATTTGCTTTGTTTAAGATTTTTTATTACTAGTAGTGAGTAATTTCATTAACTCGTGCTAAGAAATATGCTAGGATTATATTTTCTAGGATTATAGTACACACGATTCTCTTTTAGAACGGTCTATTAACACGGACCAATTATTTTTTCTCCTTTTACACGGTTACATAAAACGTGTTTCATCAAGTATAGTATAATATGAAGTATTTAAAAACACTTCAGCCGTTTATGAATATTGGAAACATCATTTTTACCATTTGGCAAATTTTAAAATACAGCTGTTTATGATTCCTGTTATTATTTCATTTATACATGACTTGACGTTGTTTTGACAAATTTATATTGTTCTTCTATATTTAGATTTTATTCCCTCTCTGGTTTTTATTTTTTAATGTCTGTTTACCGAATTTCATAAATGAATTTCTCTCAAATATTGTTTTTCTTGACATGTTACGAAAAGTCGTATCTTATAAAATTATTTTTATATTTAATAAAAGATAAATTCGGAATATTTTTGATTATATTTTTGGGCTATTTTAAGTAATGAAACTTATCTTCCATTTTTATATGAGCATGCTATCTTTTTTATACGGTTTTTTTGCAAGATAGTCCCTGGTACGAATACCCCGTGAAACAAGAGAATCAGGTGTACATATTTATATAATCTATATTTCTATACTGCTAGCATAATATCGACGGTGTTTTGGCCAATTGATGTAATTATCAAAAAATACGAAAATGAGTTAATGATTGAATCTGATTGTAAAGACAACAGAACAGGTCTCGGCAAAATGATGTAAATTAGAAAAAAAATTGACCACTTTTTGGAAGGGAAACATCGTTGTAAAGTGGTTTAAAAATTCTGACCCCCCACTTGCTGTATGCTACTATTATATCGACACTCCCTACGTATAATAGAGTATCTGCAAAACATGACAATTTACAGGAGTGCATTTCAAAGATTCATATCGCAACTCATTATATCGATGGTGTTTTGGCCAAATGATTTCACCCTAAAAAATACGAAAATGAGTTAATGATTGGATCTCATTTTAAAAACGGCAAAGCAGGTCTCGGCCAAACGATGAAAATAAGAAAGATAAATTGACCACTTTTTGGAAGGGAAACAACATTTTATATTGGTTTTAGGTTTAAAAATTCTGACCCGGCAACTTGATGTAAGCCACAATTATATCGACACTCCCTACGTATAATACCGTATCTGCAAACATGAGAATTTACAGTAGTGCATTTCGAAGAATCAGAACGCAACTTAACATAGGTATAATGTTTTTGAAAAAAAACAGTTTTTACTCTCTCCTGAACAATTACAATTTTGATGGCTACATCAATTGGCCAAAACACCGTCGTGTATTATATTACATGGACAATTAAATAACTAAATATCAGACGTTGGCATTTAAGTATATAGCGTTATATTTCAGATTATTCAGATTCACCTGGGATATGATTCACCAAGGTTTTAATATCGATGAGTAAAAGAAGCACAACGAAAGCGTTGCCTTCTCTTCCGGTTGCCAATTATTTTCGCCCGCTTGATTGGGTATAATCTTTTGCTGGCTATCAAAGCAAACCAATGATGTCGTAATAGCAAACTATTACACAACATGCGATAGGAAGCGTACCTTTAATGCCTATAACCATCGTGAAAAAAGAATGTTTTTTTTATCCCAGGATGTGAAGTCTGCGCGCAAAACGGCAAAACAGCTATATTTTGTGATACGTTCGATTAAGAAAAATGGATCCTTCCTTGTTTACCCCCGGGCGGAAGACACGAAATGATCGTTGCGTTTCAGCAAACCATAATATGACATGTGACATGTCACATAACTCACAAAAACTATAGCTCCAAACTTCCATGCAAGAGTATAGTTATGTTTGCTCACACGAATGATACATCAGTTTGAGTTCATTCGTGTGCTCTAATGCCTGAAGATGCCGAAAAGCGAAACCCGGGTCGTTAGTGACAAAATACATGGAAATGTACAAAATCTCAACAATTCAAATTTGATATTGAAAGTTCATCGAGCACCCTCAGTCGATGTCTTAAATTATATTTTAATTTCAAATAATACAACCTTTTGTAGACTTCACACCGACAGGTTATATTCAGTTACGAATAATGAACTGTTTATACTTAGATAGTCTTAGTCGTAATGAGCGTAACGCATTAAGCAAATATTTTCCTTACATCCATAACAATTTATATTGTAATAATGTCTTGATTCTCTTGCCATCGCTTATTTTATTATATGTTTTTATGAGTTCATGAATTAATTGAGTATTTGATGAGACATATTTGTAAGCCTTTTCGATTGTGTAAAAATTTAAATATTAGATTAAAACAAAACAGGCCGATGGCCAAACGGGTGACAACATCAAATATAATATGGTGTGGTCAACAATATTTGTACATCCGTGGATTTATCTGATTCAATAATTATCCATCTATTTACTCGTCTACGCCAGAAAATGGATGCTGTGTTAAAACACATTAATATCAACATTATGTTCCATTAGAGTAGTCGCAAGAATTTTGTATAAAAGAAAATATTCAACTCAGTAATAGAAACCCTTCAACTGACTTTTCACTGTCAGTTCATACTATGTTGGGCAATAATTATTATAAGGTTTCTGTTGTTCTTTCGTTTCACAAATTCTTAACTTTTTCATTTCACAATTCAAATTCCATGCGTTTATTTAGAAAAGATATTTTTTCTATAGGTCTATAACAAAATAGGGCTCTAATTTTTTTTGCGTTTCGTCATAATGTAACGTAATTTCCCTCCTAATAAAAGTCGATTGAACTCGCAAAATAAGTATTGACACATTAAGGAAACGTGAAGACAATAATTGACTAATGCAATTAATTGTTTTTTCCAATAGCTATTGAGATACTAATCAATTCAAAGTTTTATATTGTAAAATCCAACCAAAAAAATAAGTAAGATCAATTTCGTTGTGGTTCATTTCCCTTCTACATTTCCTTCCTAGACTCATGTCTCAGACCTGACTAAATATTATATAAATTGAACTAACGATATATTATAATATTATCTGATAAATTTATTTTGATTTTAATGCCATGTTAAGCAACATTATCGTTTTATATTAATTAAGTGTTTTAAAAAATAAAACACAATTCATTTGTACTACTTCCACATATTTATACTGATCAGTTGAAAATGCTCGTGATGAGCATTATAAATATTTGGAAGTAGTTCAAATGAATTGCGTGTTATTTTTTAAAATATAATGTCTTTTCACCAAGAATTGACAGTTAACACGTTAGAAGTGATTAGTTAAGTGTAAGAAACCTATTAATACTGAAACATCATTTTACATTGGTTTTAAGTTTAAAAATTAAGACCCGGCAACTTAATGTAAGCCACTATTATGTAGACTCTCCCGACGTATAATCTCGTCTCCACAAACATGAGAATTCACAGCAGTGAATTTCAAAGATTCATAACGTAACTCGTCATATAAAGTTTTCGATAAAAACTGTTCTTTCTCTCTCCTGAACAATTTCAATTTTGAGGGTTACATAACAATTGGGCACAACATCGTCGAATTATATTGACTTAAATTTAAGTTATTGAGATTTTGTACACTTCCATGTATTTTGTCACTAACGACCCGGGTTTCGCCTTTCGGCATCTTCAGGCATTCGTGCGCTCGAATGGCTGAAGGTGCCGAAAGGCGAAACCCGGGTCGATAGTGACAAAATACATGGAAGTGTACAAAATCTCAATAACTCAAATTTGATATTGAAATTCCATCAAGCACCCTCAGTCGATGTCTTAAATCATATTGACTTACATGAAATTTACTACTTAATTTTCTAACAGAAAATATATCTAAAATCAGTTTCAAACCTACAACCACCACTGTATCTTTCGCTATTACATACCTAGTACAAGTGTGTGATTTGATTTTGTATCCGTTAACAATACTTACGGCGAAACCGGTATTTTAATCGGAAACAGTTAAATAAAATTGATTATCTTCAATATACATGTGACAATAATATTTTTAACTGTTATAATATGGTTAAAAGTCATATGAAATAACGAAAACAGCCAGTGGAATAACTAAGTATCAATTTTAATTTAATATTAATTTCCACAAAGTTACAGAAAAAATTATTAAAACAATTGTTAGTTCACAATCAACTTTCATTTTGTCTGACTTAAGGACTATTTCATTTTATCTTATGTAAATAATTTGGTCACCTACGGAACAGAAATAGAAAATCTTGTAAAAACGTTTTATATCAAAAGGAAAATATTATTTATCAAGCGCGTACGTCATACCGTTTTTAGGATGGAAAAC
The DNA here is from genome assembly GCA_022494535.1 of Himalopsyche phryganea. Classification (NCBI taxonomy): domain Eukaryota; kingdom Metazoa; phylum Arthropoda; class Insecta; order Trichoptera; family Rhyacophilidae; genus Himalopsyche; species Himalopsyche phryganea. Next base: position 604,729 of record JAGVSL010000069.1, on the reverse strand, counting down.
AACAAACAATCGAAACATTTATGCTCATACCGTAAAAAAGTTTTGGATGATGAGCGGATAATAAAGATTATCTTAACTATTACAGTTTTTGTTGTAAAAAACGTTTATTCTCATACTAAATCGCTTAGCGTCAATAGTATAGTATTTTTTTTTTACTATAATCTTCACATAAAGCTAAGTCACACAGCTGGCATTCAGCATATGTTTGTTTTCTTTATGAACGAAAAATCACCGCGCCAAAGAATATATGATTTATAATATAATATTAATTCTACACTTTGATCCAAGAATTTTATAGTACCAGCACTTTTAAATGAAAGTTTATATTTTTTTTGGCCTAGCCGTTATTTTCACGAACACCTTTTGACAAATATTCAAAGTACTGCAGATTTTAAATACGCTGTCTTTTTTTCAATAATAAACTCTTTATGTAGGAAATTGCACAGGAAAATTTATTTTAATCGTGAATTTTGGAAATTGTAATAAGCTTACCAATTAATACAATTTCGTCGATTTAAGAAGGTGCCATTTGTAAGTATAAAATCATTATATAAAGGAAATTATCATCTAATCTAATATATCTAATTTATATCAGAATCCTATGTAGTTAAACCATTAGCTGAGTAGTTAAACCATTAGTCTTGGAGTGGCTCTAAAGGGTGATTGGACGATTGAGTAACAAGCAGTTCTCGCTTAAAACTTCTGATGCGATAAGCTTCATAAGTCGAAATGCTCCACACTTGAAGCGGGCATGATTAAAAATAAAATAAAGTATCCGAAGAGGGGCTACACAAATACATAATTAAATAATGGCGTCTTTCAACCCAATAAAAAAACATAAATATTTACAGCTGTACACTACGTAAATAGGTATATAAATATAGATTCCTAGTTTTTTAAACAAAAATCCTCTGAGAAACTAACTTTTCTTTCATTATTTCAAAAATTTTAGTTACATTTGTTTTCGTTAGTGTTTTCATAGTTTCCAAAGAAATTCACGCGGGAAATTTTCATACAGATTAAAGTGTTTCCGGTTTGTTCGGGGCGATAGCGTCATTTCCGTATGTGCGGTCGATAGCGGAGGCTGCGCTCTCGTCTTTCCTTCGACCATTCAAAAATTCAGTGTTGCAGCATTCAAGAACTCCCCCTTACCGGGTGGTTGTTATATTTAAAATTTTATCTTGTGTATGCTTTTTTTATAATTCAACTAGATTTATAACGTATATTACACAATTTTATAACACGCGAAACCCAAAATTCTTTCTGCTGATGAAATTTGAATGTTGGCAAAAATAATTGTGACTTATTTTTTTTTTTAAGTAAGACTTGTAGAGTGTGTTGGATAGTAATTCTGTAAACAAATAATTATTCTATAATTTAAGATAATTTAAGACATCGACTGAGGATGCTTGATGGAATTTCAATATCACATTTGGATTATTGAGATTTTGTACACTTTCATGTATTTTGTCACTAAAGACCCGGGTTTCGCCTTTTGGCATCTTAAGGCATTCGAGCGCACGAATGGACTCGAAGTGTACAAAATCTCAATAATCCAAATTAAATAATTAATCATATTACTGACAATTCAATTTATAGAAAATGCCATTAGTCTTTAGCTTATTGATCAATAAAATTTCCTATGAAAAATATTATAACTGTGATTAAAATGTTTTTTTATTTTTCATTTCTAAGAATATTTTGTTTTATTTTTAAAAATGACGGCGACATTCATTTTCTTCTAATCTGGTCTTTCTGAAAAAGAAGTCTTAGCTAATGTCTTTTGTCAAGTTTTCATACCGTCGTTGTTTTGAAAGAAAACATTAAATCATAAAATGGCATATTGAGTTAGTTCCAAAATATTCTTTATTTCAAACACTACTCAACGGACGAACACACTTATTTTTATAAATTATGCTTTCACTTAAAAACAGTTTTGTACAAACATACAAAACGAAAAAGGTGTAGCATTTCAAACATTTGACAAAGTCCAATTACTCAAAACAAGTATTCTTCTGTAATTTGTCGATTTTGAATGAGCAGCTGAACCTTCCTAATTCTCCGCTATTATATCCGATACGTTGAAACACCTAACAGATGTCACTAAATGTGGAATGATTGTATATATTTACCCATTCGTCGAATTACATCCCGTCAAAACCCACAATACTATTATAATTGTAAAATCACTGGTATTTCTAAAAGAAGTTGAAAAGCGGCAAGTCGCCACTCTGTTAATATGGTGTTTACAAAATAAGGATTAGGGAGATTCCCGAAATTTTAACTCAGGTATCAGTGTGGCTCTCAGACGTATAATATCTTACCTCGTAAATAATATTTGTCGCATTTGTATCTTCTATATAAACGTTAGACACTGTTTACTGTCTCTCAGTTCGAGTCCATTCGTGTGCTCGAATGCCTGAAGATGCCGAAAGGCGAAACCCGGGTCGTTAGTGACAAAATACATGGAAGTGTACAAAATCTCAATAATCCAAATTTAAGTATTCTTCTGTTAGTGTCTTCTTCAGGAACAAAGATGATATTATGCTTTCTCTTGAAACACTTCATATACTCAATGATGATAGTGTACTTGCATGGTGAAATAAAAATACATTGATTCTTTTCATTATTTATCTGTCTCGATAACACAGTAGGTATATGAAGAAGAATAAAGTAAAGGTCTTATGAAAAGACTCACTCAGTTAGCATAACATGTTGGGTATGGTAGAGTTATTGTTACATTGGATCTGTTGGTCGACGAAATAAAGAAAGCGTGAAATGCTTAACGATGCAATGTATATTCTTAATTGCATTGTATTTTAAAGATTTTTATTGCCCAAAAGCGGCCCAATGATTAATTTATCACTCACTGAAAAATGCATTGGTTATTTCCAATTGAAATATTACATTTATAGCACTTAAATATCACAGTTAAAGTGATTGTATAAAGAAGCTGACGATATAAAAGAAATTTAATGAAATAATTTTGTTACTAAAATGCATCAATTACCGATTCCTTTCTGCCACTTTTCGTAAATTTTTTGATAATGTAAGTAATTAAGTGAATATTTATGAGAATGCTTAAGACCAGTAAGCAGGAGTTTATTTTTGTAATTATAGCAGATTTGGCGTTAGAATTAACGATTTATTGTGACTTTAAATACGCATCGGCAACTCGTAGAGTTTGTTATATTAAAATACTTAAATCGTGCCGGAATAAGTCAAAGGGTAGATCGTGGAAAAATGGAAAAGCCGATGCGACAACCCTGGGCGTGCGTGACGCCAGTGCGGCGTGGTACCTCTCCCACGACGGACGTCCCGACGGCGGAGCGTCGCGCGTTGGCGCAGAGTCGCGCGCAGATCGCGATCCGCGGACCCTCAGTTCGACGCCGAATCGGTGCAGTGCATCGCGTCGAGTCGCGTCGCCTCGCCTCCACTCGCCATAGATCCTCCGCAGCGCGCTCCTTTCGATGCAACGGAACGGACCCAACTGCAACGGAGATGTCAAGGAAATGGTAAACTTTAAAAGCCATTTTCCTCGCGGCTCGATTTTATTGTTATGAACGAAAACAACCCACGACCTTGTAAAAATCACGAAGATTTTACCTATTCTAATCTATCAAAGGGTTAATTGATTTTATTCATAAAAATTATAAAACAATACGGAAATGCGGTGTATATATTTATGATATGTAAAAAAATGCAAATATGTTTACAAGCTACATATATTGATTCTTCTGTTAATATCCATTTCATAATAAGCAACATTTATTTCACTTTACAGATAAGTTTTGGTTATCTTTGAACTATTTACTAGTGCTACTGTTTAGTTTGTAATTCCCTTATGAGTTAAAACTTATTTAGATTGAGTGAATGTGGAGGTAATCGAAGGAATTGTGATTAATTATCTAAACGATTAAGCTTTAATTAAAAAAAAATTGAAAGAAAACGATTTGAAATGAATTTTAAATCTTTAAAAACGACAAGCAGGTGTTGAGAAGAATATGAAAAGTTTTCGTTCGGCAAAAAGTAACATGGATTGAATAAAACAATTACAGTATTTCTAAAACTATTGCAGATCTCTAATGAATACGATTTTTTTAAAGTTATTTGTAGAAATGGGTGATCATAATTCGTATGAGATTAATGAATAAAACTTACCAAAATTGTATTTAATGTGACTTAAATATTGGTGAATGTAATATTTTTTATTATTAAATGATTTAATCTTACAAGATTGTGATATATAACATATATTTTCCAGTAATTGTTTCGTTGAGGTTATGATTAGGAGGCTCGCGTTGAATTTATATATAATTTCCGTGAAAAGTTGCCCATTTTGAACATTGTTAATGACGTTATCAATAAGGTAAGTAATAGTGATGTTAATATCGGAAAAACAAAATCGATAACAAAATAAATATTGTGTCAGGTGTTTCTTACGCTATATAAATAATTAATTAATTTTGAACGTACAATGATGACAAAGAATACAATGCATAGCAGTCAATTTATTGATTTATAAAATCAATTAATATATTACGTCCTCACTAATAAGTGTGTGTCATATTCTTTCACGGTATGTGTTGCTTTAAATTTAGTACCCATAATATTTTTAGTAGAATTAATAGTTTTAGAAAATTAGATAGCAAATACAATAAACAAAAGTTAAGAATTACAACCGACAGTTTCCAATAGACAAAAAAACATGTGAATATTTTTACCATACGATTCTAATTCTTTAAAATGCTTCCGATCGTGATTATCGATTTATACATAAAAATACTCAAATAATTTTAATGAACCATAACAAAAAAAGATTAATATTATTTAACAAAGAAACAAAATAATATTTATTGTCTGCATAACTTTTGTCAGATTTGGATTATTTTGAAGGTGATTTTTACTTTATCTTTTTCTACTTTATTATTTTTACTTTTTATTCCCATAAAAATAAGTTTCTCTCTTACCCGTTAAAGTAATAAATACTTCAACATGCATCTACAGTTTCATGTTTTGGCATAAATTTTACTATTGTATGCCAATGAATTAACACTTTTTTTTATATTTTGCTCGTTATTTTCGTTAATTATAGCAATGCTATTTACTTTTTGGCGGAAAGACATGGTATTTGTAAAAATATTCATTATATATATATTAATTTAGTGCTTATTCTACATTTTATTATTAAACAGTATCAAAATCGGGGTCGCTCAACAACTGAGCATTTCCAATGCTAAGTAATACTAATAAAAAGGTAAATTTAAGAGATAACTCTTCTATACATGTGTTTTTAAATAGTGGAAATAGTTATATATGATATTGGTTGGAATACAAAATAATCAATGTCGTTTTAAATCCACATTTTTATAAAAAAGTAAATAATTTGCCAGCAAATATCGTCGTATAGATCGCCAAGCAGTTATTCTGAGTTTATTTTATGACATGGAGTATTAATTATTCGCTTTGATTTAGTTAATGTAATAAAGACAATAGCTTAATTTTTTTTTAGAATCAATGGAAATTGTCAACGTGTCCTTCAATTTTCTTTCACGCTTTTTTTTACGAAATTCAGTTATTGACCCAGAAAATTTGGCATTCTGCCTTTGTTTTACAAGCAGGTTTTTTTTCTTAATAATAATGGATTACATACATCGTTTTTGTCTATTTATTTGGCCGAGCGATCTGTTGTCATGTAGCCAGCTGGTTATGGATACGACATTACATTATGTAACAGCGGTCGTTATTTATTATTATACATTTGTTTCGCTTTAAACTCTATACAATAAAGCTTCACCAAGTTAGAACATAGAGGTTGATAGTAGAACACTCCGAACGATTTATTGTATGGAATAATCACAATTATTAATAACAACACCATTAAATGTAAATTTAACTTTGTTTACTTCAGTGAAATTTATTAATTGTAAAAACACTTGAAATGTATAATTATTTTAAATCAGAGTAACCAATTTATTGTTGGCGTCCGTGGCGCAGTAGGTAACGTCGTTGGCTACGGTTACGGATGTCTCGGGTTCAATTCTCGGTGCGGACAGTTTCATAAATTGGTCTTTCAGTCAATTTATAGATTTTTGTTCGTAGTCCGAGTGTTTGTGATATCTAAAAACTCCCTCCCACCCATTCGATCCTCAAAAAACGGGGCGTAACGAGAGCGATTAGCTAAACACTAGTCTTTTCCTAGCCCTATCCTTCTATCCCTACTGTCTTAGAAAAAAAGAGATGTTGAACTGATTTGAAAAAATGACCAAGTAGTTCTCATAGAAAAATTCTGTTGAGATATTTGATACACACGAATGAACTCGAACTGATAGACAATCAATAGATTATATCGTTTATATATAAGATAAAATAATAAAAAATATTATCACTCGATTTACTAACTACATTGATATTTGATACTATCATTTTTAATACTGATTTGATAATAATGAGTTGTAACTTTAATTTTGAAAAACAATCGCATTAACAATTACAAACTCATAGTACTTAGCAATCGCAGACGACCAAGAACCAATTAAATAACGTTAAATTATATAGATATACCATATACTAACTTTTTACAGAATGGTGGCTTTTAGCTGCAATTTGAAAATTATATCATACGGATACTTACTTATTTTAAATTGGTAGGTTTTGTTAGGGTGATTATAAGATGATGTATTATTAATGAAAATTTCGGCGTCCGTGACGCAGTTGGCAGCGTCACAGGCTACGGTTACAGATGTCTCGGGTTCAAATCCCGCTGCGGACGGTATTAATAAATTGATCTTTCAAGCCATTTATGAATTTCTGTCCGTAGTCTGAGTGTTTGTGATGTCTAAAAAATTCCCTCCCACCCATCCGATCCTCACGAGGTGCAGCGAGAGCGATTAGATAACCACTAGTCCTCTCTAGATCTATCATTTTATCCCTACTCTCTTCAAAAAAGAGTGGTTGAACAACTGAGTAACAAGAAGTTCTCATAGAAAAATTCTGTTTAGATAACTTCGTTAGGAAGCCATATGTTCCACGTAGGGAGCGGACATGGATTAAAAAAAATTATAATTTTATTATTTTGATTGCTAATTTTATGATTATTTTACGTACTCATCTCACGCAAAGGATACAATAAATAATTATCTTATATATAAAATATTTACTGTCTGTCAGTTTGAGTTTATTCGTCTGCTATGATACCTGAAGATGCCGAAAGGTGAAACCCGGGTCGGTAGTGACAAAATAAAAGGAAATGTATAAATTTCAACCGACAATGAAGCACCCTCAGTCGATATCTTAAACTAATGAAAGATTTAAATATTCTTAATATTGATTTTTAAACACTTTTAATATGATTTGAAATAAAAATTCAAACTACGTTTCGCCATGTTACGGTTGACATTGCTTACGTTTGAAAAGCTTTTTTTTGTTGGCCAATATTGATCTGCTCCTATTCCAATTAATTCTTTTTTACAAACAAAGTATTGACAAACATCACAGACGCATGCTCCTTAGGATAAAATAAATCTTCATATAGCGGATGGGGAGGGTCGAAGATTCTGTGCAGAATGACATTAAAACTTTAAATGAGCATACTAAAAAGTTTATTTTATTTCATCTCAACCTATACCTTACACGTCGACAAAAACATGTAATAAATAATAACAGTCTATTCCTATTATATAGGGGATATCTTTCAGAATACATTGGGTAATAGGGCGAGTGTTCTTAAAGTCAGCCGTCGCCAGTAGTCGGCCTTTTGAGCTTAAAACTTAAAAAAAACAGATTTTTTGTGTCAGACGTGTAGGTAGTCTTGCCACTTGCCAGTGTATATCTGCAGTATAATGACCTATATGATGCAATACGCAATTTAAAAAAAAAGATAAATTCTTGTTGTATGGGGATCGCTAACAAAATCTACGTTATACTGTCATGATTTGCATCATTATGTTTTTTATTGTTCTGTCTACTCTCAGTAAATTCGTTCGCGACATTTATGAAGTTTCATAACGAAAGGCCGAGCATTGGATTTTAGGGAAAGATTTGGCATTGTTTTGTAAGCTTCTTTTACTTTACGCTTGGTACAATATTAAATATTTTATTTTTAGTTTGTTACATTACTTAATCCCTGTTTAATGGAATAACAGCGAAAAAAATATGTATTTATCATTCATTGACTCAAAATCCCTTTTGAAAGTACACGTGTCGTTTAACTGGCCGACCACTGGCGAAATGACAGTACATTTATTTTTTTAAGAAATGTTTCAAAAATCTTCAGAGTAATATATATATTACTAAAATGTTACTATTTATAAATTACTAGTAACTTTCTGAATGTTTAATTATATATTTACAAGTGCATTTTGCTCATTAAAAACAAAACATTAATATTAACCTATCGCCACATCCCTAATCAGGTAGTGAGCGCTAGGCTACATAAAATATTGTATGATCTATGCAACAACGTGACAGTTTCGCATGTTATGAACTATAACCGACCTATATGCGGGGTCTTTGGTGCAGTGGTCGGTGCCGCTGGCGTCGGTTACGTATCTCACGGACCCAAATCTCACAACGGACAGTATAATAAATTGATTTATGAATATCTATTCGAAGGCATCGATGTTTGTGATGTCTAAAAATTTCCGATGCTAAAAACGGGGCGTAGCCACAGCGATTGGCTAATCACTAGTTCTGTCCTAACCCTATCCTTATATCCCTACTCTCTTAAAAAAAGAGAGATTGAGCAACTGGGTAACAAACCATCTGTTGAGATTCCTCCACTAGGGGGCCATATGTTCCATATTGGGAGTGACCTTAAAAAATTACCGTCCTATTTAAATACGATTTTGAAGGAAATATGTACGACGGCTTATTCAAGTAATGTATAAACATGTTTACCACACAATCCAGTCAGCTGTTGTAATATTTGACTTCAATGAAATAGTTTTCCGTGATATGAAATTATTTTATGTTACTACTTTGATTATGGTAGTTACTACTAGAAAAATCTATTTAAAAGTAATACAAATTTACATGAATGACTTCAATCAAATACGCCATTGTAATTTTTAGTTTATATTTGTTTTAATAAATTAATATTTGAAAATGTATGTACATCTGCCTATATGTATATTATATTTGAATATTCATTAAAATATTTTATCTTTAGTTAACAAAATTGTAGGTTTCTATGGCAGAGGTACCTACGCTACTTTTCATTTCGGAAAGTTGCATTTATTACGCTGTAATCGGATGCCAACTAATAAGGCCGCATTCTGGAAACGCCAATTAAATATATTACATCATTAAAAACGTGTACAAATTATTTTGAAAATTAATTAAACTAATAAAATGAAATATTTAGATTCAGCTGTAAAAAATTCTAGACTATGTCGTCGTTGTTCTGAAAAAAGAAACTAACTAAAAAATACTAGTTTTGAGTAATTGGACTTTGAAGTTTTTCAAATATTTGAAATCTTTTTCATTTAGTTTGTTTGTAAAGAAGTAAAATTATAATTAATAAAAATAAGTCTGTTCTTTCATACGGTAGGGTTTCAAATAACGAACATTTTGTTATAACTAACTCAATATATCGTTGTTTTTATTATTGTTATGATTTGAAAATGAACAAAAGATAAACGAAGCCCATCCATAATTGTTGGGGTATAATTGTTATACACGTGTTTTCACTGTTCAGTAAAATATCATTCAGAGAAAATTCAGATTAAAATATTAATTAATTAATTAAAATTCAATTTAATTATTATCGCCAAAATATATACAACCGCAATAAAGCTCGCTCTGGTTGTTGCTTTTAGAAGATAATTGGTTATAATACGTAAGCGTTAAAAATGTTGTATTGAAGTTCATCAAAGTGATCTAAATACTCAAATAGGTGGAAATTCAGACTGATGAAAATAGAACATGAAGGCAGAGATTCCACTACGATTTTATTTTTAAACTCTCGTAAATTTATTGACTTGACCTACCTTGCACATTAACCCTTCGATTTTAAAGTCAATATTGATTATTATAAATTCGTTTCTTAGTCTTATAAGTGAATTATAACCTTTAAGTCGTATTAACACTTATCTCTTTTAAATTGTTTTACCGAAAACGCAAAATCTCAGTTTTACCAAAGGAGTTTAAGTGTAATATTATGAATCTTAATTACAAAAAACAATATTTTTTTATACCATGTCTGCTTCCAACATGGAGCAAGTGGCCTCCTATTGGAGGTATCGCAACAAAAGTTTTTTCTATGAGAACTGCTTGCTACTCAGTTACTCGACCTCTCTTTATTCGAAGAGAATAGGGATAGAAGGATAGTCCTGTCCTAACCCTGTCCTTCTATCCCTACTCTCTTCTAATAAAGAGCGGTTGAGCAACTGAGTAGCAAGCAGTTCTCATAGAAAAACCTTCTGTTGAGATACCTCCAATAGGAGGCCATATGCTCCACGCCGGGAGCGGACATGGTTAAAAAAGTATATATTTATTATCTGCTTGGTAGTGGAGCACGTCAAATAGTCAGCAAGGAAAATAATTCATAAGTGAAGTATATTTTGAAAACTTCTTCGTCTCTTGTGCATGTTTATTTTATTTTTATATTAAATATTTCCCATCTGTTCCCATACTTTATTATTTATTACTAGCGGGACGCCCGTCATAGATGACGTATTGAAATTGAAATACTGAATGTTCGAGCTTCTTCAGCTCTTCGATGAGCTCCCACATTAGCGGCACGTTGAGATTTTATAGCTTCCGGAGTTTGTCTCGCTCTCCATCTCTGCTGTCGCTCACGACGTAATCGCAAACGCCGATGTTATTTAGTTTGATGGACTGATTGTTATTTTTGTTTTTTGCCTTGGAATTTGCGTCACGTCAAAACTGTGTGTGTGCATTGCATAATATTTTATTTTATGTACACCGCGGACGCTTATTTCATGAGAAAATTTCACACCTACGTGTGATATGTGATAGTAATAAAACTCCTACAGACCGATCTGGGCTATTATATATACGCTAAAACAAAATTATATTTATAATTTGGACTTTTTATCGCACTTCATTGGTTCAAATTGATATTGATTTTGAATACCACACACTATACAAAAGATATTCTGAAATGTTACAAAAGGAGCGAATCAGGAAGTAAATAAAGTTCTTTTTAGTCGATTATACTCTCGACCGGTACCTATAACTTGGAGGTTTTCGTATTGATACAGTAAATCGAATTTCCCAGTATACATTATGTATGACATGTCCCATAACAGAAAATACATTTTCTGAAAGAAATATTGTACCAAGAGATAAATTTCAAAATTGCTCTCTTACAACTTACAATACCCTACCGATAAATAGGGATGCTCGCAGAATTTTATCAACAAAACTGTCGTCATCGAACTGTACCTATTTGCTAAAAATACCATTTGCATTCAATATTATATTTATATTTGATGTCTTCTTTCCATAAAAAAATGATTAAAATATACGAAATTTTACTCCATAAGTAGTATTACACTTTCAGAATTCAATAATTAGATTTTTGGATCAAGAATTTGTATGTTTACATTTTACGAACGCTATAATGATTTGCAAAGTCTATACATTGTGTTTGATCGCAAGATCAGGACGAGCGTGGTAAATATGGAAATTCAATTTATTGAATTAAAGTAATACACCAGGTAAAGCTTCATGCGTTCTTACAATCTGAGAATGAAAGCACTCACAACTCTTTTTTTAAGCGGTGGATACGTTGCACCGAAAACCGCGTAAAAAACTACTTAAAAAAGTGATGAAATATATCGACAAATCAAAGATTGGTTCCCTGGTTTGAAAAAGTAACAAAATTGTGATATATAAAATCGTGTCAAAAAGGGTAATAATAAAAACCTAATAAATAAATTCTAAAAATGTTAATATTAAATATTATACAAACGTATTTTAATTAAGAAAAAATACCTACTAGTCACCGCTACTTGATATTTTACACCAACATTTTTTATAAGGGACTAAAGAAAAATCACTTTAATTCTTAGAAATTTATAATTTTTCCATCAACACGTATTTTTTCTGTATTAAATCCTTGATCCGGGATCCGTACCGGAACGCGATAACTTGCGAAATTGAAAATATGTAATTTAATTGTTTCTGTGAATCGTATTAGAACAAATAATTCGTCGAAAAATAAATATGTACTCGTTCTTTTTTTTTACGTGTAAAAAAAAGTATCGATATTGATACATAGTTTGGTATTCGGTTATAGCACACCTCTAAACTTGAGATGAATTAAAACTCAATGGCCTCATATAGGTCAGTTTGATGAATGCAAATATAATTATATATCTTCTCGTACACCGACGGTTTTCCACCAATCATCCGAGTCTTCATATTATGTTGAAGTTTCTAGAGTACCTAGTTGAAATGTTACATCAAAACATTATTCTACCGAGAATATGGAATCATTAATTATTTTATCATTAAAAATAAATAGGGCACAGCTAAATTAGTCTACAAATTTCGAACGAGCAATTTCATCTCTCTAATTCACTCTTATAACCACAACCATTACGTGAGAATGAGAATTGCAATACCTACCGGTATTATTCTACTGTGTTTCCATACCGAAATACCGTTTTTTTGAAATGCAAAATATCGGTATTTTGATATTGAAAATTTAGCTAGATAAAAATTTAAATATAACTTTGATTTAACACGTCATTTATCATTCAGACACATATTTTTTTAAACATGCATTCAGTCAAAAGTTGGTCCTTGCAAAAGTATCACCTATTATCAATTTTGCGATCATTGCTCTCCCAATTGACCGTATTTTTTCTCATTTTCATATTTATTCGTAATATAATCGATATTTGGAATACCGGTATTTAATATGAAATACCGGTATTGATATATTCGCGCGGTATTGAAAATTCTTACATGAGATTGCAAGAACGCATCCTCGGCGTCTGTGGCGCAGTTGATAGTGTCGTTGGCTACGGTTACGGATGTTTCGGGTTCAATTCCCGGTGCGGACGGTTTTCAAAAAAGCTAAAAAATCCTGTCAATGTCGAGTTTGGTGGATTCGCCAGACGATTCCAGATGCACATCAAGATTTACGAATTTACCAAGCTACGTTTTACATTCAATTCTATCGGCGGTTCGGATATCTTTGAAACTTGTTGGACGTTTGACTTTTTGCAACAACATTTGTAGATAATAACAATTAATGTTTCTGAAACGCACAGTGTAGACACAGCATTTAACATTGATGTGGGCATTAAACATCTTCGAAAGCAAAGGATCGCAAGGATAAGTTTCCGCATCTTTTGATTTTATACAAATTTTACGATTCAAGCATGAACAATGATGATTTGTGAAATTTATAAAACATTTATAGTTTCTAGGCGACATGATGCTAAGACGGAGCGGTCGCTAGGCGATCAGATTTTTGTTGATTTTTTTTATTCCACGCCGTAAACGTCAAAAATATCGCGTTTTCAGTTTTAGGTTAAAAGTTAAATGTTGAGAGTTGAAAGTTGAAAATAAGGTAGTTGAACTAAAAATTGTAGCTAAAATGACGTGTGAAAATTTCACGTCGCCAGTGTACTCCATTTGGGAGGAGATGTTGTGACTGACAGACATACAACATACATATTCCTTCATGTATTTTGTACTATATAGTAGAGATAATATAAGCGCTATAAACTGTTTTATAATTTTCAGTTCGAGTTCATCCGTGCACTGAAAGGTTACACCGGAGTCATTAGAGACAAATCAGTTAACAAAATTTGAAATTTGATATTTAAATTCCATCAATCGCCTTCGGTTGATATCTTAAAATAATTTCCAGAGTAGCACGCATCTTAGACAATTCGATCTGTTTTCAATATATTTCTTTACATGAGAGTCAATATTGTACGAACTTATTATAGATAATTCATAATAAGCTTGTAAGGTGCAAGTAGAAAGCCATTCATTCAATCTTTATAGCGATGCATGTTTTAATTAATATTTACTCTGCTTTCTATAAGTCTGACTGTTTACAGCACACCTGTGTTATATGACAATATTATTTGATTTCTTAAAATGTTTTTCCAGCAATGATACACTGTATCAAATTTACTACCGACAATGAATCACGTGTGATGATATATGAGTAATGTTTCCGTATCAAATCTTTGTCATATTTAACTTCTGCATTGAAATCAGTAATAGGTTTTGAAACGAAATCATATTTTGACTTAACTTTTAATCCATTTACATTGACAAGTAAGAACAGAACACTTCACATCACCAAATTGATGTCTCATTAAATACCTCTGCTCAATCTTTTAATTATAACTTAGAAATGGATTTGTAAAACTAAGTAATTTAGAAACTACGATAATTTTTATACCTCTACTAAGTACACACATTCATAATTACAGTGAAAATAAATCATAATCCAAGTCAACGTTTGCAACTTGTCAGGACTTCTAACATGTTCCAATTCTAAAAGTTTTGTTATTTAGTAATTACAAACCAGTAATAATTGCATCCGAGGTTGCACACAGCAAGTGCAATCTGTAATTATATGATAGCGTCTCTGTGAAAGCTTAAGTCGGTTTATGTAAATATGCTAAAATACATGCAACGCCACGTTCATTAAGAACACCTGCTTTTATGAAAGGTGATATCATATTGTTACAGATTTAATTTACTGAGTGTGACCCGGATAGGGCTCTGTCTTGTTACGGTATTAATATTTCACCTTAGGTAGGAGGTTTATAATATTATATATATCCCGCGCATTTGGGCTATAATTCGTAAATTAACAATAAATAACATTAAAGGGAAATTTAATGGTATGTAACAGTTATATTAAATTACCTTTGTTAAATGAATTTGCAGTATTAAGTGAAGTGTTATAATTCACTTATATTAAATTGAATAAGCATAATTTTTGTGCTTTATGTATTGAATATAAGCAGATAACACACTAGGGCGAGTGTTCCTAAAGTGAGCCGTCGCAAGTGGTCGGCCTTTTGAGTTTAAAACTTAAATGATTGTGGATACAATTAAAAAAACAGATTTTTTTGATTCGTGTAGGTAGTCTTGCCACTTGCCAATGTATATCTGCACTATACTAACCTATATGATACAATATGCAATTAAAAAAAAGCACATTTTTTCTTCGCAAGATAAGGCAAATTCGTGTTGTATGGGGATCGCTGACAAAACATACTTTATATTGTCATACTTTGCTTTATTATGTTTTTTATTGTTCTGTCTACTCTCAGTAAATTCGTTCGCGATATTTTCATAGTGATTGTTGAACACTGGGCAACGAATGGCTGACTAATGGATTTGGGGGCCGACCACTGGGAGAATTGGGACTTTTTTGTAAACTTCTATTATTTGATGCTTGGTATTTTATTAACTATTTTATTTTTAGTTGGTTACATTACTTAATCCCCGTTTAATGGAATAACAGTGAAAAAAATATGTATTTATCATTCATTTACTCAAAATCCCTTTTGAAAGTAGACCTGTCGCTTAATTGACCGACCACTGGCGATATGACCCTATGTAATAATATATAATGATGTTGACTGTCGAACAGTGACCCTGCTAAGAATCAGCCTTTTTAGATATGTTAGATATAGCCAAGTCCATCAGATAAAAGTGATTACAGATTTATAATCAACACATAATAGTGAAATACGTAATAGCGGACAGTTTCTTTTTATATTTATTACAACTGTCACATTGATTGCCTTCATTATTATGACAAGGCAATCCCATACCTTAGGATATAACTAAGTTCATAAATAATTACTGGCGACTCATTTGTTTATTAACGAGCTCAGCTCTAATACATGGTGGTCGTTTTCTGAATACTACGATTGTTGTATTCGTGATCAATAAATCTGCCATAAGCAAATACTATGGTATTATCATGTGAAAAGACAATAGAATAATCCGTCGGATGTGTGCAGAATTTGATTGCACACTGAATGTCATTGTGTATTCATTATTGAAATTTTGTATAGTGCTGTGCGACACTAAAGCTAAATGGACTTCTTTATGGAGTGGATGTAAAAATCATCACACATATAACGCAGTGATATATTTTATGCATGAAAATCTGGCATGATGAAAGGACACAATTCTAGGATAAAAATTCTCAAATAAATGATCACTAGACATCGAGCATATTTTTCACAAATTATGATACATCAAAATAAGTATCAAATGTTTCGTTCAACAATTCTCAGTAAACGAAGCCAAAGCCGAAGAAAACGTTCAGCCTTAGAAATCTCAAAAGCTTGGCACATCATTCCTACTCAGAACGTTAAGGACAGGGGAAAATCGTCGAAATCATTCGGTAACGAACTTTTTTGGAAGGTTTGCTTAATAATGACAGGATCACACTTTCAGGACAATTGTCAAGAAAAATATCAGTTCCATTGCTCCTTGTTTATTTTCAGATGCAGCTGTTTATAATACAAATAAATTACGAGTTAATACACGTTATACAAGAAACAAAAATTAAACGGCAAAGAAGCAATTGCTTTTGCCAAATAAAACTAAACTGGCCGTCCGATCGATTAGTTTACCACCAAGCAAAGCACGGTGTCATATGTTGATGATTGTATTATGTAAATATAACAACTAAATATAGTAGTTACTTACCTATATATATAAAAAAATACATTTATGCAAAATTATTGCATAAATTAAATATAAATTATGGAGGAATAAATATTTGTGTTCATTATGCCACAATTTCTTTTCGTAAAGTCAAGTTTTTAGTAAACAATACTAAATTTTAATTTGCTTAATACTTGGTACACTATAATGAAAATTATTATAGATAATAAGAGAGAAATGCTATTTCTGCTATTTCTCTATTTAGATTTGTGTTATTTTTAATTATATAATGCTTCATATAAAATTAAAATTAATAACTCTGTTATTAAAATGGCAGTGTTACTATTGTAACGCGTTTCGCTTCTTTGTAATACAGATAATACTTCCTTTTATTTCAGTACATGTATACCCGACTATCTGATACTAACGATTTGATGGTTATTTAATTTAACTGCCATATTATTACATTCAAAACTATATTAAATTTACCTCCGTAGAAATGGCGCTTCATTTATAATCCGTTTTCCTTATCGACTCGCTGTTATTGCTATTTAAATCGAGTGCAGTTGTAACTTGTGACCGTCACGAGTTATGATTAGTTCGCTAAATGATATGGCGAGTTTTAGAGTCACACGGGCATCGCTAAATTATCTAGAGACAAATTATGTAATAGTTTAGACAATATTAATGGTTATTTTTCTCATCGCTAAACTTTGGATTGTCTGATGATAATAATAATAAACATTCTACTTATTTTATGCAAGAAAAAGGCTTGAACGAATTGTAATTTTAGTAACAAAAACGTTTTTACGTAAATGTTTATTTTATCACTAGTAAAAGCTCATCCAAACGTGAAAAAAATGGGGACTCCATTGGCGCCCTATTCACCCAATACAGACGGTTATTCCACAAACAAGTATGAAAAGAAACACCTTAATCTACAGAGATGTTTTCAAAATTCTAGCTACCAGCTTTTTTCTATTCATAAGTGTCACTGTCACATAAACTTTTTTTAAGATATTCCGTTAACCTTCAGAGGAAAAAGCTTTCACGGAAAACTGATCTTAGATATTATCGTAATTTATCAGACGGAAACCTAATCACAAAGAAATTTGTCGTGCCGAAAATTGAACGGGCGGACGTTTTCACCGGATTATCGTAAGGGTTATTTCGTGTTTTATTATGTCACTCTTCTTTTTTTCCATTATTAAAAATCTCAGTTAAGTATATGATTTTACCGTCGTAATTTTTTGAGTAGTGGCACAAAGTAATGAGATGCAATTGTGTCAGTGAAAATGCTTGCAAAATCTTCAATATGGCATTTGATTATTTGTTATATTTTTATGTTGAGTAGTCATGAATTGAACATACTGTAGGTTGGCTCGCCTCCTCCGTCAATTAATTGTAAGCAATTCAAAGTCGGTTTGATGGTTTCTATGATGATACATTTTTAAACTGGATTGTGAATTTTTAGCAGATCGCATATCGATGTCACCTTGTTACTTTATTAAGAAACTGCGTTCGCTTTCGGTCAAATCTGTTATCGTGCTACAAGGTGTTCACGGGATTGTGAAACAAATACACGAGAACATCACTCGAGACTCATCTGATTATGTCAATCAATTTTATTTACGAATGTATGCCAACTTGGAAGTCCACTGCATGTATGATTCGGTGATAATTCCAAGTGTTAGACGAAGTCATCAATAAATCATCAAGGCAATTTACGAAATGCACTACCAGCTTGTCGTATTTATAATATTTATATTTAAAAAAATAAACGTTAACACGTATAATTAACATAATTATTTTAAATTAGGGAACTGTTTCAGTCTTTGAACTGATGCAAACAAGGTTTAATACAAGAATATTTCTCTCGTTACTTGTCATACGATAGTTAAATATTCCCCACTTCAACCAAAGGTCCTCAAAACATTACACCCAGTTTTATAAGTTCCTATGATAAAAACAAGTGTGGAAACTATCGCTATATTATGTAAATTTAATCTGGCGTGCTTAAAACAGCGAACAAAGGGAGACAAAGCGCGTTAATAGTCTTCCCGAAAAATGTGTACTTCAAAGATCTATAAATATTGTTTTTGAATGCACTTAAGCCATATTTTGTCCGTGTCTTTTAGGAATTTTAATATTTTTTATACGTGGTCGTTTTAATAATTATTACAGCAGTTGTCGAAAAATGCTATTTCTTCAGAATATTATTTTATTCTGGACGATTCTGGACGAAAATCCATTTGAATAGAAAGTATAAGAGATACATCTGATATTTTCTACCAATCGCTAGAAAATTTATAATAGAATTCAAATTTAAATTTATCGTAATTATCCAAATACCACAATTATCCCCGATTACGTACACATGCGTCGTTCGCGAACCAATGAATCCAAATGAACTAATATTGGTAGGAGTTGGAAGAACCGTTCAAACGAACGACGTCATACTAGACACGCGTCGTTTCATCAACTGAATCAAATGAACGATAATAAATCATGTCACTTATTTTAAGTTTTTCAG
This sequence comes from Himalopsyche phryganea, assembly GCA_022494535.1. Lineage (NCBI taxonomy): Eukaryota > Metazoa > Arthropoda > Insecta > Trichoptera > Rhyacophilidae > Himalopsyche > Himalopsyche phryganea. Next base: position 585,561 of record JAGVSL010000069.1, on the reverse strand, counting down.
CGTATTTTAGCGACAATAGCAATACAACCTGTATATTTATTTGCTCTTCCGACCCCAAAAGCCGTTGAGGCGCACTCCTTTATGTTTTCTTGCGTACAATTTTTGAAGTAAGCACGAAACATCACCCATAAATTAACTGTTAATAAGTTTTAAATTTACCTTTGTATTATGCTAAAAATAGTGTATTTGACGACCAAAAAAAGGATTTTGTTAAAAATATTTGTATTTATAGTTCAATATATTATATCTGTTTCGTTATTAAAATTATTGCTTTAATTTTAATCCTATAATCTGAATTATAATTATTATAACATGTTACATTAATTTTAAATTTAAGATATCGACTGAGGGTGCTTGATGGAAATTCAATATCAAATTTGAATTATTGAGATTTTGTACATTTACATATATTTGGTCACTAACGACCCGTGTTTCGTCTATCTTCTATCTTATCTTTGTCAGTTCGAGTCTATTTGTGTACTCGAATTCCTGAAGATGCCGAAAGGCGAAACCTGGGTCGTTAGTGATAAAGTACATGGAAGTGTACAGAATCTCAATAATTAAAATTTGATATTATAATACATTCGGTAAAATGAAGGGCGGCAAACGAAAACTTTAGCTAGCCCACATTGTGCCGATTCGAATGAACGAATCTTTAAGAACGAATCAGCGTGACCAATTCATCACTAAGCGACTCGTTTCCCATGCTTACAGCATGGAATTAAAAATAATAATTATCTCATTTTAAAGTTGTTTATTACATAATTTTTTAAATTGATAAATTGTTATTTTCAACTGATGGACTATTGAAAAAACAGCAAGGCTTTTCAAATTATTATTTTCGCTTTAAAAGCTAGAAAAAAACGATTCAATTCTAAAACATCAATAGGATATTTTTTGATAGATGATTGGTTATTATAAATAATATTATTGATGAAATAATACTGTTTGTAAGCGTCAAGGACTCGCCATCAATTAGCCTAGCAAAAAGTAAATTCAATACGATGTTGATGTGTAGAAAGAAGTACATTTGTAAAAAACCAAAAGCAATTATTTTTATTAATCATAGATCGACACAGAAATGGTTAATGATAAAAGCATTCGTGATATTGAGTCGGTACCCCTTTTTATAATAATTAAATAACTAGTGACCCCCCACTTCATTTTTACTATTAAGAATATTTTAATACATTTTTAGAATGTAACTAAAATCTAAGACAGGTATTTCATGCGATTTTTATTTATTAAGTTATTATAGAAGATCGCTTACCTTTTTTGAAAGGAGTTAAGTTTTATTGATATTTCACTTGTAACAACCATTCGTAGTATATTACAGCAACTTAATCCAGGGCTTTTCTAACTTTTTTGTATCTATTAGTCGGGTGAATTCGATCTTAGCATCGAATTGCACATTAGGATAGGTCGGTGTAGTTTTAAAATTTAAAACGAATAATTGAAGCACAGCAGGCAATGTTTTTGTTTTTTATATTTTTTTGTCGACAGTTTCCGTATAATTTTATTTTTCATCGTGTGAACCCACAAAGCTTCCCTGGATATAATATGGCGGTATGCAATTATGTAGCCTGCTTGTGTTTCATAATTTTCCACGAGTTATTCCAGATGCGGTTGCCATTTTTTAATAAAAAAACCCAAATCTCCACGACCCTCAGTTGCAGGGTGTTCCGTTTCATTTTGTTTGAAAGAATGTGAAACTTTTAAACGAATAGCTTTATTAGACAATGCTCTCCTCTTCACTTAAGCTTCCCGAGCACCTCAGAAAGGCAAGAATTGTGATTTCCAAACGTGGCAATCTGATCAGAATTTATCCTATATTTGCACTCTTCAATTGTGTTGATATAGCGGCATATCTTTATTCGGCGTTTAGCAAAATAGTGTCTGTTATTAGTCGCTAATACAACAATGAAAATTTTGTTTCATGATTTAATTTTTCTCTAAGGATTTCAAATTTTGAATTAAACGTATCCCTAATTGACCAGGTTTAAATATTATACCCTTTCTCTTTCGTGAGATTGTGATATGGTATGAGAAATTATGTATTTTTTAATTTACTATCTAAGCTAGTATTGCTTTTTTGTTAAGAAATTTTCTTCATTTATATCAACTGTAATTTGCAGATGTAAACAATATAATTTAAGACATCGACTGAGGGTGCTTGATGGAATTTCAATATCATATTTGAATTATTGAGATTCTGTACACTTGTGTCATGATGTCATGTGTCAGATGTTTAGTTCGTTTTCAAAATTAAATTTACTTAGAGGTATAGTGACTAATCTGTGAACCTGAGAATGGAAAGCAGCCAATTTATATGAGAGAGGATGCATTGAATTATTATTTATGACAGCATCTGAATATGTCGATTTGCGAAATATTTTAAATTAAAATTATTAGTCCACTTTGAGAACAAATCTGAGAACAAATCAAATAAATTATAATGCAGTGATTGCCAACATTTCTATATGGGTAAAACCACACGTCCATTAGATATAAGGGTATCAGAACATTTAGCTGCCTTTAGATTAAGAAAGAAACTTCGACATTCGCAAATCACTTGCTATTGGAGAACCATACGTATAATGCTGAGAATGGGGTTAAATTGTTGCATCAAAACATGGGGGATGATAAATTATTTTATGAAGAAATTTTGGAAATCAATAGAGCCCAGTTAAATTCCTTGCCAATTCTGAACGAACAGCTGAACCTTCCAAACTCCCCGTTGCTGTATCCTATACGTTGAATCACCCAACAGATGCCACTAAATGTGGAATGATTGTATATATTTATCCCTTCGTCGAATAACATCCCGTCTAAAACCCACAATGCTATTATAATTGTAAAATCACTGGTAATTCTAATATTAGTTGGAAAGCGGCAATTCGCCACTCTGTTAATGCGTTGTTTACAAAATAAAGATTGAGGCGATTCTCGAAATTTTAACTCAGGTATCAGTGTGGATCCTAGACGTATTTGTATCTTCTATATAAACGTTAGACACTGTTTACTGTCTGTCAGTTCAAGTCCATTCGTGTGATCGAATGCCTGAAGATGCCGAAAGGCGAAACCCGGGTCTTCAGTGACAAAATACATGGAAGTGTACAAATCTCAATAATTCAAATAATATAAGAGGAAGAAAAAATATGCCAGTATAACTAATATAAAACACACACGTCCTTTCTGCCAGCATAAATAAAGAATGTATCATCTTTGTTCTTAATTTAACGAACCAGAAAGGCGCGTACATTTTAATTGAAATCTCACTTGACGCAAGTACGACCTTGGCGTATATATTTTTTCACTCTCAACAGTCTCTAGTTAATTCAACCTATCAAGTAACTTGCACTTGACAGACCTCTACCACCCGAGGCAGGGGTGCAAAAAATTTACTCCTTCCGAGTCTATTGTGCTATCGAAAACCTATCCACGACTTTTCACACAAAACAAATGCAAATGTCTAAGCGAATCGTAAAAAAATATAAAATGAATACTAATTTTTATTCAATAAAATACAATTTGTTTTGTGAACAGTTGAATATCTGGTAACACTAGTAAAACCCTAGCGCCATATTTTACACGAGACAATTAAATTGTGCTATTCATTTGAGGTTTTATCTTGTGACAAATCTACACGATATTTTTGTGCTAGCAGCTTACATCGTAGGAAGAACATGGGCGTCCATTGAACGAATATATTCAACTAAAATCCGTGTTCTATCTCACATTTTCTTTTTTTCATATTATTTACTATTTTTCTTTTTTTTAGAATTCGACAAAACAAAAAATATAGCTCTTCACAAGGCTATACTAAATGACACTATATATCTAAGTCATGAGTCATCGGATGAAATTGCTATAAGTAACCTGTTTCAAGATAATAAACAATTATTACGATGCGACATTATGTTAGCCATGAAGTTGTAGAACCATACTGATCGTTTGTATATTGTAGACCTCTTACTTACTACACGAAAATATGCCTACTGAGGTGTTCATTTCGGCATCTGTTGGTCTAATTTAATTCATTAAGCCAAAGAGGTAACAAAACTATGAAAAGTCCAGGATGAATATATTATTGATATCTTAAAATACGTTTGTTTTTAATACGAAAAATTAATGCTAATTACGTAAATATTATCATGTATAACTGAATATTTTTTTCTCAATTTTACAAGTAGTCAAATTAAGCAATCATTATTTAAAATAATTTTATATGATCACATGTTACTTTCAACACTGGTATTTCAGATTGGTGTGACTTCAATTAAATAAATTATCTGTGCCTGTTACTTATTTTATTAGCCCTGGTATAATATACTTAATACAATAGACTTGATCTAAACACATCGAGATCATGGTCGACTTTGTTAGCACGGCTTAGCGATGCAATTATAAATTACTTTTAATTTTAACATCATTTAATTTTTATACGTTTTTTTTTTGTTCCTCAGGCGGATAAGGATAATACCGGTGCAGCAGTTGGCGATGGAAGTGATCAATCAGATGTGGTGCAACTTGACGATGAACTCGAGGATGTTTTCAACTCAGCGGAGAAAGACAAGTTTACCATTTCGCAGCTGTCTGAACAGTCTGATGATGCAGCTCCGAGGAGGTCTGGAGACACACAGGAAGACTGTGAGCTACTTTTCATTTTTTAAAAAAACAATTAAAAATTCATAAAATTTAGGATACGTATTTAAGGTTTCTAAAAAGGAAAAAACTTCTTCTTTTTTGTTAAACAGTTGCTTCTTTTTATATTAAACATATGTTCAATTATTAATACTCTTAAATGAAGAATTGTGAATCTAGAAGTCCGGGATTTTTAAAATGGTTCCGTATTGAATGTCCTAATTACAACCTATGATTTGTTGGAGCGTCCGCATTGGTATGTTAGCCATATAGCATTAACAATGGAGTCATATTAACCTTTAAACACACAGCGGTCCCGTACTGGAACGTTGATAATGACACATTTCGCGATCGGAATACACTGATTTATGATAAAAGTATTCAAAATATAAATATTACCTAACGTAATCTTAAGTATTTTCGCATTCAATAAATATTTTTGTCATAATAATTAATTCAAACATCTGCGTTTTGGAGTCATCGATATTCACATGCCAGATATATAGAATTGGCGAACGAAATAAAATATTTAATATTTGTATAATTTTAAGGTTTTAATTGTAATTTTACAATTTTTAATTTAATTTTGTTTTTATTTTCATAGTTTTAATTCTTTGACTTTAATTTAAAATCACATACATTGTGAAAAATAGTCACCAAAGCTTTTATAAAAATTAAAAAAAATGCTTTTTATTTTACCGAATTAAGTTGAATAATTTTAGAGATATAGTTATTTTAATGACAGCGTAGGGTCACGCAATAATTATGCAAAAAATGCTCGGGCGGTTAAGGTTAATGTTCAGATATAGTGCAACGCATTTTCGAATTTTTTTACAGTTTTCGTTTTCAAAAACGAAAAATATAGAGTACATAATCATTTAAATATAACTATAATTTTTATTAATTTGATTTAATCAATTCGGCCTCTCATTTAAGTGTTTGTCCTAGTGATCAGGTGGGTCCTCGTTCAATTCCCAGCAAGGTCAATATCAAATTTAGATTTTTTCAATTTAAATTTGTGATCTTGGACATGAATGACTTCTAAAATTTCTCTTTTCCTTGGAAGTTAAATGTGTATGTGTTTTGTGATTCAACCGGCAGTACATGCGATGCTTATACACTTAGATTAAAAATATCTCCCTATTATTATTTTTATTTGTTTGAACGATAATTAAATGACTGAAAAAATCTGATGTTTTTTATTTTTGCTGTCGTAATAGATATATTTCTATGAGTGCAATCAAACCTTTTGGGTAAAGTAAACCATTTAAAAACCTCTTCTTTGTTCTAAGCACGCTTACCTATGATCGATTATTTGGAGCCTATATGAAATTCCCTAGTATTACTTGCAATTAGAGAGAGTGCAAAATACATTTCTTAAATGTTTTCCTTTCCATAATTTATAAAAGGAGTTTTATTAAATAAAATTTAGTAGAAAAGAATTTCTTCCGGGAATCATCTATCTATCATTGCACTATTTTCAAGCTTAAAGATCGCTTTCCATTTAATTATAATTTTCAAGATTATATTATACATACATTACTGGCTTACGAACCTATGAGAAAAGAGTATTACATTTTTTAAAATATGTTCTACACGCCAGTCATATGTGACGTCAGTTGCTAAGTCTGTCCGACCGATCAACGCAATTCCTAGAGCAGCGGTCGCCAATCGTTCGGATCTCAATGACTTAAAGGGACTCAACTCTTTTAGAACTCGCGAACCGTACTACCAACATGTTTTTTTTTTAAACAGTACAAACATCTATAAAATAACGTTCATAAAAATGACATTTTTAATATGAAATATCAATAGGGTTTATTTGATAATAAAAATTGATTAGTGTGATATTTGTTGCTGCGCGTTTGACATAAAAAAACTCCACTGGCCACCAGTTGACGATCGCTGGCTTATGGTAGTGATTTCCAACTGAAATAGTTTTGGCGGTACAAATAAAATATTACTAGTCTTTAGTGGACAACATATACAACATAAACAAACGATTTGATCGAAATACTGTATTATTTAATAATTATCATGAAACCTATTTTAAAATATTATTTTTATATTAATTGTTTTTTCAAAAATAAAATTTAAGATGTTACAGCAAGTAAGATGATAATATAGTGTCTATCTCTTCTAAGACAGTAATATGTAGATAAACTAAATTCAGTTTAAACATAGTTTTGTCGATGGTATAAGGCCAAAATAAAATCAAATCATGATTATTGATTGCATTGAATTTAATTCCAACTACAATGTAAATAATTAGTTAAAAACATCACCGTATTAAATTCTTTCTCATCATAACTAACCACTTAGTTCATGAGTTAATTATGATATCGATGTTCGGAAATTGGCAACTCGTAACCCAGTTTTGAGTTAAAGTTGACTACTCGAAGCCACCGTTTGCACTACGTTACAGGGGTAAAATGAAAACTTAATAAATGAAAAGTATTGAAAATAAATGAAAACCAAAAAAACGTACAGTTTGTTGAAACAGTGAAACAATCTTTTAGTTTGTTCAAAATAGTAATATATTTATTTAATCATATAAGTTATTGTCAAGTTGGCATATTTGTCCATTTTTGCAAACCAATGGCTACGAGTGTCAACATAAACACGAATCTGGGTTACGAGTAGTGAATTTCTCACCATCTATATGTAAATAAATTAACTTAATATGTTCATAATTTAATATAATTTAAGACATCGACATATGAACTCGAACTATGTAATCACGATGAGATATTGATTCATTGTGTATATAGTAAGAAAACATATTTATTTGTATTGATGAAATACCCAAAGTGTTTTATCCTGTATATTTTTAAACACGTAAAATGAAACAGTCAAAAAGTTATTTGATTGCACTTAGGGCGCCTATCATACAGCTGGGCCCACTTGCCACCGGGAAACCTGGCTTATATGGCCAGTCCGCCACTGTTAACGTTAGTGATCTTAATAGCTATCCAGCTGGAATGGCGAGCTTATAATTTGAAATTCAACGAAAAATGTATTTCATCCGTTGAAAATGCTCGCAATGAATGAAACCGGTCCTTATCATTATAAAAAACGCAGAAATAGTACAAAGCAAATTATGATTTATTTTTAAAATGTATTTTTGTTTTGCAGCACATCGCAAACGAAGCTTCCCTCATGTTCTGAGCCACATCAGATCCAGAGCTCCCAAGAGGCCGAGCAGTTCTTCGACCCCCTCGACGACTGCTCCAACAAACTCTACAAAGAATAAGCTCGAGTATTCAGGGTCTACCATTGAAGAGCAGCCAGATCAGGAAAGCCCCCAAGATCAGCTCGCCGCTGGTTCTTCGGCTGCGTCAGAGAGCAGAGCCAGTGGAAGCGTATTGGATGATTATTCTGACGCGACGACCAAAATAGCTGTTACGGCATCCACTGACGATGAAGAACCTCCATCTAAATCAGACTTGCAGGTAAGAAACGCTCACTGTGACATTCAAAATATCAAATTAAAAAAATACTCCATTAATTATACTTATTTAACGCTAACACGTATGTGAATTTAAAGCAAGTTGGGAAATATCGTCGCCCCAAAAGCAATTGGGCACTTGTGCAAAAATTTAGTTAAAAAAAACGAATTTCAAATGTTTTATAATGAAAAAATCGTATGGAAGTTATTTCTTGGTATTTGGAAATGCAAATTGGATCACAAGTGACTGAATCTAAATGCAATTTTTTTATAATCCTTTAATTTTGGATTTTTGAGAGATTTTAAGTCACATTCCAATTTTCACACAATTGTAAATTTCCTCTTTCACCTAACGTAAGTCTATTACCTAAAAATATATTTGAATATACATACATTGTGGTTAATGTCGTTGTCTACTGTTGTACGGATGTCTCGGGTTCAAGTCCCGATGCGGACAGTTTCATGAATTGATTTACAGATTTCTGTTCGTAGTCATGAATGTTTGTGATGTCTAAAATTCCGTTTCACCCATCCGATCCTAAAAACAGGGCATAGCGAGAGCGATTATGAAACCACTAGTCATGTCCTAGATATATCCTTCTATCCCTACTTTCTTTGAAAAAGAGAGGTTGAGCAACTGAGTAACAAGCAGTTCTCGTAGAAAACTTCCGTCGAGATACCTCCATTAGGAAACCATATGCTCCACACTAGGAGCGGACGTCGAAAAACATGAATTAGTACATAGGTTTTAACTTTTTATATTTAAGTTAAACAAATATGTTTTGAAATACTTACATGAATTGAAGATCAGTTTTCTTTTTTCAATTGTGATTTTATAGACTTAGTTTCGCAAATGTGCTATTGCCCATCATGTAGAGAAAATAATTTCGAACAAAACTGCATTCTTAACTCCAAACCGCCAACATGTAACAAGTGCCTTTTTGCTTTTGGGGCGACGACATAATATCCCTATTTATAGATAGAAACAAAATTAATGTGTATACCTATGTAATAAGTATTATGTATTGATCGATATCAATTTCAAAACCACGCCGTTCGCAGAGTTTACGATGGCGTGTTCCGAAATTGATATCGACTCCATAAAATTGCTTTAGAATTAAACATTATGAAGCTTTCTAGTATCATTTTTTTATTGTTAAATTATCACGATAGAGGGATAAAATCGTCACCATTTTAATATCTTGATATTAATTGTATTTTTCCCTTCTAGCAATCTCCTGTTGAAGATGGTTTCGAGGCTCCGATTGATAAACGCGTACAATTTGATCCGCAAAAACTCGACGTGAATAAAAAACGGAGGAAAAGGTCAGTTTAATATATATAACAATGATAATTGGTCATATCAGGGAACGCTTTAAACGTAAATAACGTAGTAACCTTACTTATTATTCAGATCACTCCATAACTAATTCTTCAAGCTAGTCTTGAATAATTCAATATACATTTTATATAAAATCAATTATATTAAATAATTTGTATTATTCCGGCTAGTAGAATGTCCGAATGCTGGCTCATCCTACATCTACACATAAATGGATTTTTCAATCAATATAGATAATATTTGGGTCCCTGGATTGGTTGTCTATTTTATTTGTCTACTATCCCTTTTCTACACTATACGTCTTTTTTTGAAAATAACAAATTATTAATGATCATAATTCACATCTACATCATCATTGTATTTAAAAATTTACGAAAGGCATTTATATAATATAAGTCTAATCATTAATGAGTAATATAGTATTATGATTGATATTTCGTTATTCCGCTGGTTGTGTTACTAGGTGCTTCGCCTCTTTGATTGTCATCTTTAGACTAACTCTAAAAATTTTATTTATAAGTTAGACACTCGTCCTAATTCTCAACTTATAAAAGAGAAAATAAAGAATGGATTTTTTCGTTTTAATGGGAAGCGGGCAGGGTTTGAACGCAAGCATTAACAGTACTAATTACAATATAAATTTGGATTATTGAGATTTTGTACACTTCCATGTATTTTGAAAGGTGAAACCCGGGTTGTTAGTGACAAAATACATGGAAGTGTACAAAATCTCAATAATAAAAATTTGATATTGAAATTCCATCAAGCACCCTCAGTCGATGTCTTAAATTATAACAATATAAATTATTTGTTTTTGGAAAGGAAATTCCGATCAGAAATAATTTTTATAGCTCTGGGCCACTCGTCATACTGAAAATTGTATTTACTACCATTCGTGTTTTTATTAATTTACATGAACTCGTAGCTATTTATTTTTAATCTTTTAATATCTACTCGATTATAGTATCTCTACATTATTGTATAAACATTGTTATTGTTTTCGGTTAAATGACTTACAAATTCATTTTTTTTACTATTTTGACACTAGATCTACATAGGCTCGTCTCTCTACGCGTGTTTTCGAGGCACAGGCGCCGGAGCTGTCCATATGCAATCCGGCGTTTAATTGTTAACGCACGTGGACAGTTCCATAGGGGCGAGGGCGCCTGTACCTCGACAGCGCGCGAATTGCTAGAGAAACGCGTTATGTGGACCTAGACTTCGAATAAATTTCTACGCTATAAATATAAATCGTATATTTGTGATAGTCTGAAGTTGCTTCTCAATGAGGCAAAACTCATGCCACATCTAGTAACACTACTAATGAAATAACAGAGCTATCTGTTTAAATTATATTTTAAAAGTCCACCAAAAATATTATAAGCTCCGATAGGTTTTTTACGACATAATTTTAGATTCATATCGCTGCGAAACTAACGGTTTTTTTTTTAAATTATCTTCTGTCATCCAAATTAACTCCGTCCCCGTGGATGTGCGAAAAGTTGATAAATCAATGTTTTTTAAAGCAAAGTAAATCAACGATCAATAATGTATCATTATATGTAATACATTTTTTTTTATTTCGCAGCGATAGATTGAACTAACTCCCTGAAAAATCTGGGACAGTTATTGTCGTATCTTCTTGTAAGATTTTCGTCCAGCTTCCTCAGACAATCATAATAATTGAAAATTAATCAAACCGTACTAATATAGCCATTAAAAAATATTAACATTACAGTGAATTTATATGCGTTTGAATTAAATAGTAAATAGTATTTTGTAATAGCACTTTGAAACATAATAAAACGTTTTATCTTTCTTAAAATGAAATTATTTCTTAACGATTAACAGTAAAAAATACATTTCTGGGCTTATGCTAATACACAGTAAATATTATAATAATGTATTCGATAGTTCGAGACTAAGAGAAAACAATAAATCCTATTATTTTTGATAATACATACGAATGTGTTTTTTTAATGTTTTTACACATGTAAATACGCACGGGGAAAGTTCAACAGTATCGTTGTATAATAAATATATATTTTTTAATTAAGGTTAAACATTACATCAATTTCGATCAAACTAAAGCATGCTAATATTAAAATAATAAAAATGCTAGTGTTATAAAAATATTTTAGACTATAGGTATCGTAGTTTTTAAGACAACTAGTAAGAGCAGGAATAAATCTATCCTATCCTTTTCCTTAGGCACTCGTATTGCTGTATAATATAATATCCAATAAATATATATTATAATATGCCGATGCGTTTAGCTCGAGGAGAAAAAACATCACAAATCCTCATGCCAAAGATATCGAATTGGAAAAATCAATGAAAATCAAGACTTGAACCTTCTGATCACTGATAACTTTGACCGCACAGATTCCATATCGAACCCAACCTTACATTTTTTTTTCGTTTTCCGCGCTCAGTAATATTTTCTTTAATTTTAACATATAAACTTTTTTTGAAAATTTAACCTTCTGTATGTTATTGTAGGCGTGTCGGATATTTTCCCCCAATCTTTGCCGCATCTAACTTCAATGCCAATACATTGTTATCTGAATATTGAATCGCAATAATGTGTCAAACCAAATTATTGAATGTGATATTCACGCTCAGGAAGGTCAAACCTTCACTGGAAAAACAACAAACACCTATGAGCTATACAGCAACCATGAATAAACGTGCTACTGCCATATACGAACAGAAATGTTAAACCAAAGAGGCTGAATACGGCAGTATAATTTTCAAAATTCAATCAAAAGTATTAGAATGTACTTAAAAATCATTGTTTTACAATGTTTAAACCAAAATATGAATGTTTCGCAATTGTATGCGTGTGTAAAACAAACATTTATTTGAATTATCACTCAATTATGTCCTATGTGTTGACAAATAATCATATTACTGTAATACAGTATATACTCGAAATGTACAACATTTATATTGCAGTTAATCCTGGAATGTAATGATTGTAATTTGTATAGATTAAAATAATTATTATACTAGCCAAACACGTAAATAATTTTTGCTCTGACTTAAGTGACTCTTACAAATGTGAATGGTCGATTCAGTAGCCGGCTGGTACACGCTTTTGAGCTCTTACTATTTGAATTCGGGGCTGAGAGACAATTCCATACATTGATTTATGATAAATTTGTATCCAATAGTCTGCACAGGCCCGGTCTCGGGCGGGTAAAGACAATTCGGGCTCGGGCTGAGCCAGGGTAAGGAATTCAAATTTAAGAAAAATATTTCTTACTATGTTCGGGTCATAAGGCAATAGTATTCATAACTTAAATAATTTATTTCACATATGTTGTTTGAAAAGTATAAATGAATTATAATATTTTAAAAAAATCGGGCATTTTCGGGCTGAGAAAAATAAATCTGGGCTTCGGGTTGGGTTCGAGTAACAAGTGTTATATTGAGAGTCGGGTTCGGACCGGGTAATTTTATGAAGTTTTATGAAATTGTGGTGTATGTGTTGTAGAGGTCTGCACGGGCCTGGGCTTGACCCTTGGGCAACTACCCGACCCGGGTAAGGAATTTCATTCTTCAGAAAAATATTCGAAATATTTTTTACGTTTTACGTTTTGTCTATTTAAGAATCACCGATAGTAAGTTATAAAATTTTTTCGTTCATAAATAAAAATCTGATTTCTATAGGTTTTAGACAGTTGACAGTTATGTGGGCCAGAAAATTCATTATTAAAACATACAACAGATTCGTTTAAAAATGAGTAGTTGGTGACTATAATATTTTGCCTCAAAAGAAGCTTGCTAAGAAATCATTTAGTAAAATAATAGATTTTGCTACATGTGAAAAAGTCGGGTAGGTACCCTCAGTGTGTTAATTGTCAATCAATTTTACGATACTGTAATTTTTTTTGAAAAAGTCGGGTTTTTTCGGATCTAGAAATACAAATTTAAGCTTCGGGTCGGGGTCGGGTAACAAGTGTGGTATTAAGACTCGGGCTCGGACCGGGTAATTTCATCAAATTTCGGCCCGTGGAGACCTCTAATGTGATAGTCATGAAGATGTATGATTTACTTTATTATTTGCCTAGTACCATAAATAAAAACTGAAAACGTGGAATAAGAATTTTTGTTAATGCTGTTTCAATATCAGGCAGTTATCTTTGCCTACTTATAATCAAATCTTTAAACCAAGAATTCGTATATGTTATTATAATGATTATTACATTTGGCTTTGGTATTTTTTATTCGTGTGTAACAAGTCATGGCCAATCATAAAAGTACCCTTTGATTTAACATTGCGTATTATTTTTTATTATAAAGTTTTTGCTGCCCAGGATGATTGTTAATTTCAATTAATATTTTTTTCCCTTTCATCCTTGACAAGAAGGCCATTCATTATACTATTTTTTATCTAACAAAAATAATGTGTTATGGTATTTCCACAATATTTTTTGATTAAGCTCGGTATACACGATTACTTTATTTATATATACTTTTCCATATTATTTTTTTCTATGTAGTTGAAAAAACAATACTATACAATAATTCAATTCTTACGTTAATGTAGTTATTGATAAATGTACAAATCGAGGTTTTAAAAAAAGTGAGCCATTACATTACGGATATTATCATTCTATTATTAGCTAAATGCCTTTATCTCTACAAATATACATTAATATCAATAAGTAGTAATATTTTACACAATACGATCTGTCAAAAATCGTTGAACACACACACGCACGCGCGCGCGATTTGCTTTACAGACAAAAGATAATCATTCGATTTTTGTGGTCGATGGCAGTGCCATATTTAAAAAAATATATCTTTAATTTGATACAAGCTACGGGTGAATTTTATACTTTTTTTTGTGTAGCGTAAAAACTAAAATACACTGTTTATATTTTATTTGACAACTAGACAATTTAAGCGGAGAATAGATTTTGTCATACGCACGTTTTTTATTGGTTCACAATCTTACATTTGAGAATATAAAACCATATAAGTAAACCATGTAAAAATTACGACAATAATAAGTCAATATTAAAGATAATCATCGGCTCCGTGGTTCAGTGGGTAACGTCTTCGATTTATAAATTTCTATTAGTAGTCATGAATTTTGTCAAGTCCAAAATTCCGTCCCACCAATCCGATCATAAAAAAGGGGACATAACGAGAACGATTAGCTAACCACGTCTTATTCTGGCTCTGTCCTTCTATCCTCTATCTTTAAAAAAGAGAGGTTGTGCAACTGAGTAAAAAGCTGTTCTCGTAGCTTTTGTTGAGATACCTCCATTAGGAGGCCATATGCTCCACACTGAGAAAATACAATCATATGCCACAGTTTTATACTAAAAATATAAATTCGTTACAGATAAACTAAGACAAATATAATTTAATATCGTCATTGGTCTGGAAGAAGACACTAACTTAAAATACTAGTTTCGAGTAATTGGACTTTGAAAAATGCTATAATTTTTTCATTAATTTTGTTTTTACAGAACTGTTTTTAAGTAAGAGTAATATTTATAAAAAATACGCGTTTTCTTTCATACGATAGAGTTCCAAATAAGGAGCATTTTGATATAACTAGCTCAACATGTAATTTTTTAGATTTAGTGTTTCCTTCAAGAACAGCGACGATATTTGTGTCACTTAGAATAGTAATGTTGTAACTCCAAAATTACGAAAAATGAGTTTACACCTCAAACACATTCAAAAGATGTAAATCTATTAGTTTAATAATGGTGCACCTCCATAATATATTCCCAATTTCTCTAAAAAACCGTTTTTTGTTTTTATATTCTCATATTTAACGATATTTTTCAGAATAATAATGAGGTACCTCCAATATCAGTATAAGAGTGAAGTATGTCCGGACTGATTTCACTACTATACTAACGTTTAAGTTCTTCAGTTGAATGACAAACAGTTATTAATGGTTGTTAATTGATCCTAAGAACATTTTACAAAACTTCAAAACTAGAGTTACACCATTACTATTCTAAGAGACACATTTTTTTTTTTTTTTTTTTTTTTTCCAAGTCCGCTCCCAATGTGGAGCATATGGTCTCCTAATGGAGGTATCTTGACAGAATTTTTTCTACGAGAACTGCTTGTCACTAAGTTGCTCAACCTCTCTTTTCTTTTTCGAAGAGAGTAGGGATAGAAGGATAGGGCTATGACAGGACTAGTGGTTAGCTAATCGCTCTCGTTACGCCCCGTGAGGATGGGATTGGTGGGAGGGAGGACTCAGACTACGAACAGAAATCCATAAATCGATTGAAAGATCAATCTATGAAAACCGTCCGCACCGGGAATTGAACCCGAGACATCCGTAACGGTAGCCAGCGACGAAACCAACTGCGCCACGGACGCCTCATTTTATTTAACACTATTATATCCAAATGTTCAATGGAATGACTTTTTGAGATGTGAATATTTCAAAATGTACTATTAAAAATCAACACCGATCTCAATAATCACTCAGTATCATTGAAAAATTCATCCAAGTATTTTTATGTAGTATCTCATAATGGTGTAAATAAATTTCGTGTATATCGGCATCAACAATCGGCTGTACGAGTTGTTAAAAAGCATAGAACTTTTATTGCATTATAATTGGAATTTTAAACCCAACAAATATAACTAAGCGTATTCGGTGATTGATTGATTGATTGCAGACATTTTTTTCTATTCCTCGGCAAGTCGACTTTTTAAATTTTAAAGTACCTCATGTATCTTGAGAATTTTCTGTTTTAGTGGGTACACATTGGAGGCTTAACAAACATACAGAACAGGAAAAAACAGAACAATTTGAAAAAAAAATATTTTTGTTGTATCTATTATTTTTTGAACATAGAAGAAATTAATAATATGTTTGTTAATTTATATAATATTTAATAATTTATAAAAACAAGAAAGTATAACAAACTCTAATATGCAATTAGAATGTGTTTATTGTAGATATTAAAAGCAAATATTTGCAAATGACCATACTGTTTATTTCATATAAAACAAGGCACTTTAAATTGTTTCGAAAAAAATATTTAACTCACCAAAATTTTTGAAAATCAGAAAATCATACTAGAAGCCCTCAATGAGAAGTCATTCATGTCCATAATCAGATATGTTTAATAAATAGTAGATCCGACAAAAATATTATCTTCAAATTGTTTTTATTAAACTATTTTTTCCTGTTCTGTTTCGTCATGTTCAATCACACACAGTTTTTTGTAATAACCTAGAAATACAAAGTTTCACTTTTAAGGTGTTAACTGTCAATTCTTGGTGGCAAGACATTATATTTAAAAAAAATAAAACACAATTCATTTGTACTACTTCCACATATTTATAATGATCAGAACCGGTTTCGCTCATCATTCAGTTGATAATGCTCGTGATGAGCGAAACCGGTCCTGATCATTATAAATATGTGGAAGTAGTACAAATGAATTGTGTTTTATTTTTTAAAATACAAAGCTTCATTACAAACAAATACTCAGTTCTCGCTTTTATTCGCATATAAACAAACAGTAAACGTTAAAATATTTTGGTAAATATTATTAATTTTCAATTGGCATTCCTACAACCGATAAGTCGTTGGGCTTTATTCTCCTCAGTTCACATAATTCATTCGTCAATTTGTATCTAAAGGGCATGGATGTCTGTGATGTTTTAATAACTTCCCACCCACCCTGTATTAGCGATTAGCTACCTAATATTGTTTTCGTAACCCAATACATCCTTCCTTCCTTACCATATTTATCTAGACAGAGCTTGACAGCGACTGACTTACAACCGGGTCTCGTTAAGCAACGTCTGTACAGATACTTAGGAATCCATGTGCTCCTCGCTGGGAGTGAAATGGAAATAGATTAATAAACAATAAATTTAATGTTGAAACACAACAATATTTCTTCCGTCATCTTTTAATTCTATCATATTTTTTAAAAACTGTAATCCTCGTCTTTATTTGGCAGTCACTGAAACACGCCATATTATAAACTGTTCAACGACAAATCAATCGTTATAGCTTCAAATAATTGAACATATCCATAAACAGTAATTCCCAGATTAAAGCTATTTCTAAAAAATGCATGTCATAAATACATTCCAAATATACACGTTGCTTTCATATTAGATATTGATTTCGGGCATTTTCGATTTTACAACCAAATAAAATTGTATTGTCGCTAAACTTTATCCGAGGAATAGTGAAAAACATGTTTTCATTGAAATAAATTTACGAACGAAATTCATTCAGATATGAATAAGTGGATTAAAAATAATTCATCCAGCCCGATTAGTTTATTATTTCGAATTTTTAAAAAAATATCTTCTATGTATCATTAGGAAAATTTAATATATTGGTTTAATTAGAAATTTACACATTAATAGTATTAACAGTTATTTCTCGACAGAGAGACATAATTTTTATCAAAATATACGATTCATTTTCCACAAAATTTAACACGGTTGGACTTGGACAATATCGTCAATTTATATTTTAAGGTATGATGAAAAAAATTGTGTCGTATATATTCCACAAAATTTATTAAAACACATAACTGACAAAAACTCAAGCATTTTTATTCATTCCAGATGAAAATTCTCAATAGTTTAATTTTACTTTATACCTTTAAGTTTTTTTTTAAGATATGTATCTATATGTTTATCCAGTGGCTATATTTTTACTGGATCCCGAACCTTGTTTGTTTGTCCCATGCAGCGATTTTTTGACAGTTTGGCTCTCAGATGTTCTAAGGTAGGTCCACCAAATCAATCATTTTCCAATTTGTTCACCCACAAGTTAGAAAAAAATATTTATACACTGGCAATGTCATAGTTTATGTGTATATCTGTTCAACCGTAAGCACTCTGCTCATCGGATTGGTTATGTATATTCTTATTATACAAATTATTATACAAACTTGCTTTATGTTGTATGTATAATACATTCTTACTGATCTTTGTGAATGCACGCTAAGTGTCCCAGAAATCTGTTCAAAGGGTACTATTTTTTCCTGACATAATTCCATCACTAGGAACGCTTATTGCGATAATGGTTATTGAGCTATTAGTCCAAATACAATGCAAACGGAATAACAGAGGAAGAAAACCTCCAAATTGTATATTTGTATGTTAACACTTGTATATTTTGCAATACCATATTTTCTTTATTAGTAAAATTAGCATCAGTTTTATTTTTATCGACTTATGGCAGACTTATCACTTTATTAACCGAATGAGAATTGGATATGTTATTATACCAAAGCGTGTTGGTCAACCCTTTTCTAGCCTAGCGGTCATATTTTACTTTTTCATTCTCACAAGAAAAAGATCGACTAAACACAATATAGCCGTACATGTATTAAACTTTTGGATAAACTTAAGTGTCCACTAATAAAACGTAAAGCATATTTTTTCTATTACACTATAAATAAAATCATGTTTTCTTATTGAGAAAACAATGTAAATGATGAGGTTAATTTTTTATCGTGTATAGTAAGTCAAATCGCATCGTCAGTCGTCATTCTAGTCACCGATAGGTTAAATCTTAGACCTACCCACTTTGAATAAATTTCGTAGATATGTTTTCATAAAGATTTTCTACTAACATTATTTGATGCACTTAAACTTTATAAGTAGCATGCTGTAGATTAGAGACGACTATCGGTCAATTTTCACATGCATTTATATGTATATAATAATGTATAGAAGAAGTTTCTATAAATATATTGATGCATGATTGTATAAGTCCTGTACTAATTTTGAAATTATTTACTGTTTTTTTTATTATTGTTCTTAATATGCCATAATCCATTATTTACCCTGAAAAATACAAGAAAATTTAATACATAATACATTAAAATTATTATTTATTTCAAGCAATATTAATATTTTTTTTTTTTAAATAAAACACAATTCATTTATACTACTTCCACATATTTATAATGATCAGGACTGATCATTATAAATATGTGGAAGTAGTACAAATGAATTGTGTATTATTTTTTAAAATATAATGTCTTTCCACCAAGAATTGACAGTTAACACCTTAAAAGCAATATTAATAAATAAATTATGCAGCCGATAGATAGAAAGTAACAAAAAATATCACTACTGAACAACAATATGAACAATTAACCAGGTTAAGCAAAACCCTTCACAGTGAAATGTCAGAATTGTAAAAGAAAAGGGGTAGTATTTCATCACAATAACGAGCGACCACATGTGGTAATGTTAACGCAGCCAATGGTGGAAATTTAATTAGGATGTTGTCAAGAACCGTTCTTATTCTCCGGCCGTTGCTCCATGCGATTTAAAAATAAAATATGCAAGTGAATCACCCCAATCTATTATGCAAACAAGCCACAAGAGAAGAAAGGGATCGGGGATGTTGTGCAATGGAACTAATAATCTTATTTAAGAAGCTTCAGTCAAAACAATTCTTTGGTTAAATCTAGATTTTAATTTTGAGAGAGAATCTCAAAAACATAATATTTCTGAAAAGCATTGTTTATGCCTAGTTATTATCTTTGAGAAATAATTGTAGAAATTACATCGTATTATGTACACTCTAATTATTTATGATTCAGTATTGTTACATTTTTGACATTATAAAATATGTACTCACGTAAAATTAGAATTTGCACATTATATGTCGTAAATCTTGGCAACCCTTCAACATTTCACTCTTCAGTCATATACCACGGTCGTCTTACTATGTAATATACGTATGTGTCTGTTTTAATATAGGAATAGATTATATGCTGTACTTTATTATGTGTCTAATTTTATCCTTGTCTCGAGTTCAGTGTCAAGTTTACTAATATCCCTTTCCTCACGTTTTGTTTGAGTTTCACGGTCGCGGTAGCAACTCGCATACAACCCGTCTTTAATTGATTATTCTTATTAATTGATTTTATAAGCGTTAGAAACTTCATTTTATATGGAAATACATTCGGTGTGATTTCATTTGTTTCAATCAATAAGGAGAGACACAGTCTTTTTATTTTAACGACTAAAATAATTGAAATTGAAAGGCGGGTAAACAAACCTCATATACTTGATAATTAAATAAATCTTCTCTTCATAATCTCACGTGCCTTAGTCGATTCTCATTGAAAAAGTAATGATTCTGTTCTAAAAAGAAAACACTTAAATATCTTGTCGATCGATACTTATTGTGTTGTTAAAACATACTGCCAAGGCCTCCACATAATGTAATTGTGGTGGGAGGTAGGATGGCTGTAATTTTTTTGATTCCGCTTCCGCATTGTGATAATTTATATAAGTCTAGACTGGTTTCTATTCATAAATAAGCATTGTCACGCAAGTGTCCACCTGATAGCAATATAAAATTTGAATCGTTCAAATTTTGTACTCTTCCATTAGTTTGAGGCCTGCATTTTTTTGGTAAATTTAAATTTTTGGTCAGTATGAAATAATTAATGGTCAGTAACTAATTCGATAAAAGGTCAGCTTACACGAGGTCAGTTCTCGAGTTTACAGATGTCTCGGGTTCAAGTCCCGGTGCAAACAGTTTCATAATTTAATCTTTCAATCGATTTATGGATTTCTGTTCGTGTCATGAATGTTTCTGATGTCTTAAATTCCCTCCCTCCCATCCAATGCCAAAAAACGGGTCCCAGCGAGATCGATTAGCTAACCACTAGTCCTGTTCTAGCCCTATCCTTCTATGCCTACTCTCTACTACCTTATATGCCTACGCCTGGAGCAACGAGGTTGAGCAACTGAGTAACTGAATACTTGTGTTGAGAACCTCCATTAGGAGGCCATACGCTCCACGTTGGGAGCGAACATGCTAAAAAAATATATGTATTTATATAAAATGGTCAGTTATTAAATTAAGCGGTCAGTTTTTAATTAAACCTAACCTTTAATTATTTGAAAATTATTTACTGACCATTTATGGAATTAGTTACTGAACGAATAATTAATTGCCTTAGTTTTGTCAGTAACGGATTTTTGCTTTTCGGTATCTGCAGGCATTCAAATGCACGAATGGACTCGAACTAAAATTTGAACGTTTCAAATTCAAACGACACCCTCACCCTAAATATATGAAATTAAAAGGTAGTGATATCTTCAAAATGAAAGTTTCAAGCATTATAGTTTTGATATAGTCATCATAATATGTATTAGCCGTCAGCCAACACCCTTCAACCATGGCGATTAAAATAAAAAATCAGGAAGAAAAAAGTTATAACTGCAGCATTGGGTTGATGGATATTAATCGAGAGGCGAAAGAGAGATTAGAAAATCTATAATTAGTCGAATCAATACAGCATGTATCAAGTGTGGAATATATTCACCCGCAGAAAGTAAAGCTAAATATAAAAAACAAGAACTGTTACTTTTGTGCGTTGCAATGCCACTCAACGTTTGTGTTTAATTCTGTTTATTAAAGTGCTTTTGGACACCCAATATTTTGTTTTCTGTCTGGTGTGTACACGAATAAATCAGAAGGTTTTCCGAGATGTCGCTATTTGTACGAATTCGATTCTTTATTTAAGATTTCAGATTTATCTGGATTGTGAGATTGATTTTTATATATAATAAGACCTATTGTAAGTTAAAAAATAAAACGTTGAGAGTCGGGCTCAGGCCGAGTCGGGCCTGATTTTAGTATGCCTATATCCTTTGCGCAAGTGCAAGCAATAACCTGACAAAGTTTTATCTGAATCGGATAAAAGGTATGGCAGTGCATAAGATACGAACAAACCCACATTGATTTTTATATATTAAATAAAACCTACTGTAAGTTAAAAATTAAAACGTTGAGAGTCGGACTCAGGCCGGGCCGGGCCGGTCCTAATTGTACTATGCCTATGTTCTTCGCGCAGGTGCAAGTAATAACTTGACAAAGTTTTATCGGAATCGGATGAAGGGTATAGCAGTGCCTAAGATACGAACAAACCCATATTGATTTTTATATATTAGTCCTGAGAGATTAGTTTTAAGTCCTGAGCTCTTCGTCTTCGTTAAGCCTCGAATCATAAATATGATGTGGACGTGAAGGGTCAGATGGACAGGTCGCGTAGTCAGAAGCAAGACCTCAAAATCATAGGGTGTATTATATGGTAGGCATTCGACTCGTGGAGATGCACTGGCAATATAAAAGAATGCCAAATTTTTCGATGTGGCTTGCTGGAAAGAGAGAGCTTGGGATCGAGGTGATGGAGAGCGACTGTGTTATCCATTATGGACATGGATGATCGACAGTGCCAACTATGTATGTAAATATTTTTCCTTGAACCAACTTTCAATCAGCCTAAAGAAATACAGTTAGCAAAAACAAACTACCAAGATTCGTTTCATATGAGAAGTGCCCTCCCCTTAATATGATTTAGAATTTAACTCTATTTGATATTTAACAAATATTTTTTCCTTAACTTTCAATCCGTCTCTCGTTTATTAATGTTGGATAAACTAATAATTAAATATGTATCGTTTCAATCTTGTACACTTTTATAGGTTTTGTCACCAACAACCTGGGATTCGATTCGTCCGTGCTTTTGAATTCCTGAAGATGAGGTTAGCGACACAAATTATGGAAGTGTTCAAGATTTGAACGATTCAAGTTTGATATTGAACTTCCTTCAGTCAATATCTTAAATTAAATTAAACTCAGAATAATTTATAGCGTATCAATTGAACAGAAAATATTTTAAGCACAGTATTTCTTCATTTGTTTTTAGCATGACATTTTTGGCATTTTTCTTTGTCGTATCTAGGTACATTGATTTACTATATATGTATATATATACGAAGACATTTATTTTCAATAATAGCGGTCAACCTCATTTAGAAAACTCAATAGAGGCATTAAATGCTATATATAACGTGAAATGCCAATTAAGAATTGAATATATTAGTATATTTAAGAGTTGCACCCATTTTGTTAGATTTTTCTCATCAATAATAATTGTCACGTACAGTTCTTGAAGAGTACGAAAAGATGGTGAAGGTATTATAGATCTTTCTTATTTACATTGTGTTTTTAAGTGCAGTGCGTGTTTTTTTACAAGCAGCAGCATTCTTAACCATTTATCGAAATGTTTTTTTCAATAAACGGAAGGCATAGAAATATCACAACGTTCACTGCAAAGTTGTTAGAGGACGAACATTTTTTTAAGCGGAACTACGATTTGTGTACCATTAAATATTCTTTAGATATCAATTATTGAGTCAAACTTTATGAACTATGAACCAGGGGTTCGTATTGGACCATTTTTTAACAATGAAAGTACTTGCTACAGTTCCGCTCGATGTTTCGGGTAAAACGTTTTATAGGAAACATGACTTATAGGGATTATATATTTTGTATGTAAATGATTTTTTTAAAATAAGCTTTATCATTATTGATTCTATAAGATAAAATGGACGACAGCAAATCATCTTTCATTGTTTTCCTATTCTGACTTTATAATTTCAGCTCAGAAAATAGTCACTCAACACTCACATGGTTATTGAGTATACTAATCTGTACGTTAGACGATAAACCACAGAAGTCACATATGGACTTTTGTTTAGGAGAGCGATTTTTGTGTAGTCTTGATGTTTGAGAGCCTACAATTTCTTTTAATAACTATAGTAATAAGAGTTTGTAAGCGGTATATTTCAAAATTTAATTTTTGACTACAGGACAAATAAAAATACCAATAGAATTGATAAATGAATGAACTTCTGTCTTTTATGTTCTAACACATATTATAAATAAGTACGCTAAGTATAATTGCACCATAGATAAAAAAAGGAAGGCCAGTTAAGTAGTATGTATATTTAGATAGTTCATCTTGTTGAAGTTCATCTCCTGGATGTTTCAATCATAAACATCTAGAAATAAAGAATGATGTACTATCTTATCTAGACACAAAAGGAGCAGAATATGATTCATAAACAGAGCAAAAATTGTTTAGATCATTTAACTGCATGTTAGTAACTTTAAAAGAGTGAATGGAAAAAAGGGGACTGAGTAAAACCGTACATGAAAAAATCGCACACGGACAAAACCGTACATAGGTAAAACCCCTACATAGGAAAAAACAAATTCACATTCAAAATACTTCTAATATTTCATGAGTTTTTCAGCTTGAAAAAATGTTAAAAATTAGATTTAAAATAACAATAAATAATAGTCGTCAGAAACTCAGGACATATGACGACGGAAGATTCATTTGTTGAGTTCTGTCCATTGGCGGTGCATTAGTTCTGTGAAATTACGAGTTTTTGCTTGAAAGTGTTGAGTTGAGGATAAATTGTATTGAAAGATTTAAATAGGTCAATATCTGTCAAACTTATATCTTCATATTTTAAAACATTTTTAATCGCCCTCAGCATATAGTCTACTTTTCAAAATCATCGTGAAATAATTTTGAATTTACAGACATTATTCCAGGGTCTACCAGAATACTAAATATTTCACAGTCAAGATTTGTGATTTCAATCAATTTCTAACATGCTATTGACTTCTCCTCTCCTCATTACATTTGTTCTCTAAATCACCCTTTTTCAGTTAATTATTTAATAGCTGTCAGACAAGAATAGCTCAAATGAACCGTGCAAATTTGTAAGAGCATAAGCAATTTAAGATGGACTTCCGTGTTTATGGAATTACAATAATGATTTAATAATATTTTTCTTAGAGCATAAATACCGTAAGAGGGACATCCATTGTATATGCCCTTGAGTAAATTGGAGTTCCGTGGTTTTTTAACTAGTTAAATCGGTTAATTTACTAATGGACTTCAGTGTTTTATTCACTTATGTAATGAAATAAAATAAAATTTTCTGCATATTTAACTCAGAAACGGCAAAAACTTAACTTCCGTTGTTTATTCTCGAAGTTACAGGCTTGATGGCAATGTTGTCGTATATATCAAATAGTTACAATGTTGCGTAGTGCTAAATATTATATTTTTTAATGATAAAATAATGAGAATTGGTCATAAAAAAATTCATTCATTTAAATTGAGGACGAGATATTAATAGTAATAAAAAATATCCAGAGCACTGCAGCGCTATAAACTTTCCGTTCGCCCAGTAAAAGCACTTTGGTTCACTACTTCGAGCTCCTCTCCAATGTTATGTTATAAACATTAACAAATTTGTGTATAAAGTTCGCTTTATTCACTTGTTTCACAACTAATTTTACTAGAGGTCTGCACGGGCTGAAGTTTGATGAAATAAGCCTGAGCCTTATAGGCCTGAACCCAACCCGAAGCCTAGATTTATTTTTGCCGAAAAAGCGCGATTTTTGTTAATGAAATCAATAAAATGTGTTTTTCTATAATATTGTTTTTTGATAATGAATAATCTGCCGCAATGAACTGAAAATCTAATAAAACCAATTCAAAAGAGATACCAAATTATATTCAAATTTTATTTAAGTAAGATCGAATAATATAACTCGATAGGTACCTCAGTTTTAAAGTGCAACAAGTCGACAATATGCAGTTTTGAGTTAAGTATGCGGAACTGCTTGGAATACCGATATCTAACAATTCAAGTGCGAGATCCCGCTTGATAACGCCTTTACTTAAAAAAATAATATTCAAGTAAGTCATAAACTATTTCTAATGAATAGTATTGCCGCATGTTTAATTCATGACCCAGTCATGATCCGAAATATTTTTCTGAAAAATAAATTCCTCACCCAATTACTCAACTTTCTTTACGGCTGGGCCGGGTGGAGTCCTACAATCTAACCTTTATATTCCTAACCTGTCTGAATAATGTTAATGAAACACTGACTTTCAACTACAATTCTTTAAAATGTCCCGAGTGAATTTGACTAGACAAGCACAGTTATTATGTTTGTTGTCTTAAAAAATATTGACGCAAAATATATCATATATTCTTAAATCGATTTTGACCATCGGATCACCTCGGAAAGGTAAGATTAATTAAATGAAGCATTAAAAACTTATATGTATAATTTAAATCCGTGGCTACACGACACGACGCATCATCTGCTTGTGAAGGCCGGTTGTTTTTGTTGCCAACATAATATCAGGCGTCAGTGCCAACTTCCCCAGTACTGATCAGTGATAGAAAATTTAAAACATAAAGATAAAAAAGAGTGATAGCGAATACTCTATTTCTAATTAATATCAAATTAAAACAAAGCGTATTTTCAATCTATCGCGTCACAATAAAGAAAATCAGCGCTGTCAATTATATCAGCTTAGTTGGATGGTGTTAAAAAGCTTGTGTCATATTCTAATTACTATGCTCTAAACCAGTGCTTCTCAAACTTTTTCATTCCGTGGCCCACAAAATTTGGAAAAAATAAACCATAGCCCCCTACCCCAAAAATTAAATTAATTTATATAATTTAAGACATCGACTGAGGGTGCTTGATGGAATTTCAATATCAAATTTGGATTATTGAGATTTTGTACACTTCCATGTATTTTGTCACTAACGACCCGGGTTTCGCCTTTCGGCATCTTCAGGCATTCGAGCACACGAATGGACTCAGGTCAATTCGAGTCCAGTCGTGTTAATTAATTAATTTAGTTATTAAAAGCTTCACTTTACACTTTACATACATGTGCATTTTACTATCGTTTTAAAAATTTTAATATTTTAATAAAATTACGTATGTGTTCTTATATACACATTTTGTAAGAGGAAAAAAATGTTTAATTAAATAATTGTAACTCTACTGGAACATTCGGGAAACACTTATCTAAATGCATATTATTTTATATATTATTAGCGACATCTATTTCCAAAAGTATGTTTCTTGATGAGACGAAAACCTATTTTATATGTTGAACATGATAAAATACATGTACCTTTTGTGTCTTCTCGATATATGATTTTAGGGCGGCATATTTTCCTTGCACACACATTTTACATTGGTAATAAAAAATAATGATATTATTATAATACTAGTAATATTATACAGTGCCATCTGTCAACATTAACTCAAAACTCACCTTCCGTTTCTGTCTGCGTATCATGCGCACGTACAACAATGTGCTGTATGTTGCAGACAGACATATTATGTCAAGACAAATATAATGTAAATATTTTATTTTATTTTTTATACTGGCGAGCGCACGATTGCTTAATGTGGCTGATTTAAAAAAATGCTTTCTATGTGAGGCAAGTATTTTAATAAAATTTCTTAAATCAAATAATTTTGCAAATCTCTGGTACGTGCTGCCATTTTGTTTATAATGAGTATTTTTATTGGCCCATAAGTTAACACTCCCGAAATATAAACCCGTACAGGTAAACTAACTTAAAAATTGAATCAATACGATATTTCAACATTAAATAATTTCATATGTCACGGTATTATACTAAAAATAGAAATGCATTATAGACAGACAGAAAAAGCCATGAATAAATCATGCATAACTATTTTACCTGCATGTTAACTATATTACATTAGCCAAATAGATATCAACTTTTTGTAGGTACTTTGTTTTTTTTACTACATATTTACGCAAACATTTTTATAGATTATTATTATCAATTCCAAATGGAAATTTGAATTGTTGAGATTTGATATTGAAATTCCATGAAGCACCCTCAGTAGATGTCTTAAATTATATAATACCAAATGCATCATATCATTTATCATGCATAAGTTTCAACGTTTTTCATCACTGTTTACATCAAACGTAATCATCATCATAGGATAAATCCGTTTTCTAATACAGTTATTATTTGTCAGTAGTGATAAGTGGTTAAAAGATCTGCCTTAAACTTACTCCCGGGCTCGATTCCATCGATGACGTCATGAAATGTCGTTTTCCAACGAACATTTGTTTAACCTACGGAATCGGTATGATTTTTTTGCGCGGCCGACATTTTTTTTTTACTGTTTTATAAGTTACATATATAAAAAAACTGTTGGATATTATGGGGGGGGGTTGGGGGGGCACAATTTGTAAGTTTGTTGTTTGCATTTATTCTATATTTGCAAGCCAGTGCAGTAAGGGAAAAAAAAAGGTGGATCAAAAAACGTTCCTGAATTTATCGCGAGATTGCGAAAATTCCCGCTGAAATGGAAATCTTCGATTAATTTAATATTATATCTAGGTAATATGATCTGTGTGAAAAGAATATTGTGAATGCAAAATAGTCAGATAATGGAAAACTATATCGTCAGCAAATTTCTGGGTACTTCAAAGTCCAAGTTTGAATAAAAATAATGCTTATTTTCAAGCAATACGCATTCATTAATTGGAAGCGGTGCATGGACACGGGTTTTTTGAAAGCATTTAAGACATAATTGTACTTACTGGGTTATACTTCATTTATTACAGTGTGTTTATACGAACCTTTGATTGCTTATCTCTGTATACTATTTTCTCATTTATTTTTTACGAAATGGAGGATTCTAACGAACCCAGGTAGTATTGATTTTTTCAGCCATTTTTTTTATAATATAATACGGTATTCATTAAATAATTGAATAACAATGATTACGATAATTCTAAAATATTGAAATATACTTTTTTAATGTTGTTTCTGATATATTTTTCAGTCGCCATCATCATTCGCACCATCATAAACCACGAAAATACTCTCTGCAAGAGGAGCCGCAATGGAAAAGAGAAGGGCGAAGAGTCTCAATTCAGCCAGAGGATGCCGTTCTTGCTGAGGCTGACCTGGAAGACCTCGATAGTCATCGATCTGATGATCCAAGAGGGTTGAGGCGCCCCAAAATTCAAAAGGTAACATTAGAACTTCTAGCAAACAATATATTGATACCGATAGAAATCAAATATTCAGAAGAATATAATTAAAAAAAACTTTAACGGCTTTTGATAAATATTTCGTATGATAGAAAAAAGTTTGTGGGATGAATGTGCTAGTTTTTATACCGTCATGTTGCTTTATTTTATTAGGGGTGATAAATAACTACATTTCAAATAACAATAAAATGGCATAGTGTGACACCTGTTAAAATATTTATAAACCATTTTTGTTTCTAAGCAGTTTCCTGTATATTATAAACTGGATGATAATATTGATTTCTGGATACAAATTACAATTTCACACCTTTTAATGTACCCATATTTCACAAATATTTTTTTTTTAAATTGGTTCACTGTATTTCTGTATGCATAAATAAAAGACGGTTTTGTTTTCGGGATGAATGAATATTCTAGCTTTTAGATATAAATAAATAGTCATGCTTCAAACCAAAATATTAGACCGTTGTGTGACACCTGTTGATATAATTGTCAACTATTTTTATTTTTAAGCATAGTCCTATATTTTATAAACTTTAAGACAATGATGTTTTTATCTAACATAAGAATAAGTGTAAGATCACTTACAATCAGGGACACGAACCATTATTGTTGTTGTTCCGGTTTGGCAAAAAAATCTATCGGCTCACTTCCCGTTTTCGGTTTACGATTTTCAGTTTTCGGTTCAGCCCATATTTAAATCACTTTTAAGGTGTTAACTGTCAATTCTTGGTGTAAAGGCATTGTATTTTAAAAATAAAACACAATTTGTTTGTGCTACTTCCACATGCTTATGATAATCGGGACCAGTTACGCTCAACCCAAGCATTACCTACTGAAAAAAAATACAATTTGTCAATGAAATTAAAATTTTTCGAAACAATTTATCAATCAAATCTGGCCTTTATCAACGAAAAATTTTCTGGTAAATCGAAAATAAAACCGAAATAAACATCGGTTCGGGGTCCCTGCTTACAATGATATATTAATTTATTATATTCGTCAGTTTACAACACCATAAACCATAAATAGTAGTAATAATAAAAATGGAGCACGGTTTGTTTTGTACAACTTCCAAATTGTCTTAATAAATCAAGACCGGTCATCGCAAGCATTATGAATCACTGATGATAAGTTGATAATGCTTGCGATAAGCGAAATCGGTTCTGATCTGTATAAAAGAAAGTAATGCAAAAAGAATTATTAAATAAAAGAATAATATTAGACAGGTTTAAGTCAAGTGTGATGTTTAGTTTGGCATTAAAATATGTTTTTTTATTATTTAGCCTCAATCCGGAGATGCCTTCGTCCAGATAAGTCGGAAGGTCGGTAATGATCTCCAAAATTTGCTCACACCAACTGCACTGAAAAAGATTTATGATCATAGCCCTCATGAGGTAAGTAATAACGATTAGAAAAATAATATTTGAAATAGGTAGATGGATATTTATATATTATATATAAATGAATTTAAAATAACTATTTTATTTTAGGTCTTTGTTCAACTCGACGAATTAGTAGGTACAGGCGAAGACAGAGAATGGAAGGAAACAGCTCGTTGGGTGAAATATGAAGAAGACTTGGAAGAAGGTTCTGATCGCTGGGGAAGACCACACGTTGCGTCTCTATCCTTCCACTCCTTGTTAAATTTAAGACGGTGTTTGCAGTCTTGTGCATTCCTTTTGGACACTAATGAAAAGGATTTGACCGGTGTTGTCTACAGGTAACTATTTTAATTGTTTCTTTTAATACATTTATTTAATAATATTTTCCAAGCTGGCAATTGTCTAGTTCAAATCTCTGTCAGATCCGGCCTAGAAATTCTCAGTAACTTCCCCGTTCTGCAATGGTAATTGCAAAGGCCAACCAAATAGTAAACTGTAAACTATTCCACTAACTGTCTAATGTATGAACGGATGGGATGGCAGTTCAATCCTGAAGTAGTCCTTAAACTTGTTTTCCAATGATTTCTTGCATTTCAGTTTGTTGTATGGTATTGATAATAAGGAAAACCTAAATTAACTTAAACGTTTCCCAAATTCTAGTTAGATATATTTTATCAATTACACGAACATTTATAAACAAACTATTTACCAATTTTTCTCGTTAATATGTGTCACTGTCACAGAAACTTAAGTTTTTCATTCAACCTTAAATAAACTATTTCAGGGTTACAGAACAAATGTTCATTGATGAACTTATAGCAGAAGATGACAAGTCAAACGTTATGCGGTCACTTTTGATGCGACACAAGCATGTCAATGACAATGACAAGTCATTCCGAATAAGCTTTAGGAAACACTCCAGCTACTCAAGCTTGCAGGTAAATAAACCTTCATATTTTTATCTTCTACACGTCTAAATATTTTTCAGTGAATTAAGGATGTAATCCTTTTCTTGACCACAACTTATAAACAACAGAATGGAAAGTCAAGAATAATCAAATAGCTATCAATAATATTTGATATTTGCTATATTTTACCCTATAGTAATATAATTGATTTCTACCATGTGAATAATAATTCAATCAAGAAATAATTTTTTCGGTTCACAAGTTCAATATTTTCAATTAACTTCATTCACCTGCTCTGATAATTATGCAGGTGCATTTACTATTTTACTTAAAATTAACAATTGCGTTTTATTAAGTTAAATGTTCATGGTCCACAATTATACAAAGTTTGATAGCTTCTTCATGTAAATTAATTACCGGTCAAATATGTATATAGGTATGTTCTACAACGATTCATGTATTATGTAAAAAAATTCTATTATTATTTACTGTCAGACAATAGAATTTGTAACGAAATCAAAACCAATAGTTGAATCAATCTTCAATTCACAATAACTTCTTATGAAATTCTTGTAATTTATTGAAATTAAGCTGTCTTATGATAAGTTATTTTACCTATCTAATATATTTTTTTATGAAATCATTTGCTTGTGTTGTGTATTAATATATATTATGGCGCTGACAATTGATAAAGACACTGTGGGTGGAGAGCATTGGGGCTGCCGGTCGAAGGAGTACGGTGGCCGGTCCGATAGCCCGCTGCTCAATATGCTCAGCCAATGGAACGGCTACTGCTGGGACTACCTCGCCGAACAATTGCAGGAGGCACAGTGAAAATGTCATCGTAAAGTGATAACTTTTAAAGCGTTTTAGCATCATATTCATTTGGAGTTTTTTTTCTTAAATTTTGATGCTTGACATTACGATTCATTTGCAAGTTTGACATACTTTCATACTTGACCATAAAACGCTGATACACTGTTAGGCATGTATATAGTCAAATTTCGCAACTCCTTTATAGGTTATTACATTTCATAAACGGACACACTTCTGAGATTGATCTTTATATTTTTAGAGTTGTAATGTTTTATTAACTAAATATTATTCCTTTCTGCTATTTTTCCTTGTGGAGTAAAATCTTAAATATTATTGTTGATTTTGCTTAAATTATCTAGAATGAAATAATAAATTTCATAACAATATCTGAACCATTTCTTTTTTTTTTTTTTTAATTTACAGATTATAGAAAATTTATTGGAGGTCAATAATATTTGTTTTAGCATAATTTTATAGAAACATGCTATTTTTGTATAAATATACAAACAATATCTAGCTGGGATGTAGACAATTAAATTATTATAGTTTTATAATTACAAGATAAATGTCATATAAATCAATATATCAAAGGTGATATGCACTTTATACATTGTAAGCCCTTTTAATCCCTGCATTCCCTGATAGTTAGGTGGTACCTTTGTTTTGAACTAATATCCACATCTGGCAAATAACAACTCTCAAAATAGTAATATCATTCGTCGAATTTTATGAATATACAAAACAAAGATATTTATAATTTTTTAAAAATGGATCTGTTGGTAATCTGAGTAATTTTATTGAATTCAAACGTTTTTTTTTTACACAAGTGAAATGGTTCTTTGATATTTGTAATGATTTTTTAACAACCTTTAAATATAAAATTTCGAAGTGTATGTTCCCCGCATTTTTTTTTACCAAGCTTTTTTTATTTTGTCAAAAATCGCATGTGAAATATAAAACAAGAATTTTTTGACAATTATTATATTTCCTAGGAATATTAGGTTTTATAGACAGTTAAGTCAAGGTTAGTTTGCTCGGCGATTTTTGTGTGCTTGTAATAATTAAAAGTTTATGACAACCATTTTTATGCTGTTTCTTATTAAAGTATCTAAGTTTTACACATACACTATAGTAATTATTACTTTATTTCATAGACTTTGGAGAATATTCTGTTATTATAATGTTTTAACTAGCTATTGAACATTTTCATTAATGATAATAAAAATATTCATTCAAATAAATGATTTCAAATACCAATATTATCTACCATCAATATATTTGAGAATTAAAAAGAAACTCTGTTTATGTAACTATGCCAACAGATATATTATTATATAGTTGTATATCAGGCGCACACCGTAGATTTCTCGCTCAATCACATGTACAGTGAAGGGTGCAAGAAATATACAAGAACATGCGGGCACATGCTCTTGTATCCTACTTGCTTATACACAAGTGAGGTTGTGTGATGAACTCGAATTTCAATGATTTTACACAAGAAATTTACAAAAAAATTTTACAAGATTAGAATATTATAAAGTAATACATAATTTTTTTTGTCACGCTGTTTTCACAAGTATTTTAAAACATTCTCAATTCATTATGTGTATGATACACCCATCTCCGGTCTTTATCAGTGGAGTGTCTACCACTTATTAGTGGATATATTTCTTTATTTTAATTTTTTTTTCTGGCGAACATCTATAACGAAAGAAATCAAAATCAGACACACGTAAAAGAACTTGAAGATAAGGGATGGATGTATGTGTATGTTTTTCACTCTTTCCCACCAAACACATACATTCTTCAAAATTGTTCGTTGAACACTTGTATTTCTGTGAAAGTGTAGTATTTACAATAATTGTTTTGTTTTTAAATTTACTGTGATATTAAAAACTGTTTTTATTATTTTCAAACTTTTCATTTGTTTTTCTACAACAGATGAATTGATTAAATTTGAATATGACGAGATCAATCTTACGGTCTTTACTTTTTCTAGATATTTAAAAATGTAAAATCCATTTAAATGAAAAATTAATATCATGGATGAGAATCTATTTTTCCCAATGTGAATCTGATATTTTAGGTTGAAGCTTTAATCTGTAATATTTTATCTTCTGAAAATATTATACCTACATATTTTAAAAATGAAATACCTTTGAAAAATGATGTATTTCATATTGTAATTAATAATATTTTCTTACATACATAAAAAATGACTCAACTGAATTTACATGAAAATTCCAGTCACTGTCAATAAAATGATTCCTTTGTAGTTATCATTTTTTATTCAAAACATTAATTACATTAGTAAGCTAGTTAATAAAGTAGGTATGTGCATAAATTCGATTTGCTATTTCAGTTTATAATTTAAGTTTATTTTTTTATTAAAAGTTATCTGAAAAAAATACAATAAGTAATTTTTTTAAATTTTCAGAGCATTTCAGAAATGGAAAAGGGAAAATCTCGTCTAGACAGCGTGGACGCCTCTAATTTTATGGACGAACGTTCATGTAAGTTAGATGTGAACGAGAAAACATATATGAGCACTCTTCAAGATGAAATAAAAAAAGAGAAGGAAGAAAGTATTTTGAAGAGAATTCCTGCAGGTGCAGAAGCCACCACTGTCCTCGTCGGGTCTGTTGATTTCCTAAGTCAACCGACAATTGCATTTGTTCGATTGGCCCAAGGAATCTTTATGCCTTCCATTACTGAAGTAACAATACCAGTGAGGTTTATGTTTGTTCTACTCGGTCCGAGCACGGCAGACCTTGACTATCACGAAGTAGGAAGGTCAATTTCCACGCTGATGTCGAACAGAGCGTTTCACCAGATTGCATATAAAGCAACAACCCGAAAAGATCTTTTGAGTGCAATAAATGACTTTTTGGACGATTCGATTGTGTTACCACCAGGAAATTGGGAGAGTCAGGCAATTTTGCCCTTTGAAGATCTCAAGGCAAAGTCTGATATGATAGCTCGAAGGAAGCGAAATGCAATGATAAAAAATAAGCCATCCATTGATGTAGGAGTTCTTTCAGAAGATAATAAATTACTCTTAGCCTCTGATGATCGACCTTTCAAGCCGCCACCATTCAATCCCTTGCAAAGGACTGGAAGACCTTTCGGAGGTATGCAATTTCAAAAACCTATATAATCACTTTCACCATATATTATATTTTATGCTTTGGATGTGTTGTGCTTTCTTTATTCCTTTTTTGTTACTAAAATCTAGAAGCATAAAAAAAAATCTGAAATTATAAAGCTTCCTAATCATAAGTGATAAAAATAAGCCTATGAAAAATGTTTTGGTGTGATTTATAAAATACTGGCTTGAAATGGAGAGAGATTAAGCTGACAATTTGTATTTTTTAATTACCTTTTAGGTATTTGGAATGATATGAAGAGAAGATTCCCATATTACGTATCTGATATAACAGATGGATTAAACGGACAGTGTATAGCTGCAACAATATTCATGTATTTTGCCGCTTTATCATCAGCTATTACTTTCGGCGGATTGATTGCCGATAAGACGGGTAACTTGATAGGAATCTCCGAGACTTTACTATC
The DNA here is from genome assembly GCA_022494535.1 of Himalopsyche phryganea. Lineage (NCBI taxonomy): Eukaryota > Metazoa > Arthropoda > Insecta > Trichoptera > Rhyacophilidae > Himalopsyche > Himalopsyche phryganea. The sequence continues at coordinate 549,712 of JAGVSL010000069.1, read as the reverse complement.
GACAGCCGTTACTGGTGTAGTATTCGCCCTTCTGTCAGGGCAACCGATGATGGTTGTGGGAACAACAGGTCCACTTTTACTTTTGGATCAAAGCTTATTTAATTTCTGCAAATCGAATAACATAGATTTTTTGTCTTTGAGGATTTATATTGGGTTTTGGCTGGCAATAATCAGTGCAGTTGTGGCTTGTCTTGAAGGAAGTGTGCTGGTAAAATTATTCAGCAGGTATTATGATTGATTATTCACTTATTTATAATAAAACTATTCTAATGTGCCATTTTTTCGCTTTATAAATTAAAAGAACAAGATAATCATTTTTTAAATAAATTTTCTTATGAGCCTGAGATAGTTGTAAATGAAACAAACTATATTTATGTGGTGGTTGATATTTATTGCATAATCTCTACAAGAGATCAGTAAGAGATAGCATTTTATAAAACACTCATTATTGTGCTTTTAGGTTCCTGGAAGATATCTTCTCATCGCTGATTTCATTAATATTCATCATGGAGCCGATTACAAAACTATGGACAGTATTTCAAATGCATCCACTCTTAGGTGACTATTGTCCAGCTGATATGTCATCAATGACTTTATCAGCAATATCTGGATCATTTGAAGATGATAATACCACTGAGACTCCACAATTCAACGAAGAAAATGATTATAATTGTACAAGTGGAATGTCATGTGATGAACCGGAAAATCTTACAATGCAAATAATTAGCAATCAACCAAACACAGCACTTTTTAGTATGCTTCTAACGTTAGGAACATTTACAATTGCATATTTTTTGAGAATATTTAGAAATGGAAAATTTCTAGGGAGAAGTGTAAGTAGTTTATTTATTGAATGTAATAATCTATAGAGATCCGAATAAATAATATGTAGGTAATACTAGAAATTCAACATTCTTAGATGTGACTAAAGTTTTCAAAAATAAATTATTTTGGTTAAAATCACATTTGACTTTATTAACGATGTGCTAAATTTTGATTCAACAATAGACGAATATAGAATATTTAAAAGGTAAATAAATTCGAAATCCTCTGGTACTGCCATGTTTTTTATAACATGAGTTTTTATTGCCTCACAATTTCAGTTTACTTATAAACTTATTTAGGTTTAATACTTAATATATAAGTGCATTACAATTAAATAGGCAAATCAAGGTAAATATATATTGTAATAACGTAGAATTGAACACTGCAATTTATTTGCTCGTATGACATATATTAGATATTTGAAATAATTTAAGTATTTATGATAAGTTGTGAGGAGGTATGAACTTAAGAAAAACTCGATATTCAATCAATGTTAATCGTCTTTCAGGCTCGACGAGCACTCGGTGACTTTGGTGTACCAATCGCAATCGTAATTATGGTACTTTTGTCTTATTTTAACCAAGGCATATACACGGAAAAGTTGAATGTTCCTATTGGCCTAACTCCGAGCGACCCGTCCGTCAGAGGCTGGTTCATTCCATTCTTGGGATCCGGGGAGGAGCCGTTTCCAATTTGGATGATGTTTGCTGCTATCATTCCTGCTTTTATGGTCTACATTATTATATTTATGGAGACACACATTGCTGAGTAAGATTTATTGAAAAACATTCATATACATTTTTTTGTTTTTATTATTCTAATGAAATTCTATTGTCATTCTAATTCATATTAATACTCATTCTCATTGCTGTATTTAATAAAATTTATTTAGGATTATTATTCATACACATAGTTTCAGCTAATCAAAAATTACTGGTGGAGCAGAGATTTAATACATCTCTACCAAATGGAATATCAATTGAATATGAATGAAGTATTTTGCAACTGACTGGGGCTTGTAATTTGACATTTTTTCCCTTCTCTGCTCTCTTCAATCCTGCGTCAAAAAATAGGCTGTGTTCACCAAAGATGACATGAATGCCATGTATATATAAATATAGCGCGTACCAATATATTGCTAAAACAAGATTGTATCTGTATCCATACAACACAGCTAATTTGAGATAAATCGCACATACTGACCAATATAAAAATATTGATTCTTATATAATAATGTTATCATGATTATTATTAAATCTATGACAATCATTTTGATACTGTAAATATTTTCGTTGCGCTATGCTTTAATTAATATGTGTTTATTATAATTAAATAAATATTGAAAACATGTAAATACATAACTGTATTGAAATTGGGTCCTAATTGGCAAAACAATTTTTTTTCAATTCTCTGAATTTCATATTTAGACCTCTATTATAATCTACAATATGTTGGCTGTCCCTGGAATTCTCTAGATAATTCACATAATCACGACCATGCCAACTCACGACACCACTATTAAGAATTTTATGGAGCTCACCTCTCTCGTCTTGGATGTCTCATATGTATCTTCGTATATTTGAGTGGTGTACCCTGTATTGCATATCGGTGGTTTTCTCTCGACCGTATCTCGTCCACACTATTCGAGTGGTGTACCCTGTGTTGGGAATCTCAGATCTTCTTTCACCTGGCCTTATCATTTTTTATTCTCTTCTATGTCTTGATCACCATGTGTTGGTATTCTCGGTTATATCCCGAACATGCCAACTCACCATGTCATTTATTAAAAAAATCATTGCTTATATCTCGACTGCTACTGGCATGTTTAATATGCTCGGGTTTTTTTATTTTCCAAGGGACATGTCATTGTTTGTTTAATTATGGGTATTTTAATAATTTCAACAAGCCTTTACTAGTCACGTTATAAAGAACTATTTATTTCTAAAGCAACTTAATGTTTACCTGTCAAATATGTGTATACAAAATTACTCCTCATAATCAAAATCATTTCTACATAAAACACTTAAAGGAATTTCCCTTATAACAATCAGTTGAAAACTTTCTATTCTTAAAATAACAATACAATATTTGCTTACAGCATGATTGCATTTTTTTATATAGATTCCTGATGAAGCCAAAGGATTTAATTTTTGAATTGTTTCAGGTTGATTGTGGACAAACCAGAACGAAAATTGAAGAAAGGATCCGGGTTCCATTTGGATATTGTGATAATCAGCTTTTTAAATGCATTGTGTGGTGTTATTGGAGCTCCTTGGGTGTGCGTTGCAACTGTCAGATCAGTGACACATGTTTCAGCTTTAACTGTTATGTCCCAAACCCATGCTCCTGGAGATAAACCATATATAATTGAAGTAAAAGGTGTGTACTACATCAACTCCGATAATCAATTAAATCAACTGGAATATTATTATAAGAATACTAATGCAATAATCTAGAAAAACTTAACAGGATTTTAAAATGAATAGTCGAGTATGTAAATCAGTTGCCCACGAATCAGTGAATTATCGTCTATTTCAAATTATTTAATATTTTGATTTTTATAATTTCAGAGCAACGATTAAGTGCACTGCTAGTTTCCTTGTTCGTCGGTGCATCAGTGTTGATGGCAGTTCTATTGAGAATGGTGCCCCTAGCTGTACTATTTGGGATATTTCTTTACATGGGAATTTCATCCATGAACGGTATTCAGTTCTTCGAGAGAGTCATACTATTCCTCATGCCAGTAAAGCATCACCCCCCAGTAGCATATGTTAAACGAGTAAGTTGAAGCATGAGAATTTATAGTTATTATTTTGTGTAAAAATTCTGTAAATTTGCGAGCGTCTGTCTGTTGAGAACATCTTATATAATGATGTAATCATAAAAAAAGTTGCCTGCGTGTGTACTATTTGAAGAATTCACTGCGTATTTCTTTAATATATTTTAAATTGCTGGTCATTGTGATATGTTTAAAATTATGTTTATTCAGTGGAGCATATTATTAAAGCATGGCGCTTCCCAATATCCCGTCCCACGTTAGTATTATCGCTTACTATGTAGCACATAAATAATAGACGGAATTGCAACTATCCCACCATGTACATACTTTCTCTACCTAACCATAGCTCGCGGGAGAACAGGAATAAACTTCCGCGAGTAAAATTTTAATAATTAATTTATTAGTATTAGTGAAATATTTTTGCTAATGATTGCACTTTTGCTGTAAATTTAAAAGTAATCATACTATATAGCAGAAAATAAATGTATAAATCTGTCTGTCTGTCTGTTTGTCACAAGAACTCCTCTCAAACAGTGTACAATAGCGACGTGATAGTTGCATATCATTCTGGCTGCCATTTCTAGATCAACTGTGCTATTTTCAACTTTCAACAAAAAAACTATATTTGTGACTTCTCAATGCAGAACAGATTTCAAAAAGATTTTACCATAATGAGATATTTTATAGGTGACAGTTGAGATAACGCAAACGCAAAGATTTCCGATATCTGCATGAAAAGTTACATGTTTGTGATTTACTAGAAAGTGAGCGTTGTATATATATGATATATATCAAGTATTTAGACAGAAGACCACATTAATTTTTTATTCGATCACTATATATTAAAAATAAAATTTGTTTGTACTACTTCAACATGATAATGATCACTACCGTTTTCGCTCATCAACTGATAAAAATACAATTTATTAATTGTATTAAAATTTTTGGAGACAATTTATTAATTAAATCTGGCTTTATCAGCGCAACATTTTCTCGTAAATCGAAAAAAAAAACCAAAATAAACATCAGTTTGGTTTCGGTTTTCGTTTTGACAAAAATAACGGTTTTTTCCGGTTTTCGGTTCGGTTCCGGTTCGGGTCCCTGATTATAGCACCAACGTCTAAATTGTTGTGCCCTCTATCCCTGGTGATGCTGAGTAATAAATACTAGTATGTATATAGCATGCTCTATAAATTTCCATTGAAAGTTAAGTATATTCCTGGCTATGACTTGAAGGATAGCAAACAGAATTTTTTTTTATACATAATAAATATTAATTGGTGTATTTATTTGCTTAATTCAATATTTATTTTGATATATTAAATATGTTACCGGTAAATGATTTTATGAATGCGTTATTTTTGCAATGTTTATAATAGATTGCTGCATATCTACGATATATAATTATTATCGCGTATATCGCAAAATATAATTTTACCATTTAGTTGTGGCTATAATATTACGACTGTCATCAAATAAACATAATTCTTTGCGGACATGTTTAATGAAGTGATTCTTTTTTTACAGGTACCAACATGGAAGATGCATTTATTTACTACTATCCAGTGCGGTTGTTTGGCAATTCTATGGGCAATCAAATCATCTAGTATGTCTCTAGCTTTCCCGTTTTTCTTGATTTTGATGATTCCTCTTCGATCTCAACTGAAGAGGCTGTTCACGCCGTCGCAATTGATAGCGGTGAGTTGTTTATGCTAGAGCGTAATCAAAGCGGTACAAAATATGTTTTTAATTGAAATTTATTCAATATCAAACCTCATATTGATATATTGATTTAACATACTGTTTTAAATGATGCAATAGAACAAATTCGGCTTCTTATATTTTAATGGTTTATTATTCTGTCGACAAACAATTGAAATGAATGGTAATAAAATATCAGGATATATTATAATGAAACAGTTATATTGTGATATTGCTGCTATATTTTAACACACAGAGGTCGGTCCGGACGCAAGATATGTGCATTTCACAACGAATGCCCAAAAGTATAGGTGCACATATATCTGCGTTTTTCCTAGCATAAATTCATACAAAAAGGAAACGTACATACCTTCCCTTGAAATTATTGTTTACCCTTTGCACAAAGCTAGCCCTGTTAACATCAATGGCCTAGTTCCATAGTGATACAACTAGAAATTCGTGGTTTTGAGATATGGCCGATCAAAGTTTTGACTCATCTAAACTGACTCGTAAAAAGTGATGGCTTATTATTTGTATTACTTTTTTTATTCAAATAGGAGGTGAATAGTTTACAGTTTTAGGATTAAAGGTTGTTTCTTTATGGAACACCATGATTCACAAAAATATATTTCCACAATACAATATGTATGTATATTGAACTGAGAAGTTATTTAATTTTGCTGATTTCCATATGCAAATATCTGCCTTTTGAGAGAAAATTTGTACATTTTACAAGCTGTACTTTTGTGGAACTGTGGAAGAGTGGTGTTCTCACTTAACTCCCACTAACTTAAATCAAAACATCAAATTTTTACTTATCATTCTATGGAACTGGGCCATTGACAGAATACTAAAACAAATATACCTTGCTGTACGTGAATTGAAGATTAGTTGACAAATACAAAAGTTATTTTTTTTTCTTTTTTCAGTTGTGATTCAATTGGCTTTGTTTCACAAATGTCTTTTTGCCTAATTATGTAGACATAAAAAATAAAAAAAATACTGCATTTGTAACTACAAGCCACCAAAATATCACACATGCCCTTTTGCTTTTGGAACGACGATACCTACCTTCGAGTTTTACAATGTTCGTATGCTTATGTTTTAGTTGGACGGAAAGCAACAAGATATAGATGCAGAGGATGAACCTGATTTTTATGCCGAAGCTACTTTACCTGGATAGAAAAGAAATCACCAAAATGTTGTATTGATGATTTTTTCCAATAGAAAAAAATACAGTTTGAATTCTTGATTTAGAAATGATTTATTTGTAATATTCATATGTAAGTACTTTCTCTTAGACATAATAATTGATAATCTACCAAATCGAAACACAAGTTAAACAAAACCTATCTGATGCCTAAATCTCATCATGTTTTTATCTCAACATCACAGTAATGGTTATCATACCAAATACCATAACATTTAATGGTTACTGAAACATAAAGATGTCTTTAACATGTAAGGTGTACAATGTAAAATAATTAATTTTATAAAAATGGCGCCAGCATTTTATTAGAAAATGCTAGTATATCTGGTGGCGATTATTAGCATGAAAAGTATTGATTATGTCAATAATTGAATGCTTGTGGTGACTTTCTTTGGGTTGTGATAATCTTTGGATTTGGATTTCGAATTTGATCTTTAATTTCAATCCAATTTAATTTTGCTGTCACATTAATGCAGATGTATCGAATATGATTTGCAAAATCATATAAACTACAGATTATCAAAGGCAAAATCAAATAAAGATAGCATTGTGTGTTTGTCACTATGAGCTCATTGAGATTGCCTACTGATATATTGGAATACTTTTATAAAAATCCGCTAACTAACAGTGGTAATATTTATTTTTTGGTACAAGTTGGATTGGAGCACTGTAATTGTATGAACATATTCTTCTTTATCGTCCAGAGGAAGGTTATAAGATACTTAGTTTGATTTTCGTTGTTAAGGTGTTTGACTTGATAACGGCATTCATTAGGACCATGAATTATTAATATTATGTAAATCCTTTGCTCAGTTATTATATTAACCCTATTATAAAAATGTAGATGTAATAAATTTCTAATTTATTAAATCTATTGTTTGTTATAATTAGCTAGACCACAATGATTGAAGAATAATTTTACATGTATTTTTAAATTACAACCATATTTGTAATAATAAATCGTGAAAGAGAAAAATGAAGACAAGAAAAATCACATTGTTGGGATAAAGGAAGTTAAATAAAGGGTATTCTTGATCAAAATTTCAGATTCTTTGAGAGATAATATATATCAATCTTTTTTTATTATTAAATTCAATATATACTTAGTATACTGACTTCCAAAAACGCCAACTCACCCATCTTCTTATTAAATCACATTTTTAATTTTACAGGATTTACTGTAACAACATTATTGGTCATTTTATTGTTGAATTACAACATAATATTTTTGATAAACTATTTTTACTTATTCTCAATTGTGGTGGTAAGCCAATTGTGGCATAAATAAGCTTGTGAGGCCTCAAAGAAAAAATATTTATTCTTTTGATAAATCAATATTTATATTTTACATTGGCACCCACACATCATTATAAATGTATGTGTATATAAAATAATACAGGTAGAGCTTAAATTTTCAATACTGTTTATTATATAGTCAAATATTCTGTTAAAAATAGAGTTCAATTTAAGGATATGTAAAGTACATTACAAATAAATCTCATATTCACATGGTCATAAGCAAAGAACAATGTTAATGTCAATTTTTCTTCTAGGCTTAAAATAATTGTAGAGTTTGGCGGAAGTTTTATAAATTTCTCCAAAAATAAGGTTAAATATATATTGTAATAAATGCATGGAGTTATTCTAACTGATATTATTATAAATGTAAATGATTAGAAACAACCCATATATTATAACATAGATTTAATGAATGATAACATATAGACTGTTGAATTTTGATAAGGGATACAAGTGGAATGTGATATATATAATGTTTTTATTCTACATTATGTATTATGGCATCCATGAAATAATATTACAATTATTTCAAGCTACATAGTTTATTTTTCAGAAATATAAATGGAACTGTAATAAATTAGTTATTTTATTTTTAAACGAAATTATTCATACATATATTATTAAAAGTGTGAAGAGTTATTGTTTTCTTTTGAAATTTGAGATATTTTATGCATAACAATAAACCAAATTTGTTGAAATTCTGTTGCTATTATTCGTTGGGTGTATTATACCAAACGACATACATTCAAAACATCTTGGAAAATCATGTAAGGATTACAAAGAATACATATTTTAAATACTATTAAATTCATAATAAATTTGCTTAGTAGATAAACTGTTCTATAGAAAAATTTATAATAATCGTTTAACCCCATAAATAATAAAAGATATAGTTACTGAAAATGTGCATATTCTAATGTAAATGCGTTATTAATTTTAATCATTCCGGAGATACAATGATTTGGAGTTGATAGTTTTGTCAACGAAAGAAAAGCACAAACTTTTGTATTACATGTCAATATTTTAACCCATACCTTTTATTATTCTTTTAAATATAATAAAAGCGAGTTTAACCCACATGCTATGATCTAGATTCCAATATGAGTATATTTATAACAATTTAACTTTTGCGTCATGTTTTTCTGCAATCTAAGAAATTTTGACAAGGATCATATAATTTGATATCAGCTATTTAGTAATGAAATAATATTCATATGCTATAAACAAGGAGTTAGAAATGAATTAAAAACATACCAAGTATTTTATCAAAACCAAGGTGTATGATAGTTTTACTTAACTATTTTCAAGAACAAATTTTGATCTGTAGTAAAAATTTTTGTTTAATAGTAAGGGAAAAGTTGGATTTCTGTAGCAATGAAATTTATTGGTGAATAAGTTTTTTGGAAACAAGCCTGTAATTGATGAAATAAAGATAGCCAGAATTTTGAAAACTACTCACTTGATTAAAGTATTCCATAAAATACTATTTTGTTAACCGCCTACTGTATGGGCCAGATTTTATTTTGAAAACTATATCATACATTAAAGAAAAAAAATATCTTAAAACTACCATCACTTTAAAAAGAAATATCATGCTTTCATTACTTTCATTCCTAGCAAAGCTGAGTGTTGAAATAACTGTTAAATGGAGCTTAGCTATTTTTTTAAAATGAGATGGTGACTTTAAGCGTTCTTTCTCTATAAGGGCGAGGACGCAGTTTAGTTTTTGGGACAGTGAAATTTATTGATGAGAAAAATCTATGACATTATTTGTATAGATAAAATCTAACTTATTTCAATTTCAACACTCCCTGCGGATAGACCATAGTATAAATGTTATTAATGAATGCGTTTTTGGGAACATGTTGCCAAACAAGACCATTATTATATTGAAGTACAAATATAAAAGATTTGGTTCTTTCATCTAAATTTTATTTTAAACTAACTTACCTATCTTGTTAAAAAGACTGTTCTTTTGGGCATGTTTTATAAATTAATTATATGTACATACCATCACCCAAATTGTATAGTGTTTCATTTTTACAATATTAAAAGTCTTATTAATTTTTTTTGTATAATTATCTAAAAACCGACATTGTGCATGTGATTCATCTTTGTATAATACAATATTTAGTGACAATGTGCACGAAGAAAGAAAAATATCTTAAATATATATTTTTAGTGACCCCATAGGATACTCACCAATTTCACATTAAATCCTATGCGATGCCGTGTTTAATGTATATATCAAAAGTAATTATTAAATTCATACATTATGTAAATCTTCTTATTGAAAAAGCTAAATAGAAGCTGTATGGATACACTATGCCTATTGTTTTCGAATACATGCATCCAAAGAATTAAGAGGGATTATAAATGGGTTTTAATATGGTCTGTGATTTTGAGAGTGTACAATAGATATCTTTATAAATAAAAAAAGTATTTTTGAAATAACAAAAATACTTTGTATTTACCTTGAGAGGCAACAAAACGATTTGTCTACAGATGGCTAGAATAATAATTTCACTATGGTTCTGTATTGTAATATTAAAGTATTTGTTTGTCTGACTTGTGATGTTACATTTCTAATTAAATATATTTTATTATGAGAAAGTGTGAAGCCTGCCAGTATTTTGAAAAGTGTAGTTATAACAAGGGATATATATATTATATTAGAATATTTTTAAAACCTATAAATTAAAAATAATACTATTGATCATATTTTTGGACTTGCTCATAAAAGAATCTATGATTATTTTTATCTTACTATATTTGAATATATATGTAAATACATATATATAACTTAAAAAGACCTGTGATGAAATATAATTTTTTATTTTATTACAGTGTTTAGGTTTCTCCATAATATATTATATTTCATGATACCATACTCGTTTGAATATGAGAAATTTATTTTCTTGATCAATAATTTTTACCAGCCCAAATTAAAATAATATTGTGAAAGCGCAAATGAGTTTTCTTAAGAAAATTTATTCATCGCTTAAGTAATAATTAAATTTATAATAATTAAATAACTAGATCATTTCATTTCATTAGACAAATTCCATATATAAATATAAAAAAAGATTTTTCTGTTATCGATATCAATTAATTGATAAGTAATATGTACGAAATACAATAACATTGATTAAAAAATTATTCTTTAATGAGAAGGTTGTTTTATTAGATAGAATAAATTTGTTCTTTGATTTTTTTTTGTTTAATTTTGCAGTTAACTCTCAATTATCCGTGTATGCATTATCTGGTTTGCGGATTACCCATGAATCAATTTTGATATATATTTAAAAAACAATAAAGATCATTTGTAAGGGGACAAAAATGAAGTCTCCATGTTGAATATAACAACCAGAGAACAGCATGGATTGAAGGGCTTTTGAAGATTGTTTTAAACCTAATTAGTTTCCAGAAGTGGCAGATTTTTTGAAAGAAAAACAGCGCTGGTATTAGATAATGCTCCTTTTCATACTTTTCATGCTTATTGAAAGCAGATGACAGGCATATCCTCGCAAAAATTGTCCTACTTAATGTTACTGATCTTCTTAAAACCTTTTGTAACAAAGATGACAACTTGAATAAAACAATAGATGTCTGGATTTACCGTTATTATAATATGCGACCAATGTGGCTCCTGTTTTGTTGTTATCTAGATATTATCTGTAAGTGAAAAGAAAACGGTAAGTTTTAAAAAGTGAAAAATGAGTTGAATATGCTAAAATAACTACAATGCATAAAGAGAAAATGGGACCATCTGAGGCAACGCTGCTGAAATAGTGAATTTCACCGTGAAACATCACATTTTTCATGAAAATTCACAAAAATGAATTAATATATTCTAATCAGAAGCATATAAACGTGCAAAATTATTTAATACATAATATTTATTTCTGGCATATCTATTACAAATTCTTTATTGATCAAGTCGGCATTTACTTGGTAGAATTCCATTGTGATAAAGTAGATCATGGCGAAGTATTTAGTTCAGTAACCCGTGGCCCATAATCACATTTTTTGTAGCCTAAAATGACAAGTAATTTATCACCAAATGTTTAATTAAATGTTATATTTAAAAATCTACGTTTTGATGTTTGAAAATGAGAAAGATTCACCCTTTTAACTGGAGTTGATCGATTTGCACAACAACGATCAATTGAGATAGAAATATCCGGAATGGTTTTTTATAAATGTCTTTCCTAAGAGTAGTTTTGCACCCTTCGTAAGAAGGTTACGCTTTGTGCGAGTCTTTTCGGAACCACTTACATTTGCGAGAAAGCATTTTCTTTATCAAAAATCACCACTGAAACTGAATGAACAATAATAACGTCAGTGCTATACTGACGAAAGCTACACCACACATCAAAACGTTTGCTGTGTTAAATTTCTCACTAGGGCTGATAGATACTAACTAAGTTCCATTGTACAAATATGCACGTAATTTAGAGTGGACAGGGATTGAAATATCTGATACGTAACTATTAAATTTATAATATATGCAATGTCTGATACAATAGATCAGTACTTCCCAAACTCTTAGATCGCGGTTGTCTGAGAGGGGCTGTGAAAACTCTGAAACTCTTCCATACTAAGGGTACGATGTCTGAAATTTAGTAGCATACTTCTGTTAGTCCATAATATCCCAACATGCACAGAATATGCCATTTGTATATAAAATTATGAAAAAATATAACCAAACGATTATCATCGCTTGGATAGTTTGATTTTCTTTTTTGTGATAATTTTCCTCATTAAAGCAAGTTCTTTCTTGATGACGTGTTTATTTCCTCACTACTAAAAAATGAAGAGTGTATAAATTGCAAGAAGAAAAACTCATACAATAGTAGAAGAACTTATATTATCAGCAGCAATAAAGATTTGTGAAACTATTCGCGTAGATATAATTGCAAATCCACTGAAATCGATTCCTTTTGAAATGGAAAATGGAAAATGGATTGAATGCATGGGAGATTATGTTAAAAGCCAATTAGTATTTCAGATTACACAGAGCAACTTCTTTGCAATACAACTCTCAAAAAATGCGCACTCAAAAGAGTTTATTTTGTAAAAAGTCATGCTTTGAACACAAGATTTATTTAGCATTTTGTACAAAGAGATGGGTTCAGTACATGAAGTTTTATTGTATCATACTTAAGTATGATGACTAGCTATCTCATGGAAAGGTTGTAAAACGAATAGAACTTAATGATGAACTTCGCCCCTTTCTTCATGACAAAAACCAGAGCCCTGTTATTTTTTTTTTCTATGGATTCGGCAGTAACTTTGTGGAAGTTCATTTTTAATGTAAAATTAAAATTCATAACTTAGTTATTCCACTTGGTTTATTCATTAACGTGATGCGTTTCGCCTCTTTAAGAAGCATCTTCAGACTGAGCTCTCTTCTTTCCTTAGTGATAAGAAGTGCATATTTTTTGCTTCATATTTGGCGGATTTTTTTGACAAAGTCAACGAATTTAATCAGGTAAAAGAAATAATCAACATTTTGATAATGAATTTAAACTTCAAGCTTTTCAACAAAAGCCTTCTTTGGGTTCAAAAGGTCAATGAAGCAAGGGGAAGTTTTCATGTTCGAATGAGTTTCTTGCAAATGTTATACTTGATCACATGGCCGAATTACTACTATTTTTCAAAAAATATTACCCAAACAAGAATAAGGTAACGCTATGTTTTTTAACGAAGACGTTGAAAGAACCCAATATTAATTTGTTATGTAAAAACATGCAACCATATCCCTCTAATTAAAGTGTTTTTTTGTAGGCTCCATGTATATATAGTATATATTGTTGTTTTATTTGTAAAAATTGCTTATAAGTAAGTTCCTATTTTTTTGGATAAAATATATACATGTATATATAAATAGTAATAATTTATAACAAAAAATATTTATTTTTCGGGAGGCTGGGGATTATTATTTTCAACTTTAAGAGGCATTGACATTAAAAAGTTTGGGAAACATTGTAATAGATGCCGCTTTGAACAATTAGAAATTGTACAATTTGACCCTTCTGACAAATAGGTTTTGCATCACTATGTGAACAAGAGTTAGATTATATAGTTGAAAGTTTTGAAATTCTGATGATGGCGTGATTCTGAAATAAATATATTACATTACATATACACCCAGTCCTATTTTGACGTGATTTTTATCTGCTCGATTTTTTTGGATGGCACCGTTCCTTCTTTTTAGATGATATATTCATTTTTATGAGATTATTTCTTTTATAAATGTTATTATAAGATCATGTCATGTTTACTTTTGCTAGCGATTCTTAGTAAAATAGATTAATTGATATTACATAATATGCAGCAAGTGATTCCATTATGAAAGTTAATATAATTTTATCTGATTTAATTTGTATGTTTATATTAACACAATCACTGCGTATGAAATATCTCTGAAAATTCGCGATATTTTGAGAATTGTTGAATCTCTATAACTTTGAAAAAAAATCAAAACTATTAACAATATAATCACCGTAGACCAGCTTATTTTTTCACTTCACCAAAACACGTGTTACTGGCGACGTATCCTCACCAGATGACGCCTTATTTTTCAATTGTCTTTATATATTTTCAACAAAAAACCTTTTTTCGTTTCATTTTAAGAGAATTAAAGGTTCATAATGTAAATAAAAGTCTTTTTTAAAAAGAAATAATTTTAGTTTTTCATATATTCTTGATATTGTTTTCCGCGATTTTTTGAGACAGTTTATCAAATTATATAAAAGAAAAGTATTTTTTTAGTACCATTTTATCGCCTAAAAAAGGATTTGATGTAGTTATTTGTTTCGCCTTTTAACAAATTGTTTTTGAAAAGAATTATTCTGAGATCTGACATAATTTCAAGGAGCTTGAAATGTATTTTGACTACGGACGCAAATATAATATTTTGGCGCATTCAAAGATTTATAGCATGTAGTTAATAATAGTTGTGAGTAGTGAGGAAATGTTTATATTTAACTATATCATTCCAGATGAATAATATAGTATGTATCGAAAATCTTACCGCGAACGAACAATATTGAGAAATTCATTTAGTTGGTTGTTTGAAGTACAGGGGTGAATGGAAACGGGCAATATGATATTTATGGGCGAGGAACAAGAGCATTGTGAAATTCTGCCCTGAGGAAATCCTTTCCGACAGAAATTTGAACAAGAATAGGGTGCCTTAAAAGTTTACGAGTGGTATAATAAAGTAAAGCCACCATTCATATTATTTTCAACACATTTCCTCTTCTACGAATATAAAATGAAGAATATTTTCATTTCTTTTCGATTCGTTCGTTGGATGCTTTGAGAAAATTCAATTTCAATATTAAATTAACACTGATTATTACTAATTTAACTGGTTGTGTTCAGCCTTTTGATTTTAATCATTTTATTGTTATAAGTGTACAAAATACATGGAAGTGTACAAAATCTCAATAATCCAAATTTGATATTGAAATTCCATCAAGCACCCTCAGTCGTTGTCTTAAATTATACTTAAATTATATAATTAATAAATTGTTAATTTTGTTTATGAAGTTTACATATTTTGACTTTCGTTGTGCCACGAAATATTTATTTGTGCTTAATTAGGCCGTGGGTAAGAAAAGGTTGCGGAGCACCGCACTAGACTACAGAGGCCGAATATGACCAACGCGTAGAACACCTTTAACCCTTAGAACTCCGAACTCCTTAGAAGTCGAGCTGGGCTCGATATTTTAAATCACACTTTGGAAATGAATTTACGATTATTTTATGGCCTTCTTTCCCTTCCAAGTACTATTTATTGGTATTGCATAGGATGTGTTTTGTCCGATTGCGACATTAAGTATGAGAAAACATTATTATTATAATAGTAATAAATAAGCAAATTTATGGAGCATTATATACCTCAGCGATTTTCTACAGGTGACACTTACCAGCGCTTGAATGGAATCATCCATTCCATATTTTCGCAAAAAAAAACGTAAGGACTGTATGGTATGTTCCAACAGTAAGGTTCCACGAGGAAGAAAAGAAAATCTTGTGAGAGGAAACCTGGCCTTTACGCCGGGGAATGTTTTGAAAAATATCACACTTTGAATTGATACATTTTTTTATTTGATACCTTACAACTAAGCAGTCATGAAATAATTATAAAATATGTTATTATTAATTAATTATTGGATGCATATCTCCCATTTGATTCAATAACGTCCGAATATTATTAAAATCTTTGGTTAAAGATTAAAAAGTATTGACATAGCTGAATCGTATAGAAACGTGAGCATAGGATATAATATATAAGCTTATAATGTATTGTCTAGAAAATCCGAATTTTAAGGTCAGTCCAACTGAAGAGCAGAAAAATAAAATTGTTTAAAAGCCTTATTAGTGCATATTTTTTTTTCATAAAATAAATACAAGTATACAAAAAGTTTTAATGAAAATAAAGCCAAACAAAGGTGTTTTTTAATGTACCTATATAATATTAAAACAATATTTACGTAATAAATTTGGTAAATTAATTGAGAGTTAGGTGAAAAATCTCCAAAAGTATTTTCTTTTCATGGAAGCTCTACAATTAATTTTCTTTATGTAAACGTATGTAACGAATGTGGGCACGCAATGACATTTAATTTAGGCGGTGGCGGAATGTCAGCCAACCATGGTGTTTATTGAAATAAAAAAATAAGGCCTCGTGACCGAAATGACGAAACAAGTCAAAACAAAAAACAGCCCAAGTATAAAAGCCCAAGAAAGTCCCACGTATAAAAAATCATTGACTCAACATTACACGTGACTTTTTTTCATTACACCATTAACCCTTATGCAAATGGCATTATAAATATTGCCATTAAATTATAACATGCACTTAAAAATTCCGAAAAAATTTATTTACTGTCGTATGTACTACATTTTACAATATCAGTGGTTCTCAAACTTATTATGCCCATGGACCCCTTCTTGGAGCAAAAACCTGACCATGAACCCCCAAGTAAAATAACTCTACATAACTGCATAGTAGGATTTTTTTTTATTTAATTTTGATGTCTTGAATTGTAAATGCTGATGAAAAAATAAAGTATAAATACAACATTTTGATATTTAAAGTATGATGAGGTTCATAACTGTACTAAATCCACGTTCTACTAAATAAGAAGACGGAAAAGCAATGAATAGCTTCTACCCTTAATGCAGGATATAAAATTGGTATATGTTTTTGTAACCAGAATCTGTGGTATCTTTGCTCAAACATTGGTTTACACTCTTCATTTGTGGATAATACCATAAATTGGTCCTGTATCAGTATGGATCCATCTGAGTTTGTGGGTCTGCTTGCAAAAGAGTTCAACATCCAACAAAGTGCTCCCAATTTATTTATTGTTATTTATTTCATCTTTCATAATAATAAAAATGTGTCACAAATATTTTTTTATATTAAACCTTTGGTGGACCCCCTGACGTTACCCAAATTATTTTTAATTTGCCACAGACCACCTCAGCGGTCACTAG
Source organism: Himalopsyche phryganea (assembly GCA_022494535.1). NCBI lineage: Eukaryota > Metazoa > Arthropoda > Insecta > Trichoptera > Rhyacophilidae > Himalopsyche > Himalopsyche phryganea. The sequence continues at coordinate 532,382 of JAGVSL010000069.1, read as the reverse complement.
GACCACTGGGGGTCCGTAGGAACCACTGGTGTTGATAATATGTATTTCTTTATGTACTTTAACTTATTATTTAGAAAAGCAGGGGTCATTAAAAACAAATGTCTTATAATTGCGTAATTAACGATAAATTTGTTTCTGCCAATTGTTTATATTTGGTGAGATAATAATATTTTACAATGAAAATAAAATTTATAAAAGATATTCTGAATCGAATTCATGACATAGCGAGTAAGAAACGATATTGTATTTTATGATTTCATATGCTGACATGAAAATTGGGCATGTAATGTGCACAACGTCAATTATTGTTGTACATATATCGACTGTGGAAAGGAAAAAAAACGTAACTCACACAAAAAATATATTGTAAAATTAAAAATAACTAAACAAAGTATATTTTTTTTTAATTTTCTCAAACCTAACATCAATACAGATCGTTGCTACCGTTGCAAAATTGTATATCTGCAAAATTATATTTTTGAAAATAGCTTTATCGTATTAATAAATATTAAAAAACACATGATCAGTATAGTTATAATCAGGGGCTTTTTTTTTCAGAAAAAAAGGTGCCGGAACTCACTTCTTGGCAAGCTTTTTAGTAAAGAAAATTGTATCCAAATATCATTTAAATAAAATTTATACAAATTACAAATTAAAAAATGATTAAGTATAGAAAATTGTTTTGTCCAACCATTATTACCGCAACTAAAGGAAAACTGTATGTTATTGAAGGACAGAAGTGTTGGCGAAGCCGCGTGATTTCCATATTCTCCATATAGAGTGCAGTCAAATATGTTTGTTTATAGAACCAATCTACCGCTTAAAACGAAACTTATTTAAATGTATTTTGAGTAATATTTAATACTAATTATTGCTGTATTCAATTCATATTAGGAAGTATTTAAATGTCTATTATTTTTTCCCCCTCGTAATGGGTTAAGAAAGGGTTTAAAAAGCGAAAGTGCATTCGTATGGCTTCAATCATCATGTTTGTTTCATAACACCAATGGGGGTTGAATAAAGACTAAATTAATTTAACGAATTAAAAAAAAAACACTTTCAAAAAAATAACAACAAAAGAATAAAAAGGTCGATGGTCGCTCTCTCTACGTAACGTTTTCATTTGATTGAATTTGTCACTTGAATGATAATGGTTATAATTTCTTGGAAGAAAAACAATAAAGAGACGTAGTAAAATGCTTTCAGCTTAAAATGCTTACGCACTGAGCGAAATAATTATAAAATTGTATAACTAGAAATTGTGATTTATTTTGCATGGACAATTTTATTTAGTAGAACTTATAGGCTCTCGCCCACTTGGTTGTAGAGACACGATATTCAATCTAAATACGAAGCAAGGATGACGCTGATATTTTATTACCACACTACCCAACGCATATCTCATCCTGAAACAGCGTAGAGAAGACGACTAGCTAATCACTAGTCCTTTCCATAAGTCTAGCCTTCTTGTCTTACCTTCGTCGATTAGAAAGGTTGAGCAACTGGTTTACAACGAGTTCTGATGGGATGCTTCATTAAAAACCCATATGCTCCACACTAGGAGCGGAATTAGTTAAAAAAATACTCCATTATAAAGGGTATGGTAAAGTATTCTACAAGACTATGTAGTTAGTTCTACGATAATCCTATTAGAACATTGACAAATTTTTTGTTGTAAAGTAAAATAAAATATGCGTTAATATCATTTTACGTATGGCATTTTAGATGTTTTTTCGTAAGGATGTAATCCCGTTATTTCTATATTAAAAATTAAGTAAAATCGAAATTTTAATGCTCTAGATCAGTGTTCGGCAACCTTTTGAGAGGATGGCGGTTTGAGGTGTACCGCGAAATTCTAATGAGTCCTTAAGTGTGCCGTGGGTGACAAAAGGTTGCGGAGCACTGCTCTGATTATCATTTTTCAAATATAAACATATTCAGGAAAAATTGCAAATATTTGCTTTTGGTTTATATATCTCTAGTTTATATATTTTTTCATTGTATTTTTTAAACGTTGCTCAAAAGGCTAGCTCATCAATGAAGTAATCTGTCAATCTCGATCGTATATTTGGACAAATAAATCTAGCTACAGCAAAACCTTCTCAGATTCAACGCACGTTGAACAAACAGTTACTACATAATCGTAAATTAATTGTAAATATTTCTTCCGAATCTGTAAACATTCGGATCAATTAACTGCACGTCAAGATACTTTTTAATGTCTTATTTAAATTCACAAAAACAATAAACTGAAAGCATTTTTAAAAATCAGCCTTTTATGCTTAGGTATCTATTTTTAAAAATTTGCGTTGTTGGTTTATCTGTCCAGTATTGATAACCGAATTGGGCGTACATATTTTTTCTTTTCATTTTTTATGTATTTCCGTAATATGGATATTTGATTTATATGAAATACCAATATTGATATATTCGTCTGGTATTGTAATCCTCAATTGGAAGGATTCATAGCACACATCTATACTGTCAGCTGCATGCCAAATTCATTGACGAGGCTGCTTTACAGTATCAAATTTCAAGTTTTAAAATATATATATATATTTTAATGTATATAAATGAAGACACACTTGTGAAATTTCTCTTCCTCTTCTTTATAACGTCTTTGTAAGTATAATCCTCCAGCATCGTTCGCAGTCAGTTCACTTAAGTGTCCCTTGGATTCAAAAACTCCCACTTGTATTTCTCTACCCTGCTACAAAGATTACGGAAGACCATTTTTCAAATGACGTGCCGTAATATACATACATTTAAAAAACATATTTTAAAAATAGCGTACACTTTAAAATATAATTATTGATTTCACACAATTCATTCCAACGATTCACTGTTAAAGTCTTGATCAATTTTAATTATACGATAGTAAATACTTGTATATGATCATCACACCAAAACTTTCAAACGGTGAGTTTAATGCCATGAATTTTACACAGTTAATTGTGTTTTATAATCAGGATATATATAGTTGTAACTCTTTCCGCTTGTTTGTTTATATATAAATACAAACTCAAGAGTAAAGGCTGGAAAACTTATTAAAGTTCAATTGTAATTCATTTACTTCATAATTGTAAATATGTCACATGGTTGATAGTTTTTTCACGTCAGAAAAATGCTTAACCTGATTTTCCATCATTTGTTTGACTTAGCTTTATTGTTTACCTCTTCATGGTTATCATAATTATTAATACAAAATATAGGCGAAAAACATCCGTTCAAACATAATGTGACGATGATTGTATGCTACTAAAATAATTATCACTTTTGAAATAATTTATTGACAGTTCATATTATGTGTAGCAGACGGGCGTCTAATGGATCAATTTTACAGAAGTCATTTTGACTTTTGCTGATCGTAAGTCAGTCAGGGTTGAGCATTAACCATTTTACGACAGGACTACCAGAAATCAGGATGTATGTCGTACCTCTAGGTTATTCGATCCTGATCATTATAAAAATGTGGAAGTACTACAAAACAAACTGTATATTTTTAAAAATAATTACCTTTATTTTTATTCATATGTTATGGATCATACATTTAAAATTTTGTCATGTTAAATATCATATAAACAGTAAAAAGTGTTACACTTCTCATAAAATATTTTAAGAGAAGGCAGTGAAGTTAACAGACGAGGAATATTATATAATTTTTAACTCCATTAGTTATTCAATATTAAGCGGAGCCGGTGTTGTTGATAATCGACCGACTCCGACTCCATTTGTAATTTTTTTTTTGTGTACGAACTTTGTACTAAGCCCTATAGAAGCCCCTGTCCCGTCGATCATACTAAAAACATTCAAATACACCCCCCCCCCTCAAGTAAAAACAAAATTTAAAACTCTACTTAAAAAACAATTTTGTATGTATCAGAAATAATACAAAATAGACACAATCGACGAATTGGCCATTCTTGGTATATATGCACTTCATGCAATGAATTTCTTTAAAAAAGGACCAATTTATATTAAACCGATTATGCTAATGCTACACATTCTCTCTCTCTTCTCGTGCTCTGAAAAAGACAGAAATAGTGTTTGTGTATGTGCTGCGTTACAGATAGACAGATTAATCAAGACAAGTATCACCAACGATTAGCAATTTTGCCTTTTTGTACGATTTAGCTTATTTTTTTAGTTCATTTAGTACCCATATTGAAATTATCACTAATCATTAAGCAATCATATGAATACGATATATTTTGCCTTGTCGAAACAAAGTAAAAAAAGGAAACTGCAAAAAAGTTAATAAAATCGATATTCTGTATCCGTATTAACAATATTGTTTTCTAACTGCTATCCTTCTGTGTAAAAAAAAACTTTTGCAACCCGTTGCAAACGTGACTTCCTGCATTTCACCCCGGGGATGAAGATTTTAGGTAGTGGCATAACTTGTTCAACTTTTATTAAAATCTTCATTTTTAGCAGTCCGTTCTGTTCATCACAGTTTCGTTATAACTTAAATAAAAGATTCTTAACAATATTGGAAAAAGCACTTGCGTAAAGTTTTAGGGTCGTAAAGTTTATTTTGATGTACAACACAATTATCGACACACTTGCTTTGTTTTCTTTTTCTCCAATCCAGCTTATGACTGACATTACGATGGCTTTATCTAACCAGTGGTAATTTATTGATTTCATCTGAGATTAATCAATACATTACCTTGAGCGGCTGAATAAGAATCGGCTCTCTTAAAAATCAATTCTGTTAAGATGCTCAATTGGAAGTCCATATCCTCCACACCAGCAGTAGATAAGTTTAAAAAAAAAATTTCAATGCAAGATACAAATTAGTTAAAAATGTACGTCTCTTTCTTTTCATTTTTTTAGTGAGTATATTTTTGTCATATTTTCTTAAAAAAGTAATAATTAATTTATGCTTATATATTCTGAAATCAACGACAATGTGCTATTTTTTCGCATTGTCATTGATTATCAAAAAAACTACAATAAGCTGGATTGTTGAAATGTATTTTAACTTAAAAAAAAATGAGATAAATGTGTAAAAAGGATACAGTATTTTATTATAAAGATACAAATTATATTCTCAAAACCATAAACGTGAACATTGATTGGAATATTTTTGAATTTAGTGGCGTGTATTGTTTTAAAATGAATAGCTAGAATTTAATTAATTTATTTGCTCAACTACAAACATTTCAAAATAAAACGCTGAAATGCTATTTGTTATTAAATGTTTTATACGGTTACCACATTTCATTAAAATCATGCCATGTGTTGTTCGGAAAGATGTTTTACCCATGTAAGAAGAAACCTTATAAATAAATATGACTCTCATTTGCTCTATGTTGTAATATTATAACCGAGAAACTATTCCAGAAAATTAATAAAAGACGTGGAAATGAAGCCCATTAATAAATTAAAGACTTAATTATTAATCAAGGTACTTTGAGAATGACTAAAGAAAATTATTATGGGTAATTTCAATGACTTTATGTTTGTGTAGTAGATTTTATTTGAATTGATTCTAAAACTTGAAAAAAATGGACTAACATGAAGTTTCCACGTGCTTGAATTACTTACGAACTGTCATAAATTGTTTTCTCATACATTTTGTAAAAAAGTTGACGGTTACGTTATAAGTATAGCGGATACATATATCGACGGTGTTTTAGACAATTGATGTAAACCTCAAAAGATACGAAAATGAGTAAATGATTGGATCACATTTTAACGATAGAGCAGGTCTCGGCCAAATGATGTAAATTAGAAAAATAAACTTACTACTTTTTGGAAGGGAAACATCATTTTACATTGGTTTTAGGTTTTAAAATTTTCACACGCCACTTTATGTAAGCCATTATTATATCTACACTCCCTACGTTTAATCATGTATCTGCAAACATGACTATTTACAGAAGGGCATTTCAAAGATTCATAACGCAACTCACCATATAATGTTTTCGATAAAAGAAGTTTCTATTCCCTCCTGAACAAGTTCAATTTTGAGGGTTACACAAAGAAACTGTAAATCTTACAAGTTATAACTATGAAATCAAAAAATCATTGTGTTGTTGATCTAATTTTATTGAACTAATGCATACAAATACATTTATACTTATAAACAAGTCATGATTTTTACGAGTTAGTTTAAAAGATTCATTATATTTTTAGAAATTTTATATCGCTGAAGCTTATACCTGAAACATTATTACGTACTTATCGTAAAATTACCAAAAATAGACTTATACTCATCCTATACTGCCGTCATGGATATATAATATTTATCAATAAATAATGAAAATTTCCTCAGTAGTTTATTAAGTTTGCCATATCTTTAATATAATATGTTAATATTATGGAACGGTTTTATTATGGTATGCCAATCGTTGTTTCGTATGCGTAAGCACTTCATATGGTCAAACTGAGTCGCATATAATAATTAATTTTCGTGTAACTAATTCAATTGCACAACTTGAAATTACTATTTATCTATACTATTTATTGGCGATGAAGTCAAATCCTCGGTGATTATTCAGCCGCCGGGCTTAAATTTGTATGTGTTGTATTCTGACCGCTTAATAGTGGAACCCCGATCTATCGTTCTCGTTCATTTTGTATAGTGCCCGCCAAACACTCATAAGAAAAATGTTAAATAATCTCGCATACATCGTTCCACGATCTATCGTTTTCCTCGATTCATCGGTGATATATTATGGTACCGGCACAAATATTATCCCGATTGATCGTTTTTGTCGAACACGACTCCGTTTAGCTGTTATTGCTGTCTCGTCAAAAATTTTATCCCCATCTATTGTTTTTGTCGAATGTTTTTCATACTCATCACGATTGACTATCCTAAAAATCACTGGGATTTCAAGTTAGTAAGCGTCGTCTTGTTGCTATGTTGACAGTTAATTTTTCGGCTGATGATTCACTGAGAACCTATGTACAGGCTGCTCAGTTGTATCGCTGTGTTAATTTTTTCCTCGTATTTCGCATCGCGAATTATTCGGACTTGTAACTAAAATGCCTCCTATGAATAAAATAGGATTCTAGCTAAGAAACTGAACATAATTCAAGATGTTCCCGTATTAACCGTTTTTTCAGGATCATTTTCAGGTAAATCGGGGGTCCACTGTACTTGATAAAATTAGCATGAATGACGCAAATCAAAATTTCAAAGCACACGCTGCCAATGGTTCGGAATATTAATTATTTTTTGTTTGAATTCGCAGTAATGCACATATAATTAAATTGTCTGCATAACACCACCGATTGTTTGTTTGTTTGTCACTGAATACGCACTAATTCGTGGTAGTCGTCTAACTGGGGCACATACGACATTACTGTACGCCAGCTACCAACAAAAATAAACTTATCGCTAGATTTCCTGATTATAATTTTGTTTCTTCAACAATGTCCTCTCAAAATGTAGAGCATGTGAAATATTTTGGCGCACCTTTTGGCGCAACAGAATTAGTTTAGAAAAGTAGAAATAGGTACCTTTTAAAAATTGTTAGACCAGTTATTCAGTTGGTCAAGCTATCATTTTTGAGACTGGTAAAGGCATAGCGTTGAACAGCGGTGGAGATAAGGGACTCTGGCATGTCATGGGAGGAAGCAGAGCGATTGGCGGGTGACAGGGAATCATGGAGACGTCGCGTGGTAGCCATATGCTCTACATATATAGTGAATAAGGAAAAGGAAGAAAGACATAAGCGTTTTATACAAATTTCATACAAATTTTATTTTTTATTCTGGTTTACGATATTATCATGGATTGAAGTAATCAATATATTTTATTTAAAAACTATAAATAGTAGAAATAGACGAAATATAAATAACGGCATAATTCACTGAAACGGGTGACTAGTGATTCATTCATTGAGCAGGTTAGCACATTTTAATAGTAAGTATTTTAACGACAGGAATAGTTATGAGTGATAACACAATTTTGAATTTTGGTCACTAGCTTTATGTCAACCCTTCTACAATCTAGTGTAGGAAGGGACGAAAACATATACTTTACAATGAATACATAATATATTTACAATAGACTACCACGAGCAGTGGCGGCCGGTGACAAGAATATTAGGGAGTGCAAAAAAGACTCACCTATTTATACAAGAAATCCATCCTCCGATTCTTGGATTTTGAAAACACTTCAATAACACGAACATTAAAATCCGATATTGACGATACCAATTGTTTCTCTACACTTAACATCGCAAGAGCATTTAGTCTGTCTTGAGTCATGGTATTTCTCAAAAATGACTTGATCCTTTTTAATGTTGAGAAACAACGCTCACTTTCCACTGAAGTCATCGGTATTGTACAAATAATCTGTAATAACTTAACACTTTCACTAAATACTTCGATTAAATTATTGTTTGTAAAAAGTTGAAGTATGGACAATGCTCCATCGGTGACGTAAAAATCTTCCCTACTGTATATGACAGTTAATTCATTTTTAAGCTTTAGTTTGTCAATGAAATCGTAAGTTGATGTTGCAATATTAAAGTCCGCTAAAGGAAAACTTTTGTGATAATCCGAAAATTTTTCGCTAAAAAACAATTTAGCTGCTACTAAATGATCATGGTATGCGAAACGATCTTTCGTTTGATTCACTAAAGTATCGCATACTTCATTACAAATGACATAATGGGGTAAGTCATTTGGTCTACGTCTTTTTGTAGGTTGGACTAGTGACATTTGGGTATTTTCTCGGATATTCTGAATAGAACGCGTAAAACTTTCGATATTCTTATTTATCTCCAAAAACATCTTTCGACCTAGATTGAAGTTGCATAAAAGTATATCACAGTGTGGCATAACTTTTGCAAAGAAATCTAGCCAGTAATTGAAATGATCTTCGTTTAAATATCGAAACAGCATTCCAGCTTGATTGATGGTATCAGCGTCTAAATTTACGGTTTCTAAGATGTGCTCCATACACTCTTTCAACTGCTCGCGATAAGTGTGCACGACAGTCACTGTTCTTATATTAAAATTCCACCTAGTTATTGGTGCTGAAGGTATTCTTCTATGAACTATTTCTTTTAAAATGTCAGCTCTCTTCGCAGATCTCGAAAAAATGATGGAAAAGATCGTAAATTTGCAAAAAAGTTCCGAACCATAGTGTTGGCTGAAGCACTTCTCTCCATTATCAAATTCAATTGATGTGCATAACAATGTATGAAATGTGCGTATGGATACGAAGCTTTTATCAAAGCCTGCACACCACCTAATCGCCCACTCATCACTGCTGCACCATCATAACTCTGCCCGATTAATTGTGCTGGTTTAATGTCGAGAAATTCCAGTTCCTTCAAAATCTCAGATGCAATACCTACCGCAGTATGATCTTTTGGGATAATAAATTTCCAGAAACGTTCATGTATCTTCCCGCGCAATTCGTACCGTATTACCAAAACGAGTTGTTGCGTAGTGGCTATGTCAGTTGTTTCGTCCGCCTGGATAGCGATATATTTGCTCTGCGATATTTCATTTTTAATTTCGTTGCGACACACCTCCAAAATTGAATCTAAAATGTCATTTTGAATTGTTTTTGAAGTTCCCTTGAAAACACTGCTGCTCTCTAAGTGCTGTTTCATTGCGATGTCAATCTCTGAGACGAAATCAATAAGCCCTCGATAGACACCTGGATTATGGGAATCTGCAGTTTTATCGTGTCCCCTTAAAGCTAATTCAAATGCACCACAGAACTTCACACAGTCAATTAACCTTGATAAAATATATCGATTTTTATCTACACGCTCATTAATTTGTTTCACTGACGCACGATACCCAGCATCCAATTGGGAACGAATATCTAACGATCCTAATACCGCAAGTTGCATTTCATTTAAAATGTGATTTTGAGAGCTACCGTGTTTCTTTATTTTGAATGATAGATGAACCAGGTCCTTAATTCCACTCTCAGTCCAGTTAGATTCACCTCCAAACAACAGACACGGAAAACAGAATACTGTATTAAAACTAGTACAGCCACATAGCCATGGTGTTTTTTTATACGTTTCTACATTAAATTTCCGAGTAAACACTTTATTATTAAGCGTACACTTCTGAAATAAATTTAAGCTTGGCATAGGACGACCTGCTACTTTAATTTCCAGCCTTTTCGAAAAATCCCGACGATTTTCTTTAATGTATGAGACAGAATATGCACTATTCATTATTGAAGCACGTAAATATTAGACGTATGTTAAAGAAAGTAAATAAATTTGATGGTATGCGTTTCTTTGTGGCAGGCTCAATATACTAAACGTCCTTTCGACGCACGAACTAAACATATGCGACAGGTCTCTGCGAGTTTGAATACTTTCGGGAACGGTCGTCATAATTCGTCAACTGGTGCAATGATCCTGAATAACTAAAAACTTCGTATGAAAGTCGAATGTGTGACACAGATGACGTCACAAAAAACGAAAGTTTACCTACGAAATCCCTTCCACTTAGGGAGCGCTGAACCAAAATTGCACCGCCTCGACGTATTATTATTAGTATTTTTTCTGGCGCGGAATACGAGGTAGCATTGTGTGAATCATCGCTTGATGCAATATTTTTTTTACGGGGAACACGCGGGAAATTTTAAAATGAGTGAATTGCTATGTTTGTATAATATCGCTTATTACTTGAATGAATAATAATAACTTGAATATGGGAGTACATTGCACCATTTGCTCCTTTGCAAGAGCCGTCCCTGACCACGAGGATGCGCCAACTTTCGAAAGTCTTAGATGTGGCTTTGTTCTGCAGCAGAAATTACCCTGACTAAAATCACATTTAGACTGTATTAATTTGATTTGTCAATATAAATTATTAAAATAATATTTCAATAAAGATTTCCACTTTAGACAGTTTTCTACTTACAAAATTGCAACAATTATAATATTCCTGGAATTATTGCAATCATATTTATAATAGTTGCGTCGGTTAACAACTTCACACTCGGAAATATAACACCGCATATGTTATCTAACTAAAATGATAACAATATTTAAATAAAAGACATACTCATATTTCACGTTTTTATACTAACAATTTAAATGCGTTATAGATATGCAAATATACAGATAAATCAAGACAAGTATAATATTATATTGTAATACGCTAATATAACTTAAATGATTTGTATGTAAAAATATTTATTTTAAGGTTAAGCGTAGATTTAGCTGAAATTTTCCAGTGCATTGTTTCCAATACATTCACGGGGAACGAAAATGTTTGCATAAGAAGCGCCGGCGTCCCTTGCATAAATACAGCGTCACTTTTCCAGATGAGGCAGTCAGTTTCTCGCACAGTTTACTAGCAGAGCTCGTTCACTGCAGACGTCTTTCCGTTACGCACCGTCCTCTTAAATCCCCTACCCTTTGATGGGAAAGTTTTCGTATTGTTTCGTGTTGAAAAAAACAGTGCAATCTTCAATGAATTTCTGAATATTGTTCTCAGAGCAGTGATTCTTCTCGGCAGACTTTCCACCGATAATAATATATTAAGGTAAGAGAAATATTTAATTTCTACACTCAAATATTAAATATAAAATCATGATACCTAATATCAAAACCGTGCTGTCAAAATAATACGATTTTAAAAGATATTTATTGTAAAATATCCAATCATAAAAATACGCTTTTTAAAATAAAATATCTAATATAGATTAACTTTTAATACAGACAAAGGAAAATAACACAAAAATTTTCAGTATATATTGCCATATTTTTGTAATTATTAATTATTACGGCATCTTGAAAAATAACAATATATCATATTAATGGGGCTTTATAACTCATCATGAACTTATAATTAATGAAGTAATTAGTCAAGTATTAATTTACTATTAATTTAATTTAATACATGATGTGACGATTTAAAAAAAATGACCTGGAATAATAAAAGAGTAATAAAAGATATAAATTGGCAGTCAGCATTGATAGATTTTGATTGAAATTTAACAGAGTAAACTATCAAAGTATTTAATTCTACATATTTTATCCGATTATAATAGAGTTGTACCAAATAAATGAAAATTCAATCAATTAATATATTTACTTTAAAATGAAGTATAAAATATTTTATTAATGCATCAAAAAAAATATTTAACGGCTGTCAAGACTATATTTGGTTTTACTTATCAGTGATTTTAATTTTGGTAAATATTTTTAATTTATAGCAAATTACAATTTTCTATTTTTGTATCGAATAACGTTAAATAATGTAAGGTCATGAAACTGGTTTAAATGATAAAAAGTAAAAATTTCCATCACTTATTTAGTTAGTAGTTGAATATTAAATAAATCTAACAAATCATGCCAAACATCAAATAAAAATTGACAGATAAATGAAAAATAAGAATTTTTCAATGAACTTGACTAAGGGTATTCCGGTTTTGTTTTTAAAGGCCACAGAAAAATGAACATAAAGTATTTTTAAGCGACGTAAATCTGTCAAGAACAGCTCTGCTGTGGTTTATTTACCATTGTCATTTTGGTATAATCTATCTTTTCAGGCGCTTTAAATATATTATATTTGTTTGAATCAGAGAAAACAATGTAAGAGTAAATTTTTTTATCGTATATTTAAAAGTTATTGAATTGAAGAGTAGATTTGTTTTAATTTTGAATAGAACACAAGAGTATATCTTTTACCATTAAAAAGTATTAAATTTATTATGATTTCACGTACACTATTATTTTGATTTTTACAGTACACGTATAAAAAATATATTATACTATCATACTTAGTATTAAAATAAATAAAATGGCTGGTTTTACTTATAAAACAATAAATTAATTAATTATTTCTAGTAGAGGAGAGATTTGAGATCAATCCCCGATTATACCATGTTAAACATTTCGTCACGATAATACTTCACTGGCTTAAAATTTATTTATAGTTTTTAGTTATGATATGATAATTCAGAGTATTTGAAAGATCCTGGGCATTAATCTCTTTGTTTTGCGCTAGCAGCCGTCAGCGGTGACGAATTTTTTCACGAGCTTTAAATACGCTAGAAACAAAGGTTTTCTATGCGCTTAGATTATTATAAGTTCTATACAACAATAACAGTTTTTCAACAACGATAACAGTAATATAAATTCAAAACGATATGGGTTAGAAGGTATTTCGGTATTAAAGTAATATATCGCGTTCTAAGCTGAATTCTAAATCAATTAAACGAAATTATATTAAACAAAGTGATAGATTCTGTATATTGATTGTTAACAGAAGTTGAATTATAAGTATATGTAAAGGTTTTTTCAATTGTTAGAAAATTATAAAAATCATTTTTGAATGTTAGAAACGAATCAAACAAAAGGTATTATTTTAGACATAACCGTTGATTATTATGACGACTTATTAATATAGAATTAATAAAATAATTTAAATTAAAAAAAAACAATTAAACTATATCCTTGACAATAGAAGACATTATTTTATAAGTTTTAGTTCCAATATGTCAATAAATTATGACTTTATATTCTTCATAAGATGATAAAGCATCGATGTCAAAAATCAATTCATAAAACGTTACTTAAAATATTTCTCTAGAAAGATGCGAAAATAAATTCATATATGTATTGATAAAATCATTAAAAATTAATGTGTTTTGCGATATGAAAGGTTATAATGTGTACTTTTAAAATGTAAAATAGTTGAAATGTCACCTAACGAACAGAAAATGTGTCAATCAGGAAATTGAGCGAGGTAAGGGTTAAGTCACATTCGCATAGACTTCGTATCACAAATAAATTTCAGTAGAAATGTTTTATAAGTCGATCCTCGTTAATGTACGACTGTTAATGAGAAAAGTTTTCTCTAAACTATTGACGAGAACGTAAATTAATGGTGGAAAGGCAATCCGGCTAAAGTGAACCTACCACACGAATGATAATACTGTTGTTCTGCGCAGAACAATGTGGTAATTATAATATTTTCAGTTGAGTAAAAAGTAGTATCTCTTTGTCAACTGTAAATTTGAAAAATAATTATTACTCGCTAAAACCATTGTGACGAAATAATATATTTAAAATGGTAGTGCCATTATGGTTGTGATTAGTAGTTGTAACATTGTAGGCCATAGGAGAAATATAATTTGGAGCCCCTATTTTTCGAATAACAAAGAGGTGTCGCAAGGTTTATTCGAGATTTTCATACAACAATTATAAATCAAAAAATTTCTCCTGATCACATATATTTCATTATTATTGTCAAAGGCATTTCAATGAAAGCATAAATTTATATCTCTTTACTATAAACATCTCAATAACTGGACATTAAATAAACTAGCTTTTGAATATTTACTATCGTATAATTCAACGTAGCGTTGCAAAAATTTTATTGAATAGAATAGTTCAAATCATTTCACACCAAAATGATATGACAATCCGCATTTCTCACTGAATAATAATTATGATGTTACTTTATGAATATTCATATTGGTAAAATCAAAATTAAATTAAATTAAAAATAACTAATACCAATAATTGAAATAAACAAATTCAAATCAATCTATGATTATATTTAAGCCTCATTTAAATATGAACAATTTTTGATAAATCAGAATTAATGTAATTAATGCGTTTAAATATATGGAACATCACGATCATCAAATAATTATGTTTGCCGCATGAATATCACAGTATTCAAATTAACTTCTAGTAATTTTGAATAAATTTATTTATCATGAAATTTTCGTAAAGCGATATATTTATTAAATATTTTTGTGGTGGAAAATACATTTATCGATGCCAATTTCATATGCTTTGAAGATCCTAAAACTTTACCTGCTCGAAAAATTTATAACAGTATTGTTTGTCTAGTTTACTAGCCCGGTTAGGGATGACGTCAACAATAATCATTAAAACCTACGTCTGATCAACAAACTGCCCAAACATTCGCTTACTACTTACATTTTAGTTAGGTACTCGTCAATATTGATTATTGATATTTAATAAGTATGCTGTCTATTTGTGTCAATATTTTTTTTTAATTGGCCTTAAATCTTTTTTCGTCATGCCCAAAGCATGGTTACCACACAGCACTTCCAAGATACTCTATTTACCGCCAATTTTTTTACTTCCTCCTAAGTCATTCCATCGTTCCGTATCTCCACCGAATACATCCTACGGATGGTCATCAGCTGGCTGTCTTCGAGGGCGGTTGGAAGAAGAGGGGCGTATTTCTATGTCGAGTCAATCACTTTTTTAAAAATGTTTGACGTTTTAAGGGGCTTTTTAGTCCGGTTTCTTATCTTCAATAATATTTACAGATATTCTTATTAAGATTAAACCACCGTTTTTAATGTTTCACAATTGTTCTGTATATTCCATTTATTTAAATTCAATTTAATTCTAGTAAGAACTTCATATAAATATATTATTCTTTATGTTATAACGTTATGATTTCAGAGCTATGTTTTTATTTTTCTACCATTATAATTATTTGCAATAAATAGCCATTTTCCCTGACAAGAATTTCTATATCTACTCAAAACATTAACATTTATATCTATGTTTTCACTCCGTGGTGAAATGATTTGAGATCATCCGTATGTATGATTTGCAAAGACACATTACGACTGCTATTGAATTGAAAAATATATTAAAATATTATAATGTCCGCTCCCAACGTGGTGCATATGATCTCCTAATGGAGGTATCTCAACAGAAGTTTTCTAAGAGAATTGTTTATAAGTCAGTTGCTCAACCTCTCTTTTTTCGAAGAGAGTAAGGATAGAAGAATAGGGATAGGACAGGAATAGTGGTTAGCTCATCACCCTGTCTACGCCCAGTGAGGATTGGATGCGTGGGAGGGAATTTTTTAGACATCATAAACACTCGAACTACGAACAGAAATCCATAAACCGATCGAAAGATCAATTTATGACAATCGTCCTCACCAGGAATTGAACCAGAGACATCCGTGATCGTGGAGGAATACTCTACCAACCGCGCCACGGACGCCGACAATATATATAATGAAATGTTTTTTTCTTTTGGCGCGTTTTAAATATAAAAATCAAGTGAAATTTGGCTGATTTTTTTTATTTATCACTAATGATAATGAAACCGATACTGATCATTATACAAATGTAGAAGTAATACAAAACAAATTGTGTTTTATTTTTAAAATATAATGCCTTTCCACCAAGAATTAATCACCTTAAAGATGATTTTGTTTTGCTTCAATATTATGAAAGATAGACTGCACTTCGTCCAACGATAAAGTTTTGACAAAGATGGAATCATATCGTCGTTGTTCTGGAAGCAGACACTAACTGAAAAATACTAGTTTTGAGTAATTTGACATTTAAGTTCTTATACATTTTTCAGTTAGTTTGTTTGTACAAAACTCTTTTTAAGTAATATTACAATTTATAAAAAAGTGTATTCTTTCATACGATAATTTGAAATAAGATACATTTTGGTATAACTAATTCAATATGTCAAACAGTGATGATGTATTATAATTTTCATCAGTATTTGCTTGTGCAAACAGTGCAAACCTTGGTCCAATATGCTGGCGTCTTAACCGCAACGCTAGTAATTTACAATAAAACGATATTAAGACGATGGCGATGTTGAGTTACATTATCAAAAATAAAACAACAATCCTTACGGTGAATATAAAAAAAAAATTATGAAAAATAGACAGATTAATTATTTCAAGCACATTTTGACACGTCCGTGGCGCAGTGACACGTCCGTGGAGCAGTTGGTTTCGTCGCTGGCTACGGTTACGGATGTCGCGGGTTCAATTCCCGGTGCGGACGGTTTTCATAGATTGATCTTTCAATCGATTTATGGATTTCTGTTCGTAGTCCGAGTCCTCCCTCCCACCAATCCCATCCTCACGGGGCGTAACGAGAGCGATTAGCTAACCACTAGTCCTGTCATAGCCCTATCCTTCTATCCCTACTCTCTTCGAAAAAGAAAAGAGAGGTTGAGCAACTGAGTGACAAGCAGTTCTCGTAGAAAAAAAATCTGTCAAGATACCTCCATTAGGAGACCATATGCTCCACATTGGGAGCGGACATGAAAAAAAAAAAATACGACCGCTTTGGAAAAAATCACATGTAGCCCAAACATTATACATATTCTAAATATAACCGATTAATAAGTAGTCTGTTGTTTTCTTGAATTATTGTAATCCAGATAGTAGGGTTATGACTAGGGCATCCAATCCAATTTAATGATCCTGGGATTTAACGATTTGACATTTTTTTCACGTTTGAAATTTCATATTTATTTATTAATCTTAATTAGTTGGAAAAAAACCTTTTTGATTGACAGACAAAAATTATCTGTAAGAAATTTAATACTTTTCTTTACTTAGGTAGAACATTGGTAATACAAAGTAGCATAGGTAACTGTCAAGATTATTTGGAGATCGTTAAAAAATTCAATGTTATATTGCTGTTTGTCAAATAATGTAGAGGGGTAATAATCTTATTAACATCATTAATAAGTTCTTGAAATATGCTTTGAATTTTTTTCGTAAGAAATATAATACATTGTTGATATTTTATTAATTAATTTATTCAGTTGATATCCATGATTTTTTTAAATTATTAGAGCTTTTATTGTTGATCTTGTATAGTAAAAATGTTGTATGATACAAATCTGTACCTCAGAGGCAGACTGATGAAATACCAAATTGTTCAGGAGAGCCTAAAAACAATTTATATTTTGAATTAACACTCATAACTTCCAAGAAAATCTACGAATTGCGATTATTATTTTTTTATATTCCTATTCTATTAAAGTTCTTCTGTAATATGAAATAAAAAATAAATTTAATTCCATTTTACATGTAAAAATAAATGAATAAAAACGAGGTATGGATTTACGTCCTTTTAATTCTAAAGACATTTTGTCACTGTGGATTTGTATTTCATTTCTCTTTTTATAATGAAGTCAAAATAAAACGATTTATCTGAATAAATTTAAAAAAAATACATAGTGTGCCCATAAACACAAAGTTATTGCGAGGCAGAGAGATGCAAAGGGAGTTGCATCCTAACGCATTAGTTTCAATAATAAACTATTTAGATGCAACTCCACTTGTATCTTTCTGCTTCTTTTGCATATCTTTCTTATTATAGCAGCTAGGCCGTTCATTTTCGCAAAAAATGGAGTCTCATCCGTCTGCTTCTGAGATACAGATATGAATTCAAAGCGTTTTCGTAAAACCGTAACATTAAATTAAAAATCTTAAATATATATATATAGAAAACAGAACATAAAACTAATATTTTATTAAATTATTCTAGTATTATCGTATTCGCATATGTGATACTGAATATTTTTTTAAATTTCAAGGACACTAATAATTTCAAGATCAACGATAATTATTTAATGTCAATTATATAAATGAACACCATGAAAGGCACATGTGCTGTAAAATAGTAACACGTAAATGATAATTGGCCAGTGAGGCGAATGAATGTTGACAAGTATTTAAATGAAGCGTGTCAAATGACTGCCCGGGGAAGCGTATGCTCTGCATATCGCCATGTCATATTATTCGTGGCTGACTGTGAAGCTGTCATTTGCATCACATATATCTTTTAAGAACCAAGATAATTAGAATAACTCATCGTTTCCCAAATGGTACACAAGTAAAAAACAAACAAATATTGTTATCAATATCGATGGTATTTTGGTCAATTGATGTAACCCTGAAAATTGTAATTGTTCAAGGGGGAGTAAAAACTGTTTTTATCGAAAACATTATATGGTGAGTTGCGTTATGAATCTTTGAAATTCACTCCTGTAAATTTTCATATTTTCTGATACGGGATTATACGTAGGGAGTGTCGATATAATAGTAAATTACATCAATTGGCTGGGTGAGAATTTTTAAACCTAAAACCGATGTAAAATGATATTTCCCTTCCAAAAAGTTATTAATTTATTTTTATAATTTACATCATTTGGCCAAGACCTGCTCTGTCGTCTATAAAATGAGATCCAATAATTAATTCATTTTCGTATTTTTTGAGGGTTATATCAATTGGCCAAAACACAGTCGATATTATAGATGTGCCTATATCGTTAGACGACTAAAATTTTATTTTGAGAACGGTTTTATAAAACACTCAGTATATGTTGGGAAACATGCGGTGATGTGTGCAGTGATGGCGTCAAATATATTAGGGATTCCGCGACGAAATATAATTGAGGAACGCTGAAATAATCTAAAAAACGATACCGATAGCTTTTGTTATGGTTGTTTTAACTTTCTCATAATATACACCTTCATTTAAAAAGATTTTTTATTCTTACATCACATTCCTAATATATAAAAAAAAAACTGACACACGGAAATTTCAAATTTCATCAACTAAATAACAATTTCATTGGTGAACAATATTTTTCTTTCCTGAAGAGTGGAATAGTCATTCTATAGTCAAGGGATAACGCTCAATATCAGTGGTTCTTAATCCTTTCGAAACGATGAAGGAGTTTTAATTATAGAAAGATTATGAAATGAAAAGCTTTCAAAATATCTTTTTTTGCAAATTGTACGGATTACGTAACAGTAAAAATTATATATTCATTGAATTTTCATTTACTCCGTAGAACTCCATATTAAGATAAAAACATATAGAGAAACTGAAACCCGGGTCGTTAGTGACAAAATACATGGAAGTGTACAAAATCTCAATAATCCAAATTTGATATTGAAATTCCATCAAGCACCCTCAGTCGATGTCTTAAATTGTATGGAGAAAAATTTATCTCCAAAAGTTATTTTTGTACCGAGCCATCATCCGATATATCTTATGTCGAAATAGCTTTTTGATGTATTTTTCATACCGTTGGCTTTTTTCACCATGTTCATTCCCAGCGTGCAGCCATATGGCCTGCTAATAGAGGTATCTCAACAGAAGTTTTTCTGCGAAAATTGCTTGATACTCAGTGGCTCAACCTCTCTTTTTCGAACAGAGTAGGGATAGAAGGATAGGACTGGGACAGGGCTAGTGTTTAGCTAATCGCTCTCGCTATGGCACACCTATGATATCACAAACATTCATTTCTACGAACAGAAATCCATAAATCAATTTATGAAACTGTCACCGGGACATTAACATTAGACATCCGTAACCGTAGCCAACGACGTTAACCACTGCACCACGGAGCTGACAACACCGCTGACTTTAATCATTAACAATTGTTAAATATTCTTGCATTAAATTTGATATTGTTTACTGAAAATTATTCTTAATTCTACGTCATTTCAAAATCATACCGAAAACTAAATATACAATGAATTTCCTTACAATATAAATTACAGACCGCTAACTTTTAGTTTTGAATGAAATTTTAATTCTTATGGTATGCTTGTTTTTTGTTTATTTTAAAACAATTAACAAAAAAAATGTTAAATGTGTTTGCTTTATTTCCTACTAAAAATTGAATAACGAAAAATTATATGTCTTACTTTGTATATAATTAAACGAACATAATATTATTTTGCATTGGAGATCATTAAATTTTAAAATCATCTCCTGCAAGTTCTGCTGCAAACTCAAAAGCCTCACGATGGAAGTTGTTTACGGTAAATGTCTCTACAATTTACATCGTTCAGTAAATTCAATTTGCGGAAAGTTGTTCGCCGTTCGCGACGATAGACGTTAAATATTATATATTCATCTTATCGACACCATCCAATAATGCATTTAATACGGTGACAACTATGTCACTTATTAAATAGCAGCCAAGAGGAAATTAAACTTTTAATTTAATAGGATGTTTAATTTATTTCCGATTTAAGTCTTTTACATTTTTTATCGGAATAAGAAAATATGATTTGATTTTCCTTTTAATAAACTGTACTGAAAATAATTTAATTGGCTAAAAGGGTTAAAAGGAAATAAATTTAAAGAGTTTTTATTGATTGACTTTTCCAAATGATTGATATTTTAGATCGATTCGGCAGTAACATTGTGACAATTCTTTTCTAATATAAAATTTAAATTGATAAATTTAACTAGGCTTTGAAATCTTTGATTCATTTACTCATTAATGGAAAATTACTACATGTTTCTACAATAAATCATTAGACGTGAGTATATAATTTAATTGTTTTTTTTTTAATTATTCAATTCATACCAACAGCCGTTTCCACTTCCAATTTGGATCATGTAAACTTTTAATAGAGCCACTCAACAAAAGTAGTTTTCCAAGAAATCGTTATTAGTCGTTCAACCTTTCTTTCCAGAGAGGGTACGTATAAAATTGTTATACTAGGAAAAAACTTTTAGTGATCTAATAAGTCTCTGTTTAAATTCTTTTTTTTTGTATCGGAGAGGAGGTGCATGCGAATGTAAATAAAATAAAAGGGAACCAGAGGAAAAGACATCACAAAAATTCATGTCTAATATCTCAAATATTTGATTGAAAAAATATAAACTTTATATTGACCTTACCGAGACTTGAATCCAGACCATGCTGAATAAACTATCAATCGCTTTGTCTATTTGAAATTACATTATAATATGTCTAACGGTTTAGAGTGAAAATGAGATATTCGATTGAAAGTGACTGCGCAACTTGGTTTCAGCGTTCACTTTAAAAAATATTTACAATTCAATTACTTGCAGAATCTGAGCGCTGCAATTTATATGACAAATCTATAATTTTTGTGTTGACTAAAGTTGAAATTTAGAACAATTAATTATTATTAAAACCTTTTTAATATAAAACACATTATTCTCATAAAAAAAACACGTTACTTGTTTTATCATAAAATATAAAAGCTAAGCATCCGAGATCAAACAAATGTGTTGACGATTTTTTGCCCCACTTTTCATTAAAAACGTGTCGTTAAAAAGCTTGTCAAAAAATAATTAAACGTTATTAACTACCTTAATTGATTATGTAACGTAGAGTATCCAGTTAATCATTTGTAATCGTAAGAATTTAACCATTTTATCCTGATTTAAAACTAGTCACTTTGTTTATACTGAATAAATTATCTCTGATTATCTTTTTGCACAGATATTTAACCAGTTTCCAAACAACACGGTGTGAGAAAAACGAAATTTATTCTACGTGTAAAAGAGAATCATGTTTATTTTACTACGTGGCCATAATGGATAAAAGTGTACATTTGTCAAATATTTATTTAAAAAAATTGAAAAAAACAGCGTTCATGAAAAAAAACATCGCGACCTATACAACGGCTCGCAGTCATCGGTGAGTCTCCTAAAGATGCGATCGCCCCTCGACAGTCCTCAGCATGACTCGAACACTGAACAACTTCAATAGACAGAATATACACGATCAGCATTTTCCTCAGTACAGTCACCCGATCATTGAAACTCGGAATTTTGAAATGTACCCAGTGTTACCTTTCAAAACACTAATTTAAAGCAATTATAATATATATTGGTCTTGATTGATTTGTCATCCTCTCTTTCTATTTCTATCTATCTGTAAATGAATTATATTTTAAGAATAAAACCTTGAAGTTTTTTAAAATACCGTAATAATTTTTGATTAGTTAGTCAGATCCGTGGTGCAGTAGTCAATGTTGTTAACTTCGGTAACGGATGTCTCGGGTTAAAATCTCAGTACGGACAGTTTCATGAATTGATTTTTCAATCGATTTATGGATTTCTGTTAAAAGGCATGGACTTTTATACTGTCTGAAATTCCCTTCCACCTATCCGATCCTAAAACGGAGCGTAGTGAGGCGATTAGCTAACCATAAGTCCTGTCCTAACCTTATTCTTATATCCCTCCTCGAAAAAAAGCTCAAGCAACTGAGTAACAATCAGTTCTCGTAGAAACAAATATGTTGAGATACCTCAATTAAGAGGCCATAGGTCCACAACGGGAGCGGAAATAGTTAAAAAATATAAAACATGTATATTACATTCTATATGATAAAATGCAAAATTTTTGGAGTTTTACATATTTCAGTCTAGATCACAACCCCTGAATGAAACAGTAGCTCACTTTTGATCATTTTGCCAGGAAGCTAAGAAAATATTTCTATTAGAGGTTTAATTCATTTCTATAAATTCTTAACAATTAAGTTTATTGCTTCATATATTTTATATAAACGATATAAACACAAATGTTAGTTTGAGTTCATCTCTGCACTTGATTGCCTGAAGATGCCGAAAGACAAAGCCCAGGTCGTTAGTGATAAAAGTTATGAAAATTTTCAAAATTTTAACGATTCAAAATAATAGAAGCATTAAATTTTAGAACAAGATTAAAACGGAAAAATAAAAATTAAGTCTGTCACTAAAAATGACCAAATCTATCGGGAGTGAATAGAGAAGTCACAATGCTTTCGTGAGAGTCTCGTGTGCTTGACGGAAAGAATAAGCGGAGATAGAAAATACGATACGAAATCTGCCACAAAGATAGCTGACAGAAGCATAAAGCAGGATTTCTGGATTTCAAACTTGTACATTTAAAAGTAAAAATAAGTAAAACGATCAATAGACACTACACGAGTAGAACCATAGCATTTCTTCTTGCCGTTTTTTATCTATACGCTTCAATTGTCGTCTTTAGTTATATTATAATATCACAGAATAATGAACGAAGAGGTTGGCAGTCCTTGGCTGAATGGTCAGCACTTTTGGGCATTTGACTTATTCGGTTGAGGTGGTCGAATGCCCGAACACTTTCATAAATTGATTTTTCAATCGATATATGGTTTTTGTTCAAAAGCATGAATTTCTGTGTTCTTTAAATGTCTACCACTCCGTTTCCAGCCCCATCTTTCTATCTTTACCTAGTACTAAAAAGAGAGACTGTATAATTGGAATTAGTCGACAAAACAACTTTCAGCTTTAAAAGCTATCAAAGGGTGGAATAGTCATTTTGTTCAAAACTCCTGACCGATTACGAAATCAATGAGCTTTAACGACTGCGTACTTAATGCGGGTCTTCCGTCAACCCACAACAACAGGTGTTGGATGATTGTTAAAAGTTGCTAGAACAAAAAAAAAACATTCGAAATGATCGACGATTAATGGCGAGTTTCCGGAAAACAAGATGGCCAAGCAAACTCGTGTTTTATAATCCGCTTAAAAATAATGAGACCAGCGATTATTTTAAGCCCAGGCATATCCTATTTTCAACCCATTTTATTTATACTCCGTCTTATTTACATTTAACGGTTTTTTTGATTGTTATTCTTTACTGACCGTTAAAGAGATGTTTACGAAATTTAGTGATTTTTTGCAACCGAATTTAATTTAATAAACGAGAATTTCGAAATCAATTGCAATTTTTCTAGCTATAAACAGTTATAAATCTTACAGTTATCTAAAACCCTGTTTGGATTTTATTTTTGCGTGGCGCGTTATTTATGTAACTGATGTAAATTAAAAATTCCGATACTTTATTTTTTTCAGAAATTATTTTCCAAAACGGTTGTTCTAAAACGCAAATCTATGCTGAAAATATTTAAATAATAAACCAAAGAAATAACAGATTAAGTATGACCAGCACTTTTAGCTTAAGTGATAAAATATATTACAACCAGTCGTCGTATCTTCTTCATCATAATATTACTCATTTCTATGGAGTAGTAATGAATATTAAATTATTTTTTTTACATGCCCGCAAAACATATTGCATAATAATAAAAGTATAACGATTTAATGCTTTCAAAGCTTTGTATGTCTACTTAACGCCATCTTCAGGGCTATTGTGACCTAAATAAGACTGCATGAAATATCGCCATGAAAATAAATACAGTCCATGGGAAAAATATTTTTTCCTTAGATTTACCCTAAACTCTAAAGAAGTCATGGCGTAAAGCAATTAAAAATACATATGAAAAACAGCTCTCTACTCCTTATTAGAGAGGCTTGAACTACTATTTCCATGGAAAAAAAATGCAGTAGTATTAAATTTTTTTTTTCGACTGTTCATAAGATTTAAGCGACGGTAAACGTTTAGCGATTTTCACAATGTGGGAAAAAAAACCCTACTATTTCCTCTTAATATTGATATTTAAAGTTGAAAATAGCAAATTTGACCTAAAAATGACAGCTGGAATGACGTAAATTTATCTTCGCTAATGTTCACAGTTTGAGAGGAGTTCTTGTGACAGTCAGAAAGACACATGTATTTTATGCTTTACAATATAGATGAAAGATTATTTTTTTCAATTTTTGTATTATTGGGAATATTTTAATAAAGTATTGTAATATTTAATAAGTCGGCTTCCGTGGCGCAGTTGGTAGCGTCGCTGGTTACGGTTACGGATGTTTCGGGTTCAATTCCCGGTGCGAACGGTTTTCATAGATTGACCTTCCAATCGACTTATGGATTTCTGTTCGTAGTTTGAGTCTTCCCTCTCACCCATCCCATCCCCACGGGGCGTAGCGAGAGCGATTAGCTAACCACTAGTCCTGTCCTAGCCCTATCCTTCTATCCCTACTTTCTCCGAAAAAAGAGAGCTTGAGCAACTGAGTAACAAGCAGTTCTCGTGGAAGTATTCTGTTAAGATACCTCCATTAGGAGACCATATACTCCACATTGGGTGCGGACATGGAAAAAAAATATTTAATAAACAACAATGGATGCTTATTGAAATACATACTTCAAAAATTATTATCCCAGGATTGTTTTATCTCTAGAGGAATATGTTAGAGTGCTATTAACAAACGTTATCCAACCATTGAACAATAATACAAAAGTGTTTACACAAGTTGCTACTTTTCACATTATTAACTTCGCGAAGCATTTTAATGAGAACACATATTATGATTGATGCCCCGCTTATATTCTAAAAAGATTAATATTATGTATTGCTCAACTGTTCGAAGAACAAAGCTCCACAGAATCATATTGCATTGTTATAAATATTTATTGATATAAATTGTATTTAAACAAATTGTAATTCAGTCATTCCTCCCTCACTTTGTGGCATATTACATCGTGATATTTGTTTATTAATGTAACTAGAAAACTTTAATCATATTTAACGACATCCTGTTACTTATGAATTTTTTTTTTGACAGTTTATTCAAAATGGCTGTAAGGAGTGCTGCAATATAAGAAAGAAACAAATAATGTAAAGCGATTTGGAGAATTAAATAAATATTAAATTTTAAATTTGACATTTTAATTGAATCTAAATTCTTTTATATGACCTTGTAACTGTTCTTATCGAAAGTCTCCTAGAACAATGGTTGCCGGCCGGTCATGCGTGGACCGCTGGTGTTCCGAAAAATTATTGCAATAACGTAATTGGAGCCAATAATCCATAAAAGTATTTCAAACACGTAGCGACAATATCGCTTTGATTAATTTGTTGTAATAAAATAAGTGTACTTACCATTTAATAATAAAAAAACGTAACTTTGATAATCATTATTTAATATAATGTGTTTTAAAAATAAATTACATTAGTGGTCGGTGAAGTCCGAAAGGTTGGCGACCGCTGTCCTTGATAACGAAACCTGTATTTGATTCAAAACTTCCTCTGTTTATTTACCTAGCAATTGAAAATAAACACCATAACTTAAGAAAATGGATTCCTTGAGCATTTATTTTCAAACAACCGTCACAAACTATGTAGTATTGGATAATATTTTTTATAACTGATATTACGAATTTTTTAACGTTATATAATATGGTGCTTTGAAATTTTCGCCAAACGAAATATTTATTACATCTTTTCAAGGATTCATATCTTTTCACTTTCTCACTCACGTCAGCACACGAATGGACTCGAACTGACGTCCATTCGTGTGCTCGAATGCCTGAAGATGCCGAAAGGCGAAACCCGAGTCGTTAGTGACAAAATACATGGAAGTGTACAAAATCTCAATAATCCAAATTTGATATTGAAATTCCATAAAGCACCCTCAGTCGATGTCTTAAAGTTTTGTTTTGTGTTTTATTAATTCAAAACAGAGGATCGGCGTGAAAATTGCGATAATATTGTGATTTTCGTTTGACAGCTACAATATAAGCATATATGTTTAGTTGCAGCTGCTTTATTTCCACAAATGAAAGTGATGCCATCAAAACTAGCCTGAACCGAACATTATTTAATTTTAATATTTTGTATGGAGTTCGACCTACGACCGATTCAACTTACGGCCAAAGTTCAGGAACATATATCGGTCGTAAGTCGAGGACAACCTGTCCAAATATGACGTTTAAAAATACCTTATCCATGTAAATATTTCAGATTATTTTAAGTACGTCGATAGTTTGTTTGAAAGACAAGTGATTGTGGACAGTATCTTTTCTGAGAATGTTAATGTTCTTTGAAGGCTTTAGTAGTAATGAGAATTATTGCCGACCTTTTCGGAGATTGTATTACCCAAGGGGGGAATCAAAGGCTCTCAAGGGTCCTATAAAAACCTGCGAAAGAATAAAAATAATCAATATTTATATGTACACCGAAAATAACTTCTAAATAAATGCCTTCGCTTAATGCGTAGTTTTTTTCTGATTCAGAAATTAAAAATCACACTCCTACATCGCAGTACATATAATATATAAATATATAAATCGTAAAAAAAATAACTAACGTATTATTCACACAAAAGCTCAATCATATTAATATCAAAATATTGTCTATAAAAGTAAATTTCTTTTCAAATCAGGTTTACAACATTCAACAATATGAACTTCAAAATAGCTAAACTAAAAACCTAAAATCAAAAAATGAACAAAAATTACGATTTAGTATTAGTATCACTTTTAAGGTGTTAACTGTCAATATAGGTGGAGGTATTATAATTTAAAAATAAAATACTGCAATTAAGATTCATTCAGAAGGCTGCACTTAATGACCTCAAGACCCCGGATTCAGTACCACTGCTTCATTTCAATAAAATATTTCTTGTTCTTGAAAACATTTATAAAAAAATTGTTGGTTTTTCTTTTGTAATTATACTTATGGGGGCTGAGAATATTTGATCATAGTGTTGACATTAGTAAACAAATGTTCAACATTGTCACTTGCATTATTAAAAACAAAATCGTTCGATTACTTTTTAACAGTTCTTTTTACATTTTCAATCGAATAACATTTTTTTTAAATATTGTTTACTGTTTTATTAGATTATGAAGCAACATTAAATAAAACGCCATATTCATATTCATTTATAGTCTTTTTTTGATAATTATTAATGCTCTATAATATAGTTTTAAAATTGTTGTAACTAAACAAATAATCAGTCTTGTAAATTTTTTTATTCATTGGTTTAATACAACGCTTTCTACTGTTATATAAAGAGACAATTATAATTATTTAAATTTCATTAATTATTTGTAAAACTATATTACTACAGTACAATGTTAATAGTATACAGAAAATGTTTATTGGGTCACCAATTTGGTAGGCCACTTAAGAGTAAGAAGAAAGCTTAAGAATCTTTATGTTACTATTGATGAGATTTTTTGTTTTTAACATTTATATAGTTGATACAATCTAGCTTGCTAGGACTATGAAAACGTTTCAGTTGATTTAGGTATTTATTGTATATATATTCCACTAACTGTCTACTGACAAAAGTGTCTAAGGCAAATAGGATCCTATTCGACATATATTCTTCATATTGCATATAGTTTGTTTTTTGCACGTAATGCAATTTTACCTTTACGATAATAAGAAAAAAAATATTGTTATTCCATTTATGATGCGTACTTAACAAAAAAACATTTTTTTTAAACCACCTTCAATCTCAATTTAGAGCATATAGCCTCCTAATGGAGGTATTTCAACAGAATTTTTTCTACGTGAACTACTTATCACTTAATTGCGCAGACCCTCTTTTTCTAAAAGAATAGAGATAGAAGGATAGACCTGAGACACGGCTAGTGGTTAGCTTATAGCTCTCCAAAGGATTGTTATGAAATTCTCAAAGTTGCTTTATAAAGTAATAATTTAATGTGCCATCGATAAGCGAACCGTTTCCTTTAAAATCGATTTATTGAAAAATAATCTATCTGTTAGGTATAACAGTGCAAACCTTGTTGCAATCATTGCTACGAAAGTACTTATTTTAAATTTCACAAATTTAAATGAAAATCCGCTTCCAATGTCAAAAACATATTGCAACACTAATTTTATGACAACGTGTTATTTCAAAGTAATGAGAAAATTTAATCAATTGTATACAATTTGTATTCGATAAAACAAAAAAAAAACTGTATATAGTGCGTATTGCAAAATACTGTACAAAATTTTCTCATTATAGCTCGTTATATCGCTCCACCAAATATTAACAGTAAACAATATTAAACTTTGTTATTACATAACTAAAACTAAATTACTACCTGAATGAAGTAAACAACTCAGAAGCGGAAGCTTTGCGTTACCGGTATGAACAATATTTGCATCCCCTGTATAAATGATTATTGCATAAACATATAAAATTTCCATAGCTGAATGGATCTATTAGAGGTTAGAGTTATCATTATGAAACACACACCTACCATCTAAACATTTCATAAATGATGCATTTCTAGGAGGCCGCTTCAAAACTTTGGCATTTCCTTTATTCCAAAAAAATAATAGAATAAAAATACTAAATGACATTCGGGTATAAATATCAGATTGATTTGATAGCCGGTAAAATACCGATGATTAATTTAAAGAACTATATGGTTGATCGCTAGTTTAGTCTGACTTATTAACATGTTCATTTATATGTAACACAGGAAAATTATATCGGCAAAGAAAATGGCAAGGAAATTTTTTATGGCGATACAATACATGACATAAAAAATTAAACTAGATTGATGTGTAATTAAGATTATTACAATGATAAAAATAATATTATATATATTAGACAATACAAATCGACTGTGTTTCAGCCAATTCATGTAACCCTCAAAAAATAGGAAAATGAGTTAATGACTGGATCTCATTTTAAAGACGACAGAGCAGGTTTATAGGATTTATAGGAGTGCATTTCAAAGACTCACTCAACGCAACTCACCATATACTGTTCGATAAAAACAGTTTTACTCTCTTCTGAACAATTTCAATTTTCAGGGCTACATCAATTGGCCATAACACCGTCGAATGGTCGATCGCTTATTTAGTGAAACTTGTAAACATATATATTTAAAGAAAATATGGGCAAATTATACCAGCAAAGAAAATGGTCAAGGAAATTTTCTATGGCGATACAGTACATAAGATAAAAATTTATTATATACGTATAATTAAAATTATAACAATGATAAAAATAATATTACCGTTAAAGACAATATATATTTTATAATCTAGAAAAAAACACAGGTTAAATTGAAAATTATGTAAAGGGTAAGATTTAATTATATAACTAAACTAGTATAACCGTACCCTTCATAGATGACGGTATTGAAATTGAAATACTGAATTTCTAGAGTAACTAGTATGTCGGAACTGTGAGTCCATTGCATAACATACTATTTTATATTAAACACAGCGAACAGCAACGCTCAAGTCATGAGAAAATTTCATACCTACATGTGATATGTGATGATAATAAGTGTTCGGCTAGAGTCAACGCGCGACGGCGGGGTGGGCGCAGCGCTTAAAACTGAAATGCATAGCACGCTTTTGCTATGTCCGTAGTTAATGTTCAGGGGCTGGAAGTTCGCGCGTCTTGTCTTGGGCGGTTTTGCATTTCAGTTTCAAACGCGTTGACTCTGGACGAGCACTAAAGCATCTACCGAGTTCTCTGGGCTCTTATATATAAGATTAAGATGAAATCAAATAAAATTCAGAGAGTCACTAAAAGTGTCCATATTTATTGGGAGCGAATTGAGAAATCGCTATAGGTGGCTTGTGTGCTATCTTGTGCATAGATACCTGTGCACAGAATTGATTTATTATATTTTTCATGCTGATAATATTATACACGATATTTAGTACATTTAATTAAACATTGTAAGAGTGGTCTCGTGTTCATCTTGGATTACACTCAGAGTTGAAGTACATTGAATGCGGTTTAATCATTGTATCAGATTCAATTTCAACGGAGAACGACATTCTCAAGCATAGTATTTTGTTTTATTCAATATCAATATAAACGGCGAAAAAAATATTTCTGAAGTTTTTGTTCTTCTGAACTGTAATACCCATATTGCATGTTAAATTATTTTTTTTACGTTGTATAATGTTTATTGCTACAGTATTAAACTTTTAAAAATACGTACAAATATTTTCTTTTACAAATCTAAACAAAACAAAACATGATTTTAATTACAAAAATGCAATATTTATAATAAAGAAACATAACTTTTACTTTTTATACCAACATTTTATTTTATGATCATGACCGGTTTTTCTCAACGATGTTGTAATCAAGGCTAATGAAACGAAGCACTTTTTATAAAACGAAAAATTAGTGTAGCATAAAAATCGATACGATCAGAATCCTACAAAAATGCAAACTTAATTAATTCTCAATTATATAAGTAACGAATATTAATCTTTTATTAAAAAAATAGCTTCTGTGATACGAAAATCAGTTCATACAAATTTTGAGCTTCAACAACTTCAGATTTAATATATTGTCGTTTCCATTGCAAAATTATATATCTAAAAAAACAAAATTTTTCTAGAGAGCAATATTTTTAAAAACAACTTTATCCATTTAAAGCAATAATAAAAAACACATAATTAATATTAAATGTATATAACTATACCAACTACGTAATTTTTATGTCCGTTTTGATTTGATAAAGTTGTTTTTTAAACTGCTCTCCCGCAAAAGTTTGTTTATCCAGATACACAATTTTGCAGTAGAAACGACGATATGTGATATTTTCTATCAATTGTGGGGCAACCATAATTTTTTGAAACTTGCGATCAGTTCGGGGAGCACCGTTTAAGAACTCACAGGACTAATACACTATCATATTTAATTTTCCAAATTATATTAAACAATACCAATTAATCATAATTAAAGAACGTCAAGAAGTGATATTATTCAAAAAGTATCGATTAAATAAGATATATTGGTAGGTTGCTTTCAATTGGCAAAATTTTAGATGCCTCCTTTGCGCTTTCTATGTCCATTCATCGTAAAAGACTTGCACACGTCATAGACCAATTTGGATGTGTAAAAATACGTAATTCACAAAACCTCACACCATTTTATTTCCTGAATTACGCCGGCAACTTCTGTATACCTTGATAATGGCAGTATTACATCTTCTTTTTATATTACATTTTTCATTAAATACCTTACATACGACATATAAACAAACCATACCCGACACTCTATCAAATTAACTTTTTGTTTTCCACTGACTTTTTTACTTTTACCTAACTGGTAACCGACAATGGGAACTTTTTGTCGTTGGTTTGTAGTGAATAATTCTTAAAATTTCAAACTTGCAGTTCATTTGTTGATGGATGAAAGCTTCACCAAACTTTCAAATGAGAGTTTATGGTATGAGAACTGCTAAACATATTATACTACCACTATTAAACACAAATACCGTATCTGCATTTTAAGCACGAAAACTGATAAATCATTCAACTCATGCTTCTTTTCCAAAATTTAAGACAAGCCTGTGCGATCAATTAAATATTTATAAAAATAAAATCCGGTTTGTTCCACTCTTTCTGATTTCATTAAATTGGAACAGATGCGATGTTTTGTTCAGTGAGGTATCATTTTTAATTCATTTATAATCTACTATATTACCCTTTAATTCGTTGATCGAAGCCGGGACTGATCATATAGATAACATACATACAACGAAATTGTTTTATCTTTAGTATGCCTTTCCATCTAGGTTCGAGAGTTCACACCATTCAAGTATTACTTGAGATAAGTTTTAAAATATCACGCATAGGTTTAATGGCGGTAGAATTTATCATATAATGTCGACTATCCTATTTCTTTTACTATCATTGTGGGTTCTTTTTTACGACCAAGAAGAAAATTTCAAGTGTTAACACTACTTAGTTACCTAAGTAAGCTATACGCATGAAAAATAAGAGATTTACACGCCATATCCCATTGGTGATATAAAATAAGATTAAGGGTAACACATAAAATCTTACTCTAGTTTTATGGTTTAACTTACTACTGGATTGGAGAATATTGTTAAGTACTCATAAAAATAACAGAGTAAAAAATATTATTTAAGAGATAATTTAATCAGAGTTCTTATAATACCAAAAAAGTAAGCCTTCTTAAGCCTTGCTCTGACAATGAATGATGCTAAAACTTCTGTCAAAAATACATGGTAATCATTGTACTTTGCGTTAACCTTATAATTTTATGGATATATATTCATTCGAGTCCTTTCGTGTGCTCGAATGCCTGAAGATGTCGAAAGGCGAAACCTGGGTTGTAAGCTACAAAATACATAGAAATATACATAATCTTAATAATTCAAATTTGTTATTGAAATTCCATAAAGCACCCTCCGTCGATGTCTTAAATTTTATCTTAAATCAAGTCTATAGCTACCAAAGGGCATTCGCTCCTGAGATAACCACTTTATAGGTGTAATCGCTGATGTAATGGAGAATTCCTCCTGGTAAGAACTCTTTTATGTTGAGTATATTTGAAAGATTCACTAGTTTTCAAAGGAAATACGACCTGTGATTCTCAAATGCGGCTTTTGGCTAAATAAAAAAAAATCGTGCCCTTAAAAAATAATGTATACACGTTCTTTCTAATTAAAGTTTCTTGAATGTAGCCTTCTTGAAATAAGACATTCTGATCTAAATGGACCCTTTATGACGACTGTATCGTATAAGTAAAAAGAATGTGACTTCAAATTCTAATTCCTCCATTGCACATTCTTTCGATTCGTAATCTCATTATGTGATAGGTGATTCTAAGTTAAGTCTTAGTAATATCTAATTATCTGTAAATTAATTTCTATCTTTTTTTCTCTGGCATTTGGGTGAGCGTACGATCCAATGTCAACTAGCCACGGTGTCAATAGTATTATTATGTGTCGTGTATTGTATTTAAAGTAGAATTAATAAATAGAATCAATATTGTATTATATTTCCATGAAGTTTCAAGAGGTGAAATCAATTATATGGAAACTGACTTATATAAGTACGTCGATTTCCGTTGTTATGAGCGCGGCACGGCGCACAGTGCTTCCTCGTCATACAAACGAAGTTCATAAATGGCATTTATTTTTTGTATATTTTTTAAGCAATCTGGTTAATGCTTTTTGACTTTCGTTCTACTTACTGATGCAGTCAACGGTTGTGATCCATGAACTGAGAAAATCCGAATCGAAGAGAAGCGGATGGCTGGTTATCGACGTCCTGGAAGGGCTGGGATCTCAAACAAACACCATTTCAAATCCGGTTCAACACTTATTTATTTTTAATCGAAGATACAGTGGTTAAAAATACACAAACATATTCTTAAGACATAAAATTGAATCTACATTTACATTTACTTAACAACTGAATTTACTTTAAGTTATAATGCAAATGACAAGACAAACGATTTTAAATTACGTCCCATTTCAAAACAAACACAAACAATCCACAACGTCAACGGTGCTGACCACACTGGCCGGTGGCTCACCTCCACTCGAAAGATTGTAGTCGACTACTACCACATAAAATCAAAAGGACTCCCGCATCGTCAGATCCACCCCTTTCCGTCAAAAATGGACTCGTCTTACGAACGTAACCACAGGCGATGGCCGAGAGCCCTTGACGACAGTTGGGTCGATTTCTCCGAATCATTGTCATTACCGCTGTGAGATTTCAGTTATGGGCCCTAATGAAACCTAAACTTAACAAACAAAAAACCAGGGTGTGTCAGAACATATATAAATTAATTTGTCAATCGTATTATGGATTCAAATGCTTGTGATGTTTTCATTCCTTACCTCAGTGCTCCGCAAAATTTTGTCACTCACGGCGCACCTAAGCACTCATTAATATTTCGTGGCACACCACACGCCAAATTATGCTAATTTCATAAAAAAACCACCGTTTCTTTTCAACTATGTCCACTCCCGATGTGGAACATATGGAACAGAACAGAAGCTTGTCTACAAGTGCTGCTTGTTACTCAGTTGCTCAACTTTCGGAAAGTAAGTTCGGTCTTTTTTCGGAAAGAGTGACGATAGAACTAAGACTGTATGTATATTTTTTTTGAAGAGGATAGGGATGAAAGGATAAGGCTAGGACAGTACTAGTGGTTAGTTAATTGATCTCGCTACTTCCCGTTTTTAGGATCGGATGGAAGGAAGGCAGTGGCGTAGCATGATTTCTGCATGTTTTAAATATGATTAAAAAACACATAAATGTATACTAAATCTTGATTTTAAAGTATATTGAATTTTTTGCACTGAATATTTTTAAAACTTTTTCGAAGAGTTTCTCGATCTGACTAAGGGTATTTGGGACTATAGTGCAACTTACAAGAAACATTAGTTTGGTTTTCAACCTTAAGCAAAGTTCTGTAGCTTTGTATTTGGTACCTATTCAAACAATAGGCCATGCGAGTTTCATAAATTATAAAATTTCTCAAATCAATATACTCTTCAATAGTGTTGGGAATTGAAAACGAAAATCTAAATAATCGTCCAATTAAGAAACCTAGCAGAGTTTTATAATTGAAATTGTTTCGTATTTATATTACGACAAATCTATCATTTAACAAGATTACTTAATACGAATTATATATCAGAGCCGTATACTAATGTTTGCATGTTATTTGTACAGAAAAACTATATTTTAATCGTGTATTTTAAGCTCTGATATTTGATGAGCAAAGTTTTAATCTGTGTTTGTAATATTAATCAGTAGTCAGCGTAATTCATTTTTGTTATGCAAATAGTAATACAATATTATATAAAGAAGATTTAGTATTTTCATTCGGTAATATGATACTCCAAGGTCTGTAGAATTAATTATTGTTGGTGTAATAATGATAAAATAAGAATGCCAGATTGCTGTTTTTACTAACATACATATAAGTCAACGAGTAATTGCTATTTTTTATGACATTTAAAAACCAGCATATTTTTTACACTTTTTGGTAAACCAAGCCTTAATATGAAAATTTCATTTTAAATACTCGATTATTACGATAAATATTTTTTTACTTTTGCTGTCATTTATATTTAAATGCTAAGCAAGAGATGAGAAACCTGCTGCCTTTTGGATCCTAAGGAAGACATAAATTTTAAATATAATTATCTAATTAAAGTTTCTTGAATGGGTGGCGTTAAAAAACTAATAAATATAAAATTTATCTTAAAATTCGAGCCAGATATCGTTTTACGCTAAGTTACTAAGCAAAATTGAAATTTTGACGGCAAAATTTAAATCAATTTAGATTTTATAATAATTGTATATCATTTGTGGATCCCGTAGCCGAACGGATCAATGTTATGAGGCGTTCTTTCACTTCACTTTTTACTCAACGGTTCGAGTATCCAAATAGAAAAAAGACAAGGGTGTATGTGATGTATTTACCCCTCCTTCTCATTCTTTCCTAAGGACATATTTTACCCTTACAAACCTACCCCGAAGAGATATGTTGAGTTACTGGTTTAAGAAATTCCAATATGAAATTCCAATATGCCCAATATTTGAAACAATGGC
The DNA here is from genome assembly GCA_022494535.1 of Himalopsyche phryganea. NCBI lineage: Eukaryota > Metazoa > Arthropoda > Insecta > Trichoptera > Rhyacophilidae > Himalopsyche > Himalopsyche phryganea. Next base: position 495,836 of record JAGVSL010000069.1, on the reverse strand, counting down.
TCATAAATATGATTGAAGAAAACGCATAATTACACTTGTTTACTCTGCCAGCAATTAACGTCATAGTCTTTTAATAACGAAAAAACAACCGGCACTGAAAATTTTAATTAATGGTAAAACTTAAAGAAAAATTGATTTTTTTTTCACTTCCTCTACACACTTTTATTTTCAGATTACTCCAATGTTTTTAGCATGGAACAACTCATGAATAAATAGCAAAAGGAAGAAAAATAAAAGGTGCATTTGTTATCAGGTGGTCATTTTTATAAATTGAATGCTTACTGCTTACTTTAAATCTTTAAAAAAGGTTATTAATTCTTCAATACGTACAGCACGTGAATCAATCGCTGTGATATACTATAATACGCCTTTTTCTGAATGTGCACATAAATATTTTTTCAACCGTTTCAAGTGACCTTTTATATAATATAAAATAATATCCCCGTTGATACTCGACTTCAAATTTTATTTTGGGAAGTAAAGCTCGCCTTTAAGGATGCTATTTTGAACATACATACTTTAATATTAAAATATATTCACAGAGTAAAACTTTGGTCAATCACTGGTTAAATAAAAATAATATATATGTCCAGATTTTTAAGACAGCAGTGTTCGAACGATTCTTTGTTTCAAATTTATATCAGTGTGTCATGGAGCTAAAGACGCATCGTGTCGAATTTCGTTTCTGATTATAGTAAACAACCATGTGTTTCTCAAACTGTTTTGAATATGATATAATATATACACATACATACATAATTTGTATCACATTTACCGTCAAATCGATATTTTACCGACAATAAAATAAATCGTTATAACAATTAAGAAACATTTAATGTTTGATAATTTTTTGGAATTTCTATGTCCTGTCAAAAAACTAAATCTTTCATTATGTAGTAAGAATCAGAATTCCCGTCATTCGTTGATGAAAAATATTGCCAACTTTTTGTCATATATTAATATCGGTAATTATCCACCTGATTTACACGTTTATCAGTAAACCAGTAATTCAATTACTAGTGTACACTTGCACACATCATACGTTTTTTCTTTGTTCATTAAATTGTAAGACTACATTATTCCCTAAAATATTTTTATTTTTTATAGAAGTGGATAATTTTTAGGTCGTTTGAAAAAAAGTCAAAAGTATCAGGCAAAAATACTTAAGAGATAAGATGGAATAAGCAGAAAAAATAAGAAATGAAGATTTAAGCCTCATTCTTAAAGTAAAGTTGATAACGTTGGCTGAAACGAACACAAAAGTAGAAAATTCCAACCTTTTTACTCCATTCCCTCATTCACCGTTATTCAGAATATAATTCCTTCCATTTCAAATAGTCTAACTCAAAAGGTGCATTCCAATTATATACAGAATATGTGTAGTGTTAATATTTAACATACAGCAACAATTCCCCACCGGTTGGGAAACCCTCCACTAAAGCAATAATTACCTATGTAAGTAGCTATTTGACTAAGGCCTTATACGACCAGCAAAGATAAATAGCCGTACTGCAATTTGGTCATCTGACTCGAACTGTGTCCTGTGGTCACCAACCTTTAATATTCTACTGGACTAAAAAGAGGAAAATTTAAAAACAGTTGATAAAGTTTAGTAGTATACGGGTTGAGACCTCCAGTGAGAAAATTTCGACGAACTATGTTTTAATAAATAAATATATTTATGATCGCTGAATAATCATTTAGTATTAAATCAGTCTTTGTCTCACTAAATTGCAAGAAAAAGTTAACTTAAAAAAAGTTTCCGATTAATTCACATCGTTAATTAATATAACGTTCTACAAAAGGCAGTGAGTGAAAATATAATTTATTTCAAATGAAAATTATCAATAATAAAAATTATTTTAGTGGAAGGAAAAATGTAAGCTGCCATCTGATTGGTTTCTTTAATAAAACATTTTGTTTGCAGCTAGTTTTCTTGAAGTGAGGTCCAAATCATAGGATTTGCTCTCTTTGTTACATCGTATTTCAAATTGATAAGGGTTACTAAATTCATTTGCTTGTAATTCTACCTCTGAAATTATATTTCCTTCTTATTTTCTCGTACGGAATCATTCGAATCAAAATGAATTCCCCCCTTTAGTATATTGATTTCCCGTCTTCGTATTTAAATATCGGTGTATTTTTATATTGTAATGATCATCTTGAAAGTGATGTCGTCATTAATTATTCGAAATAACTTATTAATTCATAAAATATGGCGATTCAACAATAAATTCAGTAAGTAAAAGTTTGTTGTTGTTTTTTATGTTATTTGATTTAAGCAAGTCAAATTTAAAACTTGAAGAATAATTTAGACATTAATATTTCACGGAATTTTATTAAACACATACCTTATCTAAAACTTATTTACGAAAATCCAGATTAACAAAAATATTCTGTCCCTGTTTTAACAAAAACCAATATTGAAACAATCATGTTTTGAATTATGTATAACGAAATACCTTGTTTTCATACTATATCTTTCAACAAAATATTAAAATTCATTTTAATTAAAATTATCTTCTTGTTCAATATTAAATTTTAATCTTAAAATTAGATTCAGATACATCTATTGATTATCGTTATTATTTTTTCAATATTTACACAATACCTTGTTTGTAATTGACATACAAATATTAAATGTCAATTCACTAAGTAGTAATATTTCCGACGTAACATTTTTTATATCAGAACGGCTATGGTACACTTGCCCTAGAGCGGAAAACTCCAAACCCAGCAAACTATAAAACATCTTTAAATGGGAGCGTAACGACGTATAAATAATACTTTTAATGAAATTTCAATGATTGTATTTATTTGTATATTATTAATTTTTTTCTAGCATGTTGTTTTATATATTAAAAAGACAACACTCTTTATTTATTGAAGTTTTAGGGTTCATGATTATTTTTTACAGAATCTATACAAAACTACATAATGACTAACTTTTGCTTTCTAGGCTGATATTATGTCATGTTACCTTTCCACTTTTTTGCTTTCGAGGGCCGTTACTATCTTACGAAATACTACAGCCTACATTTAGTATACAAACTTTCTCTATACCACCGAAACTGATCTTCAAACTTCAACATTAATTTGATATACCTTTTTTACTATTGCAAACATTTTACCATATTGTAATTATATAACACAAATTAAGCCATTTTGTGAGGCAAGATAAGTATCAAAATTGAATCGTTAAAGTTTTGTACATTTCAATATTTTTCGGTAGACACGGGTTTCGACTTTCAGTATTATCAGGCATTCGAGTACACGGATAATCGCGGACTGACAGTTAGTAAATAGTTTATATTTATATAAGACAAATTAAGAAAAAAAATTGCTAAGATATTTTCACATTGAAATCTTATAGGTAGAGCTTGATTTTGTTTACAAAAAAACAATGTTTTTACAACTCTCGTTAATTTTTTTTCTTGCTTAACAGCATTATGCAAAATATCAGACTGTAAGTAGAAATTGTTCTGATTTGATATTAAAGTAAATCTCCGAAACTACTTTCTAATGGTACTAAAAAAATCTAAATTGTTAAATACGTGATATTCAATAGTTCATGTAAATCTGATTTGTAAAAAAGGCTCATATAAAACGTATGCAAAAAACATCTGCCACTGAAGAAGGTCTAAACTGAAACTCAGAATCTACTGGTTATTAGAAGAAGAAAATATATATATTTTTAAACTTGTAAATTATATTTTTAAAATTCTTGGTGGAAAGACATTATATTTAAAAAAATAAAACACAATACATTTGTACTACTTCCACATATTTCTAATGATCAGGACCGGTTTCGCTCATCACGAGCATTATCATCAGTGTGATGAGCGAAACCGGTCCTGATCATTATAAATATGTGGAAGTAGTACAAATGAATTGTGTTTTATTTAAAAAAAATATATAAATTATAAATTATAAATGGCGAGGAATACATTCCAAGGATGCAGTTTTGGAGTTTCACTGTACATTGTGTATTTTCTCATTTATATTATTAATGATATGATCACAATAATTTAATTTGTCATAATACCGCTTTCACTAGATTGTGATGAATATAGTATTGACAAGTTTTATATACGTAAAAAGCCCACAAAAGTTAGGATATCCTGTGATAATAACGACTAATATTAAGTAAGATTAGTGTTTTTTCGTAAAGCTGTCGCTTGGATTTTCCTAATTTTATATAATTCAATTTCTGTAATTATTTACAAGGAGTGTTCGTGCCAGGATCCAATGCCAAAAAACTTCTATTAACTCTTAGAAAAGTAAAGAAAAGTTTTCAAAGACAGTAAGAAAACAATCTTTCGCCTGGTGGTTTTCTCAATGAACAAACAATTTGTGGCTTGGTTAAAATAGACTCACATAAAACAAATTATTTTGATAGTTTCAAACAACAGATAGTGACAATACTGAAAAACAACTTCAATGCTAAAAATTATTTTGGGCATCCCTTCCTTATCATATATTTACAAAGTAAATAAGTACCAACGGTATTCTGAGCAATCTCCGTCGGCAATTCAATACCGATAATTAACATCCAAACAATTCATCGCGGGTACAATTTAATTTTTGACGACCTACAGCAGCGTTAATTAATGGGGCTGTAATCGTCCCTTAGAGATTTTTTAAATCTTGGGAATGTTTTTATATTTTTTGCATTTAAGGGGCGTTATTTAAATCCGAGTGAGTGACTGAATTATGCATATTTCGATGATACAATAATTAGTCATCTCACTCAATATCTGTGAGACGGTCGCGTTTATTTCTTTGAGTCAGTGTATCTCAATTGTTTAGCATTAAAATCAGTTTAATGACCCTTATTTCAATAAATTCATTGCATAAAATACATTTAAATATTTTGAAATTACGTTTTTACTTGAGAGGTGGGGTTTCGGATAATTGTATTGCGGTAAAGAAGGCGATGGCTTGGCTAATTAAAAATCCCCAACCTTGAGAATCCATCGCTTCGGTAGAAATACATTTTGAGTGGTCACCGGTTGGGAAGGTTAGGTTTTTGGAGGATTTTATTTACAGAGTATTTTTTTGGCAGTACATAAACACATGGTAAATAATCCTTTCCCGTAGCAACATATTTATTTGATAAATGTACGAGGTTAAAGCTTTTACCAGACCTGTAAAGAATCTAACTAGCATTCATTTTAATTATATTTTTTCTTATCAAATGCATGTGTATGTATGGATATAAGTAGGTATTTGTAATATTGATTGCTTTATCATTAACTTCAATTGTAAAATAAAAACAAATGAACAGCATCAAGAAATCACATACCTAACCTTTACTGTTAATTTAAAGCTCAACGATATCTATGTAAATTGCATCCCTTCACAGGGGAATCATTGGTAAACACTTTTATTTTAAATAGTAAATAAAGGTAATACAATAATCTTTAAGACTGTACATTCTTTGTTGGCCAATAGTGGTCAATATATATTATGACACTGACGAATGATTCCTAAAATTCTTGCTATATTTATGTTTATGTATCGATTGAATTTATTCGTCCAAAATAGTTGAAATCCAGTTGATACGCTTTACACAACAATGGCATTATTATATAAATTGACTTAAGTCATGGGCCACCCAAAAGTGTCATGACACTACATTCGTGTGTGTGTATATACACTTTAACTAATGGAAATGTCATAAATAACTTATATATGGCATGAATGATTAAGTACATACAATTTTAATGTTGTGACTTAAATTTTATACATCGGGAGCATAAATACATTATTTCTTTAATAGATTTTTTTATAGTTTAAAGAATATTAAATTATAAACGTTGCTTTCGGATTACAAGAAAGCTTGCTATCAATAAATTAAAAAAAACGGTTTTCCGACGGATCGTTCATTCAAACGCGGCTAAAAATTAAAACAGTACGAGGGAGCTAACGTCGTTAGCTTCGGTTACTCTTTGTATGGATTTATATTTGAAGGCATGCATATGTATGTTGCTTAAATTCCCTCCCACCCATCTGATATTAAAAACAGAACGGTTACCAAACCATTAGTCTTGTCGAAGTCCTATCTTTACTCTCTCCGAAAAAGAAAGATTAAGCTACCGAATATAAAGCAATTTTTGTGAAAAGATAAACTTCATATAAAAAACAGTCATGGAAACAAGAAAACATCAAATGAAAAAGACCAAATCAAATATGTTAAATATATTAATCTCGCTACTTTAATTTTACCTAATATCCTGCACTATTATTAAGATAGATTTTTAGTAAATCCAACTCAATTTTATGAATACGAAATAAACTGCTTTACAAAAATTTTATACGTAAGTATAAAAATGTATCATTTTTATTAAAAGGTATAAGTCGCGATCATACAATATAGGTTTGCTGTGACTGGGAACTGAGAGTGATAATCACCAGAGACAATTTATTACGCAAACTTCTATTGTTATGTGATGAATCCCAGGCTTTAAGAGTAGCTCTGAACTAAGCAAGGTTTGTTTTAAAATACCCTCGCTAGAAACGTCTTGGGTTTTGAATTGGACAATCAACTGTGTCAAGAAGGAAGACAATAGAAAAAGATTTGAGCACCGTTTTCAAATTTGAAATTATACGAATGGGGTATTATTATTTTATTGTCTCCCTTATCAAATAATGACCTTAATGTAATTGCACGTACAAAATGATGGATTTTATCTAGGTTTAGTTGTGTGCTCAGATAATTAAAAATATTCACTTATATCAATATATACCAATGGTCGGCAACCTTTTGAGAGACTGGGAAAAAATAATAATTTATAGGGTAAAAGTTAAAACTATATTTTAAAAAACATTCAATTTTATTTTTATAAAATGAATACATAATACGTATGGTTGCATATGTATGTGTAAACACAAACCTATTTTATAAACACATGCATATAATATTTTTATTAGATTTTTAGATCGTTGGTTTTTTTGAAAGCTTTTCAATATTTGGTAAATATATAGTTGACCACAGGAATCAAGATTTTCTGGTGTCAGTCTATTTCTAAAAGTATTCAGGACACATTACATTTCAGAGCGAATGTATTTTTTTTTTGAGCATGAAAAATATTGTGGTAATGACGCCCAACATGATGATATTGAATTCGTGTGATCGTGTTCTGTATTTTCACGATGCTGGTGAAGATCTTTCAATTTATTTGTTGATAAAAATGAACATTTGAATTCAATGTACTCTAATTCCAGATTATTCTAAGATATTCAAAATATTTAAGCTCAAACTTGCTTAAATCCATCTCATCCGGTTTTATAATAAACCTAAACGTTGGACCATTCGTCTTTAAATACTTATGTCTCGCAAAAAAATCCAGTTTAATAGCGCTGATATATTTCACAATTGTATTCACGTCTATACCTTCAATGCATTTGCGTGTAACACTAATTGGCTTTTAATATAATCTCCCATGCATTCAATTCTTCTTCTGAGAGACTCTCCGCTGAAAGGAATCGAATTCAGTGGATTTGCAATTTTATCTTCGCGAAACGTTTCACAAATCTTTATTACTGCTGTTAATATAAGTTCCTATGCTATTGTATAAGTTTTTCTTCTTACAATTAATACGGCAACCTCGAAAGAAGCTTTAAGTTGTATAGTATCAGAAATTGAACTATCTGATATTTCTCGAAATTAAACTAATGCTGTACACTATTCTTTGTTCATAGTGTGATGTCACAATATGGCCGCTCATACAAATTTAAAACTTAAAAAAAACTCAAAAACGCCATCAAAACGTTTTTCGTATTTATCTCGAAACATCGAATAATGGATAGTTTTACTTTTGATACTATACGACTCTTTTAATAGTTGATTATTCAGTTTGAATTGATGTGGAAACAATTGTATTTGTTGTTTTAATCATGCAGAGAAAGCATTCTTAGCAAAAAATCTATCGTGGTCTATTTTCGCAAGGATTATAAATAATTACACTTTGTGTTAGATAGTATTCACTTGGTACACTTGAACTTTTAATTCTATAGTTTACACTTTCAGTACATAGTACATTCAAACTTTGATTTTATTAGTTTCCACTTAGTCACGGATTCTTTTAACAAAATAAGTTAAGTTGTAGTAGGTTATGTTAGGGTTGGTCTGGTTGAATATAGAGTAGAGAAATAACTGAAATTTTATTAAATCTTCGTGCAACTATCGATTTCAAAGTGTGAGTGAAATTGAGTGAAAACTTTCTTATCAATGTGAAAATATTTTTCGTAAGTGTAATATATTTCTTCAATGTTAAAATATATTTTATTATGTGGGATCACTTTATTCTTAGTGAAAAAATAGCCTTTTGTAGAATGTGTTTGTTATAAGTGAAAACTATTTTTATGAATGTGAACATGATCTAATAAAAAGTGCATTTAATTGTAAGCCTTTTTGTAATATGGATGAATGGTATTTAATTGATGCAAAATTTTTCCTGGTTTCATACATTCGTGTAATAGTTGTTTCATACAAATTACATACACAAGTCTCTCTTCATTTTTTAGTAGTGAGGAAATAAACAAATTTATCACAATAAGGAAAGTCAAACTATCCAACTAATGATAATCGTTTACCAATTTATATTTTTTCATAACTTTATGTAGAACTGGCATATTCTGTGCGTGTTGGGATATTAGGGAGCGACAGGAATATGTTACTAAATTTTAGAGTTTTGGCAGCTCCCCTCAGAAAACCTGCGGCACATGCTGCGGGAAGTACTGGTGTAAATGACCCATTCTTGACGAAGTCGGATAATAAATAGTAGTATATAGATATATAAAAAATATCAACGTTAATCACTTTATTTAGATTAATGATATTGATTGAATTACCATTTACTTAGTAGAACTCCATTATAATAACTATTTAAAAGTAGCAAAGTATCGACATCGAAAAGGATTATAAACTAACTATCAACTGTATTTTATAATTCTTGTTGAACTGAAACATTGTTATTTTTTATGTAATAGGTATTAAAAGTTATCAATGTGTATAGGACGGTGGTAATGACCGTTGAAGCTATGAATTATTGTAGAAATAAATACATTACGACGTTTTACGAACATCTTTCAAATATATTTTATCCGTTTCCTGTTCGAAATGACAGTATTGAAAAAAAACTGATAGAAATCAAAGTCAAATCGTTGGACATCCATTTTTCAATGAGTTACCTATGTGAAATAAATGTATATATCGAGTTACGTTTTATCTGCTGGCGAATCATTTCCAGATCTACCCGATGCGATATTTAAATTTACGTGGAATACTGTATGTCCATTACAGTTCTCATTTCATCGAAGAGCTAACCGACCGCGTAATTTTAATATTAAAGCTAAATAAACTTTCCTTGAATAGAAGATACCATTTCCACCACTGGAAAATCAAAAGCAGTCTGAAGTAGGCTCTGAAACTGAATTAATTTAAATCACGAGAGATTTATTCTATGCCTACACGTACATATTAATACATGGTTGAATAAAAACACATTCTATCTTCTTGATATAATTTATACATTCGTATCGAAAAATATATTAGTTTTAAACCCTTTATACAACTAACAGCGATTACTTATTTTTTTTTCAAATATGTTCTCTATGATGTGTTACATATTGCGCATCCAGTGCGCTAATTTCATAAGTATAGTACTTATAATTTCCGCCTTATGGTAACTTTCAGCAATCATGAAACTATCTGACTCTACGAAGTTCTGAATCTTTAAATGCATCTCCTGAAAAAAGGGTGTTTTGCACATATGACTTTATAGCACCGGATGTGCGATATGGATTCCTAGTAATGCAGTTAAGCAAAGGTTGTTTTACGAGAACTGGTTACATTCAGTCATTCAACCTGCTGTTTTCGGAGAGGATAATAATTAGTTGCTAACTTACCACTCTCGTTACACCGTTTTTTTAAAGCGGACGAGTGGGAGGGATTGACAACATCACAGAAAACCATGCCTTTGAACACAAATTCATAAATTGATTAAAAGATCTTTTACGTACTTCAATCCGAAACCTTCCTAATACAATAGGACGAACGTCCAAGAGTCTTCACCACTCGGATACAGGACCGCTTTATACCAAAATTTACCTGTCTATATAAATAAATTCTCAAATTTTACATACAAAATCAATATCAATTCACTATTGGAAGCAAATTGTGTTATAAAAAAAAACAATCGTCCTGTACTTATGTATATATTTTATTTTTACCCCGTTGTGGTCGAAAAGGTTTTGCATAATATAAACCGATATATTTCTCTTCTTGTACGTTCCAAATGTTGCTTCTTATTACTAAATTCATAAGCATTCACTTCATAACCATCATTCACTGGCTTTGTATATAAATGAAGCGTTTAAAAACAACAACCGATAAGTCCATATTTTGTTAAAATCAAATAAAAATTATGTACATATACTACAAGTGAACACACAAAAACGTCGTTTACTAAATACTAACATTGCAACGTGTAAATATCGGTTTTTTTTATTTTAGATGTCTCTAATTTATGATATTGCATATTTTTTCAATGAAAAAACTATTTTGGATTTAATAGAAAGTTCACATACGGAGGTATTAATATTATTAATAACTAAAAATTGCAAGGTGTCAAAATTCTTGGATACTGTTAAATTCTGCAGCAGAAATTACATTGATTCAAAATTTAAATTTGATAATACACAAAAAATATGAAAATCTATGATACCTGCCATCTTGTTTATAATACGTGTTTATATTGTTTTACAATTTTACACTCAAACATGTAAAACTGTATATTTAAGTGATTTTAGTAAAAATTATAACACAACTTTTTAGTACTGATTTTCATATTTTACGGTTTTATACTAAACATAATAATAAATGCTTTACAGAGATAGATAAATAAAGTATATTTTGATTGCTAAATACCATTATTTCAATAAAATTACTATAGTAGATTCGTTGTAATATTATAAAATAATCTGACAGATTTGTTTAGTTTTATTGCTGTGTTACACATTGGTTAAATCTTTCATTTCTATTACGAAATTTCGATTTTCTTATTTCATTTAAATGTTATTTGTTTTTTAATTGTGCTGTCGAGCGGCAGTGCGTAACAATGGATATCTAGGAACTTATCTAATAAAATTTATTACATAACTTAATATGTAACAATAATAAATTTAATATCTGTTGAAATTGGGTGAGTGTGATTTTCTCCGAAAACCGGCCAGTTATACAAGCCATAGAGTTACACAACCCTCCACGAGTAACATCCAAAAGAAACTTCGGATGGAATCAATTTCAATATGAAATTGTTGGAAAGCGTTACGATGCATGTATAGTAAAGCTATTATGTAAAGAAAAGAAAACAGAGATAGAAGACAAGAAAACAAATATATTGTTTTAAATTTTTTCTATAGAAATAAAACAGATTTTTTTACTGATTCCAAAATTATATGTAATGATCAAAACCGGTTTAACTAATTGCAGGCATTCTCAACTTGTAATTCAACAGATGACAGCATTTTTCTCACAATCTACTCAGAATTGTTATTGAATTTTCGAAAATCTTTCTCGAATACATGGGTTTTAATTCATCCAATGCATGGAAGTTACAATAGAATGGCACATTGTTAAAGCAGTTCTCGGTGGACCGACGTTATATTTAAATTTGAATTGTTGAGATTTTATACATTTCTATGTGTTTTGTCACTACCGACCCGGGTTTTGCAATTTGATATTGAAATATAGCTTCCTAATGGAGGTATCTAAAGAAATTTAAGTTTGGATATAAGGATAGGGCTAGGACAGGACAAGTGGTTAGATAATTGCTCTCGTTACGTCTCGTTTTTAAGATCGGATGGGTGGGAGGGAAATTTAGACATCACAAACATATGGATGTACCTACGAATAGAAATCCATAAATCGACTGAAAATGTTTCGGAATCAATGTATTAGAATATAACGCCTTTACACGAAGAAATGACAGTTAACAATTCAAATTATAGTTATAAAAAAAATATTTCTACCTTTTGTAAAGTTTCGAATTGTAATTTACGCCGTTTTGGCTTCAATAGACGATGTTACATCTTAAAAGTTAAATATTTTAGCCAATTACTATTCATTAATAAATTTTAACGAATGAATTTAGGTAGTACCCAATAATTCAGCAAAAAAGATGAAGAATCTTTAATATCCATGTGAGAGAACAATACACGAAATCTGATCGTAATATCTGCTACTTTTTAGTAAGTTTCGATGACTTTCAATGACTTTTGCTGACTTTTAGTATGTAAGAAACCTAAAAAAGACAATATACTTAACGCCCAGAAGTCAATATTAAAAGAAGATGGGCTTAAAATGATCAATTATTGAGTACCGATTGAAAAAAAAACAATGTTGAAACTTTCACTATGCTTAATCGCTAGAGACAAAAACATTTTTTAGTGATCAAGTGTTCCAATTCGTGATATTTTACATTTTAAACCCTTATTTGTAAAGTTTGAAGCATACTTATTAACTTACCTAACATGCTTATTTTAAAAGCAATAAATAGCCAATTTTGGTAATTTTTAACATCGCTTATTGGTTAATAATTAAAATGAAAGAATACAAAGCTATATGCTTGCGGTTTATTGGAGATTCTTGGAAATGAAAAAACACTGCGTTCAAAAAAAGGGAACGATCCATCATTGTTTTTTGTTTTCAATTTTAACGAAAACATTGTGTGTTTACTTACGTTCTTAATAAAATTATCCACTTCTAATTTAAGATATCGACTGAGGGTGCTGATGGAATTTCAATATCAAATTTTAATTTTATCCGCTTTACATTGGATTTTGTTTCAACGCCAACAACGATTATATATTTAATGTATTGAAAATAAATTATTCACGGGTATCTGCTCGTTAAATATTTTAAATTTAAAGTTAAATGTATTACTGAAATACCATTCTGTATAAAGTACGTGGTTAGGAATATTAGCCATGAATGCATTTCGAGTAAAAAGCTTTAATGTTCATCACATTTGAAAATCGTATATTGGTAAAATGATCAATTTCGAATATTCAACATAATGTTACTCTTTCAAATCACCGAATTAAATTATTGCATTAGTAATTGGTACCTGTACAATGGTAACATCGATGATGAACAGGTGTTAGTCAATTGTTCGGACACCATTTCAAAAAAATGGTGGGAATAATTAATTCCTAATACTGGATGTACGCTCAATTTGGCAGCAACCATAGAAAAAGGGATGTATTGAAAGTGTCACAAAATGAGAAAAAACACTTTAAATAGCAGGTTAGACTAGATTACGTCCGTCTAATGCTATAGTGGCCGCAGTATCTGTTAAAGGTCAAGACAGATTAGGCTTTATTTTTCGTAATGTAATTACAAATGTTTACATTTCATAATCGAAACCAAAATGACCATTTTTTGTTTAGCGTGCTTTAGCTATTTAAAAATGTATGTAAAGCATATTGGTTGCCATATTTGTTGTATCCCTAATCACTTGAACACACTTAAACACTTTTAAAAATTTAGTACACATGATAATACACATGAAAATTCTCTCTGACCCATCCAATCCTAAAAACGAGGCGTAGCGAGAGAGATTAGCTAACCACTAGTCCTGTTCTAGCTATATCAACTGAGTAACAAACAGTTCTCGTAGAAAAAACTTCCGTTGAGATAGCTCCATTAGGAAGCCATATGCTCTACGTTGAGACGGGGCATCGTAAAAAAACAAATAATAAAACCTTGTCATACATTTATACAACGGGTTAAATAATACGTTTAATAGTTCACAATATTCAAATACTAATATTATGAAACTGTAAAGTGATGTCAAAATTTACGAAAATAATATATTATTAAGCCTTGTTACTTAAGTCAAACAGAATAGATTTAGATTTTAGTAAATAAATAAGCTTATAATTTATAAATATTCTCTAGCGCCTAATATTTTTCCATTTATAAAACCCATAAGCCCGTCATGAAATATGTATACATCTCTTGTATTAATGAATTCACAACCTGAATCAAAAAGATGATTCCTAAAAACTGATTACGGTGTGGACCATAAAGATATTGAAATAAGACAATATGTAGGTTTTAACTTCGTCGTTAAGGCATATCGAACTATCCATGGAGTAAAATTGAAATTATGAAACATTCTTGTGGAACAATTTTGACTGTAAATTTAAAACGTGAGTCAAGAATAATTGATATAAATGACCAATACTGAAGATATAGACTGAAAACTATATGAGTGATAATAATAATATGTTAAAACCAAACTGCTGACCTTCCTTTTCAAAGTGAATTCGATTAAGAGTAAATAATGTTTTTTAACGAATAACTCGCACACTTCGTTTTCGAAGAATGTGATAAACCAAAAGTTGAAAACTTCAGAAACAAATGGTTGTTTTGGAAACAATTCAATTCAGACAGGAATTCTAGCCTTGGACCGTAGCAATAAAATACCACTTAGGATGTGGAAAACAGATTTAAAAATATATTTCGCTTTGAAAAAAAACTCATTTATAGAACGTTTTACGGGATTTAAAACATTTTATTTCTATTCTTAGCACTAGGAAGTATCACGAAAAAGCTCTTAAAATTGATATGTCAATAAAAACTACATGAACTCCAGAGAAAAAGAGAAGGGATTTCTCAAAATTTTACTGATATGGGTTAGAACGTTGTTGTGGAAATGCATCCAATTAACATAGTACATTCCGATATGAACAATAATAATTGCTTTTATTTGAACGAATTAGTCTTACTTGAACGCAAAATCATAAACTAATTACAATAATGTTTCAGACTTAAAAGGTCAAAATTAGGGTCACTATCGCAACTCATATCGGGAAATAATTCCCGGGGATTTTAACGTTTTCATCTAGTCCCAAATATTTCATATTTCAATCCGTAAGATAAATTTTAGATGTCGAATTTCCTCAACTATTACATGTCGATTGATTAGTGAAATCGTAATGATTTTTTTTTTTTAAATAAGTCATATAATGACAATATAAATATTTACAGAAGGTGCATTTGATACGTACTGAAACTTCATTGAATTTAGATAGATTCGTTTGACGGTGATTTGTAAAAAAACGCTGATTGTAAGACGCACTCCAAATTTAAATATTAAAAAATAGGTAAAAACTTGCTTTTTATTTTTGAGGAAATACTGTATTTTGTGGTTGCCAAGTATTTTCATGTGAGGCTGTGCTTAGTTGTAATTTGTAATGTTGATGGCAGTCGAAACTAGTCAAACATTACACACCAAAATTGTTCCTCGACTCAAAAGATCGGGCGGAAAATAACCAATCATTTAAAAATAAAATATTCAAAATGGTGAAGTCTTCAGAGAAAAAAAATTAAAAAACTACGTGACGTTACATATCTCACGTAATACCCCTAACGATTTAAATATAATTATATAGCGATAGAATATCAAAAAAAATAATGTTTCATTGCATAAATAAATATTATAGATTCAGCTTGATAATTTACAATCTGCTGTTTTTATGGTTAATTTCTGCATGTGCATTACTTAATATATTAACTTATAGTACAATAAGTTAAGAAAATCCCGGGAGTTACGACTCGTGTCCCGGATATTGGAAAAGTCCGGAAATTCAGAAACCATAGTCAACATACGTTCTTACCCCCACTGCTTAATACACAGGGATGATTTGGGGTGTGCAACTACTTTTAGAAATACTTGGAAAGGTTCTAAATACATCAACTTAATTGAGTAATCATTTTTGTTTGTTTTTCACTTGTATTTCAAATATGTCCCAAATTATTTTTGATAATCTTTGATGGTTAAATTATTTTCTATCATTTTTTAACGCCTAGTGATACATATATCATATTCTACTAAATATAATGTTTTTGTTATTAACCATGTGGAAAAAATCTTAAATATGTTTTGTTTCATTGTAATTGTTATAAAGGGTAAAATCAGCCTTTACTACTTCCAACTAATAAATAGATCTCAAAATTCCACTATAATATCGATGGCTTAGTTCCATAGTGATACAACTAGAAATTGGTAGTTTTGAGATATGGCCGATCAAAGTTTTGTCTCATCTAAACTGACTCTTAAAAAGTGATGGCTTATTATTTATATTACATTTTTATTCAAATAAGTGGTCAACAGTTTATAATTTTAAAATTAAAGATTATTTCTTTATGGAACGCCACGATTCACAGAAACATATTTCCACAATACGATACTTCAATATGTATGTATATGAAACTGAGAAATTATTTAATTTTGCTGATTTACATATGAAAATATCTGCTTTTTGAGAGAAAACCTGTACATTTTACAAGCTGTGCTTTTGTGGAACTGTAGAAGAGCGGTGTTCGAATATAATGGCTAACTTAACTCAAAACATCAAAATTTTGACTCATCGTCCTATGGAACAGAACCATCAATACGTTGTATTCTTAATTATTATGTTGAGTTCTTGGTGCAGTGGTTAGCGTCGTTGACTTCGGTTACGTATCTTAGGAGTCCGAATCCCAATACGGACAGTTTCATAAATTGATTTTTCAATCGATTTATGGACATCTGTTCGGATGGATGTATGTAATGTCTATAAATTCTGCCCTAACCATCCGACCCTAAAAACGGCGCATAGCGAGAGCGACTAGTTTACCACAAGTCCTGTTCTAGTCCTATTTTTCTATCTCTACTCTCTTTGAAGAAGAAAGGTTGATCAACTGAGTAACGAGCGGTTCTTGTAGAAAAGCTTCTGTTGAAGTAATTCCATTAGGGGGGCATATGCTCCGCATTGGGAATGGACATGGTAAAAAAAAGATATCACATGCGTCTAATAAGCAAAAACTTCAGAATGTATTATTTTAATTAAATAAAATAATAGGACAAAACTATTATCAAAGTATTTATTTCTACAGAATTCGAACTAAATACTTTGATATTTTATCATAATATTTTAGAGTTCCGCCAAATAAATGCCAATTGAATATGTTTTTATATTGCAATATACCTATGGGTGTCCAGTAGACTTAAATCATCTTCAAAATATTTATTAAGAAAAAAATATTTTCACAATGAAAGACTTTTTACTTTAATGGATTATTCAATACATATAGAAGCAATGAGGTGTTCCACAGGGGGAAAATGGTACTTATTTTTATGGTATTGTATTTGTGCCAGTCCTGTAGGCAAATGGTCAACCGTCTTAGGCGTTTGACTTATTAAGTTAAGGTGTATCGATCGATTTATAGAGATATGTTCAAAGGAATGCATGCGTGTATGTTGATATTCCCTCCTACTTATCAGAATCTAAAAATGGAGCGCAGCGAGAGCGATTAATTAACTACTATTCCTTCTCTAGTCTCACACTCCTTACCGTACCCTATTCAAAAATAAAACGTGGGCGAAGAAATAGCAACCAATTCTCGTAAAAAACCTGTCAAGATTATCGATTGTTAGTCCATAATATGCTCCACATTGGGAGTGGAGATTTTTTTAAACAATACGTATTCTAATATAACGTTTTATTTTTTTCAGATCCAGTGAAGCCGTGTTTGTGAAAAAAACATCAACTTTTATTAGTGCTAAAGATTATTTAAATAATATAAAATTTAATAAATATATTACTCTTATATAAAATGGTCTAAATACAATTGTGTCGATAAGTATTATGTTTATTAAAAACATGAATATTTAAATAAATCTCTTATTATTTGTAACTGTAGAGTATTTCTGATAACCAAAGTATTGGTGATAAAAATTATATCCTAATTATTCATTTATGCTATTGATAAAAAAAATGTTTGAATGGTAAACGTATTAATTTATCAGTACTGTGGGCAACTGTGTTAGTGATTTTTTTAACCAACAGCTGAGAAGTTCAACCGTTTCAACATGGAAGCCTGTCAGGCCAAATATGAAAATTTCGTGCCTCCCATATCAGGTGAGTTCATATTTTTCACATTCTTTTTCAAAGATTACTTGAAGACTTTTTCTAACCAGGGAAAAAGCGTGCATGCCGTTTTCATCTGAGGTCACGGGCATGACGTGACTAGCCAATGAAAATACCTTGAATGCAGCTTTTTGAGACTGTCCGTTCTCACATTGGTAGAATAAGCATTGTTCTCTACGCTGATAAATCCTATATATCCTTGAAAAATTCTTGACAATTGTGTATAGTGTTTTTCATAAATTTATCATTTATTTGATTCGATGCTTATTTCTCAAATTATTCATTTGATTTGATTCGATTTGGTATTTACTAAATAGAATTTAGCTATTTATATATTACTCCAAGTATGGCCAAATAGTGTTGTTAGTATTTTCGACATTACGCCATCGCCAAAAATATACCCAAGTGATGTAGTTTTGCTTTGAAATACATACGATTCTAAGTTGTTAAAATTGAGTTAATTAATATATCTCCTCATCGGTAAATTGGGTGAAAATAATACAGTAAGTTTATCGCCGTATGATAAAATTAAGGGCATACAAATTATTGGATATTTTTGTTAAAAATAGACGTGGATTTGAATGTTCACGTATAAGGTAAGGCTTTACAATGCGGTAGTATGCATATAAAATGCATAATGCATCAGCGCGGTGCATTTTTTCTTTGTTCTCGTAAAGAAAAGATATGACGCAATATTATTTCAAGTAACATTCAACTTCGTTTTCATTTTTAAGTACATTTAAAAATCTTGAATATTACGTTACTAATCACTATTAATGTGTTAACTACCAATTCTTGGTAATAAGGCATTACATTTTAAAAATAAAAAAAAAACATTTTTTTTTGTACTACGTGATGCCAACATGTTACGTCAATTTGCCCAGAACCCTCATCAAATCGCCTTCAACTATGACAATTATCGTAAAGAAGGTCACTGACAAAGCAACATAGATTAATTTTTAGATTCGTGCATCAAATTCATTTTTATTAAACGTTGTAATAATAAAATCATTCTAGGGCAGTTCTTTGAAATCTTTGACCGTCGGCCAGAAAGGTCGGTTACAAATAATTACAAAAAGGTGCACTTTTGAGTATCTCGTCAATTCATTTGTCAGACGCCTCGCTGAGGGTTACTCTTCACGGCCGGAATGCTGAGGATGCCCACACTGACCTGAAACCGTTTGTCTTACCGATAACAACCTGTACTTAAAATCAATTGTGTGTTTTAAACATGTTATTGTATTTATTTTTAAACTGTAATAATCTTCAACTGTGTAAAATCAATCAACTAAATGTAATAAATATATTGATCTGGAACGATTGGGGTGTTTGCACTGTTGAATAATAGTCCTGTAAGATGTTATCCTTTGCCGACGTCTACAGAAGCGGGCTTCGACCTTCTTAACGTCCACCCCCACTTGAGTGGCTGTATCATTTGATATACAATTTGATAATAATGATTCAATTCAATTATTGCAAAATTTTAATCACATATTTTTACATAGACGCGCGTAATAACACTACATTAAATATTCACTTCAATGGTGTTAATATCATTAATTACTAATGAAAACGAGTGTCAGCCATGAGTTTATTGATGCATCAGAAATTATTCAACCAAATGTAGAATTTTATTTACAATGGTTTTAAATTTCAGAAAATATATGCTTAAAATCGAATGAATATAATTTTTCATAAATAATTTTCATAATTTTCTTTGTTCAAATATTGAACTGTATTGTATCATCGTAAAATTCACTCGTTTGGTGTAATATAATCATATTATAAACTTGTTAATCAACGAGGTTGCTCACTCACCCCGAGCATTATCAACTGATTCAGTTGATAATTCTTAGTCGCGTCGATAGTTTTCGAATCTAGACGGATTGTTGATTGTCGACAGCTATTTCGGCATCACAAATTTTGTTTTTAATATAATACATCACCCGTGTATGATCACAACAAAACACCTCGATGAAATATAAAATAATGTATAAATTTCCACGAATAACTTACTTAATTATCAGACAAACTTTAACGGTTCACCACTTTTAAACGTTAAATAAATCTGTCTTTAATATTTCTCTTTACTTTCGGATTAGTCTGCGTAGGCGCCCAAGTTTTCAAAAATAGCTTTGAAGAATTATTATAGGATGGTTAAGAAACATGACCATCATGGATTTATAAAAATACGTTACGTAAAAAATAAATATGTCGCACAAAACTATCAATTTCGTATTCGCGGATATTCAAAGAGTCAATTCTACAGCAATAATATATTAAATAGTAATCACTTCATATTATAACTTTAACCAGCGTTATCATACCAATTAAGTTACATTAAAATTATAATAAAACAATTCATAGTTTGCCAATATTTAACTAAAAGAGATTGTTATTTTTTCTCAATTTTAACGGATTTCTTTCAAGTAAATTTACGTTTTGAATCATCTTTATGTATCGATAGCTAGCCTGTATTTTCTATACTACACGTTGCTTAATATATTATATAAAAGCAGCTTAACCAATATATTACGGAAGTATTTATAAACCCATGATTGACTCTCTACTATAACAAGACTGCAAATTGTGCTTTATTTTTTATAAATATAATACTTTCCCATCATATTAAATAATGATAGTAACACCATTCTATTAAAAAATATTGAAATTTAATTACTCATGTTTATGTAATAATATTT
Source organism: Himalopsyche phryganea (assembly GCA_022494535.1). Classification (NCBI taxonomy): domain Eukaryota; kingdom Metazoa; phylum Arthropoda; class Insecta; order Trichoptera; family Rhyacophilidae; genus Himalopsyche; species Himalopsyche phryganea. Next base: position 475,149 of record JAGVSL010000069.1, on the reverse strand, counting down.
AATTAGAATTGTCCAATAATGACAGTAAATTGTCTCATTATTATCAAATTGCATATCACTTTTCGTAATTAACTGTTCAATCTCCTGGATTCAATATTCATTGCATTATGGATGGACAGTAATTGGCAATGTACTCCTGGATCGAATCTTCCCAAATTCTCCTTATTATAATACTCCATTCAGTATGGCTTCACAACCTAGTTCCACCAAGGCAGTATATCAGTTAATTATAAATTCTACTGTACAACGTAGGTGAATCGCCGTAAACTATAATATTGTAATAAAACGATTGTCAAATTTTTTAAATGATTAATTGAATACACACCATTTCTAACAATCAAAAAAGAGAACTTTATTCAAATTTTAATAAATAATATACAAAAGTGAATATTTTCAAGAATAACAGTTATTATAACATAATGCTTAATAAATAGAATCACATTTTTTTTAATGCGAAATGTCATAAAATCAGTTTTATCGGTGATTTTTTCAGAATATTTTATTATATATATTAACTGGAGTGTCTTTCAGTTCTTGTTTCAAAACATATTCACCTTCTTTGCTTGGTATTCTTAAATCATTAATATTGTAATTTAGATTTTTTTGAATATTTTTAAGGATAATTTGTCTGTCTCATTTATCCAAGCACTTATTACACTAAATATTCTTTCGCAAATCGTATCGTAATGTGGAATAAAAAAACTATTGCTGAAAATATTAATTTGTATTCATTGTTAATTGTATATCACGCTATCTAGAAAATAAATCCAATTAAACTACATTTTTTTCTTCTCTATTATATACGATATTTGTTTAATTGGGACTTTCAGGCAACCTCCATAATATTAACAAAAAAAAATCATTACTCTTGATTGCCAATGTGTGATTTTAATTTTTTTTATTAAAATCATTTGTTATTATTTATTAATCATTTTTAAGGTGTTAACTGTCAATTCATATTTATTACTCGGGTAGAATTTAAACTAAATAACTGAATTTAAAAATAATAACAAGAAAACTGTATATGGGCAACTCAAAGTAGGAAAGTTTTCATTCGAACATCTAAGAGATGAAAGTGACCACTCACATTAATAAGAAAGATTTGTTAAAATCATAGATATATTTGTTATAAAACATTTTGGTGTCATTAGTGAATTTCTCGAATTACTTCGTATTTTCATTAAAATTTGTTAATTTCCTGAACAGTCACAAATCACAGATTTTTTAACCATATCCGCTCCTTATTTGAAGCATATGACAATCACGCGGCTCTTCCAAGCTTCTCTGTCCCCCGCCAATCTTTTTGCTTCCTCTCAGGTCATCCCAGCTTTGTCTTAGCTCCACCGATTACATCCTATGGATGGTCAGCAGCTGCCTTCCAGGATGACGGAATCGATCCGGTTGGTAGAAGAGACAGGCAGGATTCAGACTTCCCTGAAGCATCCGCAGCACATATCCAAACCAGTTCCATCGTCGCTTTTTTATTTTGAACGTATTTACAAATAATTTAGGATATCTTTTATTCTGATTCATTTTCAACATTTTAAATCTTCAGCAACACAATAGTTAAGGAACATTTTGGTTTTCAAAAAAAGAATTCTGATGTTACTATTATATTGTCATAGAAAATTAACACCCATGAAGTGCATGAATTTCATTTGTTTCTTTGTGTAGCAATAAACAAAACATGACGGATTATTTAAGATAACTATAATTCTAGAACGCTGAATTAATATTCTTTTTTATTATATTATACTAGTGAGTACCCGGCATGCGTTGCAATGCCACTCAAAGAAAGAAAGTGTTTGTGTTTTAATTCTGTTTATTGAAGTGCTTTTGGACACACAATATGTTTTGTTTTCTGTCAGGTGCGTACACGAATAAATCAGAAGGTTTTCCGAAATGTCTCTATTTGTACGAATTTGATTCTTTTATTAATTTGATTAAGATTTTAGATACATCTGGATTGTGAGATTGATTTTTAAATATAATAAGACCTACTGTAAGTTAAAAATTAAAAATTTGATAGTCGGGCTTGGGCTGGGCCGGGCACTATGTCTATATCTTTTGTGCAAGTGCAAGCAACAACTTGACAAATTTTTATCGGAATCGGATGAACGGTATGGCAGTGCATAAAATACGAACAAATCCACATTATCTTTTATATATTAGATATCTAGATAATAAAAAGCGGAAGGTTTCGGAAACCTATTTAAATGTTTATTCATTTTGGAATCTACTAAATGAATTCGCTTTACTAGAATACGTTGGACGTATAGCAATCTTGCACACTAATGTCATCAAAGCTTCACGTTTGAAATGGAATCGATGCTTGTTCTTTACATTCTATTTGAATTTATTCCTGTCACACGGTGACAATTTAAATCCGGTCAGAAAGTACTTTTGCATTTATTTTTACTGAGCAGATAAATGCTATTTTCTCTTACACTGCTAGAATACGAATGAGAACCAGCAAGGTTTCTTCGAAGTTATGCGCAGAACACTTATTATGATATATTAAACATACTATTAAAATTGATTTAAGATGTCGACTGAGAGTACTTGGTTGAATTTCAATATCAAATTTAAATTCTTCAAATTGATTCAAATATCAATGTAGTTACTAGACTTAATAACACTTTTTCTTAATTTGTTGTTATATATTTTGGAATGTGTTTATTCGTCTTGTGTAATTACAGATATTTTAATATTTTGGAAGTGATCTGCAACCATTGCGGTCGACGGTGAGTAGAAATTATCGTTGCTTTTTTTCAGTAGAGTTAGGCAGTCAGGCTTCTTTGACGTTCAATCGCGTTCTGTCTATCGCCCGTCTCAGTGTACGTTATGACGCGTTCTATAAGTATATCTGCTTCGTTCAGTCTTGTCAGCTCGTCTGTGTTGTCCATCGTATTTATTCGTTTCCCCACATATATAACAGTGTAAACTATTTAATGTCAGTCCAAATTCATTCGTGTACTCGAATGCATGAAGATGCCGAAAGGCAAAACTAAATGACTAAATTTGAACAATTATTAAAATTATTTTTTTTAAATATATTGAAAATGTATACAAAATAAATAATTCACATACAAAATAATTAAGTAAAAAAAACAGCCAAAAATAAATTATAAATAAGACTAATAAATTATAAATATATCATATTTCGGTTCGACAACATACAAATACATCAAAAATTTGTATTTTTATTAACAATATGTGTGTGAACTAACTCATCTAAAAAACTTAAGCGCTTTCGGTTGGTATCACTATTGGCAGGCTTATTCTATACACGTGGAATGTGATGATTTTCGAAACATATCCTTAATAAAATGTTACTCTTTCCAGTAGCATTATATCATTGGCAGGCTGAATTTACACTCTGAGAGATGAAGCAATGTATTTCAATGTTTCTGAGATAATTAAACATATAATAAAAAAGCCTGTAAAAATTTTAACAAAAAATCACAGCAATTTATAAAAGAAAGTCTACCATGTGAGTTCTGAAAACATATACATATTTTAAAACATCACAAAGCAGAATTTTTCTGAACATACTCCCCAGCTGGGTCTACCCTTTGGGAGACGAAAAATACCAATGATTCAAACATAATGTTTGATATTTTCAAGAATATCGTAATTCTCATGTTGGCTCCATATAAGCCGAAAGATATATGTCCATAATATTCAGTAAGAGATATTAATATAATTTTTTTTCTACAACCTTACTAAACATTCGCACACTTATAAAACTAACATCAGTTGAAGTCAACTAGTTAATCGTATGACACTATAAAGAAACTAAATGCAAAACAATTCGCCCTTATTGCAAGACAGTCATCCTTTTTGAAAGTGATCACCATCCTGTGGTAGACTGCCTCATTTACAATATGGCGTATCATTCAACTGGCGAAACTTTTAAGTGAAAAGTAAACTGCTAATTTAATACATATTTTTACACATTCAATATTTCTTGTGTAAATGGAGTATAAAAATAAGTCGCTTATTTTCGGATGAATTATCAGATGTAAAATATTGCCGGCGTAATGTCTTCTTATGTTGTAAATTTCATACATACATCCCGAAATCTCCGCACTTGCCAAGGTTAAAAATAATTAAATTATTTTGTGAATACGTCATTTATTCACTAATTCGACACACAACATCTATTTCTTGAGTTTAACACCTACAATTAATTTCACACACAGATTTAAATTAATTCAGATCATATTGTTTATATTATACATTTAGTCGTTATATCTTATACATTTTACGAATGATATAATAAATATAGCATATATTATACATTTACATGGATACCCGATTATTTATTTATACGAAGAATACGTTCGAGAAACTTCCAGGCAAAAAACAACAAAAGTAAAAAATAAAAAACAACCGTTATTAAAAAATACAACGAGCCTATAAAAATCAGAGATTGGTTCCACTCATTTTCACAACTTATACATAAGTATACTATTAATCGTCAGCTTAGTGACAGAAGGCGATAAGTCGAAAATCGGCTGTTTTGAGTTATCAATGCAATACGATAGATTTTAGGATGGTCTATTGTCTGAAAAAACAAGCTCAGCCATATTCCATGTATTGAAGAAATCAATATGAATTACGTCAATTTCGTTCACAGTTATTAGTGGCAAAATACTATAATTAATATTACCAGAAAAAGATTTTTTACCATATGCGCTCGTAGTGTGGAGCATATGGCGTCTAAATGGAGATATCCCAATAGAAGTTTTTCCGACGAGAACTGCTTGTTACTCAGTAGCTCAACCTCTCTTTTTCGAAGAGAGTATGGATATAAGGATAGGGTTAGGACAGGACTAGTGGTTAACTAATCGCTCTCACTACGCACCGTTTTTGAGATCGGATGGGCGGGAGGGAGTTTTAGACATCACAAACGTTCATGCCTAGTTTAATTAGTTTAATAAATAATGGTTAAGGTACATATGTAAATAGAAAAACTTAAATTTCAAGATTTTGGCTTAACGCTTTCTGCCAATACACCTAATATATGTACTTATAAGTGCATCAATAAATTCATATAGTTTGCGATGTCAATTAAATTTCGTATGCTAAATATCGTCGCTGTTCTAGAAAAGACTAGCTTTGAGTAATTGAACTTTGAAGTTTGTCTAATGTTTGAAATCTTATAACTTTTTCATTTTGTTTGTTTGTACAAAGCTGTTTGTTCTTTCATACGGTAGAGTTTGAAATAAGAAATATTTTGGTATAACTAAATCAATTTGCCATTTTTTCGATTTAGTGTTTACTTATGTGTTAATCAAGGGTCGCTTTCTGATATTAAATATGTTTTTTTAATAAATAGTGCTAAATCAAAAAATACATATATACACCGTGCATAAAACTCAGCGCAAAAAGAGAACCGAGTGTATATGAATCTTTTTAATTTATATGTATGTATATTGAATAAATTGGGTTTGTAACAAACATGTTCAATAAAAATCTCACCGACTTGCAATACAATTGCAAGTGATATACATCTCAATACCGTCACATTAATATACACAAGAGACTTCTATCGATATCCTTTGTATCATGTCAACGTTTGGATATTTTCGCATTTTACCAAAAAGGATACTAACATAAATAAAAAATGTTTCATATCTGTATTTAAAGTATAACAATGACATCTATTTATGGCTAACAGAATGTTTGAATTTTCGGGACAATAACATCTATCGATGATAAAAAATCTTAAATTTTTTCATTACAAACATTCGCGCTCTATGATATACCAATAAATTATACTCATTTGATCAACCTTTATCGGCCCAATCATTTTTTGCGCAATTATTGCATTTTCCTAAGCTGTCATGAAAATAACTATATCTCTAAAACTGATAAAGTAAAAAGCATTATAAAAAAAAATTAACGGAAGACATACTTATTTAACATACTCACTGATTCGTAATATAATAGCATGCTTTAAAAATTAATAATGTTCCGAATAGGTCTTGGTTTATTATTACATATTGTATACCGTTCATAGCCGTGAAACCATGAAATGTTCAATTTGTTGAGCGTGTGAAAAAAAATAACGTAGGTATTTGTCATATTTATAGTTCTTGAAACATTGTATCGTCAAGCAACCTAATGGCAGAACAGATGAATTAAAATGATTTCTTTCACTATTATAAGACAGGAAAAAGCATCGTCGTGAAATATTTCATCTGTCATATATTTTTAACTGCGTACTACATCTAGCTGCTAGCCATCTCTGCGACGAAAATAATACTTAACAGTTCCTCAACCAATATCCAAATTTGATATTGAAATTCCATCAAGCACCCTCAGTCGATGTCTTAAATTATATAATACTTAAGTTGTAAACCGCTCACTCTACCTATACAAAACTTAGTCTGCATGTATTCGATTTTTTATGGCCAAATAGTTGCTCATGTGTTTTGATTTAACACAGCAAAAACAATCGTTGATGACTGATTCAATAAATAAGTAAATAAAATACACTGCAAGAAATCATGTCCTATGAAGTCATCCATCAGTGATGATAATCAATTACTAAAAAAGGAAAAAAGGTTTTCTTACTATCAAGCAACAAAGATAAATGAATAATTTTAAATAAATTTGTACCAGTCTTTCAGTTTAGATACAGATGTTAGTATCGATCAAAGACATTTTGAATTACACGACGTTTTTGATTAATCTATCTTCCGTGTAAATAGATTGATAGCTGTATATGTTTCGTGATGAATTATTAAAACTAAAATATAGCTTATTTTTGAACTGCACAGAATATTTATTCAATCGAAGGTTAAACAAATAATTTTATTGCTTATTTGATCTTTAATAGTAAAATGTTGCCAAACACATACCAACACAATCAATGTTTATTGTAAAGGGCACCCTAAAATGTTTTTTCAGCGAGTTAACGCTCAAGATAATATAAATATGACTTTTTATCAATACAACGATATTTACAGCTCGCGTTAATTTTTATTCCAGTAAACATTTTAATGTGATATGAAATCATTAACAAGTAAATGATTTGTTTTTATAGATGATGTAAACACGAAAAACGATACGATACGATCGAAAAGCGTTGATCAGAAAAGAGATGTTGAACAGAAAATTGGGATAGTAGAAATGTTTCGCTAGATTTAGATAGTTGAATGAATTTTTTTAGTTTCTACGTCAAGTTTAGATTCGAAAAATTCCTGCTCATACATGTAAGAACATGTTGGTTTTAAGGCGAAAAAATCAGATTGTTTTTAGTGTTATACAAAAATTAATTTGCTGTTCCAAAAAAAATATCAAATAAAAAATATTTTTAGGCTGGAAACTTTTTGACATTACTAGTATAAATTAGCTAAGAATAACTACTATAGCTCACACTGCCTTTTATGCGACTTTTTTTTTTAAATATTTGATTCACTACGATTCAAAATTGAATGTTTTTTTTATATATTTCTTTAATAAATAATCATTGTAATCTAAGATCTCGGTTGAATCTAATGTAGGATATTGTAAAGGTTCAATGTAACTGAATATAACACGTGTATATGCACATATTTGTATATATATATATGTATATATTTTTACGGGTGTTACTGGGGAAAACCAACTTTTATATATAACGTATACTTTGGTGTTTATTATTTCAAAAAATAATGAAGCGTCATCAGAAAACCTACTTTATTACTTAACGGACTTTCAGTTTTAATGAATACACTCTTGCACGTATTGATCTGTTATATCAAGGATTTACTGTATTTTATCCAGCTTTTTCGATAAGTCACGCCACTTTTCTGCTTTAGTCCTCAAATAGAGTTTTATGTGAAATATTTATTATTTCCAATAATCATCATTTACAAATGTTTATTTTTGCATTCGAGACTCATGGTAATTTATTAATCATCGGATAAGCGCAAGCAAATGAAAATTTGTTTATTTTTTTATAGTCTCGGCGATGTTCTTTATGCCCATCCCAGCTATGTGAGTTGTAAACAGTATTTTTATGTCCCACCTCCGCTCAGCAATGTGTTCGATCTATTTTCATATTGTATCACCATAAAACATCTACAATTGCAAACGAGTGTCCCTCATTCAGACACTGAACCCACTGCACGAGTCTTATCTTGAAATGTATCATCTTTATCCTCAAATTAGAGATCTATAAAGTGTTCTCAAAAACATCGCAATAATTTTCGCCGTATCTTGTTACTAGACCGATTTCTACGTATATCAAACGAATAAATTAAAAAACAAAATACCAAAACAGACTCAAAAGTGGCCAAAGCCCTAAAGCTTAGACTGTAAATCTGCCAAATTAAAATGTTGTTCAATGACAAACAATGTATTAAATGATTTCGTGTAAAATAATTAATATCTGCAGAATTTTAAAATGTAGAATAAGTACATACATACAGAATTTAGATAGAGAGACGATCAAGAATATATTATATGCGATGCTTCTGGAAGAATGTCTATGTCCTTGCCTTTAATTCACTCAGAAGATTCAGTGAAGGACTGGACAAGCCAAAGTAAGCTCTTCGTGATTAAAATTACTTGAAAAATTCCTAAAAAAGCCATTTTTATTTCAATTGTACTGTCCCTATGTATTTTCGTCTAGTGAAACTTTCAGTTTACAAAATATTTCGTTAGATAATAACGTTATCAGTTAGAAAACGATATAAAGACCTTTTCTATAACCACCGTTTTTATTTTTGCATTGAATTAACACATAAACTATATTTTGAAATCTTAGCGTCAAAAACGCCGAGGGGTGGGCAGACTGGCAGTCCGAATGACTGTGTATTACTGCCATAAGGATAATCCTTCCGTCATTCTATGTTCATGTTTCTCGTTGCATTGGATACCGAACATATTGACAACTACGCCGTTGTACCAAAAAACGGCATTTTATGAAGATTCATTGGAATATACGAAACACTGCCGCAACTTTCGAATGTTTCATCTGCTCTTTACATAAATTAAAATAAGATATACGAAGGGTTGGTAAAATTGCTCAATATGTATAAGGAAATAAAGCGCTACGCTGCGATTGGAAACGCCAACACAAAAAAATTAACTACCGAAAAAATAAAAAAAGTAATTCTTGTAATCATCATCGGCAAAAGTTTAAGTGAGTGATTTTTTCTCGTGTCATTACCCATTTTTTTATGACTATGGCCTGCATTAAATGTACACATTCTTTTTTTTTCATTCCACTCTTTGTTTTACCCATTGTTACATATTATGAGCACAACACTACAGAGAGCTTGTTGTAAATTGAGCAAATTTATAATTTCAATCTGATTGATAAGTGTACGGTTGTTCTATACCATATTTAGGACTGCCGATTTAAAAAGATTCATTAGGAAAACCATTTCAATTGATCGTGTAAGATTCGCTTAAAACGCGGAAGCTTAACTAAGATTTTAATATTTAATGGCTAAACGTAATTTAATTCTATTATACAATTTTATTCATTCAAATTAAATGTTACTGCTTTATCCACCCTAAAAACAATTGCAGATAATAAGATGTGCTGAAAAAAATATTTCATTAACAGTTTATCAGAAAAACTGCAAATAAAACATAATAAATACTAGCATGTTTTTAAATTCCAGTGAAATAATGATAAATTATAAATACACTGAAAATATTATGATTAACTCAGCACTTATCTGCGGTGTTTCAGAATCATATATCATCATTCACATGTTTTGTTCATTCCACTGGAAGTGTTCATACTTTCAATAAAATCATGCATGCATTCAACAAGCTCCTTCAACAATTGTGTGACGTTATTCCATAAATCAAGAAAGACTGTTGCTGTTTCAATGATATTTGCGGAATAGTTTCTAAATTTCATCTTTATTCTTCTCATAATTACAACAAGCATGTCAGCCGATGTTGTATTGCAATAAAAAATATTACAAGCGATACTGAACAAATTAATATCATTGTAAAGCTTGTACAATATAATATGTGTACCTCAGAGGCAGACGGATGCAACTGCCAAATACTAAATTGTTCAGGAGAGTCTAAAAACAATTTATGTTTGAACAAATACTCATAACTTCCAAGAAAATATACAGATTGCGATTGTTATTTTTTTAAATTATAATTAAATTAAATTGCTTCTGAAATATATAATAAATAAATATATTTAATTCCATTTAAAAAAAAGTTTTATGGACTTCCATTCTTCTACTTCTAACGACATTTTGTCACTGTGGATTTGTATTTCATTTCTCTTTTTGTAGTTTAGTCAAAATAAAACAATTTGAAGATTTAAATAAAACAATACGTCGATGGCCTAATATTTATATAAAATTGAATCATTTAAAATCTATGATGTTTGACTACGTGAGATGACATAATATTGTCTATCTCTTCTAAACGTATACATAGGTAATCTAACATAATTTAAGAGTTGATTGAATTTCAATAATCTAAAATAAGTTTAAGTATAGTTCTGACTATGGCGTTAAGCTGGAATAGCTATCAACTACCTATTAAATTTTGCAGAACTAAATACTTTGTTATTTTATCCTATTATAATGGAGTTATATCAAGTAAATGCCAATTCAATAAATAAAGCTCATGGAGCTTAAGCCTATCGATGCACCGGGAGGAACAGGAAAAAACTTTCTCGTCAATGTGTGATCTGTCAATGTGTGATTGCACTCGATGTAGTATCTTCAGGTATTGCTGCTACTCTGATGACTGTGGCAAATCCTGATTGAATAAATCCATAACCAAATGCCTGTTTTCAACATCAAGAAAGAAAGAGCAAAAGCATGCCGTGCTTTGAAAGTCCTATTCTGAAATGAAATTTTACAAGAAATCTTCCCAAACTGTGACCAGTAGTGAGTTACATATGAGCATGTTCTACCATTTCTAGGTCAACTCTGCTATTTTCAAATGTTAACATAATTATTAATTGATGGATAATATTTTTTGGCTGTCACAAGGGGTACATTAAAAACAAATTTCAACATTAACTAGCCAACGTCTAAATAAGCGTCGTCTATCTTGGGCGAAGTCTAGTAAAAAATACTAGTTAAAAGATAAAGCACCGGTTTTTATCACAACTCAATATCACTGTGATCGATTTCTCGCACTACCGGAAAGCTTTGACCTCTGACACCAATCGAAGGAATCTTTGAATGGAGGATGCATTCCTTCATTCAGTACTACGCCATTGTTAGCGGAATGGTAAAAAAGAAAATTAACGCCAAACATCTGTATATGGTTGTACTACGCAATAAATTTAGGCTTATTTATAAAGTGTGTATTCATTAAAAGACATCATGGATGAAATATTTGTGTTGTCTGGTATCAAAAGTGGTCAAATGCCTTTTAATACAAAATGAGATAAACAGAAAAAACGTTGTCTAAATTAAGAGTTTTTTTTTTTTCTTGAAAATTTTAAGTAAAGAAATTATTATTTATACATAAAATGAATTAATCTTAAATACTTTTTGTACTATAAATGATTTAATTTTGGATTTGACCATTTCTGATATGAAATTGAGGATTTGACCACTTTTGAAAACAAATGGTAAGGATTTTTTTAGCTTTGATACAAAGTTTTACTCACCACTTCAAGTCGTCAGCCATTACAGTTGATTACTATGAACTAAGTCATGTTATATTGTTGGTGAATGTGGTAGGTCGATCAAGATTTGACTAGATTTTACATAATATTTAATTCGCATTTTTCATTGAATAATGTGAGAAAACCCGGATCGACGAGAGGCAAATGGCTGGTTATCGAACGTCCTGGAAGGGCTGGGATCTCAAACAAACACCATTTCAAATCCGGTTCAAAACTTATTTATTTTTAATCGAAGATGCAGTGGTTTACAATACACAAAATACTATTCCTAACACATAAAACTGATTCTACATTTACATTTACTTAACAACTGAATTTATTTTAAGTTATAATGCAAATGACACGACACACAAATAATTCACATCGTCACCTGCGCTGTCACGATGTCGGCAACTCGCTTGGCTTGACAGATCGTAATCGACTGTGCACAATACAATTAAAAAAACTCCCTGCATCGTCGGAGCTACACCTTTCCGTCAAAAATGGACTAGTCCAGCGGACGTGCCCACCGACTATTGAACGAGCGACCTCGGCAACAAGAGTCGGCCGATTCTCCGAATTATTGTCATTACCGCTGGGCGATTTCAGTTATGGACACTAATGAAACTTAAACTTAACAAAAAAAATCAGAGTGTGTCAAATTTTGGATTTTTTCAAGTTTGTTCCATCATTTCTTTAGATAGTATACCAGAGCTTAACACTGCATACTCAGTTGAAAAAGCCATATATGGATTTGACCAATTATGATACCAGACACACCTCTTCATAGATGTGAGATTTTTCTGAAAATACACTAATTATTATTTTTTTTAAATATCTGGCATTACAGCTGACAGCCAATGCGCCAAATAATATAAAAATTGGAAAATCATGCGAGATAAACTAGATGAGAATTTAGGATTCAGTCAAAAGACGCACTTGAGACCCTAAGATGTCGCATGTGCCTTAAGGCCGCAGGTTCGTCACCACTTTCATAGATCATTATTTTGATCAAATATTCAGAGCACTGTCAGTCAGTCAATGCTTCGATTGTCTCATTCACACTGCGCTGTGTCGGTCGTTGTTATCGCCCATTCATACCATAAAGGCGATCTCTGTGATATTTTATTTTGCTTCTTTCCTGAAATATTTTATTGCTCATGCCTGTTTTCAAATGCAAGCCAAGGTTGAATACGATAAAACAATAAAATCATTTAATGCCTTTCCAAAAATACATCATTGTAAATTTCGTTCCGGCACCCATCGACATTCGACAAGAGTTTAACAAGGTGTGGGTGGGATAGGTAGGTGGGTTTACGAATATTGCTTCAAGCATATTACCTATTATTAATGAAATATTTTAAGTATATTGCTTTATATGCTAAAACAATTTTCATACCTCGCGTTCTTGAAAATAAGTCAATAATTTATATGAATTGTGTAATTACGGTTATAACCATTTGTTTAAAGGAAAGTGTTTAATTTGTTGGGTTAATGGAGATTAGCCATTGTGAGTATTTCGTTTGACCTTGAAGGGCTAGTTTTATCGATCAAAATTGTTAACTTAGTTATTCCACTGGCAGTGTTACTAAATTTAACGCGTTACATTTGGTAGAATAATTAAGTTATAAATTTTAATTTTACATTAAAAAATAATTTCCACAAAGTTACCTCTGAGTTCATCGAAAATATTAGTTTTATCGACTTTATGAAGTTGCTTCCAAGAAATTATTTTAAATATAAGAGATTTTAGAGAGTTACATTATACTAGGCTGCAATGGTCGGTCATAACAGACTTTATTGATATCGTAGGTGATAATGACTTCGTGTCTGTTTTTGTTATGTTTAAACTATCGCATCCAAACCACGATAACTGCAATAATCTCTTACTTGCAAAAAAATAATTCATTGTATCTTAAATAACAAAACAAATTTAATAAAGCAAGAGGGCTTTCAAAAAAAATGGAATTAACAGTCTTTATTACCTATGTTGAACTTATGTGGTTGAGTCAGAACAATAAGTGTACACCTGTCGTGATTTAAATTAATATGAATGTTTTAATTTGGTTGAAATAAAACAATAAAGTTCTCCCAAAACGTTTTACTTGTGCAGCACTGGGATAACTCCTGTAGATTATCCAAAAAGATTCCACCGTAACAATTATTGTAGAGACCAGTTTATTATTTTTTTTTGCGTAATTTTCTCATATAAAATACTCTAACTGAATGTCGAATTTTTGAGTGCAGTGAATACGGTGTCTAAGTATAAATATATGTAAAAATCTACTAATGGAGGATTTTTTCAGGGGTGTGCAGTCGTCCAAAAAAAACGCGACTCTGACTCCAACTCAGTCATTGATCAATTATTACTCCGACTTCGTGTATTAAAAAAGACTAGGTTTTTTCCTACCTTACTTATAAAACACCAACCAACCATTCCGGCAATGAGTCAAATTTTTCATATTATATATACGTATATTGCAAGACATAAAGATGTTATGGCCATAAATAAAAATCAAAAAGGTAAATTAATAAAAGCAGAAATACAAAAATGCACTTTTTAGAAAAAGCAGTTTTACAACTTCGACTCCGATTCAGGGCGTTCCACGACTCCGACTCAGACTCCGCAACCCTGGATTTTTTAAACTTCATCCCAAAACAATAATTTACCGAAAAGGTATTGAACGAGCACAAAATGCAATAGTTACAAAAACAAATTCGTTCGTTCATTTATGTGTATTTAAATGACACTCATTAAACTAAAAGTGCGCTTGCAGTTGATTTTATCGACGGTATTTTGGCCAATTGATGTAAATTAATGATTGGATCTCATTTTAAAGGCGACAGAGCAGGTCTCGGCCAAATGATGTAAATTAGAACAATAAATTGGCCATTTTTTGAAAGGGAAACACCATTTTACATTGGTTTTAAGTTTAAAAATTCTGAACCAGCCACTTGATGTAAGCCACTATTATATCGACACGCCCTTACGTATACTCCCGTATCTGCAAACATGGGAACTTACGGGAGTGCATTTCAAAGATGTATAACGAAACTCAGGGATGAAAACAGTTTTTACTCTCTTCTCTCCTGAACAATTTCAATTTTGAGGGTTATCGTCGTTATTGCGATTTATTTGGTTTCTGAATGACACTGAAAAGTAATGTATTAATTTGAATCCAAAAATATGCATGAGTAAAATCAAAAGATTTTTTTGTAATTTCGTATAAAATTGTCATTGTACTTCCACGAACGGACTACGGTAACAATCGAAAAATTCTTTATTGGACTTCTTCGAGATGTATTTATTTGTTCATCCAAATGATTTTCAATTACACTTAAATATGTTTTTATTTTGTAAATTTCACGGAATACGCATGCGTTGTCAAAGCTGAGAATTCTTTTATAAATAACATTGAGTAATTGATAAGATTGCGCGATACTTAACTTTATATATATATATAGCGATAGTATTTATAATCCTTAGTAAATCAATTAACAAAGAATATATTACTTTTTGAGTCTCATTGATGCATTTATAAAATGATATCTAATATTTATATTTTATATTAATTTAATTGGCATTTACTTGGCAGAACTCCATTTTAGTATGATAAAATATCAAGGTATTTAGTTCTACAAAATTTTATTAGGTAGTTGATGACGATGGCGTCAAGCCGAAATAGTTATCAACTACCTAATAAAATTTTGTAGAACTAAATACCTTGATATTTTATCCTGTTATAATGATTTAAATCTGTCGATGATGTGAAAATATTAATTCTAGAGTTTTGATTGTGCAATTTTTTAAAAATGAAAAAGAAGTTTTCTCCGATAATTTTCTGATTTTCATGACGGTTTATAAAGACAAAAAATAATGTCGTTTTCATATAAAAATACATTCTGAAGATGTTTCTTAAAGAAACGAAACGTGTTACATTTAGTAACACAGCCAGTGGAATATCAAAGTTATCAATTTTGATTTCATATTAAAAATGAATTTCCACAAAGTTACCGCCGAATCCATTGAAAACATCGAAAATACATACTTTACGAGTTTGTTTAATAAATTTAACTAACAGTGACGCATTTTTTCAGTGGTAAATGAATGTTAATCAAGCAAAGTGCATTTCATTCTATTTGCTGTAGATTATTTGCACGTAATTACTGCACGTGCTGTTCTCGCTAATCAATAAGAATACAACTACGCATAAACAGTGATATGCTGCTATGGGTCCGGGCTACCTCTGCCGAGCTGGTTGCTAAAATAGTTTTGGTTCGGAGAGCTGGTTCTTAAAATACGAACTTTTTTTTAATTATCGTAATTCCGATATTGAATTTTTACACGATCACAATACTTGATCCGATATGGATAAAGTAAAAACTTTCGGCAGTTAATATTAGGAATATCAGTGAAATTATTGAATTCAAAATAAATTTAAATCATTTCAGAGATTATGTCGACAATATTTTAAGAGATAATCGCGATGAACTTCCTGAAACGGTCAGAAAAGCTCTGCAGAGGCTGAACGAAAATTTTCGTTAATGAAAATTATTTGTTCAGAAAAATGGGCAAATTTAAGTATTCGACATATATCAGACGTAATCAACATTAATTTGATAGGTTTTTCACTGACTTCCACACCATTCATTAAACCATTGCTCAGAATTCACAGTCACACAGCAAATTATAGACGAATAGATGTTAAAGTTTCGAATGAAAATCAGAACACTATTTGGAATGAATTTATGTAATGTAAATGTATGAAAATTGGGGGTTGATGTTCACCAAGGTGCGAGTCGGTTGATAGAATTTTAGTAGCACATCACTGCATATAAGTATAATCTCAATAATCTCGATAGCCGTCCGTATGTCCTGTCAAAGGGGTACTCTGTTTGACATGATTGGTTATCAGGAGGTTAAGTAATTTACACGAGTGACTATTAAATTATTTCAATCACATTTAAAATAAAACTATTATTTGATTCATCTGAAAATATACCGACAAACTATTGTCTGGCATCCGGAAATTCGGTATGAGCGTACTAAGCAGCCGCTTTTAATGTCTAAAAATAAAAAAGCAGCAAAAGACCTGACTTGGGCACATGCTGTGAATTCTGCAAATACCTCATGGGAACCTGAATCTCACCTGTCTCTACTCACAACCATTTGAATTGAATTCCGTCTTCCGGAAATGTCGCTGACGACCATCTATAGCAGGGATTCACAACATATTTAACAGGAGTCCCAAATCATTTATTTACGATTTATTCATAGACTGCAAATGTATTGCGGTTAATGATATGTATATACCGTATCTGCTCTGGAAGAAAACACTAAATTGATTGATTATCACCTTGAGTTAGTTAAACAAAAATGTTTCTTATTTCAAACAGTTTCGACAAACAAACAAAATAAAAAAGTGAGAATTCCCCCGGATCGAAGAGAGGCGAGCGGCTGGTTATCCGGAGTCCTGGAAGGGCTGATCTCAGACAAACACCATTTCAGATCCGGTTAAGAAACTTATTTATTATCCATTCAAGATGCAGTGGTTTAATATTACACAAATATAAAAATCTTAACACATAAAATTGATTCTACATTTACATTTACTTAGCAACTGAATTTACTTTAAGTTTTAATACAAATGGCACAACGAATTTAAATTAAATCCAATGCAAATCAAAACACAAAAACAAACAAACAGTTCACATCGTCACATCACCTTCGTCGCGACGAGACCTCGTTCGTCCGACTCGGCAGCTCGTCATCGACTGTCTACAAAAATTCAAAAAAACTCCGTGCAAAGTTGGAGCTACCCTTTTCCGTAAAAATGGACTCGTCCAGCGGCCGAAGCCCGGGGGCTTCTTAAACGCCTGGCAACAAGAAAGAGCGTATTCTGCGAATTATTGCTCTTTGCCGCAGGCCGATTTCAGTTCGGGACACTAATGACACTTATACTTAAGAAAAACCAGGGTGTGTCAAAAGGTACACCATTTCAAAAATTTTACAAACTTCCCAATTACTCAAAAAAAGTATTTTTCGGTTAGTATCTTATTCCAGAACAACGACGATATTATTCTTTTCCTAGAATAGAGATATTATCACTTTTAATTTTACAGCATATTATTTAATTCAGACACGACTACATTGTTGAAAATTGTATAAACGCCATAATGTGGAAATTATAATCAGACAAACATACGGTTTGAAATTTAACTGTAGCTGTTTTGAAAATAATTGATTTAATTTAAGACATCGACTGAGGGTGCTTGATGTAATTTCAATATCAAACTTGGATTATTGAGATTTTGTACACTTCCATGTATTTTGTCACTAACGACCCGGGTTTCGCCTTTCGGCATCTTCAGGCATTCGAGCACACGGATGGACTCGAACTGGACTTTCAGATCCAAATTTGATATTGAAATTCCATCAAGCACCCTCAGTCGATGTCTTTAAATGAAATGAAATTGTTTGTTAAACAAAACAATCTGCCCTATCCACTCGTTGCTGTTATAATAAGAGTAGTACCATAAGTAGTTTCTTATCAATTGAGACGTTTTCAAAATTATTTTTGGCTAGATTGTATCAATAACACGAGTGTTGTTTTATCTATTCATGCACACGCTTTAATAAGATCTAGTTTCCTCAAATTTCCCCCTTTTATATTATTGATGTATTACAATTTACATAATGCTTATACAGTAAAATATAATTGCATGACGTGCCATGCCAAAAGTCCATAGTTATTGAATACGGATAAGGAAAAAGAAATTCAGATACTGATATAAGCAGTGGCGGCTCGTGGATAAGATATCTGGGGGTGTTGCGGTTAATTAAACAAAAAAAAAATCGTTATTTGAATTGTATTTTACTATTAACATCAAAATTATTAAAATTAAACATTACATATATTTACATGTCTTTTTTCCGTGAAAAATATCGCTTTTATTTAGACAGACGTCGCGCGCGAGGTCAGACCACTGCATACACACCCGCACGCAGAACACGAAATACTGACAAATTTGCAGTTCACATAAAGCTTCTAGTCGCGAGTCTCTCCTCTCCGCGCCTCTCCTTAGCCCACTCGAGCATATTCCATCGAAAACCGTACTGCACAAAATCATGAAGATATTAGTGCCGCAGTGAATGATAATTATTAGATGTATCGGTGCAAGGGCGAGCTTAATACACGCTTAAATAATAGTGATATTTTCATATAATATACATAAATCAACTTTCATGGGGTTGCTGCAGTTCCGCAGTGAGTATGGCACTTGGATATAAGTGATATAGCTAACTATAGAGGAGTTCATAATAAGGCGAGTTATGCATTTGATATATAGGAATAGAATTTGTTTGTCGCATACATATCATACAATTCTGTACATTTAAGGAATTATTAAGTAACGAAATTGAATCCACCATAGCGACACAACGTGAATGCAATTTCAGATACGTTCGTTGATTTATAATTACACATTTGTGATGCCGGCAGTTCACATGGTTTTCATTATGCATGTCAATTAAAATTTGCATATTCACCGTGTCAGTGCTTACTCTACTACAGCTTCTGTCAATGCTTGAAGACACTTACTGTAGTTGTGATTCATTTACTGTCTTTACGATGTTTGTTTACTATATAAAGCAGTGTTACCCAACCCCTTTACACCTGCAGACCGGTAAAAAAAGGGAACAAATTTTTGCCGATCATTAATACTGAAATAAAAACGGTCTTTTTATATAATATTTTTTTAATCTTACATTTTGACAGATGGCCATAACTATAACTAACAAATATACATATAACAGTCTGATTTTTAACAAAAACAATTGGTGGTTTTTTTCAACAAACTAATGCGAAACCTGCTGTTACATCTTTGCTAATATATTGGATATTCTTGGCTTCAGTGCTGTCTCTGACAGACGTCGTGTTGCAAACACGCCCAGTCTATTCCGTTGTCTAAATTTTATTGAGCACATGGACAAAAACGCTTCTTCGTTTGAACAGGTTATTGAAAATGACATTAATAAATGTATAGCTTTACAGCTTAAAGATGAATATTCATCTTCCACTCTCGCTTCTTTCTGCCCGCTTTTTTCCTGTACGGTTTTTTCCGTTCACCAATATTTTTGCTTGGTGAATTTATTGAAATTTGGCATACTGTTTGTGGCCCGGTGGAAAGTCTCTGCGGCCCGGCACTAGACCGCGGACCACCGGTTGGGGAATACTGATATAAAGGAATCATAAACACAATTTCTTTGTACTACTTTCACATGTTTATAATGATCAGAACCAGTTTCACTCATCACGAGTATTATCAACTGATCTAAACATGTGGAAGTAGTGCTTACAAATTGTATTTTATTATTTTTTAATATAATGCCTTTCCACTTTCCACCAAGAATTGACGGTTAACACTTTAAAAGATATGGAAGGAATACTTTAATTAACTGAGACTTTTTAAATACCATCAATCTAGACCAGTTATTTCCAAAGTGGTTCCTACGGACCCCCAGTGGTCCTTTATACCGCTGAGAGGGTCTGTGGCAAATTAAAAATAATTTGGGGGTGTCGGGGGGTCTGCGAAAGATTTATTATAAAAAATATCCGTGACATATTTTCATTATTATGAAAGTTGAAATAAATAGCAATAAATTAATTGTGTTTGACCCTAGTGTTGGACCCTATTGTAAGCAGACCCACAAACTAATATATATCGATACTAATACGAGAGCAATTTGTTGAATAATCCACAAATGAGGAATGGAAATCAATGTTTGAACAAGATACCACACATTCTGGTTCCAAAAACAGATCCCAATTTTATATCCTGCATTATGGGTCCTTGTACAGAGGCTGTCTTCTTATGTAATATAACGTGGATTTAGTGCAGTTATGACCTTCTATACTTAAAATATCACAATTTTTTATTGATATTTTATTTTTACATCACCGTTTACCATTCAAGACATCAAAATTAAATTTATATATTTTTTTTATTCAATTACGTAAAGATATTTTACTTAGGGGGTTCATGGTCAGGTTTTTGCTTTAACAAGGCGTCCATGTGCATAATTAGTTTGGAAACCACTGAATCAATCTAGATTTAATCAACTACATGAATGTTGATAAAAAAAAATCACATTTTCTCATCTTTGCATGTCACATATTACTTTTTTTACTCTCAACCTGAAACAGTAGCCAAAAAGCAGTTATAGAAATATATTAACTTACTTTTACTCCAACAGTTACAATATATTTTATATTTTCTAACGTTTATTCGATTTCAACAACAGCAAAATTATAAATAATCTCAAAATCCAGGTTCGAATTGTAATTTGTTTTTTTATTCATAAATATAATTATAAACTGGAAATGGAAGATGAGTGAAAATCTCAAAAGTCCAAATATGTTTGTGTTCACTCTTCATTCTGTTTTGTACGTGATTTCTTCAAGATTTTCATTATTTGCACGCAAGATAAATTTTGCCCTAGCGGAGACGACTTATAATACATTTAATCATCCGCCTTTTATTGTGGCCTTCCTGATACATAATTTGCCATCGATGGCTTGACTTATAATATATCAACGCAAAAACTTCTTTGTTATTCTTTAAATCGCTAATACACAAAAATTTTGTTTTTATAACCAATTTTTTTAAATCTAGGATTACCAAAAATCGATGTGAAACAAAAGTTTTCTGAGTAAAATAATGTAAATATGAATTCATTATGACATAATTATGCCAGTAGTATTTAGAACGCTGTTCATCCACGCCGTTGCGGGGTTACGTTGTGCGAGTCGTGGAATGGGAACATTCCATTAACCTTCCCGTTTTCATGCTAAAAAATCCCTTTATATCTCATGTAGTCACATTTCGTTACCGTGTGAGTTTTGTCATATAAACGAATTTATAAAGCGAAATGACAATTTCAAAAAGTGAAATATAGTTTTATGTAATATCAAGTAATTATTTTACCTCTTATTTTGTGTGTAAAACTTGAAATATATATCAAACTATGCGAAATTATCGAAAGACGCATGAATCGAAATTCTTCATAGCAGAACAAGTTCGAGACGTGTCTTGGTGCCGTTTGAAACAGAACAATTGCATATATGGTACGTCACGCATCTTAGATTGTTACTATACCATACTATCATTTTGTGTTTTTTGATGGTAAAATTGATGAGTTTTTCAAATTATGATTAATTATACAAAGAAGACGTAAACTATAATGTATTTTTAATTTTCAATTATATGTAGAACTATTTTATTTACAATTAGCAAAACTTTCAGTTTTTTGTATTGCCTATTTAACTGAAGTAACTCATTGTTACACCATGGATGGAGAAGGGTTTATATATGTTATGTTGTCATAGTTCTCAAGGCACAAGTGCTTATAAAATCGTGTTTTCCTAACTGTATCATTCTTTCCTTAACCTCTGTATAAATATGTTGAATAGTTGACTTACATAGAGTTGTGACTAAAATAGCTCTATTTAGATGATCCATCTTACATATTTTCGCCAATCATTATATATCAGAGCATACATGTATGATTCTGTCTCTCTGTATGTCTGTCTTAAGAACTCCTCCCAACAGTAGAGACGTGAAATGTTCACATGTCATTCTGGCTGCCATTTCTAGGTTAACTGTGCTATTTTTAATTTAACATTGTTATTAATTCATGGACTACATTTCTTAGGTGGTCCACGTTATATGAAGTATGAACCACTGTGATATTTAGAACTAACTTTCCAGCATGATATTTCAAACGGACAGCAATAAGTTTTATTATTAGAATAAATGAGCGTAGATATGTGAACATAATTACGACTATAATAAATTTGTTTTTTTTTTTTGTTAAATAATAGTATACACGTTTTATATTACAATTATAAGGAATGTGGTCATTCAAATTTTGATTGCTTTACGAGTATTAGCTCCGCCGTACATTCTGTAGAACTCAGCATCATATCAATTACATTGACATTTACACAAACGTTTTCTAATAATGTAATGTTGTTCATTCAGGAATATTGTAAGGAAAAAACAAGTATTACTTATTATATCTTCAATGTAACACCTGCTTATGTATAATCTTATCATGTTTACACTGTATTAAGAAACATTTATAATAGCGCTAGAGATTAAAGTTTTAATTGTCAAGGAATCATGAAAGTATATCTTTTAAATCTGTGTTTATTGAACATTTTTATACTCTGAATAATCTAATAATAAAACCAAGATTGTATTTGAAGTAAAACTAACACAGATGTGTTATTACTAAACCGATTAATTTTCACGGGAAATCGATTTATTAAAATCTTTTGAAATATTGCAATAAATTATACACGTGATTTAAATTCTGAATCCGCTGAACACAAAAGGCTTTTCACGTTTCAACATAAGATGTTTATTTTACTAGAAAGAGCTGCTATTTTTCGGAGAAGGTAAGGATAGAAGGATTTTAATAGAAAAATACTAAAAGTAACTGTTAGCTCTTGCTTTGAATTGTACGAATGTTATATATATATATTTAAAAATTAATGTTTAATTGCTCAAATTTAAATAATAACTTCACGCTTAAAACATATGACTGATAAATATATTAGTAAAATGTATTCCGCTCTTCCTGCAATTATTTGTATTGTTGTTGGTTATGAATTTCGTCATATGTTTTTCCGTCCATTGTATGACAAATATGAATTTACCGAAAAAAGTGCGCTTTTGTTTCAAAACAATGATACGTATATTTCAAACTAATTTTGCAATGAAAATAAGTTTAGTTTTAATTGTACCGTGTGTACTATTTTGTAAATCAAATAAAGACTCTGGATGAGGTTATTCGTCTTTTTTTTTGAATTCATATTTTTGAATAAATTCTTTAAGAATTTAAATATTTTTAGAAGATTTGCTTATACAACCTTTTTAATTAACTATATATAATAGTGGCTTACATCAAGTGGGGGAGTGGGAATTTTTAAACCTAAAAGTAATGTAAAATGATGTTTTCTTATCAAAAAGTTGTCAATTTATTTCTCTAATTTACCTCATTTCACCGAAAGATCCAATCACTAACTTGTTATCGTATTTTTTGAGGATTACATCAATTGGCTCAAACACCGTAGAATGACATAGTGTATAAGAAAAATAAGAACGTAAATAATATATATATATATATAAATATTATGTACCTCTTAGTCAAGGTTATTTTTTTCGTTTTTCTCAAAGTTGAAATTTTCATAAATTTCTATTGTAGATAGTACCTTTCAAGTCGTGAAAAATAGCAATTCAATGCAATTATTACAGAAAATAATGTTTAATACAGTATTATGGAATTTTATTTATTGATATAAATATTTTTAATATACTTAGTGTTTCTTTGACTTCGTTTGCATTACCTGGACGATAACCAATGAAATTATTAATAATTGTAAACAAATCAATACATGTAACATGAGTGAGAAAGATGAGCTGGTTTCCATGGTTATTCATAAATAGAATTCGTTGATTTTTGACAGATCGCTTAAAGATGTCACCTAAAGCTGCTTTTGGTTCATTGTCATCCAAAAATTGTGAATACGGCTGCATCCCCTCTTGTGATCAGGGTTTTCTCAGGGGGAATCAGACTGCTGTTATCTGACAGTGATCTCCGAACACAGTTCCAATGGAAGAAGTTCTCAGATTGATTGTAATTAGCAGTAACAGTTGAGAAGGCATACAAATGTACCAACAAAACTATTATTATTTGTAAGCTAGCAGCTGCCTACTACGGAACAGTATCTGACAGCTAGTTTTTTTTATTTAGAGAAACAAGACTTCATGCAAAAAATAAACACAGATGTTCATATAATTTAAAGGCATCTGCTCATTTTACTCAAAATAGGTCCTGAAATTGAAAATTGTAATATTTATGCGATACATAGTTACTTCATAATAACTTTTCGTATTTAGTAAATAAAAGGAAAATGTATTCTACGAAATCGAGAAGCGTTTTTTGAGAGACATAAGTATTATAAACACCAAATGGCAGTGTCACCTCTCAGCGTTCGCTCAATAGGCACGATGAGACAAGAGATTCTCGTCCATCCTGTGTCTGATAGTCTATGTGTGTGTATGCTGTGTTGCAAAAAGACATAAACTAGTCAAATCAAATACGTGAAACAAATTTCCAAACAGTTAAGATTATGTAGCCAAATATAAAAATATGTGTACGGTAGTCACAAAATCACACTTTTTAACAGCTGTGTAATAATTTTAATGTCAGCGGCTAGTTACCTAGACCAGTGTTATTTTTTATACCGCTTAATACTTCAATATATGAAACATTCTCAAAAATGCTTAGGAAAGATCAAAGGATAAGATAAAAATAGCATCAACTTTGATCTTCTTTCAAGATTTCAATAATATAACGTGTATTTGGACATCCATGAAATAAATTAACTTTTAGAACGAAAACGAATAACAAATTTGTGTTTTTGGTGTTCAGATCAAGATGCAATATCTATTATAGGAAGTAATTGTAAGATAAGTGTGTAAGAGTTGAATAATATAACAAAAAGGGTTACTTTATGGATCAAAAAAAATTTTAAAAAATTCAAATATATGTATTATACTTCTAAAAAGTGCATTGTCGATTTTTCGCCACACTGGAATTCAAAGTGTTCATTTAGATCAATGTCTGTCAAACTGTGTGCCGCATAAAGTTTCAGTTTTGTCGCGACAAATGAAAACAAATTAGAACTGTGGACAATAGAAGTTAAAAACTGAGAAAGGTTTATGGTAGATGAGACGTTACGTGTTTGTTTTATCAAATTTAGTGAGACGCTTTGACATAATTCATCCTCAAAATCAATTGCATTATTATCACTGATGAGAAATTTAACACCTCTGTATATGTACATTATATATATTTATAAAACAATATTTTGTATTTTTGCCTGCACTAAGATATTCTTCATTCATATTTATCAATAAAGTAAATCACATTTTTTAAATAATTTTTATTTGATCCGCAGCGAAACAAATGCTCCTTTTATAGTATGGTGTGAGGTAAATAAGTTTGACTGACATTGATTTAGATTAAATATATGCTAAATCTAGCTCAATTTGGTCCAATAAAAAATGTATAAACATTAAAGAATTATATGTTAATAATTAGTGAGCTTCTATAATGGCTTCAGAAGATTTGAACCACTAGGCCAGCGCTCGGCAAACCTAGACTCGCGAGCCACTTGCAGCTGTCGAGCGCACGGGTGTAGCTCTTCAAAAATAAAAACTTGAAAATAAAACAAGCATACATATTTTTTTCCGTATGGTACGAAACTTTATATATTTCCATCCCACGAATCATTTTGCAGACGTTTTCCATATAATTTAAGGTGTAGTTTTTAACTTTTTGTCATTCCTTCATCAAAGAATTTATAATCAAGTATTTTTCACACCTGACTGACAGCGAGTTTGCAATAATTTCACGTACAGATATCGGTGTGTTTCTCGCTAGTCAAACGCGTTTCTGCTTCCCTCAGCGACGACAAACTAAAAACATGCCCCTCGTATCACTAACCCGATGTTATTGACGGAAACGTATTTACATATTTAGATCAGGCACATATTTCAGTAAATTCTTTCTAAGTATAGTACTAGGTCGATATTTGTAATATGTACTCAAGAAGACAATATTAAACGATTACATAGACGATAAATGTAATATTGTTTAATATATGTTATTATATTTTAAGACATAATGAAAAATAAGTCTATAATTCTCGTTTTTCTTTGATTACCATGTTTGAAACATTTCATTTATGAGTTTATTTCCTAGAAGTGGTCTTGAAATATATTTTTTTATAAACTGCTATAAAAATTTTCATTTCTTTTCGTTTCATATATTGCTTAGATGAGTTAATCATTTCGTGTATGAGATAATTACCTCTTTTTTAATATATTAATTGATTTTTAGATATTCAATTGCAATCTAATTTGAAACGTATTCATAAGCTTAAGCAAACTGGCTCTGTTTTATTAACAGCAAACATTTTAAAATACGACGTTTCATTCATTATTAAAAAAGACTTTTATATACACAGAATTTTTCTTCTTTTTTCATTCTTAATATTAAATGATTAATCCATAACATTATTTCATTGCTGAAGTAGACAAGTTGAAATCATGATATTGATCTTTCAATGTGACGCGTAGAAAATTGCATACTGCGAGGATATAAGCTGCATACCTTTTGTGAAAATATGTGCTGTTTTTTATTATAGATATCGAAAAACTCTGCGGATTTGGATGAACAATACATGCATTGTTTTCGAGTACACCTTTTCAGCGCATTGAATTTACGGTTTTTTGCATATTAAGATTAAAAACTGCAGCGAGAATTACGAATATTTTTCGTTTTCGTTTGCATGCAAAAGTATATTTGAATACATTTATGATGTTCACACATAAATATAAACCGTAAATAAAATACTTTGCGACATTTTTTTTAATCCATACATATTTTTGAGAATAATAAGATATACAGATTATAAATTTAATTAAGAAATGTTAAGCATTAAAGATAATTGTAAATTCAATAGATATTTTCGATATATCAATTAAGCTCACGATCAACTCGAGAAGAAAATACATGACAATATCCATTGTCGTACACCTTTAATATTAGATTTTTGAAATCAACATTTTATATTTAGTAAATTTGAAGTATGTTTGGATTTGGATTAAGTTTACATGATTCATCAACTTAAACCATAAAGGTAATTTAATCATTGGGTGACGACTGCGAAATAAGTGCAAAATTAGCTGTTGGAAACAACATTCATAATAAAAATTTGACTTCAAACTGTATTTAGTTTCTTATAGGGGATAGTTGTATTTCCAAAATTAGTTTGGTCTGCTAAAAACGTCCACCGCTTTTCAATTAGAGTCTACTTTTGCAGAAAAAATTACCTTCCCTATCTCTCACTATTCAATCCATAATTATTTTGTTTTGATATCTTTTGATTGTCTTGATTAATTTATTGTTATGACATGTATTCTAAATTGTTGTTTTTATAATGTATCTTTAATGCATCGTTACTTATTTGTATCTCGAATGAAACGAAAACCACCAACATTAGTTTTAACAGAAAGTCCGGCCATCTCTGCTCTTTAGAAAAATGTCACATTGGTACGTCTTCCGTGTCTCGTGTGTATTTTTTGATGTTTCCAGTTTACGCTTTTCGTGATAAATATGTTTATTTTCTGATATTTTTTGTTCGTCGGTTAGCGAATACAAGATTAATGAGAAGGTACGATTTACATCACATAACAACTGAATTTTTTAAATTATTCCCATATTGTACTGCAAATTATTTATTTTTGAAATGCAGCATTTAATTACATTGTATTAACTGTGGAAAGGCAAAAGGACGTAACCCACACCAAAAGTATTGTGTTTAACTCACAAAAAATATATCAATATAATCCCGTAAGTGACTTTTTACAAATTTTGCAGAAGGCTAAAAGAAACTGAATATTTACGTTAAAATGTATTATAGAATTTTTTTTCTTCTAAGTATTAAATGAATAATATGATAGGGTACACGTAAATCATTAAAAAGTTTAAATACCTTGTAATATTTTAAATAAACGAGATACGGTTTACAAGGTCATTGTCGCTAAAATATCAGATACGGTTTTATAACATTAGGCCATCGATATATAATATTACTTCGACTGTAGAAAGGCAAAAGGACGTATCCCTCAGTCAATTAAAAATATTTTTTTTCGATAAACACAATGTCCACAATTTAATACACGCTTTGTGTGGGTAATACACAATATTTTTTGTGTGTGTGTGGGTTACGACTTTTTTCCTTTCCAAAGTCAATACTATCTCGAATATAAAATTTGCGATTTTCTAATAAACTAACCAATTTAATATATCTTGCTGTTAATTTTTGCTTTGGTAAAAAAATAAATTAATAAACAATCTAAAAAATACCTCGTAAGTATAACAAGCAATAATAATTGTTTTGTAATATGGTTGTTACCGCCCTGTACTTATGGGGCGGACAGGGTCTTCAAACCAATCTGCAGACTCTTCCTATTAATGAAAATTTAAGAATGTAATACCCCTGCTGAGGCGTTAAGGGTGGGGGTCGGATTTGTTGGTTGATGTTGTTGATTTGCAGTTTGAAGTGGGGGGGAAGCGCCTGCGATCCTGCCAGAGTGAGTGCAGTTCCGACCGTTCCGGGGGGGAGGTCGCGGCCTGATCCCTTCGATTACTATAAAACCACTTACACAGTTTAACTTAAAAGTATGTAATTCTGTTGTGTCTAATGTCTTGTGAAACTGTAGCTAATTGCAATAAATCAGATGAGTACGCGGATAAACGACCGGGGTTTTAATGGAAGGAACCGTTGTTTTCTCCTTTGTTGTCCTTATCCCAGGACGCGGGCCTTGAAGTGTGTTGAAGCCCGCACCCCGCTTCTCCCCGCTCCTACACCGTCATCCCTCGAGCGGCGAGCGAGACAGATGTGATTTGTGTCGTTTGTTTTGTTTCGTTTTCTCCTACTCTCTCAAGTGTCGCCTGCAACGTGGGCCGTGGAGGTTTAAATACCTCAGGACTTGACGACCTGAGACGCTAGCCGGAAGATTGCAATTAGTCAGGGTGAAACTCCCTGTGGCGCCCAACAACGGAAAGTGAATGTGGAAATACAAAAATGCATAGAAAATGCGAATGGCGAAATTGCGAGGAAGTTCCGCGATATCCGCCGAAGCCATCCGGCCGAAGAAGGAACCGGAGGAATAAAAATGAGTCCGCATATAGGCCGAGTCAAGTCGGATCTTATAGTGACCGCATGTGTGCGGAAAAGCCCCGTTATGTGCCGAATCAGTTTGAATCGTATGATAAACGGGTGTACGTAAACAAACCCCGTTATTGTAGAGACAATACCTCGGAACAAACATATGTAAACCGGAATTACGTAAACAAACCACGTGAAAATACTTCGAAATACACGTATGGAGACAGTGTGTACGTAGATAATTCGCGGTACACGTCGAATAGGTTCGACACCTTGGAATACGTTAACGATGACCGGATGTACGATGAGCCTCGCTATAAGCCGAATCAATATGCTAACGATGATTGGATGTACGCCGACGGATCGCGCGACACGTCATACGAATACGCAGACGACGATCGGATGTACGCTGAGGATCCGCCCTACTCATCACATGAGTCTGAAGCTGACGATGACCGGATGTACGAGGAAGAGATTACTTACATCCGCCCGCCAATAACCAAGCTTTCGCAAACCGGCATGAGGTTTGATGGAGACCCGATGATGACCGCAGAGCGCTTCCTGGAGTATTGTGAAGGAGCGCTCCCTAGAACCGGGACACCTATATCGTCCTGGGTGGCACAGACTGCCGACATCTTGGAAGGAGAGGCCAAAAGCTGGTTCACAGCGCTCCGCGAGAAGCCAGCTAACTGGGAGACGTTCAAGGTTGCTATTATCGAACATTATAGTGACGAGAACCGCCGAGCTCGTGACAGGATTGCGCTGATGACGACGAGGCAACGTGAGGACGAACCAATCGTCCTTTTTATGATAATAAAACGGGACCTAGCCCGGAACGCCGTCCCGAGTGATGACTCGGAACAATTGGCGAAGGTCTGCCACAGATTGATGCTGCCGAGAGACCAGCGAGAGATGAGTCAGCGCTCTTGGAGAACGTTGAACGAACTCTTTGATGCCGTCCTCCGATACGAGGGAGGCCAAGAGGAGCCCGGCTACGAAGCCGCGCACATCATCGCGACGCCAGTAGATGACGTCATGACGTCAGCACGCTACGAAACGGCCGAGTTAACGGGTCGTAACGAAGTCGCCTCTACGTGCCGGTACTTACGAATGACGAAGTTGTGACGTCACTAAACTTGGACGCCGTATGTTCGATTCAAAGTGGAATCGCGCCGACGTCCGCTCATGAAACCGAATTGCCGCCCACACCTCGAAATCAGCCCGTCTACACTGAAGGAAAGCAAGATGGCCAGACAGTCGAACAAGCCCCCGACGTTGTGCAACGACACCCTAGCTCCGAAAGCGGACTAGAGGAAGACGCCGGTGAAATACATTCACTATCTGCCATCGCCGCCCTTATTCCCGACGTGGCTGCCACCAGTGACACTGAGGTCGGAGACCAGCCCTTGGACGAGAACTGGAAGCCCGTTCGACCACCCCGCCGGGCGAAAAAGGCACCAGTAACGCTACTGCCTAGTCTGCAGTTGCCAATTACGCCACTGCCTGATTTGCAGCCACTAGTAACGACACCGATTGATTTGCCGTTACTATTTACACCGCTACCCGCTAAGCAATTACCAGAGATGTCACTGCCTGAGGGGCCATAGCCTGATATGAAGTCGCAAGTAACGACACTGATCAATGTGTCGTTGCTAGTTACACCACTGGCCGCAAAGATAGTGCCAGAGATGTCGCTGCCTGAGTCGACAGTGCCTGATGCGAGGTCGCCAGTAACGATACTGCCGGATGGGCAGCTACCAGATACGCAGCCGCTGGTAATGCCGCTGATAACGACGCCGCTGGTTGCGGCCATGCTTGATATGCGTACACCGGGTAAGCCGCTGCCTATGATGCCACCCGACGTTTGGCCGTCTGGTAGACCATCACCCGAAGTGCTACGCAAGCGTGCGCCCGATATGCAGCTTAGAGAGCTGCCTGAGATGAGCCTGGAGTCGCCGCCTATGATAAAAAGGTTGCGACCATCCGCCCTGCCACCCGAACTGTGGGAGATAAGCCTGGAGTCGCCGCCTACGCTGACGATATTACGGCCGGCAGCAAAGCCACCCGATACGCCGTTCAGTGATCCGGTGAAGTTTAAGTGGGAATCTTCGTTGCGCAAACTTGCGCCACCGCCAAAACCGCCTGATGAGACGTCGCGACGCCGACGAACGCGCCACTTCGCTTAGTGACTTATGCGCGTATTTACAGAATTTCTTGCAGTTTAGAACGTTAGTTTTTGTGTTCGATATGTCATTTCCATTCTGTGTTTGTGTTTGAGTTGAAATTTCTCTTTAGTGCTTATGTTTAATTTGACATTTCTATTTTTGTGGTTTTTATGATTGACATTCCTGTTTGTTTTTACGTTATTTTTGAGCTTATTTTATATTTTGCTGGAAGAGCTGCAGACGGTTATTGAACATTGGGAGTGTGGTGATTTGACACCGCCCCGTACTTATGGGGCGGACAGGGTCTTCAAAACCAATCTGCAGACTCTTCCTATTAATGAAAATTTAAGAATGTAATACCCCTGCTGAGGCGTTAAGGGTGGGGGTCGGATTTGTTGGTTGATGTTGTTGATTTGCAGTTTGAAGTGGGGGGGAAGCGCCTGCGATCCTGCCAGAGTGAGTGCAGTTCCGACCGTTCCGGGGGGGAGGTCGCGGCCTGATCCCTTCGATTACTATAAAACCACTTACACAGTTTAACTTAAAAGTATGTAATTCTGTTGTGTCTAATGTCTTGTGAAACTGTAGCTAATTGCAATAAATCAGATGAGTACGCGGATAAACGACCGGGGTTTTAATGGAAGGAACCGTTGTTTTCTCCTTTGTTGTCCTTATCCCAGGACGCGGGCCTTGAAGTGTGTTGAAGCCCGCACCCCGCTTCTCCCCGCTCCTACACCGTCATCCCTCGAGCGGCGAGCGAGACAGATGTGATTTGTGTCGTTTGTTACACTGCTTACAGGTTTAAGCTGCGTGTATAATAAAAATAAACGTTCAGATTCAGTGAAAGTGGCATCTATCAATGAGAAAGATTGTTAGATGATTTTTTAGAAACATTTGTGTAATTAATAAAATATAACGAGCTAGAATATTCAAAACATCTCAGTTTATTGACACATTCCTTATATTGCCATTCTAATTATTGTTTTCTGTATGAAGTATAGAGTGAATAGCGCACCAGTGGCGTCCTTAAGCGGTGACCTATTTTTGTTTCAACGAAATAATTCATTTCAACTAAAATTTTGAAAACTCTATTAAATATTGATTAATAGAAACTGCTTAATGCCGCCGAATCTTTTTTACTAAACATTCATATCTGATTATGTACGAAAAAAGCAACTGTTAAATAGAAAATTTTTAATCGTTCAAATTTTATACATTTCCATACATTTTGTCACTAACAACCCGGGTTTCGCATTTTTGCATATTCAGGCATTTGAGTTGTTGTGTTTAAAAGAAAAAAGAGTTTATTGCGAATATAAAAAATGAAATTAACAAGCGGAGAATATGGAATAAGGAGACAGAAAGGATATTATCACAAAATATGGAAAAATGGATAGCTCAGCGGAGAAATAGGATAGAGTTGTCACAGGGAAGTGGATAAGGTTTGCCAATCTCGGTACACTTTACTTTGTTCTGTAAGGAGAAACACATATGGTAATTAAATTTTGGGCGTCAGGCGTGAGGATACACGCCGAATGAAAGATAATAATAATGAAAATACGGTTACCGTTAAAAAACACATTTAATATGGTTGCGGAAACCGTAGATGCACAGAATTTAAATTAAAAACAAATAAAAACAGAAATTACACGACGTAACAATATTTCCACTTAAACAAGAAAACTATTATAATATATGTATATAAAATTACGACCTTATGGATAGAACAGCTCGGTGACGAACTCGGGTGTCCGAGACCAATCTCCGGCGCGTTTCCGGCACGTCCCGCTTGTTCGACATCCTGGCGCATAAGAAAGTTTCAACACAATTATTTCTTAACCATTCTTGGCGAGGCTTCCCCTTGGTCTCCTACTTATCGCCGATAGGTGACGATCGTAATGTTGCGACTAAATCGTAACAGAGTTCATCCGAAACATAAAACTTGAGCGATTCAAATTTGTATTGAAATTTTATCAATCACTCTCAGTCAATATCTTAAATTATGATAAACAGACTTTTTCTCAATTACACTAATTTTTATTTGTTCTGAAATCGTAAACCTTTCATGAGATTCACAATTTTATTGATTATAAGAGCTTTACTCTAGCGATCAGTGAAATTTCCTAGAGGTTACGATGTGATTTAACATGAAAAAAAAAACATGTTGCCAATTGATTTAAGAAGATTTTCTTGATATAAGTGGGATTGATTCATACAATAATATTAAAATGTTGAAGCCAGATTTAAAAGTATTGCTTAATATTTGTAGTTGAATCGATGGTGTTTTGGCCAATTGATGTAACCCTTAAAATTGAAATTTGTTCTGGAGAGAATAAAAACTGTTTTTATCGAAAACATTATAAATATGTTGAGTTGCGTTATGAATCTTTGAAATGCACTCCTTTAAATTCTCATGTTTGCAGATACAGGATAATTAATACGTAGGGATTGTCGATATAATAGTGACTTACATCAAGTGACCGGGTCAGAATTTTAAAACTTAAAACCAATGTAAAATGATGTCTCCCTTCCAAAAAGTGATCAATTTATTTTTCTAATTTACATCATTTGGGCGAGACCTGCTCTGTCGTCTTTAAAATGAGATCTAATCATTAACTCATTTTCGTATATTTTGAGAGTTACATCAATTGTCAGCGTCCGTAGCGTCGTTGGCTACGGTTACGGATGTCTCGGGCTCAATTCCCGGCGCGGACGGTTTTCATAGATTGATCTCTCAATCGATTTATGGATTTCTGTTCGTAGTCTGTGAGTGTTTGTGATGTCTAAACCATCCTCCCACCCATACTATCCTCACGGGGCGTTTAGGCAAATTAGGAAGACCAACTATCATAAATTTGAGGGACCAAACCGAAAAGTCCATAGAACTTACAAAAATTTCTAAGCTAAAACTATTTAGCAGATGTAAAATCATTAATGCAGTTCATACCACCTATTCATCATCAATATTATAATCAATTGATATCTGATGAAGCCGATAAGGGTTACATAAATATTGTATAAATTGTATTATTCTCAAAATTTTATTTTATTGTCCTTATACTTAACATATATATTTTTAAATTAATGCTGATAATATTTTAAAAATTTGTTTGCAAGACGAGGAATACCACAATTAACAATGAAATTTTAATTTTTAACTACTGTAAGATAGTGATAATTCACATATATTTTTTAAATAAATTTATACTTTGAAAACCAAATCGTTTATCATTTGTTTTTCTTTCCTTAAATGTAGAATAATACCATAGTACACCAATTGCATACAATTCAAAGCGACTATAAGTGACTTAAATTGGGCATATCTGCAAACTATGCTTCTGTGGCATATCATTGTCTTGCAGTAACCTGTTCATATGATTGTTTTGTAAAGCAAAATCAATATTTCAAATACGATTTGCGTAATAACATTTGTACGCTATATCATAACTAACTGAAAGGCAATAAATTTTATTGATATTAGTATTGCAACGTACAATATATCAGCTCATAATTCCTGCGGCAGGTAACGTTTATATACAACAAGTTCAGTGTTTCGTGAATTGGCAAACAGAGATGCAAAAGCTGTGAGAAGAGAGACGGTGTCTGAATGTGAACAAATCAGTCCAAGAAAAATGAGCTACAACTGAGTACATATTATATTATATAAAAATGTTAACTTTTCGTTCAATTGTAGATTGTGGGTTTTATCAGTATTGTCATTAAGGGTTCGAATCTCTATTGAGGCTGAAAATAAAATAGAATGATTATTATGTACAAACTTTTCCAATGTAATATGAATCATATAAAAAGTATATTAAGAAGCCGATGTGAGAATACTTGTGCATCAACATGACGCCAATCAATAAAGCTGCTTAATAGTATCATATGGGAATTCTTGAACGCTTTAAAGCGTGTTATAAATTCACTAAAATTAACCATGTCTTTCAGTAAATACTAATTTTTTTCTTATATTTAGTTCATTTGAGCTAAAATTTTGACGACCCTTACCAACATTTAATTTGTATAAATACATCGATTTTTGAATAGATCCGATAATTTCAACCAAATGTGAAATTTTAATTTTATGATGTCATTTTTTTTCTAACGTAACTTCTTTTTATTATTAAAATACATGGTAAAGAAGTATTCCATCAGGAGCTCACATTAGGTGCGGGAATAGTTAAATTTAGGTATATCTAAATTAAATTGTGATTGATAATAAATGAATGTTTATAAGTCTAAAAAAATCTAATGCGGTAAACATATCAAAGAAGTGTAGTTCTGACGATCTTGTGAAGCAAAAGTAGGTATCAAATATATCTTATAATTCTCCTACAACTAAACACTGATAATTTTACTTTATAACAATGTAACACTATGAAGTAAATGCCAATCATTTTTGTTCTACTAATGTTTTTTTCTGTTTAACCTGTTGACGAAATACTATACGCCATATTTCATATTTCGTGGATTAACAATCTAGAGTAAGAATAAGACGGCGAGAGCAAGCGAGGAAAACGGGTAGATTTCGCGATGAAATAAAGGCGTGGGATAGAAGGTGGAAAGGGTGAAAAGAAGGAGCTGACTGATTCAGCTTATTTTTTGTTTTTTATGTACACTTCGACCGGATTCATTCTTCGAGTGGCACGCTCACAACGCTACCCCTAGCGAGACTTGCCTTCCGCGGGACCAAATCTTTTTAATAATACTAAGCTAACATAATTACGAAACAAACTTTTTTTAATCAATTCAATTTCTTCTTGAAAACATCGTATCACAGCGATCAAATTGAGTTTTAAATTTGGTTTCCAATTTGTCTAGATCATTTTCAGAACTGACCTTCAAAATTATCACATTTTCAACAATCCTAATTTTAGTGTTAAACACTCATCCACCACCAGTCACTTTTCTTGACAATGAGCTTTTGAGACCAATTTGACATGATTTTCCACGTTACCTGATCATCTTTAGCAAAGGCATCATCCTTGACATTCCAAAGGGTTACGTCTTCTTAATCTGTTTATTTAATGTGAAGAATCAAATACATCAAACCATCAACTATTA
This sequence comes from Himalopsyche phryganea, assembly GCA_022494535.1. Lineage (NCBI taxonomy): Eukaryota > Metazoa > Arthropoda > Insecta > Trichoptera > Rhyacophilidae > Himalopsyche > Himalopsyche phryganea. The sequence continues at coordinate 438,508 of JAGVSL010000069.1, read as the reverse complement.
ATATACCTACGATAAAAAATACATTTAAAATCATATTTAATTCAGTCTTTGTCATATAATTGTTCTATTAACTGAACGGTCATTATGTAAATCTCTTTTCATTATTATACCATGTTTGCTCCATAATTCAACAAAACAAAAAAGGTTTACACACAAATACTCTTTGATACAATTTTTAAAATTAAAAATCAATACGATAATGCAAATCTCTATTTCGTTATTAAAAAAAGCCTACGAGATATATCATAATAACAATTGTACCCTCGGCTTTGAGACTTTTGGGCCTTGAGGTCATTCGGCTTCAAAGACAGTGGTAAATATTGGTCATCGCTTAGCTGAGAGAATTGGTGCGCGAGATTTGTCAAAGTTATTGGAAGAGGTGTTAGATATCCTCAAGGACCAATCAAGTTTGAGTCTTTCATTGAAGTTTCGATATTTATATATTGTATTATTAATTAATTTTATTTACCTATTATTTACACAATTAAAAAATACATGTATCAAATTTTAATTGCTATCAATTAATGCAATGAGGCAATTTGTATAATATAGTTTATTTTTAATAAAAGTTTGCATCGTTTGATTATTTTTTCCGACTCTTTAATTAAAATAGGGTTTAAAAAAACTTTTCACACTGCCCACCGTTGTGAAGCCATCGCGTCAAAAACTTTTCGACGCACTTCTGTATGTGTGTGTGTCGCTTTTTGAGGTTCATTATAACGGGAGATGGATCCGCCGTCCAAGGAAAAACACAAGTGGATGGTCTCTCCCTCCTCGCAAGGATCACTTTGCTCGACCCCTACTTTCTCTTCACTCATGCCACCAATAAATAATAGGGCTGCTAGTTGTCAATATTTCACTCCAAAAAAAAAAACAATATTTCTACGTGAAAAATATTTTATGAAACACGATTAACGTTATTACCCTGCGGCATACACTTTGTAAGAAGTATGTTAAGCTAGTGTGGGTTGTCGGGGGGAACACACCCTAAGGAGTGTTTTATTGAAATGTATCTCAGGCCGCATAATAGAATTTGACGATTCATAATTGGCATTGATCATTTTGCTGCTAAGCTCTTCTAGTTTGGCAATAAACTATTTAAAATTTAAATGCGTCGATATTATTCAGGAACTTGATCACATCCTCAGTGAATATCCAAAAATATAAAAAGGAAATCAACGCGTCTTATGGAGGGCTAATAGATTTCAACACATTAATCGTTTCCATAATAATTGACACATCTTATTTTTTCTTGCTGTAAACTAAAGTCCGTGCTTTTACTACAACATTTTTAAAAACGATTGACTTTGTGATAAGAAGGGTTTGAAGCCATAGTGGGTGGTCGTGGGTACAACATTGAATACTCTGGAGAATATAGCAAGTGACATAGATTTCCCAGCCTACCAAACGTCTATGCTTACTTGTCTTTATTCGAAACGTGCTGTCATACCAAATTACGTAATGCTTGTCAGCATTCACTCATGCACTAGATGCGCACAACCGAGAGAGAGAGTGTGTGTATTTTATGCGTTATAGAAATACAGACAGACAGAAAAATCAAGAAAAATATATTGTCATAATGATTAAAGCTACAAAAACAAGCCAATATATAATGTATGAGTACAATAGTTCGATTTCCTCGAAATACGTTGGAAACGTAAGCAGTTTTTCTGGACTCGTTTCAATTTATTGAGTGTTCGCGCTGAGCCCTCATTTACAGCATTTTATTTCTCTTCACAATCTGACTATTCTATGGTCGTTTTAAAGAAGTCAAAAAATGAAACCTATATTGATAAAATTTATAAAAAAATGAGTTCATAAATTATGCAAATCTCATTCAATAATAAATTTATACCTATTTTTTCTCTTGTGTAACCCTAAACTAGATCGAAACACTTGCCGGAAACTGGATTATACAAATCCTTGTTTTATATATATTTTTTAATTTAAATGTATGGAATTGTAAATTAAAACTAGAAGTCAACATCAATCACAAAAAATATTAGACAATTTATAAAAAAGTTTCCACTTAGTCACGGATTATTTTAACAAAGTGAGTTAAGTTGTAGTAGGTCTTGTAGTTATGTTAGGGTTTGTCTGGTTTGGTTTGTATTCGTATATTTGTAATGTATTCTAATGCTTGGAGCAAAGACAATATAGGCGGTCTAATAAAGGGTAGAAGAATAAGTGAAATTTCATTACAGCTTCAACTATCGATTTCAAAGTGTGAGTATTTATATTGAGTGAAAACTATTTTATGTATGTGAAAATATTTTTTCGTAAGTGTAATATATTTCTTCAATTTTAAAATATATTTTATCACTTTATTTTTAGTAAAATAATTTGTTTTTTGTTGAATGTATTTGTGAAAACTATTTTTATGAATGTGAAGATGATCTAAACAAAAGTGCATTTAATTGTAAGCCATTTAAAACGATATTTTATATAACTAATTTTATTTCAAAAGTTCTAAAACAATTTTATTATAATATATAATATAAGTTTATTAATTTTATACCAAAATGAGAGTAAAATGAACTTATATTTTAATAGATTATTTATATTACTGAACTCGATTCAACTCTGAAACGGATAACACTTTAAATTAGTACTAGTTACATTTCTCATACCAGTAATTTAGTTTATATAATTTAAGACATCGACTGAGGGTGCTTGATGGAATTTCAATATAAAATTTGGATTATTGAGATTTTGTACACTTGCATGTATTTTGTCACTAACGACCCGGGTTTCGCCTTTCGGCATCTTCAGGCATTCGAGCTCACGAATGGACTCGAACTGACAGACAGTAAACAGTGTCTAACGTTTATATAGAAGATACAAATACGACAAATATTATTTACGAGGTAAAATATTATACGTCTAAGAGCCACACTGATACCTGAGTTAACATTTCGAGAATTGCCTTAATCCTTATTTTGTAAACAACACATTAGCAGAGTGGCGAATTGCCGCTTTCCAACTTCTTTTTATAGAATTACCAGTGATTTTACAATTATAATAGCATTGTGGGTTTCGACGGGATGCAATTCGACGAAAGGGTAAATATATACAATCATTTCACATTTAGTGACATCTGTTAGGTGTTTCAACGTATAGGATATAATAACGGAGAATTAGGAAGGTTCAGCTGCTCATTCAAAATTGGCAAGGAATTTAACTGGGCTCTATTAATTTCCAAAACATATTTTACCTCGTAAATAATATTTGTCGTATTTGTATCTTCTATATAAACGTTAGACACTGTTTACTGTCTGTCAGTTTGAGTCCATTCGTGAGCTCGAATGCCTGAAGATGCCGAAAGGCGAAACCCGGGTCGTAGGTGACAAAATACATGGAAGTGTACAAAATCTCAATAATCCAAATTTAATTTAGTTTATATTCACTAATTTGTGAAAAAACCCTTTTTCAAAATACTCAATGTAATCCAGTGTCTCTGCTAGGTTCTTTACTACAATAAACTTAACCTTACTGTCTAAGTATTAACATCTGCAATATTCCACACTGTAAGCATATTAAAATACTTTTCGAATGAATTTGTTGTTGAAGCAAATATATTTAATGATATCATTAATCGACATAAAAAACGCAAATACTAAATGTATTGCATCAAATAAAAACTCAAATCTAAATATTTTCTCTATTCTTATTTGCTTGCAAAGCGTTGTTTTTCAAAGCACTTTCATTTAGAACCTTGAAGTTGTCGACTTCGTTAATTAGCATAGTTTGACTGGGGAATCCGAGGCTCACTTCGAGCTATAAATTAATGATGGTCTTAATATTTCGTCACTCACTTATTTCTTTTACATTCTGATATATATTTCTTATAAATAATTACTCTCACTAAAAATACCCATGTCCAGAGACTTGATGTTGAGGCTGAGTTGGACAGGTCATGTCCAAGGCATGGAATTTCAGAGACTAGTAGTGAAGCTGTGAACGCGATCACAGGACAGCATAGTGAAGGATACTTAAAATTAAAAAGAAATGCTGATGACCAGGCAAGGTGAAAAAGCAATAACATGTCTTAGTGTCGAAAACAATAAAAATACGTTATTACATCTACAATAGCATATAAAAAATTTGGATTCCAGATATAATAACTTCCCTTCGACTGATTTATCCCTATAATCGCTGTTACTATAATTAATGTAGCTAAGGGATTAAAGTGCCCTAGAACTTTGTAATAAATAGCATAAAGATAAAAAATATTTCAATAACTTCATTCAGATTGCGAATTCAAGCACCTAAATCACATTATTTTTTGAAATTCGCAATTAATCTCAATGATAAACTTTAAATAACACAATTTGATGTTTTCAGATGATAGAATGATCGACGTTGTTTAGTTCAGAACCAAAGTCCTTAGTCTAATATACTTTTATAGATCGGTCACTCTAGTACATGTAGTCGTTCAAAGTTGGTCGGAAGACAAAAAAAGACTGTTGTTAAATATAAAATTTACGGAAAAACTCACACAAAGATAAATATAGTAAATAATCAAAACAATGTAGAATACATACACAAAAATACGATCACTTAAGTTTACAGTACCAATAAATAATTCAATAAAATTTTAGCATTTTGAAAATATAAGATAATCAACAGTTATTCAATTTGTATTCCATTTTAAAGTGACATTTCTATTCCAATACCTTGTATACATTTGTTATAATTCGTGTTTTGCTACAATTAAACAAGTATGACGTAACATTGAAGATTATTATATTATACCATTGACGTCTGTAGAATTTTCTATGTTTTGCGATTATTAAAAAATAAATAATTACCATGGTAACGTAATTCATTAGTTATTAACGTCATAATAGTCCATCACAATCTGTGAATAGCTGCACTGTTTATACGTAACAAAAAATTTGCTTTAAGGTATTAAACAGGAAATATCTATTGCACTCATAATGTCCTCTGACGAGTTTGACAGTTCGCCAACTTTTTACGAGCAGTTTGCAAACTTTGCGAAGTTTGGCGAGGAGCAAGAAGCGAACTGCGATGATAAAATAACTTTGCGCAAAAGCGACCTCTGGTTACTTCAAGCGAAAATCGTCGATGGAAAAGTTATATCTTTGACAGATACGGGTATCCATTTCAGCAAGTTCTCGTAAGAATGCAACCATACTTTTTAAACGCGCTTTGATCACAACAATATCGTACGTCTTCGGTCGCGAAACCGTGTCAAATAAAAATCTGCGTGTAATTTTAATCACTTTAATGATATCGACTGTCATTTTTTTCTTTAATGACAACGTGTCGTTCTTTTTGTACAATCTTACAATATGATCAATACCGACTTCGATCATTGTAAAAAGCATTTAAGTCTAAGTTTGACTGTTTAAAATCATATAATAAAATTGTAGGATGAATTACTAAACTTTAGCCAGTTCTGTAATCGAGTCTGTTGTCAACAAACACTATTGGTTGTTAGCTGTGTACACAGGTAGTAGGTAATAGATTGTAGCCATTAGCTAACTACTTGTCATTTCCCATCTTTATATCTTTACCCTCTATGAAAAAGAGATGTTGAGCTGCCAAATAATAATTAATTCTTGTTAAACAAATTTTACTGATATTTACCATTTGAACTCTACAATATATATACAGAATATTATGCTCTATTTGCTCAACATTAGTAAAACATGTTCAAAATAATAATAGGTCGCAACGTTGATTATTTTTTAAATGATAGATGATCAACCACACTATAAATTCTTCGCTAGATTGAAAATGTTTTATCGGTAAGAAAAGTCATAGCTGTTATGTAATTAGAATAGAGAATATTATCTAAAATGGTGGTAGAATGAAAACAGCAGACTTATAAATTAATACGCTCAAATAAATTAAATTAGTCATTGTGTAATTTCTACCTACGTATATCCGTTTTCTATTACTCCATCTTTTGTAATTTATTCAGTAAACCCTTGGTAGTTAGTAGGTCGCTGAACGCGATCGAGCCTAACGTGGATTTAATAGAGAATAAAAGTAATTGTGCAAAAACATTTAGTTTCGTTAAATCAACATAACTTTTAAGCTTATGATAACCGTAAAATATGTTATTCTATGTTTCCAAACAACTAAGCGTTAAATTAATAACTGATATGGACCATTTACCTAATTCTATTTCTGTCAAATAATATGTAACTGCGTACTAAGTTATCAATATAATACATACGATGGCGTTCAGATGATACAAATCAATATCTCAGAAGTCACATTTTAGTATTTGTTCAGTAAAATAATGCAACTATCTTGGCCCATAATCATTAGCTAACATATATGTTTTATTTTTATGTTATAATAATTTTCTTTTATTAAATAGAATTTTGATGTTTAGTTGAAATTCCATTGTATATATTTTTTTAGTTTTTAACATATTTACATCTGACCATTTACCACTAATCACATCGTATCACATTGAGGATATCTGACAATATACAAAGACTTAACTTTGTCATTTTTTAAATTGGACAGCCGTTCTTTTGCCACTTTTTAGATTTTAAGAGAATACAAGAAAAGTTGTGTACATAACTCATTTTTGTGAAAATATGGACACCCTACCTTTTGTTTCTGAGGTACAGAAATATACACCGACTTATATTTGTTTAACATTCATTGTGGATAGAATATGTGAATACCGGTACGTAAATAAGCTATTATTCGAAAACGCTTTCCGAAAACGAAATAAAAACATAATATAACACACGGACCGTTGCTTTTCCGGTTGCTCTCGTATTCTGAAATCTTTTCCAGTCGATAAAATAATTTTGACGAGAAAATTCTGCAAATTCCCCGCACGAATTCTTCCAACTTTATCTTTATACCGTTACTGGAATAAAGTTTTTATTTTTGCGTTTCCAAGTTTTGTAAACAGTTTCCCTCCTCTTATCGTCGGATTTTAAATGCATATCAAATTGATATCTTATATTACTTTATTCCACGGATGAACGAATAGTCATATATTTTTATGAAAAATAAAATATTGACATTTTTTTAAAACAATTTGACACGCGCAAAAATGTATTATGAAAAATAAATATGTGAAGTAGAGAGGTCTGCACGGACCGAAATTTCATAAAATTACCATGTCCGAGCTGTGTAGTCTTCAGGCCCAGCCCGTCCCGAGCCCGGGTCTCAATATCACACTTGATACCCGAACCCAACCCGAAGCTCAGATTTCTTTTTCTCAGCCCGAAAATTTTTTTTTTAATATAGGAATTAATTTATACTTTTCAAACGTTATTGTTCTCATATTTCCAACGATATTCCCATAGCATATGTGAAATAAATTATCTAAGTTATCAACACTATTGCCTTATGGCGGATTCATTACCCGAATATAGTACGAAATATTTTTCTTAAATTTGAATTACTTACCCGGGCCCGGCCCGAGCCCGAATCTGAAATGCTTTTACCCACCCGAGCCCGTGCAGACCTCTAATTTGAAGATATGTAAAGGAGCCGAAGTATTATTTTAAATTTTAATTCGGCAATCTATTGTAAATATGTACAACGATGTATCTAATAGACAAGATTAAAACTCTGTATTTACCATATATTATTAATACGCGATGTTAACAAAATATGAAGCAACGTGCATTCAGTGTGAACGATCAGGTAGCAAAATATAATTAGTCTATTATCTATGGACCAACTAACATCGACAAGTCACACACACATACGCGAGTTAAAAGCAAATGCGTGTAACTGTCGATACTGAGCAGTGAAACTGTTTGTTGATTGTTTGAAACACTTTCATTGCCTGAATTTGTAAAGTATGTATTATGAACAGGGAGGAATTACATTTAAAATTATATTTGACGTGCAGCACGCAAAAAAAACTCGTATGAATATTTACGACTTATTATATAAAATCAGTACCACTAATTTTGGTATTTATTACAGCATATATGGATGAACCATCCAATCTTTAAAAGCGAGGCGTAGCGAGAGCGATCAGCTAACCACTAGTCGTGTCCTAGCCCTATCCTTCTATCCCTACCCTCTTCGAAAAAAAAGAGGTTGAGCTACTGAGTAACAAGCAGTTCTCATAGAAGGACTTCTGTTAAGACACCTCCATCAAGAGGCCATATGCTCCACGTTGGGAGCGTACATCGTAAAAATAAATATGGAACAGTATGAGGCCTATCTTATAATATTATTTTTTCTGAGATTTATTTATTAGTATTGGTACATGAAATAAATGATAAACTAACGGTTAAAATAATAAAAACATAGTCTTTGTTTACATTTATAGAGACAATTTAAATGTATTTTCAGATGTGGAATTCCGTAATGTAGAACACAATTTGCTTTGTGCTACTTCCACACTTTTATCTTAACAAGGCTTTGTTTACTTTGGTGACCCATGATGAGCCAAACCAGTACTGTTCATTATGAAAATGCGTAAGTAATGCGTAAGTAAAAAGAAAACGTGTTTTATTTTAAAAATAGAATGCCTTAATACCAAGAATTGACAGTTAATACCTTAAAAGCAAAACATAAATGTACTTATGCGTTTTTTAAACAATTTGAAACGGAACACAAAACAGGACCGCTTCTTAAATTGATGTTGGAAATGTCCTCTTTATGGATACCTACTAGCCATGGAAAACGATTCAATTGACCACGGCGATTATTTGAGTGAGATTCGTTCATCTTATTCGCCTTATTCGGTCGATTTGATTAGTAACATTTTTGTTTGCCTCCCCTCATTTTGCTGAATGTAGGTAAAATGAAAGCGTATTTATCATCTCATATAATATGTTCCGCCTTAAATTTTAACCAATATAAATACACGTATAAAAAAGTATTGAGTCATCCGCTGGCAATAGTTAGTAGCCGTGAACCAACAATTAAGAAACATACTTTTTTGATCTTCATGTGTACAGAAGTTATTTTTAATTTAACACAGCGGTAAATTTAAAACATTAAAACAGTTAATTTATGGTTGAGGTATCGTGTTACCGCAAAACGTTTACGCTAACAAACACAAAGAAAGAATAGCGCCGCGAGTTAAGGAGTAAAAAAGTCTTTAGTTTTGTTTATATACAACGTATTTAATGTAATATCTAGGATTAAAGATTCTGTAGGACTTCACAAACAAAATATGTTTAATTAATTTTAAAACACCCTTAAATGCGTTGTGCTGAAATAGCTGTTTACTATATCTTATAATTAAACTAAATACTTTGTTATTTTACCTTATCAACAAAAGACAGTAAAAACAACAAAGGTTTACTTTCCTTTCTATTATGACCAAATATAACGCGATGTTTTTTTTACCCAAATGTTTTTCTTTGTAAAAAGCATTCGCTTTATATTCAAGTTCTAGTAAAAAAGTTGCATATAAATTTATGTACCGTATTTCTTACTTTTAAGGTGTTAACTGTCAATTCTTGGTGGAAAGACATTATATTTTAAAAAATAAAACACAATTTGTTTGTATTACTTTCACATATTTATAATGATCAGGACCGATTTCGCTCATCACGAGCATTATCAACTGATAAAAATACAAACATAACAGGCGTATTTACATTTTTTCACTCAATTTTATATGAATACGCCTGTTATGTTTGTATTTTTATCAGTTGATGATGCTCGTGATGAGCGAAACCGGTCCTGATCATTATAAATATGTGGAAGTAGTACAAACAAATTGTGTTTAATTTTTTAAAATACCGTATTTCTTTCCCTATATTTCAGATTATAAAGTGTCTTGTCTCGGTTGTTTTTTGTTTGAACTGCTCTCTCAGTTATATTGAAATGAGTTACTCACTGATTTAAAAAAAAGAAAGGGTGAATTTACACTCAAATCAATAGAGTTATTCAATGAAGATACGATATGAACTTCGAGGTGATTCGAGGTGAAACAGCAAATTTTATCTAGTTTTTGATTTTTCTTTTCAATTCAGCAACGAATAAAAAAGTCGCAAACATAATCAGTATAATACTGTTATTTAAAAAAAAAATGTAAATTAGTTAACTTGTAATTAAATTGACGAAAGCAAGTTTTCTTTTATATTTTATAATTAAATATTTGAACGTCTTGTTATTTATTGTCTGACCATAGATTACCGATAAGAGAAGAGATATTCTGAGATTACAACCGTATCTAATAAATTGTTTGATGTGATAAAACATATAATTCTTACATGACTGGCAATAATGACGCAGTTTAAATTGACCCCATAAAGCTCTTTCGCGACAACTTTCTGAACTGTGACAAAAATTGTAAAAATTACACCAATATTCTAAATTTCATATTGTAAGGGTGTAAATAAGTTAACATAAATAATAATTTGATTCAAATTTGGATTATTGAGATTTTGTACACTTCCATGTATTTTGTCACTAACGACCCGGGTTTCGCCTTTCGGCATCTTCAGGCATTCGAGCTCACGAATGGACTCGAACTGACAGACAGTAAACAGTGTCTAACGTTTATATAGAAGATACAAATACGACAAATATTATTTACGAGGTAAAATCCAAATTATATATTCAAATTCCATCAAGCACCCTCAGTCGATGTCTTAAATTATAATTATTTGATTATTAGATAGTTCAAAGTCATATTAGGAACAATTTATGTGGAATTAATTATTTCAGTTATTACAGAAACAGGAAAATTTCTCATACACGAAATCCCATTTATTCAAATAATTAATATAAGTTATTCTTTTTTTAAATAAAAACAATTGTTTGTCTTTTTCACAATTTCATTTCTTTAAATAAGGTTAATTTACTATTCGCTTTTTTTTATACTGCTCATCAAGTATTTGAATGTTTTTTTCCAGCTTTTGAAAGACCTTTTAGTAGAAGAGGATTAAAAATATTTACAAAGTAATAATAAATATGATTTGTTTCATTATGTCTCGGTATTAATTCTCACCGCCCTTAACGGCTTGTGTCTTATCGCCCGAATTGTAATTTTAAGAACCTATGGGAATAAAAAATTTTACCAAAAGAGTAAACGAATAATTATTTAAAAAAATAAGTGTGGCTCACGGAAATTTAAAAGAATGCGCTATTTTTGTTTGCTGAGTGTTTTTTGCTTTTTAAAAATAACAATTTTAATGTTTGGTTATTTTTCGTTTCTTTTCTGATATATTTATATACGTATAAATTGAATATTACGTACCACGAGTCCTTGGCAAAATGTCATTTTGTAGTACATCTAACAATATTAAATAATTCCGTGCGAACTTTTCGTTACTATACACTGTCAGCTTATCTAGCAAACAAGCTCATTATTTATTTGAAGATTAAAGAGATTTTGTTATTATCATTGTTACGTTAATTATACAAAATGGGGATTATATTAAACTTACCTTCATTTAATTTTCCAGGCCAACATAAATTGTTTGTAATAGTTATGAATGCCTGTAGATCAGTGTTCAACGACGTTGGCTTCGGTTGTGGAGTTCCAGTACGGACATTGATTTTTGAATCGATTTTTAGACTTTCGCTTGAAGGTATAGGTTTATAAACTCCTTCCCACCCATCTGATAATAAAAACGGAGCATACCGAAAGCGATTTGCTAACCTCCAGTCGTGTCTTTGCCATATCATTACACTCTTACTCTCTGAGAAGTTGAGTGATTGAGTAAAAAGCAGTTCTCGTAAGACAACTTCTGTTGAAATAACAAAAAAAACTGTAGTTCTATTGGACTAATCTTAAGTATGTATATCCATATATTTCAACTGATTTTGCTGCTATTATCAAAAATAGTCAAAGGGTGCCTACTTTTTATTCTTTCATGGCACGAAAACCCCAGAATGAGCATAGATCTCTTATAGCCGTACTGGTCTTCTGCGTCTCTTCTTCAGTCATGTATTTTGATCAGGTCTTAGAAACTCACGTGGCATTACGACAGGTTTCTTCTCTTCTTGATTCTACATGAAAATCTTTTTCGGTACCCTTGCCTGCAGCACACACAAGAAGTTGCTTGTTAATTGCTGCTTAGACCTTCTGTAAGATAAATAAAACTTATTACTTTTAATTCGACAAAAACATTTTTTAAACTATTTTTATGGTCCCCTAAATAATTGAGATTTTACAACGACGCCATACAAAATGACGGTAAAAAATAATTTCAATAATTATTATGTATTAAACGGTGAGATTTAGGGAAGGTAAACATTTTTTAGATTGTATTAACTGTAGTTTCATTTCACCCTTTAGTAATAAATTCACTTATCCTTCATTCCAAATGTCCTTGCAACTTTACGAACAGCGCTGGCAGATTCTATGCGTAAACCCTAAAAATAGCGCTTTGCAATTACTCAAGGCCACACATTTACATATATAAATAATCTCTTTTTCACACGATACAATTTTTTTTTCAAAAGTACAGTGGGTGATCGCTCAACGAATATAATTCGTTCTAAGACGATACTCGCTACCCGAATTATTCGTAAGGCGATGGTTGATTTACCATAAATTTTTATGGCATATGTTTAATTCATTATAGACATCCAAAAATATAGCTCATTCAGAATATCGACTATCGAAATGCAAAAGGGTGTAACCCACGTACAAAAAATATTGTGTATAGCCCCATTGTGATTATCGAAAAAAATATATTTTGAAAAGACGGAGAGATACGTCCGTCTTACGTCCGTTTTGTATGTAGAACTATTTTATATTAACACGTTTTGTGTGAGTTATACACAATATTTTTGGTGTCGGTTACATCCTTTTGCCTTTCCAAAAACGATATTATATCTTTCTTGGATACGATTGTGCCTACTGTAGACCTGTTCAAGTCACACTGCATAGTTAAATTAGACATCTTATATCTTCTTTCTAGCTTAACTTTTATCTCTTGCTTAATTTCTATTGCATTTTATCCTTTTAGGCCGCATTATATTATCAGTCCTTTTTTGTAAATGTGTCAAGTGCTCGTTATTCGAATATGTTTTTGTTGTCCGAACATAAAAATAATTTACGAAAGTGTTCATTGACCACATTTTTAACAGTACGAACTGGATTGCTCACTGAATGTTTTTGTTATGGACAATTTTTTCCATTATTTTATCTCCATAACAGTGCTTTACATATTTTTTTAAATATATGAGTTGGAGTGTTTTTTATTTTAAAATATGGTAATTATTGATATACTGAATGTTCTATTGCTTCAGTCATTTTTACAATTAAATTAAATTTCAACCAGATGACTAATTTTGTATGTAAAATAAGTATGCCTTATCAACCATACATCGTATCTTATGAATGCTAAGCAGACATCTTAATATCCTTGCCATGTCAGCTTTTTTTCCAAAAATATTTTCTCCCTACTTTTCGAGTTTGCAATATAAATTTCAAAGATTTTTTCGCGCAAAAAAATTACGAAATAGCTTTAGCACTTTTCATGTTTTCTTTCACCACCCGAATAAAATATTCGAGTACATAGAAAATTATTTCATAATGAATAGACGTTTCAACAAAAGTGGAAATTTAAAGAAAGTTTTTTATTTTCCCTAATTATGGATTACCGCAGAGAAACTCCAGATCTTTACAAAAGAACGGATTTCATCATTATTTTGCGTATAATATTTGGGATATAACGTTTTCTCTCTTTTTTTAAAAGCATTGATGATAATTAAAATATAGCCGAACGATGAAAGAAAAGGGCCAATATTTTACCGTAAAAAGAAATTTCAATACTGCAGCATATTTTTTCCATACCGTTTCCGGTTTGTAATAATTATTACATCTTTCTATTTTGACTAGTTTGCTAAAGTGTGATTTGAAGGGTTCAAATGGCGACTGCGGCAATAATTTAATATTCCTCAAATGAAAATTTCTATCAATATTTATCATTTTTTATCCATTATGTTAAAATTGAGGCAACACTAATGACTTGACAACAGTCCTCAAACAAATTCAGTACCCATAAATATATACTAACGGTAAGACACATTAATATATTATTTAAAGTATTTCCCTTTTTAATAAAAAAATAAAATAAAACCGTTCCATTTCTTGCGTTGCAAAAAGAAAAACACATGTAAGATTTACTTATAAGGTAAATTTTCATAGTTAAGTGTTATAAATTCCATTTTAAACTAATAAATTTTCATGCTTTCCCATATGAAGTTAAAAAATTTGCATTATATATCGACAATTTATACGAATGTTTATGTTTTTGTAAAAAAACATTTATATTGTAATTATATTGGAGGAAACATAATATAATCCGTACTGGAATAAATATTTAATATTTTAGATTAAAAACCGGTGCAATCTTTTTTCTCCTATAGCGAATAAGTCTTTGGTGTAAATTAAATGCAAATGTAATTTTTAAATGATGATCTTAAAACGAAATTCAATTAAAATTATTTATGGAAAATGTAATATGTACATATGCACCCGTTGATTTAATTACTTAAAAGCGTTTTTTTAATACTTGTATTGGTTTTATCAAACATTCGTTATTACTACTGAAAAATATCATTTCTAAGAGAATTAAATATGTACAGAGAAATTCAATCGGGATCACCGTGGTTAGATGGCACATCAGGTGAATTCAAAGGAAAACATTGCAAAATACAATGTACGAGACAATGCAGGACTTGAGCTTCGACACAATTACGTCACAAAATACTATTTATGTTCGTTATGGTTCGTTGGTAGTTCGTCGTATTTTTCCGCTATTTTATTTACACAAAGGAACAATTTTGTATCTCTGAAAATGTACTCGTTGTTATATCAGGAAATGGTTAATACCTGTAAACAGAATACAACTCTGAAAATAGATGTTTCTCTGTATTGAATTTAATACTGCTACAATTAATTTGCAGTAGATGAATCATTTTAAGATATAGTGGAACATGTCTGTTTTTTTTGTTTCACGTTTAAAATATTAATATTTGGTTTTCAATCTCATGTTGCTGTTTGGTGATATCATAATATATTTTAAAAATATCAAGTATACATTTTTCACCGATTTTTAGTTCACCAGATACTCTTGACCATGAAAAAAAATAATTCCGTTTTGTGGCAAAAAAATACTTCAGTGTAAAAAAGTGAGGTTGAACATTTTTAAAACAACTTCATTAGAAGACAGTTTGCTTCACTTTGGGAGTGAAAATAGTTGAAAAAATGTTTATTTTCATTTAAATACAATGTAGTTTGGTCTTTTATCCAGAAATTCAGTCAACATCAGTCAAGTCAGGCATGTCAAACTCAATTTGCACCGCGGGCCATATAAACTAATTTATAACAGTGGAGGGCCGCATGTTTTCAATATTTAAAATTGGACCAAAAGACGTTTCAAATAAAAAATATTTCAAATTTATTTTAAATTATACAAATTATAAAGAAATTGACAAATATTTATTCTTTTTTTTATGACACTTGGGACCGTTTTCCACAAAGCAAATCATTATAATGTTTGTCAGTTCGAGTTTACTCGTGTGCGTCATTGCATGAAGAGGCCGAAAGGCGAAACCCGGGTCGTTAGTGACAAAATACATGGAAATGTACAAAATCGCAACAATTCAAATTTGCATTATAATTTTGTTGAATATTTTGAGCTGTCGTAATTTTCAAAATTGACGGTAAATGCTGATCGGTTAATCTTGACCTTTCTGGAGGTTTGCTGTTTTTCATTATAGAAAATAGTTGCTCACATAAATATGTGCTTCCGAACATAGCCATGATACGCATTACGAAAGAAAACATTTTAGGAAACTGATCAGCAGGTATATATTTGTAAAATTCTGGAAGTCCCTGAATATTTTTGCTTCAGCAAAGAGTCACATTGGGTTAAAATTAATTTGTAATTTAATACGGCGCTGCTGACAAACGAATAGTTTTGCTATATGTAAAATTATTCGAATGCAAAACTTTAACTAAATTGTATGCTAATAAAAGTTAATTTGTTTATATCAAAATAAAGAATTAATATTGTTTTACAATTTAAAAAAATATTTTTCGAAGAAGTCTCGACGGGCCGCCAACTATTTATGGGAGGGCCACGTGTCTGACATACCTGATTCAAGTGATCAATGTGGAAGTTTGTATAATTCTACGACGGATAGTATGAAAAGTGACACCATAATATAATAATAAATATTGTAATATATTATCTAATTTCTGACAAAATCAAAGTTGAACCTTAAAATTTCATGACCTAAAATTGGTACCCGCCAACTCCACAGAAAATGGCAGCTGACCTTGTCTGAGTATGTTGAGTTCCTGCGGATGCTATGCGACGAGGCAAGGGTGAACCTTGAAGAGGTCAAGGACAAAATAGCGGGTTGTGGGCTTCCGCTGAGTAAAGATCCACCCTCGTACCGACGGCAGCTTGCGGAAGCCCAAGGATGGGAGAAGCCGACTGAAGCCTAATCGGTGATAGAAACAACTTGCAGAGATAGTTCCAGAATATTATTTGCCCATTGGTAAAATAGCGTGTTAAAAAAACTATTGAAAAAAATTTTAGTTAGAATCAAAAAAATATTTCACAAACTATTCTCTTCACTGCTTTAACTTATATTCATATCAATACACGAGTTAATCGTATGAAATAAACGAGACCATCTATAAACACAAAATTACTTAGCTTATCTTTGAGGAGCTTTGTTAAGGTAATACAAAATAAATAATAACTAAAGTATATGTATTAAAATATGTTAATGATCGCTAAGCAATCATTAATATATTTAAATAGTAGAATAATAACATTGTCATGTATAAGGGATATTATAATAACATATTATGTTGTATTACATATGTATTTGTAACCGTTTTGCATATTTTTTGATGGTATATCTTCGAGGATACGACCGTTTTCATGTTTAGTTATATATAAATGATGGATTATTTTCAGATCGGTCGTTTGAGCGGACGACTGTATAAATTTGGTATAAAAACGCTAATGTAATTTACAGTTGTAACACGGCAATTTTTGTTTGTTACATTTGTAATATTATAATATTTTTGGTTGCTATACGACTTCAAAATAGTTGGGAATATCATAGGACACCTGCACTGAAATACGGCTATAGTTAATATAAATTATACGATTTTCTATATGAATCATCGTCCAGTCATCTGATAGCGATCTTCAAGTCCAGTTCCAAAGGTAACAGTTCCCAGCTTGACTCTGATTAACAATAAGATATGAACATCTGAAAGAGTCCAGTGTTCCTGTAGGGAGTTGTAAAAGACAGCTATTACTGTTATTAGATCAACTCGCAACGGTTTTTATATATCGGGTGATATATATCAACCACAGTACGTGTTTTTAATAATAATTTAATCACTACAATACTTCACTTGATTTTTACTACTTTCTAGTAATATGTAATTACAATAAGAGCAGCTTCAAAATAGTTCAAAGGAAATATGTGTTTCATCTGGTTATGCTATTTTGATAGAGGGAGTAAGAATTTCTAATGAAAATAACTCACTGCCAAATGTATAATACATTTATTCAAATTACTTAGCAATCGATTTTATAAAAAAAAATATAATCTGATCTCTAAACCAACAAGATTCATTGCCAAGTTTATTCAGATTTCTTAGTGCCTATATCGTGAATTCGGTTCTGTGCGTGATTGTCTAAGATTCCTTTGCAAAAGGAAAAATTGCGGAAAACCAGACCCTCCAAACAGTCTAAACGGAGGGCGTGTTATTGTTTTTGTGTATATTTATATCCATTATCAGGAGAGGTATTATTACGACAGGTCAAAAACAGTAAAGTTGAACTTCAAATTGCACTTCAAAAAGTTAACCTATGAGTGTATTGACATTGTATACACGAGTCAGGACTGTGCAAATTATCAGTTATAAATATTAAAAATAATGAATCAAACCATATAAGAAACTTTCTTGTTAGATCCTTCAATGGATCAAAATGTACAATTTGATCTTGATTCAATCTAAAATCTTTATTGTTGATTTCAATTGTTTTACTCGAATCATCTTTGAACATAGTATAAAAAAAGTATTTTTAATTTATCATCAATCCCGTAGCCGAGTGGTCGATGCTGTTAGGCCTTTTCGCTTTACCTCTCCGTTTCGCGTTCAAGAATTCGAATCCCCTAGTGCAGTGTTCCCCAACCTTTTTACACCTACGGACCGGTAAAAAAAGTAAAAGATTTTCGCGGACCACTAATACTGAAATGGAAATGGTTTTTTATGTAATATTTTTTTAATCTTATATTGTGATAGATGGATATAACTATAACTGACAAATATAAATATTACAGTCTGATAAAATTAAAATTTAACAAAAACAATGGAAGGTTTTTTTCAACAAACTAATATGAAACCTGCTGTTGCATATTTGATAATATGTTGGATATTCTTGGCTGCAGTGCTGTGTCTGACAGACGAAGTGCTGCATTCACGTCCAGTCTACTCTTTTATTTCAATTTTATTGAGGACATATTGTTGAAAATTACATTAATAAATGTATAGCTTAACAGCTTAAAAGTGGATATTCATCTTCCACTCTCACTTTTTTCTTGTACGGTTTTTTTCGTTCACCAACATTTTTGTATTTCTTGAAATTTGGCATACTGTCTGTGGCCCGGCACTGGTCCGCGGACCACCGGCTGGAGAACACCTACCCTTGTGGAACCTGATTGTTCACTCAATTTACACATACTATCTGGAATCTTTTTATGTATTTTCACTCACTCTAGGTCGTCCTGGAAAAGGAGTGTAGATGGTGCGATTGTCTTATTACAAGCCTCTTCCTAAACCCATACATACTCTATCCAATAAGTCAGGTTGAACATACGACTTATAATAAATTGTCATCAAATGACTTCTTCTAAAATACAAGTGACATTATATCATTAAGAATTTGGTTTAACATGAACGTCGCAGACAGTAGAAAAAAATTGAGCTTAAAGTCCATCTTATGGTATTGCCTCTAACTATCTTTATTGTGTGAGAAATATCATTATTTTAAAATAATATTATTAAAATATGAAAATATCACAATAATTATTGTCCTAACCAAGAACGTTTTCGTCACTCAAGTATATCAGCTCAAACTTTAATTTCCGGAGAAAACGTATTTTCGTTACCTTAAAAATATATCACACATAGAAACCACTTAATTTATATATGTTATTATGAACAGTATTTCGTTGTCGGTAAACAATTTTTAGACTCCGTGAATTATAGTATGCTTGAGTACACCCACCACCATCCTGCACGTGTGCCAATGTTTACAATATTGTTCTTTGAGGCATGTTTTAAGACCGCCAGCCATCTTTGGATTATAAATACATATTTGATAAGCTCCTAACTTCATCGCTGAATCCCGAGACCCAACCAATTTATTTATGGCCTTATCTTATAAACCGAGATTTCATTAAGTTAACGTGAATCAAGCGATCGCGATACACTTGCATATGATTAATTAGCCACATATTTTTATTTCGTCATATTCTTAAAATCCTAACCCTGTAGCCGAGTGGTTAACGTCTAGTAACAAGATCGTTCCTCGTGACTGTATAACACACATATTATAATGAAATATATGCCAATACTACTATTCTTAAATAAGAAAAAATATAAAATAATAATTTAAAACATTTTTAAATCTTTTTTTTTCTTTTAATCTTTCTCTCAGCTTAATTTATTATTTGCTTTATCATGAAATTATTACCTAACAAGAGAATGTTTCCTTATTATTTCTTTGTATTTATCGCTTGCAGTCCGATCATTATTAAAAATAAGAGTTGAATATAATAAATATCATATATCAGAAAAGAGTAAGAAAATAAACTCAATAATTACGGTGCACAAAGCAAATCAAAACTACAACATGACCTTCAGTGTTCTTTCATTTCACTTGACTGAACCTGATAGGAATGGATATAAATCATTTCGGGAGTTTCTTATAGTGATCATAATCGTTGCTAGCAGGCTATGATTAAATTAAAAATTAATCACACTTAAACTTTCATTTCACAATTCAGACAGAGATAATGGCTGGATGTTGAACGCAAATAAAAACATTCCCTGTTTAAATACTCGCTTCTTATAACGGTTTCACAATGGGATAATTATCTGTTGATCATAACAGTTGCTATTTTGTTGCTGGAAAGAAAGGGTGATAAATATTTTATAGGAGGGAAATTTACAAGTAAAATCCATCACCTGAAAATTCTGCCGCAAGGCGTTTATGGTATTACCTAAAAGCTTTGGTTCTTTCAACCGTTTTATCCGTTATTCAGCGTCATTTTTATCAAATTTACAACAAGAAATTGTTTCACAAGTTTGACAACTTTAATTTTGAACTAAATTGACACAAAATATTATTCAGGAAACACTGCCCATTCATTTCCTCTTTAAAATATTACAGCATTGTTATTAATTAATAAAATGGAATGCATAATCAGTAATACCTCTAAATATTCGACATATATTAGTTTTCGAATTTGATATGACTTAATGTAGGGCTATAAATAATTAATTGCATTCTGTGTTAGATAGTATTCACTTGGTACATTTAAACTTTTATTTCGATAGTTTGCACTTTGGATTGGATAGTATTAACTTAGTACACTCAAACTTTGATTTTAATAGTTTCCACTTAGTCACGGACTATTTTAACAATGTGGGTTTGGTCTAATTTGGTTTGTGTAATGTATTCTAATCCGTGGAGCAAAGACAATATAGGCGGCCTAATAGAGGGTAGAAAAATAAGTGACATTTTAATACTGCTTCGTGCAACTATCGATTTCAAAGTGTAAGTATTTTATTTATATTGAGTGAAAACTATTTTTTTGTAACTACAATATATTCATTCAATGTTAAAAATATATTTCATTGTGTGGAATCACTTTATTTTTAGTGAAAAAAAATGTTTTTTTTTGTGGAATGTATTTGTTATAAGTGAAAACTATTTTTATGAAAGTGAATATAATCTAAACAGAAGTGCATTTAATTGTAAGCCCTTCATTTAGTATTGAAACCAAAGACCTCTATTCTACAGTAAAAATATTAAACCTCCTAGGTAAAAACAAATTTCTCAATTACATTATCTTTATCTTGGGAAAAAGGGTTAATTTGTATTTAATTTATTTCAATGCTGAAGAATTTGTATAGACATTTGAAGACTAAGTGAATACTTCCACACTTCACGCGTCAATCAGCTATATAAATAATAGAGAAAATATATTTTATATCTTAATAGTATCAAATAGAATGCTTTTCAGGGTAAATTTTCTTCATAGATAATATTCGCCACGCAGTCACAAAAAAATACAAAACTATAAATCATAACAGAATGTGATTTAATAAAACGTGTTTTTAGCCATACTGTAATAAATATCGACATCATAATAAGCTATTTAAAAGCTTCACAATGAGAGTGTTAACTTTAACACAATCAACATCAGGTCTATTCAAGCTTTTTGCCTGAAGGGCCACATTAAAAATTCAACAATAATTTCACATTTGAGGGCTGCATCAATTGGCCAAAACACCGTCGATATGCTTTATTTAGTATCGTGAAATGGTAAATTTTAACCTACAAAAATAAACGAATAATTCATAGATTGCATAGTCGGCCGTAAAACAACAGTCAAGTAAAGTTATCGAGGTCCAACGAAAGTTGATGTTTTATCTCTGTTCTCAATTTAAAAAATGTTATAATAATATGCCTTATATTTTTCAAATGTATAGCGCATTGGCGTCCGCTGTAATGTCGTATGTTGTCCTTTTCATTTTAAAATAAATAAATATCTTTCACTTTATTCCAAGGTTATTTTTTATATGTAATACCTTCAGGTCAGGTTCATCAATGCGCACATTGTAAAGAATTATTAATGTATAATTAACTAAATAGAATCATTTTGACAAAAGAATATTCGCTAATCAATATATTATAAATCCTATGCGTATAAGTGATTTTCTTTTTGTTCTTCTAAACAAATTTCAAATGTTATTATTAAAAGTATAACTTTTAAAAACTATGTAATTAAATATAAAATTTGTTTACAGTGAATAGTTGAATAATACGTAATATCACATATTCTGTCACGTGAATTAATATTTTGTTTCACATTCAACGTCAGATTTCAACTACTCCTGATAAGGAAAAAGCCAGCCCACTGACATTCTGACAAATTATGCTTTCAATCATAGTAAATTAATTTTTCTTTTCTTGCTTACATTTTTAATAAAAAAATAACCTCGTCCGTCTGGAGTAGCACCGATGCAGTATACCAGGATGCAATAGCTCACTTTAATTTCAGCGGTGCCAACTAAATGATAAAAATATTAAAACACCCACGAGACATTAATGAGTCCACAAGGGGACTTTTACGCCCTAAATTAATTAATTTATCAAAATAGATCAGCTTGTAGTAGGTATTATACATTTCCATAAAAGAAGATTGGTTGAAAAGGCGTTAATGAATGACACACTCGTTGGCAATTAACTGTTATATAATGCCACATACGTTGTTTCTTTCTAAAAAAAAATACTTCATCAAAATCATTCGCAGTCAATATCGCAAATTTAAATTTCTTTTAAATCACTATTTCATAATTAAATTGGCAGTACAGGTTGTCCTTGACTTACGACCGAGATACGTTCCTGAACTTTTGTCGTAAGTCGAATTCCACACAAAATATTAAAATTAAATATTGTTCGGTTCAGGTCAGTTTTAGCGGCGTCGATTTCATTTGTGGAATTAAAGCAGCTGCAACCAAAAGTAGTACGGATACATTTTAAGACGTATGGTGTTCCATGGTCCAAAAAAAAAATGTTTTTTTTTTTAAATTTTTGGTCATAAGTGCGAATTGTCATAAGTCAAACTGTCGTAAATCGTGGAATACCTGTATTCATGCCCGAATACCATTACCATTAGCGTACAGAGCATTGAGAAGATAATAATATAATCGCAAGACTTTTTAAGCTACGAATCAACCAGAAATTGACATCTCAAATTATTTATATACAAAATAGTAGAAAACGTACACTTTGGTTTGTAAGCAAAGTTTTCGCGATAACGAATGCTCTGGTATTGATCATTTCAACCTATTTGTTGCAATTTTGCTAGTCGTGCATCTAATGTTCTCTTACAGAACATAATATAACATTTCTTGTCTCTGTATTTTAAATCATGTGAGTATCTCGGATGGCATTTATGACAATAAAGGTGTAACTTTAGCTAGCATATATGCGACACAAGGCGACGCTATTGTGCAAAACTTCACCGAGTAACTAGTTTTTTTCCGAGAAATTCACTTTCTGTCACATGCATCGTAGGGACATCTTAAATATGCCATGGTTATAAGTACACCTCTGCAATAAAATGTTTTATCACGGCTGTACGAGCCTGTTGAACGAAATGAAATAACCTGAATAGTTCTGTGTTCGATAGAGAGAATAAGCAATAGCAATAATACCTCACTTATAAATCAATAACGGTATTACAAAAGCAGAAGAAAGTAACGGCCAATTGCTATTTTAATACCGAATGAATAAATCAATAATGGTTTTCGATATTTCAGAATTCAAAATAATTTCCTCATTAACATTAAATGCTGATTTTGCTAAACACTTTTAATTGTTTATTTCTTTGAATTAAAATACCACATTAAAAAAGTTTATTTCATCAATACAGGAATCTTGATCTGATCCTCGAGTAAATCAGTCAAGATCAGCACTCATTGGACAAACAGTAGTTAAATAATTTATTGCACTGGTATTTCTCACAATCATTTATTTATGTAATATATACATTGCAAAAAATACACTTTAATTTTTTGGCTTTTGCCATCTAACAAAACGCTTAGATCATAATAAAAATAGTAAAAGGTATACCTCTATTATATTTACATACTAAAATAGTCGTATTTTGCATTTTCAAAACCGGTATATCGTAGTTCAAAAAAACCTGGATACCCCCTGGATCAATCCCTAGACAGAATGGAGCATTAAATAAAATACAACACCTTTTTAGAAGTGACTTTAAAGATTAAAACTAAGTATTTGAAACACTATTTTTTGATACCTCTCCTAGTGTGGTGCATGTCGATTCCTAATACAAGATCTCAACTCTCAGTACAGCTTTTTTAAACGAGAACGAGAGAAAATTAGTCACTCAACATCTGCTTTTCGGAGAGGACTGAGAAAAGACAAAGAGTGGCGAATTGCTGCTTTTCTCTGTTAATATGGTGTTTACAAAATAAGGATTAGGGAGATTCCCGAAATTTTAACTCAGGTATCAGTGTGGCTCTCAGACGTATAATATCTTACCTCGTAAATAATATTTGTCGCATTTGTATCTTCTATATAAACGTTAGACACTGTTTACTGTCTCTCAGTTTGAGTCCATTCGTGTGCTCGAATGCCTGACGATGCCGAAAGGCGAAACCCGGATCGTTAGTGACAAAATACATGGAAGTGTACAAAATCTCAATAATCCAAATTTGATACTGAAATTCCATCAAGCACCCTCAGTCGATGTCTTAAATTAAACCAACAATCTGTTTTGATAAAAATCCATAAATCAATTAAAAAAACAATTGTGAAAGTTTCTATTCGGAGATTCGGACCCACAACCTCTCAAAAGAGATGAATGAAAACCCAAGAGCATTAACTATTATTCGGCTTTGCCATCCGCGTTTGGTAAATTTGTTTAAATAAAAAAGTTATCTAGAAAATTGGTAATAATTGAAAATGTCCTTACATAAAACATTTCTCAGATTTATGACATAATTAACCATCTCTTCACCATTGCTACATGAATGCAACAACATGACTACCAATAAAAACGTGCTTTTTAGCTATGACTGCCATTTTACTCAAAAAATAATGCCGAATCTAATACAACGGTAGGAAAGGTGTAAGTTCAAAATTCAAACTATTATGTATAACAAATTACAACTCTCAGAAAAGTATTACATACTATAAATCCAATAGTAAGATAAAACACTTAGTTGCACACATATTGTAGTGAAATCAATTTAGACGATATACTCCCTTTGTCGTAGGGTAGCAACATATAAACAAATTTTGCAGTAAACACATATATTAAATCGTATTAAAGAGTATCACTCCAATGATTTATGTTTTAAATTTTATCTTTTTTAGTGTTAGCAAAATAAAATTAGTATTTTTTCTGTTTTTGGGAAATTTATTAGTCAATCATTTTTTTTATACAGTCCCAATCTTATTATGTTTTTATTAGATCCAAATTTGTAAAGGAACATTAAATAAACTAAAAACATTCATTATTTGATGGCACATTTTAATTAAATTCTCAAAAAAAACTTGAAAAGAAACAAAAATGTACACAAAAATCTTAGTTTCACAACATTATATATACTATATATTGTGAAATGTCCCATATTGATGTTGTAATAGAAAGCAGCAGTTTTGAAGTTGAAAAGTTTATGAAATTAATATCGAGTACTTCAGTATATGTACGGTGGAAAAACTTTCACGCCGAGATGCAAAACAACTCTTAGGAATGGTTTATATAATATAATGTTTTTGACTATTCATGGTATTATATTCTTCTCCATAATGATTCTACATGCATCGGCGGTTGTTTTTTACATTCGACTCCCAATTCGCATTGTTCTTACATTGGCCATGTCCGCTCCCTATACAGAGCAATGCCACATGGTGACTCAAAGACTCTATGTTACCCGCCAATTTCTGACAACCTCAAACTACGGTCCGGAGAAGGAGAAGATAAATTGACTACAAAATTACTGTTACAGCTAGATAAATATGCTATATTTATCTTCTTTTTTTTTTTTTTTAAATAAAACACAATTTGTTTGTACTACTTCCACATATTTATAATGATCAGGACCGGTTTCGCTCATCACGAGCATTATCAACTGATAAAAATACAAACATAACAGGCGTATTTATATAAAATTCAGTGAAAAAATGAAGGTATATAAAACTGATGGTTCATGAACTGAGACAAGAAAATATTGATTAACAAACAAATTATACATAAATCAAATGAAAGAGTCTACAATTAAAATGTTATGGACCTCTTGCAAATCATTAAATACTAATCTACAATCACAAATATAGTTACATTAAAAGTCCATTTAGCTGAACAAAATTACTAATGACGATAATAATATAAAATGATGACTCAGGGAAATTATAAGTAAAAATTAATGAACCATTTAAAAATAATCAAATATTAAGTATGTAATAATAAACAGCCATCCCCACTTAAGATACAACTTTAAGTAAAATATGTAGATTTAGTAATCCTTCAAGTTAATATTTTGTCTATCAGTCTAAGCGAGAGATTAAATAGTAATTCAATATCCTCTTGAAATGTCACGATTTCTACAACAAATCGACTGTGGAAAGGAAGAAGGACGTAACCCACACACAAAAAACATTGTATGTAGTCCAAACAGAGCGTGTATTCAATTGTATACATTGTCATCGAAAAAAAAATATTTTGATGACGGAGGAATAAGTTTTTTGCCTTTGTAAAGTCGATGTATTATATATTTATATATAAATATAGTGTATTAGCACGTTTTGTGTGAGTTATACATGATGTTTTTTGATGTGGATTATGTCCTTTTTCCATTCCACAAACGATATGTTTAAATTTTAAATCATACATGTAATTACACCCTAGTGTTAATTTCTTTTGAAAAAATATTTAAATTGTTTTTTGAGTTCAAAATAAGTACATTATTACATATAGGATTCACGTTTTAGAAAGGTTTATCTAATAAAAAATGTTCCCTTTAATATTCAAAAATATTTCATTTGTATAAATCACTTCTGCGATTATAAGTCTTAAACAGAAAAAACGACAATTATAATGTAAATAATAATCTTAGCTAGATTGCTGTGATTGCGATATATACCCTAAATTTTACACGTAATACACAAAACAATGGCAATTTAACTGTTCTCTCAATATGACTGTCAACTCGGTGGAAGGCCGGAAGTGTGTATTTTAATGTTTATTTGCTAAACTAAAAATATTGTTTTATTATTATTTGATTCATCCCAACGTCCAAGGAACATCTTAGAGAATATTTTTGTATATTATATAATAACAGTGCTCATATATTATATAGTCAAAATTAGTCAAATACTCAAAATACGCGAAAAATTGTCTTTTATTCCGCTATTGTTATTGGTAGCTCACGATGATATTTCCAGTAGCTCGTGTGATAAAATTATATGTCATATGTACTGTTGGAAAAATGACATTAGATAATTTTAATTGCTTAATTGAAAGAACGGAAGAATCGCAATCAAGCACATAAGCACTTGCACATAAGATGAGAACGACAACAAATATTTGACATCCAACCTCTCCCGTAATTCTCGACTGGAGACTTTGCAATAGCTCACCAAAGAATTAATCTAGTAATATCTTTTATACTTGTTGTCGTTGGAGATCACTGGGCTAGTAGATATTACAGAAATTGAGACAAACATATTTTTTACATTATGAATTGTTTAGAAACGGCTTAATCACTCTTACGATATATTTTCTACGACTAATAACCTTCTGTTAACAATTTTATATCCGGATTGGTCAGCACAATTTGGAAATAGTTGCACTAAAGGAAATAAAATAAACATTAAATATTAGCCACATGTTATCAATAGTACTAATACGCTAGCTTCTTTTGGCGTTTACTAAATCCTCAATTGCGACACGTTGTTATTCGTTTGCCAAGTCGTAAAAGTTATCGATCTATTAACCCATTAAATAACTTCAGTCAAATGTAGGTCTGTCAAACATATAAATAGCTGATTATGTATATACAGTAAGACGTCATTTAGCGCTTCCTCGATTAACGCTTATTAGGTAAAGCGTGGTCTCCTCGAAGACAAAAAAAACTCAAATTATCGCAGCATTTTATTGATTTGTAACGCGACGAGGGATCGTCTCAGCCCGATAATCGAGACTGTCGCATAGCGGAGCTGACGTGCAAGTTGCGCTCGTATGTGCGCCTGCGCTGAATTGGGCGTCAATTCGTATTTATTTACCGTCTCGTAACGCTGTAGAGTATAAGCGGCATACCTTTGTACTTTTTACTACACTGATAAGCGTTCTGTATACTACACAAAATGTGTCAGTGTGTTCGTATGTATGGATCCCGTGATCCTAAATTGTACAGCCGGAGTGCAAAGTTATACGGCATGTGCTCTACTTCCCTTAAATCTATATTTGTTTTCATGCATCATGTTCATTAACAGTGGAACAGTGTCCACGCTATTAATACGATCTTTAGTGCTGCGTAAATGTTATTAACTTATGTGTTCGCTAATTAATCATCTACATTGAATCATCGTCATGAAAAATTAATTGACACTGACCCATACTTACGGGGCGGACAGGCGTCTTCAAAACCCGTCTGCAGACTCTTTCTATGCATGCAAATTTAATATGTAATATCTCTCCTAAGGCATTCAAAAATAATTTGTTGTATTTGTTTCTTTACCGTTATTTATTTACCGTTAGAAGTAAACAAAAAGCGGGTGATACTTAGGAAAAGAGGCACTTGTCCCTCAGCCTAGGAGCTTGGCGGTTAGTGGCCGACACAGCCCCGCGGTGGTTTGGTCAAAGGAATGACCCTATCATAAAACCACTTTGAAATTGTGTATTTTAAATCTGTTTGCGTTTGTGTAACTGTCTTTGAGGAATTTAGAAATATGAACTAACTGCAATTAAAGAGAAAGTATACTGAATACGACCGGGTTTTAATGGAAGACGAAGGAACCTGTGAATTATCCTTGTCGCCACGCCGGACTTGGGGCAGTCAAAGTGTGTTGAGGCTTCAACCTCTCCGTCGAGTAGTAGCAAATTACCTCTCTCATAATCTTATATTTTTTAAGATTATTAAAAACGAGCAAGTGTAACGATAATAAAACAAAAATGACACAAAATGCATGTGCTAAATCGATTATATAACGGGGAACGTTGACATAGGAATTAACTTAAGGCTAAAGTAAAATGTTCCCCAATCCTTATTTACTACGTGTTAAAAAAATATATGTAGTAGGAAGACTAACAAATATAAGTTCAATACGAAAAACAATTAAGTAGAAATAGTTAAGAATTTATTTCCACCGTAATTATAAAATATAATTGACAACTATTCCGACATCATACACGTTAATAAAACTATGCTCATACCTCACACGTATGTTGTTCACCTACCAATACTAACATAGACGAGATTTACTCAATAATAATATATCATCTTACTTACTTTTGCATATTTAGTTTAATTTAAATACAAATTATTCTCACGGAAACAAATGCACTCAATTGCAGTACATACAGTTTGGATAAGACATGGATATCATGGTGATGTACTTATTCCTTCCCACCCATCTGAACTTAAAATAGGGGCAGAGCGAGAGTGATTAGCTTACCACTAGCCTATCTAGTTCTAGCCTATCCGTATACCCTTACTCTCCCTGAAAATCTGTTGAGTTAAGCTCCATTACGAATCCACATGTTTCACTTTGGGAGCGTACATGATTCTAAAACATATTTCTTACTTATTATAACGGAACTCTACCTCGTAAGTACCAATGCAATCTACAAAAAACACAACTTTACACGACAACAAAAACTGTGACAAAAGTAGATGTGCGCTAGTGTAAAAAAGTAAATTAGTTAATATTTTTTTTGGAGTAGATTGACAGCTTTACTGATTGCAACACTTTGCTTATATTTGGAAAATTTTAACATACTTATAGCCATCCATATATTTATGATTTTAAAATCCATGTATTACAATAAAATTGGTGATATATGTAATTCTTGTAAAGAGTTTTATTCTACAACATATTAAAATAGAATCCCCATTGTCTTCTCCGGCGTACTTTATTAATTAATTATACAGGGAGTCGAACAAAGGGATGTTTTCTCATGGTATGCTATATTTCAATAATTGCGTGGATGAAAAAATATTTAACAATACATCAAACAATAATAGACAGTTTTGACATTAATTAGGAAAATAATTTAAGCAATATAAAATATATTCTCATACATTATTGTCACTAAGATACGCCTTTAAATAGTCAATACGTCACATCATTGCAGAAACATGTAGTCTATTAATTAGGCTTTCATGATATTATAATTAAATGATGTAATAAATTTCATCGTATTTACTTAAAAAATAATAAGCAACTTATATATAGTACAGTAAAAGTTTTGATAAAATTAGTTGTATCAAAAGAAAAATTTGATTCACTTAATAACTGATAATTTATATTTTTAAATGGTAAAAAAATTTTGAATTATTGTAGGTTAATATTGTTGGTCGGCTTTGTGGCTCAGTTGGTAGTGTCGTTGGCTACGGCTACAGATATCTCGAGTTCAATTCCCGGTGCGGACAGCTTCATAAATTGATCTTTCAATCGATTTATGGATTTCTGTTCGTAGTCTGAGTGTTAGTGATGTCTAAAACTCCCTCCCACCCATCCGATCCTCAAAAACGGGGCGTAGCGAGAGCGGTTAGTTAACCACTAGTTCTGTCCGAGCCCTATCCTTCTGTCCCTACTCTCTTAGAAAAAAGTGATGTTGAGCAACTGAGTAACAAGCAGTTCTCATAGAAAACTTCTGTTCAGTTAGCATTAGGAGGGCATATGCTCCAGGTTGGGAGGGGACATGGAAAAAATATTATGGCTAACCGATAAATAATAATGTTTTACTAACGAATTTGTGTGAGTGTTGAGCGAACAGTATACGATATTACTAGTTCTAATATAATGAATGAATGTCAAAGTATTTCACAATCTATTATTTCGTCCCACAAATTGTCTAATGAATTGTTTGATAGATGTAATATAATATTTTTTATTTCTTACAGGTGCAGTGTACTGTAATGCGACGTTCGATACGTACCTATGTTGGGGCCCTACTCTTGCAGGCTCAGAGGCCCTCCAAAACTGTCCACCAGCTCGGCATAGCGATACTACGAGTAAGTATTTTGCTAAATTAATTCACAAATTAAAAGTTCCGCCACAAAACAAAAGATAAGTAAATTTCTCTGATAAACAATTTTCAACTTGTGGCGTCGAAATATTTGACAACAAGCAGGTATGTAACTACATTTTTTGCTGTGAACCATTATGTACTTGCGAGATTTCTCATGAATAGTGACCAACCCTGCAAAATCGAAGAAATGATATCTATTATGGGTGGACGTATAAATCTAAATAGACGATTTCCAGGAGACCGAAAGCAAAGCTAAATTCTCACAACAATGCTCTCCGTAAGGTATCTTTTTTGCTGTTCTTTTCGGCAGTGTTTAGATAAACAACAAAATTAAAGCAAGAATGAATGGATTTCTAGGAGCATAAAAATATTTATTGAACGAGCAAACTTATGCTATTAGAAGGAGAAAATAATAATAATTACCTAAAACTTATTTCAGTTATAAGTTAGTATAACAGACGCATAAATTTAATATATTTTTGTAGAGCATCTGCGACGTATGCTGTTCTTTTTTCGTACTTGTTTTATCGTAAAATTACCATAAGTTCGCTCAACACAGATATTTCACTGCATGATAATGGGTGACTAAATACGACAATAATTATACAAGTAAAATAACTGAAGCTTTCATGGTTAGTTGTAACATATTCCCCCTACTCTTCGGAACTGGCACCATCAGAGATTTACCTCGTTAGAAGCTTATAAAATCTATTGATTTAATAGTAAAAATATTTGTGAGTGACCTTTTTCGATCAAAGCCTGGCGATGTTTTTACAAAAAGGAATATTATATAAATATACTAGTATGTATTATGTGGTTTCGCCCAGGATAGAGGGCGCTAACATTTTGACGATGGCGTTATTATAGTGTTATTTCGTTGCAAGCTAATGCTGAAAGTTGAAAACCTCAACGAGGAACAAAACATTCACAAAATATAGGCCAATGATAACCCTGAACAAAATACTATTTCTAGATATCGACTGTATTTTTGCCAATTGATGTAACCCTCAAAAAATACGAAAGTGAGTTAATGATAGGATCTCATTTTAAAGACAGAGCAGGTCTCGGCCAAATGATTTAAATTAGAAAAATAAATTGACCACTTTTTGCAAGGGAAACATCATTTTATATTGGTTTTAGGTTTAAAAGTCCTGATCCTCCAACATAATAAGATGTAAGCCACTATTATATCGACACTCCCTACGTATAATCCCGTATCTTCCATGAGAATTTACCGGAGTGCATTTCAAAGATTCATAGCACAACCCACTTTTTATGCTTTTTATGCTCTCCTGAACAATTTCAATTTTCAGGGCTACATCGATTGACCAAAACACCGTCGATGTGCTCTTTTATATTTTCCAGGCTGATATATATATATATATATATATATCCGAGTGATCAAAATCGTTGTCATTTTTAACGGGTCGAATCCCAGCTTAGACAGTATAATAAATTGATTTTTCAATCGGCAATGTGTAATAATATCGTTAGATATTTTTATTACCGAATAATTTCATAGTATTTGGTATGATTTATCAAATATCTAACCAAAAGAGGTGCAGTATAATTTTCCGTTTCCGATAGTGACATTGGATCCACGTTATCCAATTTCATTGCATTGTAAGCGAGTCTTGCCATTTAATATTATTGAGTGAGTTAGTCCTTATTTTCTAGCAAACATATTTTCTCCATCGCTTTACTCAAACTTCAATTAAAAAATGATGTATTTTATTACTCCTATAGTTAACATTGGCGCAAAGTCACGTTGCGTGGCACGTTGCTGACGACAAGGGCTGCAATCGTTATATTTCAATCACGGAACAAATTAAAAATTGTAATTTAATACACAAATAATTTGTACGAATTCCGTTTATTACTTTTTGACAAGGTTTTATTATTTGTTTTTTTTTGCGATGTTCACTCACAGTGTAGAGCATATGGACTCTTAATGGAGGAGGCATCTCAATAGAAGTTTTATACGAAAACTGCTTGATACTCAGTTGCTCAAACTCTCTTTTTCGAAGAGAGTAGGGGTAGAAGAATACTGCAAGGAAATAACTAGTGGTTAGCTTTTCGCTCTCGCTATATCCCGTTTTTAGAATCGGACGGGTAGAAGGAAATTTAAAACATCACAAATATTCATGCCCACGAACAGGAATCCATAAAGAAAACAATTTTTGAAACTGTCCGTAGAGGGACTTGAAACGAAATTTTAATATCATCCACTAATAAGAAAAATTATTTATAAATTAGTAACCGTACTCGTCATAGATGACTGTATTGAAATTTAATTACTGAATGTCTAATAAAGCTCATACGTTGGAAGTGTGTGCATTGCATAACATTTTATTTTATATACACACTGCGAACGCTTAGGCCATGAGAAAATTCCATACCTACATGTACTATGAGATAATAAAAAAAAAACTACAGAACGGTCTGGGCTATTATAAGCCGATGAATGATTGAAAGTTTGTTAAAAGCACTGATCCAAAAAAAAAATACATTGCGTTATTTTAAGAACAAGAAAAAACATCAGCGAAATATAATTGATACACATAAACGCCCACTAGCTCTAACAAAAGAGCTATTTATAAATAAATAAATTTAAAAAAACATAATCGAAGCTGGAGTACTATAATAATTGTGTAAGAACCAGGGGTGTGGACTCCAACTGCAACTCTGACATTGACCAACGACCCGACTCCGACTCAGATTACGATTAAAAAAAGTCTAATTTTGTCAGGTTTTTTTCCTACCTTTAATATTTATGTGTAATTGGTCTTTAAATTAAACACTAACCAGCCGATCCGACAAATAGCAGAATTTTTCATATTAAACACATAATATATAATATACGTATGTATTTTGCACAACAAGAAGATGTTATAGGCATAAAAATGAAGCACGTAGAAATGCAAAAATGCATTTTATAGACAAATTAGTCGAAGTCGCTCGTTTTTTACAACTCCGACTTGAGCCAAAACAGCGCGACTCCACGACTCCGCCTCCGCAGCCCTGGCAAGAACACATGCTATAAACAAGGAGGGGATTTTAAAAATAAACCAGAAAGTTTTAAACAGCAAAACAATAAGATTGTACTTTTATTCAAAAAAAAATTAATGCACTTAAGTTCGCTGCATGAAATTTGGAAGCCAATTAACTTTCTCTTTTTTGCATTTTTATAAAATCAGCCTAGTACGAAAATATTCATTTAAAAATATTACCATACAATATGTTATTTCAATTAATTTTCCCTATAAATACGGCTTAATTCTATGAGATACGGCAGGTGTATTCTTGCATATTCCTGAACGTTTTGTGACATACGAACACAAGCGTATGATAAATTTGAAAATCATTACCCCTAACAGCGCGTGCCGTTTTCGCACGAATTTATTTTCAGTCAATTGATCTGTTAAAACGCTCACTATGGCTAAAAATACAAAAATTTCAACAGTAAAAAAATGGAGAATTATCTGATATATATATATTAGTTATCCCAAATACATCAAGAAATAAACTAAAATCGTCGCATTTTCGCTAAAATAAATCGAAGAAAATCACTTAAAAATATTTAATCTACGACTTTGCAAGTAAAATGGCTGCGGCGAATCTTTATGTACAACGCCAACACGCACACAAGCAAGGGCATAGCCGCATAAGTATTTGTAATACATAGGGTTAATGATTAATGCTGCGTATCGGCAGTTCAAAGCTGAAATGCGAAAGACTGAATATCGCGAGCTCTACTTGACATTTTCATCATCTGTTGTTTAATTTCTCTACCTTAAGGTTCGAACTATTTTTTAAAGCATATAGACACAAGTGTTTCCTTCTAGTTTGACCAGAAATATGAGATAAAGTCATGGGCATGTAAACATGTCCAGCGTGTTCATCGGGTTAAACTGTAAAACAAAGAATAGTTTGAGTATCATAAATTTGTTATTACAGTAATTAAACGATTTTTTAAATAGAATTTTAAATTGCAATGTAATTTTCAATGCGCCAATCAAATTATATATCCTTTTTATATCACAAGATACAAACCAAGTATTAAAGAAAAAATGGATTTTCTTTCAAACAAATAACCTTTTAGTCAAACTCAAATTTGAGTGAATTTGAACACAGGAAATAAGACATTAATTATTTTTTTGTAATGTTTCTCACCTTTGAAATCTTTCTTTTCAGATATTTTATACTCCAAATAGCCTAGTGGTAACGATTATGATAGTGTATGATGAATGTAAATTTATTATAGTTGGATTATTGAAGGTTTACGAAAAATTTTCAAACTTTTAAAAATTCTGTCGTTTCAATTTTTATCATAATAAATAATTTTTGCTTTTTTTTATTATATTCAGAGCTTGCCGTAAAGAGATGCAGTATACATGGCTATTGGGAAGGTAAGGATTCGAACGAAACAATAAGCCAAATTGGATGGACCAACTATACAACTTGCTATTCTCCTGCGATACTGGAACTCCTCACCAAGCTCTCTACTGGAGACAGTGCTACTGTAAGATATATTATCCTATTCACCATGACTATGCTTATTATGATTCGCACAAAATTCACATCATAAACTTCTTAAACACATAAATTTATCTGTCTATTCTTAAGCGCTCTACCATGTTTCCAGTATATAAATAAGACTTTTTTTTAATTTAGTTCATCGCATACAAAATATATTTAAAAAATTGTTCAGTACTTTAATGAGTGAGCATTTTCAACTGAAAACTCGCTTTCGAAACAAATGCGCTCCATTTTTCGAATAAAATTAATATGGACAACTGATTTATTAAATTATACATTTTTTTAGAAATAATACATGTTGTTTTTCCAGTAAATATGTATTATTAAAGTTAACTAGAAATTAAAATTAACTAGAAATTTCAAAAAAAAAATCATACATCCTTCTTTACAAACAACAGTGTATAGTGTGTCCGATCCCAAAAAAGGGTATAGCGAGAGCGATTAGCTAACCGCTAGTTCTGTCCTAGCCCTATTATAATTCTAAAAAAACCTATTCTTTTTTAAATTTACAATAAAATATGATTTCCTATAATCATATTTAAATAAAAAATTGTTGAAACTCATTTTTAGCGAATTAAAATAGGATCTTTCTAGCACAAGGACCTATTCACACTTTATTTTTATATGCAAATGATATGACGAAGATATAATTTAAGACATCGACTGAGGGTGCTTGATGGAATTTCAATATCAAATTTGGATTATTGAGATTTTGTACACTTTCATGTATTTTGTCACTAACGACCCGGGTTTCGCCTTTTGTCATCTTCAGGCATTCGAGCGCACAAATGGACTCGAACTGACATACAGTAAACAGTGTGTAACGTTTATATAGAAGATACAAATATGACAAATATTATTTACGAGATAAAATATTATACGTCAAGGATCCACACTATATAATCATTTCATATTTAGTGGCATCTGTTAGGTGATTCAACGTATAGGATACAGCAACGGGGAGTTTGGAAAGTTCAGCAGTTCGTTCAGAATGGCGAAACCCGGATGGTTAGAGACGAAATACATGGAAGTGTACAAAATCTCAATAATTCAAATTTGATATTGAAATTCCATCAATCACCCTCAGTCGATGTCTTAAATTATAATACATATGAATTACAGTAATTTTATCTAATGTCCCAATATCATTAACCATTTCAATTTTATTATGATCGTCTCCACTTTAATAATATATAAAATAAAATGAGAATCGAAATAAGATTGTATTTGAAGTTTACGTGTTTGTAGAGTTTCTCTCTCTAAGCTATCTAATGTAAAGAAGCTTTATATCTTTTCTTGGCTATCTGATCTATTTAAGTGAATCCTTATAAAGAGTAATACTAGTATATACTTCCTTGGTTAATTTACTACTTTGATAGAAAGCTTTATCCTGATTATTTTCATACTTCAAAAGACTTTATTTATAGTAAATAAAAACGAAAATTATCTGTATTAGAAGTTCCTTAGTAAATTGAAGTAATCACTTTTAAGGTGTTAACTGTCAATTCTTGGTGGAAATATTTTAAAAAATAAAACACAATTCATTTGTACTACTTCCACATAATATGTGTGAATTGTGTTTTATTTTTTAAAATAAATTGAAATAACAAATAAAATCTTTACGGGACTTAACTTTTCATTCACTTTTACCGATGAGTAAAGTAAATACTTGTGATAAATGTCCCAAAGCAACTGATCAGTAAAATAATTTCAGCAATAAATATCAGTTTTATTACCAAGCCCGTCATAATAATTTTATTTAGCGAATACAAATATTCACTCAATTGATTGAAGAAATGATGAAATCCTCCAAATAATGAAAAAGCCATCAAATAGTGATTAAAATAGCCTTTTCGTAGAGGTATTATTACAAAGCAATAGAACAAATCGAATTATTCATTAAAAGTAATCAATATGTACGAGTTTGTCATTAAAAATAACTTTTATGACGTTATTGCAAATCATTTTGGAATTGCAGGTGTCCAATTACCCGGAATTAATGCAACACTGAACGAATATTTCTCAGAAATTACGTGACTAGATATAATTTTAATTAGGTAAAGTTGATGATATTCCCGTGATCAGGTTGTTATCGCTAATTATAGCATCGAATCATTATTGGATAGTAGAATATTAAATTGATAGCTTCGTTATTCCACTAGTTTTAAAAACGAACTTTCTTTTTTTTTTAATTCTTGGAAACACAACGTAATTTATTTTACTATTAAAAATGTTTCAAAAACATTAAATTGTTTTTTTTTTAAATATAAAATGAGTGCCGTGTTCGCTTATTACATTTATTATCGATGCTTGAAGAAATATTAGGAGTTTCCCTTAGTGGCTAGAAATTTTCGTGAAAAATCGTGAGAAGCTCAATTTCTAATATTATTCTTTCATTAAACGTTTCTAATCGTGGTCCTTGGTGTTGTTGGAAAGCTTTGCAAAATGTGCATCTATCTGTCAATAGATGTTTTCAATTGTTTTGCTGAAATTAATATTATATTTTTTACATAAATTTTTTTCAGATGAAACTCGCCATTGCGGCCAAAACAAGACAATTAGAAATATTCGGGTTCAGTCTGTCGCTGGCATCGCTGTTAATTTCGCTAGGAATATTCTGTCATTTCAGGTAAAATGAAACGAACTGTTTTGATTCATACACGATTCAAATATTTCAATCAAACTATTTACGAAAATATTTTTATTCGACGTCACTGTCTGACAATAAATAGATATGATAGTTTTTATATTTTTAATGCGTGCAAGTCAAAACGATTAATGTAAGAAATATATATCAACCGTTTTCTTAGTTCAATCATTATTTTTATTATTATTTAACCTCTGGGTATAAATTTCTGTTATATGTGTCATATATATATATATATATACAATGGCGCGTTTTCAAAAGCGAAATTGCACATTTTCTTCACAGGAGTTTGCGGAACAATCGTACGCGAATACACAAGAACCTGTTCGTGGCGATGGTGGTTCAAGTGATGATCCGACTAACCCTGTACATCGACCAAGCCCTACTTAGAAAATCGGATCACGGTGACTTCAAAGATGAACACTTGAAAGGCATCGAAAACACGGTAAGCACTTTTCTATATGATTACCATATTCATGTCACATCAATATATCAAAAATCTTTCTTTTGAGACTGACTGCACAAATCCTTACACATACATATCGATATTTTAGTGCAAAGATATTGTGTGTCCAGTGACATGAATGTTATCTAACTTATGTTATTATACACAAAACATTTGTGTATATCATGTATGCTTTAAAAAAAATCCATGTCCGCTCCCAACGTGGAGCATATGGCCTCCTAATGGAGGTATCTCAACAGATTTTTTCTATATGAACTGCTTGTTACTCAGTTGCTGAACCTCTCTCTTTTTTTTTGAAGAGAGTAGGGATATAAGGATAGGGATATGACAGGACTAATGGTTAGCTAATCGCTCTCCTTACGCTCCGTTTTTGAGGAGCGGATGGGTGGTGGCAGGGAGTTTTTAGACATGACAAACAATCAGACTACAAACAGAAATTCATAAATCGATTGAAAGATGAATTTATGAAACTGTCCGCATCGGGAATTGATTTTTGATGTAAAATACCAGTTTTAAAATAGTTCAATATAAATTGTATTCCTTAAAGAGTAAATAAATTTTCCGTGGAAAGGTAACCATACATTTTCAAGGATAAACATACATCTCAAAAATTTAAAATTGCTTTTATTAAAACATAAAAAAAAATGATTAAGATTGATTTTTTAGCTATAGTCGTAGGATTACCGTGCACATATCTGAGGTAAGGTTAGGCTTATATTTTCTTTAGTGTTTCATTATTGTAAATAATCTCATTAATAAAAATTATTTAACTGTTTCATTTTCGGATATGAAATATTTAGAATCTATATATGAATATTTTTCTATGGACTTATATTTTTGTGAGCGTTTTAATCACCGAACCATATACAACTTGTAAAACAAAAAAATGCAAGGGGGCAGAGTTTAACGATAAAATAATAATTAATATGGAAACTGGTTATTATTAATTCGTCTTTGGATTCTGGCGACAACGGTCTCTAAATATACAAAAAAAATAAACAAAATACTTGATGATAACATACAAGTCAAAGTAATATTTTTTTTCTTTCTATCCTGTTTTAATCACAATGAATTAATTGTAACAGAGAAAGCTCAAAAGACCAGTATCATGCAGCCCTGCCTCGGACCAATAGCGTTGTGGTAAAGCCACTTGTCTTTTCATGAAATTATTAACTGCATAGATAAAATATTGGTTGAGGGACAATAAACGTCTTTATTAATTTATTCGGTTAACTTAATGTATTTATCCAGAGGTTATTAGCGACTGATTATTCGATTTTTTTTTAATTTTGAATACAATGGGTGAATATATTTTTTTGTAATTTTCGCTTTTTAAACACAGTCTGGATGAATTCTGTTTGGATATATACCACTATAGGGCGACGGGTGTGTACATAAATACCCAAAAAGTTTCATTTGAGAGGATCAAAACCGGTTCGGCTTTATGGTGGGGTAATTAAAAAAATTTAACAGAAGAATTCACAAAAAGGGCATTGAGAATAGAGAGTTTATAAGTTAAATAAAACAGGGTTTGTAAAGAAGCACCCTTTCACGTTCAATAAAGTACTACAAAACATTTTTTAATTGTTTTAAAAGATATTGTAGTTGCAGCTTCATTTTGTAATGTTTTCATTTATTAAAAAGAAACATGTACATAAAATAGCCATATAGAAGACGTTGTTAAACGCTTTTGGGATTTTGTCCTACTCGGTTACGCGGCAAGAGTAAGGATCTCGGAATAGAAACTTTCATACATTGATTGTATTAAGTGATTTATGAATTTGTATCCAAATATATCGTCCATTACTCAGACGTCTACAAATAACCCATATTGAGATAATGTGAAAAGCAATATTCAAATGGTCACTGTAAATCGAATACATATTATTGATTTGTTTTAGTTTTACTCGAGTTTCATATATTTTATAAACAGGGGGTATAACAATTAAGTAGTTTCCGGATATAGCCAGTGGAAGGATTTTTAGAAATATCGTATTTACTGACCGGTAAATATTAACTTTTTGTTTACTTCTTTAGAAAGTTATCTGCCGAAGCATTTTTGAGTAATCTAAGTACTCATCGACTCCCTGACCCAGGGGTGGCAAACCTTTTCACACATGTGTGCCAAAAATCACCAAATTATATATATCGACTGTTTGACGTGCCGAACAATTTTTTGTAAAATTATCTACATGCATAATATGCTATAATTAGTTTTTTTTACTTAAAAACATAACGATATCATTTAAGAGCATGTTCCGATAAGAAAAAATGGGTTCAATCACACTTCCAAGCAATTTTTTAGTAAGGAAAAATTAAAAAAAAATCATTTAAAAAGTTTAAAAATTTATAAATTATTAGTATTAATGAAATTTTTATTGCTGTACATTCGATGCCAAATACTTTATATCCGGCTCATTCACACTCAATTGGATTCTTCAGTCAAACCACTTCTCGTACTACATTG
The DNA here is from genome assembly GCA_022494535.1 of Himalopsyche phryganea. Lineage (NCBI taxonomy): Eukaryota > Metazoa > Arthropoda > Insecta > Trichoptera > Rhyacophilidae > Himalopsyche > Himalopsyche phryganea. The sequence goes on along the minus strand of JAGVSL010000069.1, from coordinate 397,390 downwards.
TATACAATTCATTTCGGAAAATGACGACAATGTGGAAGAGAAAATTGATAATATTGCCACAGCCAGTCGAAAAAATTAAATATACAATAACATCCATATATCTTATCCACGGGTTATATGCTTAAAAAAAATTGTTAATTGTATCGTGCCAGCTAAATTGTTTAACGTGCTATCTTTGGCACGCGCGACCTAAGTTCGCCACCCCTGCCCTAACCTATCCTGAAATAGGGACGCGCAGAAAACGATCAGTTCACGACTAGTACTTTCCAAATCATATCATTCTATACTTACCCTCTTAAAAAATATTGCTTGTGCCACTGCCAGTCAGTGTTTTTTTTTTAAATCTACTGTAGTCATCCGTTGGTAGTACATGTCGCACATGAAAATGAAAAGTGACGCAATCTAAAAATTCACTTTTTCAGTAGGACTATTTTAAGTTTTTTACATTGTAAAATTAACAAATCAGTATAAAATGTAATTATTATGCGTGTGCTGTACTTTGTTATTTAAACATGCTCTTATTTTTATTTTTTTTTTTTTCATGTCCGCTCCCGCATATGGTCTCCTAATGGAGGTATCTTAACAGAATACGAGAACTGCTTGTTACTCAGTTGCTCAACCTGTCTTTTATCGAAGAGAGTAGGGGTAGAAGGATAGGGCTAGGACAGGACTAGTGATTAGCTAATCGCTCCTGCTACGCTTCGTGAGGAAGGGATGGGTGGGAGGGAGGACTCAGACTACGCACATAAATCCATATATCGATTAAAAGATCAGTCTATGAAAACCGTCCGCACCGGGAATTGAACCCGAGACATCCGTAACTGTTGCCAGTGACGCTTGCAACTGCGCCACGGACGCCGACACAATGTTAAAACACCAAAAAAAAATATTTAGAATAGTGACACTTTTTGATTTCATAGTTATAACTTTCTAAACTTAAAAAAAAACTATTTATCGCAAATGACACCTATGCAATCTTGGGCAACTACAAAAATGATGATTTTGTATATTGTACAGTTTCAAAATTCACGCTAGATGTCATTCATAACTTAAAAATGTTTGTACAGTATCACTTTTCATTATTGTATTACGATACGAAAATGCTTAATTCTTAATTGTTTTATAATACGGTTAAATTATTTTAATACAATCATAATAAACCAGCTTATTTTTTTTTTTGCATAGATAAACCTTGTCAAATTTTCTGATTATATATAACTGATTGGGTCGTAAAAACGACGGTTAAATAAAAATTTGCGGGTAATGAATCATATGCAAGTATATCTTAATTGCTTTACTCAATTTTCGTTCGAATCTCAATTCATAATATCATAAATAAATTGGTTGGGTCAGGAGAATATACGATCAAGGTAGGTGCTTCTTAATTATGTATTATTATCCCTTATGTTGAAATGCTTCATAAGGGGTTTATACGCTCAACGTTGGAAGCCTGCAGAACCTTATAACATTGTTGAGAAAACTATTATAATCTATTTAACACATATTGACTCAGAATAAAGCTACTCGCTTCAACTTTTTTAGTATCGCACTGCATTTCACAATATATTATTAACTATTAAGGTTTGTAATTTTAGTTCCGTTGGAATTAGTTCTGAAAGCTGAATGCTGCAAAGTCGCCTCGGGCTTTTTCTTATTTCAATGCAGATATCGCGACAATATAACGCTTTTGAATACTAGAGCTATCGTGGATTACAAACTTTACGTGGAATATGAGTTTAAAAATCATTTAATCATTTCATGAGATATTCTTTAAATATTAAAATATATTCAGAATCGCTTAGAATTACTCTATTTTATATTAAATCAATTATCGCAGTAAATAATAATGGTTAACTGCAATACACGATCTATATCGCGCCCTTTGTTAAAAAATTGTGTCGAAGTCTAAAGATAACATTGTTATGTTGAATTGGTTAGATTCTTAGATTTTTTTACTCTATTTTAATAAAATATTATGCTTATTATAATAGATGGTGTTTTTATCAATTGATGAAACCCTCAAAATTGAAATTCTTCAGGAGACAGTAAAAATTGTTTTTATTGAAAATATTATATTATGAGTTGCGTTATGAATCTTTGAAATGCACTCCTGTAAATTCTCATATTTGTAGATACGGGATTACACAAAGGGAGTATCGATATAATAGTGGCTAATATCATGTGGGGGGGGCAGAATTTTTTAACCAAAAATCAATGTAAAATGATGTTTCCCTTCCATCATTTGATTGAGAAATGCTCTATCGTTATTAAAATGAGATCCGATAATTAACCCATTTTGGTTTTTTTAGGGTTACATTAATTGACCAAAAACAGTTGATATATCAAAAACGGAGACATTGAGAGTAAAACATCTTCTTTTCAAATCATTTTAAAGAATACATTAAAATAGAGTTGCATATAAACATGTGATCGTAAAATAAATGCGTCCAGATATATTTTGTATTGACATTTTTTTTTAAAACTTTAAATTGAAAATTCACACATGATTCATCTATTTAAGTGAGGGTGCGATATGTAGACTATAATTTGAACTATTTTTAAACCACTTCATCTGCAAATGTGTAGTTTGCATGTAGTGTAGCATTTTTGACAATAGCCATTTCATAAGAAAATATTTTAATAAAGTCACTAGACATCTCTTTAAAGATGGCTGGGTGGATTCAGGTAATACATAGTAGTTAGCTAGCCGACCTCAGGATATCGAGTGAGTAAAAAATTTGGACTTCCTCATTGCGTTGTTCTTATTATTTATACCTACTGGTCTATGTTCACAAAAGACTTTCTTAGATAAACTATCACATGAGTTTATCTCAACACTGTTTCACCAAAAACGAATATTAACTCTAGTCACATCATTATAACTTATAAACATATCGATGCAAATAATAATCTGTACCATATAGCACAAAATACAAGTAGAAATCCCAAACGGTGTAAAATACCGACGTGAAACTGTGTTATTTTCAATTTTAAACTCTCAACTTTTAAACTTAAACTGGAAACGCTATATTTTTGAAGTTTCAATGAAAAGCAACAAAAAATAGCAAATAGTTGCTTAACAGCCGTTTCATACTAAAATAATTCGTCATGTCATCATAACAACTCAATCTGTGTTAAATTTCTTTAGCAACTATAAATGTCACAAATAATAATGTTTCATGCGATTCGTTAAATTTGTAAAAAAAACAAAAAACTGAGCGGAAAATTGTCCATCATTTAAAATTGTAAAACTTAACATAGTCAAATCCTGAATTTGTGTTTTATGCAAGAAGTATGCTCAAATAGAAGAGAAAAGTGTTAGATGATCTAATATAAGCGTCCACTATCTTGGGCTAATCCGCCGAATAACGAAAATAATCGACATAACTAGACATGTCATACAACCTCTTTAGAACGATGTGTGCGTAATAATTTATGTATTTACTATATAACCACTTGTACATCATTTCAATTGTTGTCAACCAGATAGGATTGTGAATATTGCCACTGTCTAATGCAACTGAAACTGTATGGTCAAATGTCACAAATATTCTAATCACACGAACTGTCAACACGACGTATTTCAAGAGGGATAAATTGATAACTACCATATTGCGTAATATCTAAATCCATAATATTTGTTAGACAATATTCTAATATAATAAAAACTTTAATCTTGACTTTCGATATACAGTCTGTAATTTTCTGATATTTATAATCGAATCAAAGAAAGATTTATTATCAGTACAATTACAGTTCCGTTACCTTACTTTGTAACTGACATTTTGGCCTAAAATGACCTTTTGATTGGAAAATGTTGTATTATCCACATTCTACGTTGATTTCATAGTCAAAAATTGTTCAATGAGGGAGTTAGCAGTATTTCGGAGTTCTATTCACACATTTTTTTTTCATAAATTTGTTTTATACAGTTCTATGAATTGATATAATTATTATCATCTTACAGAAAAAACATACAAATTGCAGTTTTTTTGACAAGGTTTTAACAACATATCGACCATTCTTCGCTCGATGGTTGGTGTGTGTTTTATACTCTATACTTCTTTTGTTCTATCGATGTGGTCATTGACGAAAGTTAGCTGAGTTCGTTCAAATATTCAAATTATATATGTAGTATTATTCTGTTTTATTATAATATTATTTTTAGCTTATATGCTTCAGCAAGTAAGTCATGATAATATATAATATTAATAAAAATCTCAAAAATCAGAACATTTGGTTTGACAATATTGAAATATCAGATAAAACCTTTTCAAACAAACTATTGTTGTCAGTTCTAATTAAATCTTTAGATACTCATTATTTTCTAATATAAAAGCTTTAATTTAAGACATTGACTGAGGGTGTTTGATGGAATTTCAATATCAAAATCTCAATAATCCAAATTTGATAAAAGCTTTAGTTTAAATAAATTGTACACAAACAAGCTAAATATTTATATATATAAATATATGCTAACTCACTAATTAAAAATACATTTTTTCCTTCAAAATATAAAATGTGATCAATCAAAACTTCAAACGCTCGTATCTCAAAACATTGTTAAGTGCAATTAGAACCTTTTCAAAGTAAGGTAACGAGTATCAACAATTTTGTTGTAAAAAATATAGTTTTCGTCGTAAATGTTGCAGTAAGTTATCTGGAGAAAATATTTTAGTGAATCTAATGTTTTATTTATATTTAAAGCTTATCAATTTTCTTTAAAATAGCCTTTTTGTATTATCCATGACCCCTTCTCTCCCCACTCACCAGACAAATAAACTGAGCTATTTGAAACGGAATGATGGAAGTAATGGAGATTTTTACTGACAGATGGCATACAAGTCGCTGTATAAAAAACGAGTGTTTTCAAAAAATTAGCAACTCCTATTTGTATGCTTAATATTTATGTAATCACTAGTGAGTACCCGGCATGCGTTGCAATGCCACTCAAAGAAAGAAACGGTTTGTGTTTTAATTCTGTTTATTGAACTGCTTTTGGATTAGAGGTCTGCACAGGCCGAAATTTCATAGACTTACCCGGGTCGAGCCCATCATCTTCAGGTCTGGCCCGACCCGAACCCGAGTTTCAATATCACACTTGTTATAACACAATATTACCCTTCACGGGTGTGTGCACAACAACTCACCGAAGTTTCATCGAAATCGTATGAATGGTAAAGGAACGCGTAAAGGACAAACAATTATTTTATATAATATTTCCCGGCATGATCACAATAAGTCCTTCCTGAAAGTTTCGTCGCGATCGGTTGAGTAGTTTAGGAGTCTATAAGATCCGGACAAACCAACAAACAGACATTCATTTTTATATATATAGATTTCCCGGCATGATCACAATAAGTCCTTCCTGAAAATTTCGTCGCGATCGGTTGAGTAGTTTAGGAGCCTATAAGATCCGGACAAACCAACAAACCAACAAACAGACATTAATTTTTATATATATAGATATACTGAAAATGTTAAAACTATATTGGGTCTGACGATGGTTTGATGCTAACTCAACTTGATTGCATACATTTTGTCGAACTAAAATTTTTACTATTGCTTACCTTTTTAAAACTATGTTATTTAAATGAATATTTTTATAACATTCATGTATATTTATACGATTTTATTCCTGCAACATATTGTGTTACCATTTCTCTGTAAATTTTCATATTGTATGCTTCTGAGTCAAACGGAAACGGTTTAAAATATTGAGAGCATTGAATATCAATATTCTTTATTGTATATATGAGCGCCTCTATATCTTTTTGTCAACGCAAAATAAAACACTTGTCAAACGGAAAACAACATTATTATTTTAACACCTTTCAGAATATCAAATACTTTCTTTGAATCTGCAGTAAAAAAGGTACCACAATATTTCCTTGACGGAAGCCATTGTTTGATTTTCAGAAATGTTTCTTTATTTCTGTTCGGTGTCAAAAAATGTTTTAATTACCGTGTTATTCAAGTGCCATTCTTCACTGATACTTTTAAAATTATATGTGCAATAAACGCATTGATGACACTGCATGTTTTATTCTTACATTTATTTGGAGGGAAGTAATTGACAAGTTTTTTTCACATAAATATAATAACTAATACTTTATAATAGTAATATCTATTGGACGGCACTGTTTGTTGGAAAGCATTTAATCCTAATAACAAGAATGCACACAAACTGATCTATAATATTACATAACTAGATCTACGTCAGATATGCACTACTACGAAATACTTGTTATTATTAACCGCTGAGAATCTCTTGTACATGTTCAACCGTACATCAATATGTTTATAACCAGGCCACGAAGAATTGAAAAGAAACTAATAACATTTCGAGGCTTAATAAAATGTGAAGCTCCTGTGAAATGAATGTATGTTTGTTTTTCCATTGCGTTCCTATAATATTCATCCGATTGCGATGAAACTTTGGTGAGTTGCTGTGCGCACAACCACGAAGGTTTCTGAAAAAAAATCTAAAACAATAAAAATATAGTTACAAACATTGACATTTCATTTCGTACGTGACATAACAAGTGGAATTAATCGTTAAATTATAATTGCCGGTCTTAAATTGAGAATTTAATGTGGAAGATGTACGGTTGCAATGCATCCCTATGATTCTGACAGAAATGTCAGTCGAATTCAAACGTCTGCAGTTTCCGGTGCGACTCGCATTTGCAATGACCATCAAAATCCATGCTTCTCAGATGTATGTGGCCTGCTCACGGGTCGGAAAACCTTCTGATTTATTAACGGCATGCGTAGCAATGCCGGGTAAATTCACCTCCGTGTTCGCAAAATTCAACTTTAAGTCTTGTTTTGAGTTATTTATGCGAACATTTCATTTTTTAAACTCTATCGTCTATCATAAAACGCAGTTGCATTAAAATGAAAATGCTTTTCAAAAACGCATAAGTCAAAAAACCCTGCATAAATACTTTATTTTAAGTAAAATATAAATAGGACTCATAAATATCAATCTTTTATCTACAATAAATTCCTCTGCATTCACTCTTTACTTTAAATTATTTTTACAACCTATTCTAACTTCCAATATATTCCAACTGCGCAGACAAATATTCAAAATTGATGATTTTTCAAGTAAACGTCAACAAAACCAAATAAATCTTTATGACATCAGAAAAAATAGTCGTTCAACGTAATTATTTGTTGAAATGAATCAATTGATATGCTATTTAAAATACTAAGAAATCAATAAAACTTGTGATCTTTTTGACATGTTTAGTATATATCTATAGATAAAATCATAGCTCCAAATATATATATACATTTTTAGCAATAAAAATGAAATAAACCATATCTTTTACATAATACATACTTTGATTTCATAATAAATAGAATAAACTTAGCGCAAACAATGTTTGAAAAGTAAAATTGAAATGAATTATGTAAATTTTGCCAATAACTTTAATTCCGATATTTTCCGTTCCACATCACGATCATATTTTGTTACACACATCAATGACTGCACAATTCTTATTTTTATGAAATAATACTTCATTAACTATTTGACCAAAATGTATTTTTTTTTTATTTTACAAATTATTTTAATGCTTCGAAGTAATCTGATATTATTTTGACAACACTGCTGCGCTAATTACCTAGATATTAACGCCGTATCGATTCACATACATTTGCTAACTGCTGACAATGCACGTTGCGCGGGTTCAGCACCGAATGAGTTAAATGTAAAAGTATTTCGAAATCATTTTTTTATGTATAAAATTCTTCGCAGGTCCGTGATGTAACCAATTATTGAATTTTATAATTAAATAATAATAAAATGAAGTATTACACAATATTTTCAAGGTAGATTTTGTGAAGCTATTTTAGTCAAATAAACAAAAAATATTACGTTGGCTGCTTATGAATTTATTTAAAGAATAATACTGGCTAATTAACTGGCTATAAATAATATTCAGATAGCACGAAAATAGCCACTTATTTTAGCACAAATATATCGGGTTTGTGAAATAATTATAATAGAAGATCATACCTACTTTCTAATTGCATTTTCAGTACTCAGCTCATTTTAAATTTAATATTATTTTAAATGAAACTCAATAACAAATTTATTTACATCACCTTATTTTAGCAAATCGAACATATTACCATCGCAAACAAAGTTATATTTCAACTATTAGAAAAGTTTGTTAAGCAAAATACTTTAATATTTTGCCTTATTTGTAGAAAAATGAATATCAATAAAGAACATATTTATAGGCTTGGATGAAGAATGGTAAGCAAAAATATGAATATTAATTGTTAATATAAAGGTGTTTCTAGATTTTCATCACTTTTTTCTCTAATGACTCTGGGCGTAAGCAAGTTATTCTAGTCTGCACTTGAATACTTACCCTTTTTGAAATGATATATTGAATGATTAAAATCCATTGTCTTAATACAATGGGGTTCAACGACGTAACGGCCAATTAAAACAATGTATTACGGATTAATCACAAACACCAACTGATAAAATATGGTATTACTAGCCCATATGCAAACCGTAAACATTGTTTAAAAATAAAGGGCATAGTTGTTTGTAATAAGTCTTGTTACGTCTCGGGCAATTTTTTTATACAAGTGTTTATATAGTACAATAATTCTGAATCTGTTATAAACCATTTTAATATATTTTTTCGGCACTCCTTCCAAAACTCGCCCTCTTTTGTTCTATAATTTTATAAAACAGGTAGGTTGTACGTATAAATTTTGGCACGTGACGCCAGCTGTTATAAGGATACCCCGATCACGTGGCGTCCTTATTCAAATGGACGCAAGCCGTACCTACCAATCTATTCTCATTGTAATAATTAATTTAAACGAACTGTTTAATTAAATAAAGGAATACTTCAAGCAGTTAATAATTTTGATCGCCACATTTATGTGACAGTAATAAAAAAATATATTATTTCAAAATGCGCGCGGTCCAAAATTAGGGTTAAAGCACGAAAATATCTGGAGCTTTCGATAGATTTTTGCTGCAAAACACAATTAGTGTGATAAGGAATGACTTCCAATCGGATAATCATCTATTATTTCGAAGCATAAATTCATTTAATCTGCGTCAGAAACTTCAGAATTTTCTTCATACTCATTTCGGATCCAAAATACATCAACAGTCAATTATCGCTTGCTGTAATCCTAGAGTACAAGTTCACTCTAGATACTACCATTATGATATATAGAATTCTTCTCACAGCAATTACTGTAATCGAATCTTTAAATTAGTGTAATCAGACATAATGTGCTTTTCTGTCACTTCAGAACTGGAGTCAGACAGAGTCCTTGCAGTTTTCAGGTGTCCTATTTATCAGCGTTTCGTCTTCAAATAATAATGAAAATCAATACTATAATACCTGACGGAGGCATAACTACCTACTGTCACTACCAATCTTAAGTTGTGTTACCTCGAATATAATCTGAATTGATTAATTACCATCACAAAAAATTACATGATTAATGTTGATAACCTTTCTATTTTTCTTCAAAGTAACTCTATTGTATTTTTGAACTATAACATAGATTTTTTTAAGGTGCTAACTGTCAATTCTTGGTGGAAAGGCAATGTATTTTTAAAAAATTAAACACAAATCGTTTGTACTACTTCCACATTTTTATAATGACCAGGACCGGTTTCGCATCATCACGAACATTATCAACTGATAAAAATACAAACATAACAGGGCTATTTATACAAAATTGAGTGTTAAAAATTAAGTTATACAAAACAGTTGGTTCATGAACTAAGACAAGATATTACTGATCATTAAACAAATTATACATAAACCAAATAAAATAGTCCTCAATTACAAATCAATAAATAGTAATCTGAATTCACAAATAAAGGCTACATTAAAAGTCCATTGACTGAGCAAAAAATTTTAATGACATTACTGATGCATTAAGCAAATAACAGATTGGGAAAATTTTAAAAATGAAAGCAATGAAATATTAAATTTGTAATTAATATTAACAATAAACAGCCATGGTAAGTGGAGAACGCAGAGCAGCTAAAAGCATCCAGCATTTTTTTATATCTGAAAGATCTTTTTATCAGTTGATAATGCTCGTGATGAGTGAAATCGGTCCTGATCATTATAAACATGTGGTGGTAGTAGTACAAATTAATTGTGTTTTATGTTTTAAAATATAACTTAGACATTGATTCTTCTTCCTTATTTATATTACAGAAATTAAGAATATATATATCTTAAGTCAAACACATAAAATTTTCAGTAGAGTCAAAAAACTTTTTGATTTAATATGAGAAGTTATGATTGTTGCATCCTAAAAAGTAATGATATTCTTTTGTGATAGGATATTCATGTTTCTGTTACTTATAAACATGATTATTAACTCATTTATTCAAGAACTTGATATTATAAAAAAAATATTTACTATTACTAACAATTGGTTGCTTTTAAGAATTTTATTAATTTCTAATTATTTGAAAATATGTCGCGAAACATTCGTTTTTGACTAATCACTGACTAACCAGCGCGATCAAAAGTTTTTTTTTAATGTGAATAATTTTCACATTTTTTCTAACGTGACAGTCGGAGTTTGTTATTCAATATTTTTTAGTCGTTTGCGAGGGTATAAATTTTAATCGTAAAAGATCTAATCTGTTCACAAAAGCTTTCGGTAACTTTAAATACAACGTAGAAGGTTTCTTCTTATTCAAACGATATAACCTTTTTCGTGAAATTTCATTTGATGTATGTGCTTACTTTTTTTTTATTCAACAAATTAAACAAATCCGTCATGTTATTAATCCAATTGAAATAAACTCTTATCTAATATATTAAAGTAATAATAACTATTAATTTAATTGACAAACCGTCACACCAGTTAAACAATTCTAAATAATAAAATTTAAGATATTATTAAAAAATCTCTTAATTATATTAATAAGGCATATAGATGAAAATCGTAAGGGGTATTTCGAAGTATACGTAATATCACACATTTACACAAACATTCTAACGAGAAAAAACAATACATATAGCTCGTTGCTGAATATGTTCGCTTTTCTTTCCAATGCATTCATCAGCCAAATAGCTCTTGCAACTGGCCTCTCATATGACGGGCGCGAAAATAAACTTTTAAACGAGGTTACATACCATATTACAACGCCACTGTTATTAATAATAGATTTTTATGAATCTAAATTATTCAGTTATTTGTATAATATACTAAATATCATTTGCAATTGATTTATGACTTTGTATCCAAAGGTATATCATCCTTCAATCTTTACTGATTATGAAAACGGAGGCTGAGCAACTGGCATATGACCAGCTATCATAAAATATTGTCTTTTGAAATGCTCCGTTAAGATTCCCTATTCTCCACAGTGAGAGCAGTCAGGTCAGCAAATATATTTCTGTATCAATGCATAAATAAACATTTTAGAAGGGGAACCCATCCTCTATCGTTGTGTTTTCAATCCTTTTCATGTAATGTACAATCAATCAAGAACTTATATCAATATGATAGAATCAATATCATTCAACTATTTTATTTTTCTAAGCATGTGATATATAAGCAGTTTGTAAGAATACAGAATATATTTGTATTTGTATAAATTTATTAGGTCAAATTAATATTTCGATACAAAGCGCGAAACGATGCGACCTCCACGTTATTGGCAAATCGATTCCGAAGTGTCCCCCGCTGAGTGATGCAAAAGTTAAAACGTGAAAACTGCTCGACGGCTCGATCAAGGGCGGGCGAAGTCACTCGGCGACGCCACAAGTGGAGGCTTCGCTCATGGACGCCTCCCGGTCTCAAGACGCCATATTTATTAACGACCGACGCTTGTTTCTCTTTCTCCCTCTGCCTTTTTACATCGACTGCTCCTCAAGTGCCGTATTAGACTTTAAGTAACACAAAAGAATCTAGCTATTTAAACCAACAACAATTTTGTTTATTAGGTACATATTCGAAACACACTTGAGAAAAAAGGAGTCCATTGATCCGAAAGAACGCAACCTGTTATCGAACGAACAATTGTCATCGACAATTAAATAATTAAAAATATATATATCGACCGTGTTTTGGCCAATTGGTGTAACCTTCAAAATTGAAATTGTTCAGGAGACAGTAAAAACTGTTTTTATCGAACACATTATATAGTGAGTTGCGTTATGAATCTGAAATGTATTCCTGTAAATTCTCATGTATACAAATACGGGATTATAGTTAGGGAGTGTTGATATAATAGTGGCTTACATCAAGTTGGAGGCTCAGAACTTGAAAACCATTGTAAAATGATGTTTCCCTTCCAAAAAGTGGTCTATTAATTTTTCTAATTTACATCATTTGGCCGAGACCTGCTCGGTCGCCTTTAAAATGAGATCCAATCGCTAACGCATTGTCATACATCAATTAGCCAAAACTTCGTCAAATTTAATTCTATGCACTGTTGCATTTCGGTTTGCTTGGTGTTGAATTCTAATTTTTAGTAGGTATTGGTAAAAGTATTCTATTTTCTTCGCGCTTTATCGTAACAAATTATTTATTCCACATACATTGTACTCATTGTTATATATATATATATATACGCTATATATTTAATTTTGGATTTTGCTCTTTTATTCTCTGCAATGAATTTTTATGCTTACGTTCTCAATTTATTTTAATTGTAATTTAATTCTAGAGAAAAAACTGTACAAACTGATTTTGATACAATGAACTAAGCAGTTGTATGTTGCATTTTTAACTATCTTTTCTTCCATTGTAGAGTATAATGCAGAGTATAATGCATCTTTACAGAAAGCCGTTTGAATGTCAGTTACTCACCCACTGTCTACTGTTTAATATTTTCAAGCGGTATATGCATCAAATATCTAGCGGGTAGTGGCGGATACAAAATTAAATACCGTGGGAATAGTTCTTCGAGTAAAAATAATTTTACACGTTAACGTCAGAGCGCAATTCTTTTTCTTACCTTATTGTAATAAGTAAATGTCAATTCAATCAAAAAGGTATAAACTTTATATTCTTTACTTTCAGGCATATTTGTGCGAAGGTTCGTACATTCTTCTGGAGTATGCCCGCACAGCGATGTTCATGTGGATGTTCATCGAAGGCATGTACCTTCACAATATGGTGACGGTGACGGTGTTCCAAGAGCGGCAGTACCACGGGCTCTACTATGCGATGGGCTGGGGATTCCCTGTAATTCTCACTTCTGCCTGGGCCATCACTACAGGAATCAATCTCGACGGGAAAACGGCGTAAGAACAAATTATATATTTAATCAAAAATTGACGTATTGTATTTAATTATTTTGTGATCAAATCAGCTGCTGCCAAAATTGGTCACATGAAACTTAATACATATTTCGACCTTTTAGTCGTTATATAACAACAACACAACTGTTCTGTTGTATTTAATCTTTTCATTCCTGTATGTGACAGTCTATACAAAATGTTTTAGAAGATGTGAAATATATGATATATTATTTACTAATTCACCCAAACATCTCGTTATCTTAGGACTCTGACCCACTTTTCTGCGCCCTATGGTGATAAAAAATGATCGCACTCGATAGCTTACATTAAAACAACTACGCACCAAAATGAGCCATGGAGTCGGATACGACTAGCCTCAAACCGTTTCAAGCGCTTTATTTACAAATAGTAAATTTGATTTCTCGAGAATTCTCGAAAAATTTTGATAGATGAAAAAGTGTATCTGACAAGTTTAAAATTTACTAATAAAAAATGTATGAAATATATTACATCATTGGATATTGTTTTTAAAATAGCGTCTAAAGTAGAATCAGAAATTCTTGTCCTCTTTTTCGGTCGTGGAAATTTTTTTTTCGTTTTGAGTTGATGTTGGCTTAAAAAATCGAAGAGGTTGTCTAGGTATCGTAAATATTCATACAAATTTTGAGTTATACAATAAATGTTGATTTATAAAAATTATCGAGAATTTTCGATTTGGCATTTTTCTCGAGAAGAAACATTATTTACAAGCATAGAAAAATAATATCTAACAATAAAATATAGCTTAGTTACAGGAAAATGTCTTAATACTTGATTTGTTTTTATTCCACATAGCTTTGTTAGTTTATCTGTTAATTATAATGCATTGCAAGGGACAAGAAAACAACTACAGGAGCTGGCCAATTCATAGAGTATCTAGTTTGAAACAAACACACATAACCTGCCGCTACGTCACGGACATAGCAGTCGTTTTAAAATAGTCCAATAATCGAAAATATGTATTTTTTTATGAAACAACGGAATATTATGACACACCCTGGTTTTGTTTGTTAAGTTTTAGTTTTATTAGGCTCCATAACTGACAGCGCACAGCGTTAATGGCAATGATTCTTGGTAGTCAAACCGAGTTATTGTCGTTGAAATCAATCGGTTGCCTTAGGGCTATAGCTAAAAATTAGAAAGCGTCCAGCGGACGGGTCTGTTATAGACAACGAGGGGAGGAACCTACAGTGGTTGAGGCTAAATTTTTATTTTGGCGGGAGTCGGCTCTCGTAGCCGGCCGGCGTCGCAAGTAATTATAAATTGTTTTTGTTTGTTTTGAAATCGGACTTGATTTAAAATCGTTGTTGTGTCAATTGCATTATAACTTAAAGGTAAATTCATGTGTTAAGTAAATGTAAATGTAGACTCAATTTTATGTAATAAGCCACTGCATCTTCGTTAATTAAATAAGTGATGAACTGGGTTTGAAATGGTGTTTGCTTGAGATCCTAGACCTCGCGGACGTTGATAGTCAAACATTCGCCTCTCTTCGATTCGGATCTCCTCAATTAATATTGATAAAAACGTCATATAATATTTTTGAATATCAGGTAGCAAGCAGATCATAAAAAAAAACTTTTAGTCGATATAATAATAATTCTGAGCATTTGTAATTTCAGTTTAATTTCTTGTAATTTAGCGATTAACAAAAAACGTTGTGAAAAAAAAAGATTCATCATAACAAGAGATTATGGCGTCTTACAATTCAAACCGTTACAATAAAGCGTGGGTCTCCAAACTGTGGCCAGTGGGCCAAGATCGTCCCCCGGCAGCAGGCGCGATACGCCTTGCACGCACTATTTTTTTACTAATACAAAAGAGTAACCAACTGTTTTTATTTACTACGAAACACAATCACTGACACATACGTACTTATAGAATGGAATTTAACAGTGTAATAATAATCAATGAGATATATCTAGCCATGTTTTTTCGTTGATAATTTATTGTTAGAGTTTACCAAAAAAAAGACTTAGATGCTCATTATTTAACTTGGATCAGTAGACTTTTTTAATATATTTCATTTTGGTGAAAGCTTTTTCACACATACAAATAATTTCGGACGCGGAAAACTACAAAAAAAATTGTTTTAAAAATGTTCCGGTATGTTGTTACTTCAAGTCTTGGCCTGGACTTTGTGGAAGAGTCAGTGTGGTCCTTACACCAAAATCCTTGGAGACCTCTGCGATAACGGCTTTTTTATCTACATTATTTTATTTAAGCCTAATACATATGCCAAATGAAAAATATCTTTAACGTTTTCAATAAACTAACATTTATTTTACATAATAAATGTACAAAAACAATTTTTACGATTTCAATCGAATATAAACCGAAAATCTAGATTACCATTAATTCCCGCAACACGATTTTTTTGGTACGGTTAGTAGCGTTGAAAAAGGCAAGACTCTGGGATCTCTGCTATACAACGTGAGCCACGTGCGTGTGTTTGTGCCCATTTAATTTCAACCATTGTTCAATACCAAGAACTTTGTAAACAATGTTAGCACATTTTATATCGAAACTAGTCTTCCTACACGCTGTTTCTTTTAATCATATCCACTCCCAATGTAGAGCATACGAACTCCTAATAGAGCTTATCACAACAGAAGCGCTTCTACGATATGTGTCTGTTACTTAGTTGGCTGTACCAAGGCTAGAGGTTAGGTATCGTTCCCGCTATACCCACCCTTATGATCGGATAGATGGGAGGGAATTTAAGACATCACAGACATCCAACAGAAGTGTTTTTTACTTAGTTGGCTTGGACAGATCTAGCGGTAAGGATCGGATAGGTGGGAGGGAATTTAAGACATCACAGACATGCATGCCTTTTGGCACAAATCCATAAACTAATTGAAAAATCAATTTATGAAACTGCTCCTACTGGGATTCAAACCCGTGAGCAGCGCAACCGAAACCAACGACGTTGACCACGGACCCGCCGTTTTTGCTGGAAAAAATAGACTCAATTCTTTATATTAATACACATATAATGAATAATTATCATTATGACATCTAGGAAAATTAGAAATTTACTGTCTGATTCCTATTAGCCCTATTGGGTATCGTGTATAATATTTTTAACCAGAACTATTGATTTTTTTTTAATTGTAAAGTGTTTGTAGAATTGGATTAAAAGTCCAGTTGATAATCACTTGTGTGAACACCACACGTCACTTCTCTTTGCTTCTTCCCAGATCATGAATTATTACTCACAGCTCCGCCGAATAAAACATAAATATGGATGATTTTATAGCGGTCTTTCAGGGCGCCATTGTATATAATTAGAGACACATATTTTGACCATTTTGTGATGGCTGCTAAAATTCACAATAGGCGCAAATTTATGCGAATAGATGCTAAAATAAGTTATGCATATATGTTTAATTATATGTTGATCAACAGAGTTTCAGTGCACAAAAGGGTGTGAGCATTTTTTCAAACCACTTTTAACTAATCTAAAAAGTGGGTTACAACCGGATACATTGCAATTAATAATGGTCATAAAAATTAACTATGAAGAGTTTGCTTGTGCTGCTATCAAATCAGTTTGATGTCCGGTAAATGGTGGTAATGTTAAGGTTCTTCAGCAAATGTAATTTAATTGTAACCGATCGTCTCACTAATTTGAAAAAATTATCAATTGAAACATTTTCCATGCGTAACTTCAATAAATCTTATTTTTTTTTTAATAGTTGATAATTATTTGAAATTTATGTCATATGTATATAAAAAGAAATGCTAAAATTAAACATTTAAATTCATGCAAAACGCTAAAACATAAAATCAAAATGCTCAAATTAATACAAAATAAATGCTCGAAATACGTGTTTCTGTATAATATACTAGTGAGTACCTGGCACGCGTTGCAATGCCTTTGCGTTTGTGCTTTTGGGTTCACGAATAAATGAGAAGGTTTTTCCGAGATGTCGCTGTTTGTACGTACTTAAATCTTTTTTGTACATTGATTTTAATTTTTTTTCTTTAGAAACCTTTACGGGTGTGCGGACAACAACTCACCAAAGTTTCATTGAAATCGGGTGAATGGTAAAGGAACGCATAGAGGACAAACAAACATTCATTTTTTATATATATAATATATATAGATTTGTAGGACAATGTGCGAAAAAGACAAGTGCTTGGTTTGATAAAATTTTAACCAAGCTCAAACAATCCTCAATTAAGAAATACACGCTGTTGTAATAGAATACAATATGTTTAAATATAATTATTATTTTCTTTCAGCTGCTGGTGGGGTTACAATTTCACAAACTACTATTGGATTCTTGAGGGGCCTCGACTTGGAGTTATATTGGTAATTGAGGAAAATAATTTAATATTCAATCGTATGCATACATGAGAAAGTGACTAAATGTAAAATACTAAAATTTTTGTATAGCTGTATTATTTGCCCCTTGTATTTCATTCACATTTCTGATTTAGCTTTTCGACATAGATATGCTACATTGGCCTCTTTCTCCAGACAACTACTGTTATGTTAATAAGACATCAAATATTTATTCAGTCCGTTTTCGTGAAAAATGCTCTCGGTCACTTTCACTTCTTTTATCCATACCCATTAGGCAAAAATTTTTCACCAATTTTCCCATTTGACTATTTAGTCATACTATTGTGGTTTGATATTATATTATGAAGGCTATTATTTTGACAAAGCAATAACGATTACAATTTTAAGATTGATTTTTATTACAATGTTTATGTGTTTCAGTTGAATTTCGTGTTTCTTCTGAATATTATTCGAGTCCTCGTAATGAAACTCCGACAGAGCCATACTAGCGAAATTGACCAAGTGAGGTGAGTAATTTTCATTTGTAATATGACAGCTTTTATAACCTTATATTGCTTACTATGCATTATTTTTTTTCATAAATGCATAATATTTGTAAATATAGTGAATTTGTTAAGATTTTAATATTATTCATTGCCAAAAACGTAATTCAGCAAGGCCGGAACCATTGCGCGACCTCTCGATGTTGAATATCGAAATAATCATTGCCCATTAAAATACTTATAGAAGAAATACATTTACGTGAGAATTTGCAGGGAGTGAAGATTATAGAATTGTATCAATTTCAAATTTATCTCTAGATATATTGTTTACCGGCTATTGTATTAACAACGTAGGTACGCATTTGTAGTGTGTACATAGCTGAACTGCCCGATCTAAATATTCGGATCAAACAAGGAAATTATATGGGGCTTATTTAATTAAATATTTTTTACTGTTGTAATACATCGATTTTTATGAAACAGTACTACACATTTCACGTAGCGCAGATTTCATTAAAAGCTGTTGTTACTTCGTAACATTAAAATATAAAACTAAACCGATTCACATATCAAACATTTGAATGTTGGAACAAAAAAATCAGTAAACAATAAATCCCTCCATGCGGGACACAATAATACGTAACATTTAGCAGTGACCCGTATTCCAAAAAAAAGTTTGCTTAACCGAGACTAACCAATCAAGTTTATTACATAAACACGTTAGCTATACATAAAAATGAATACAATATCTTATGGCAAAGCTCAAATCTAGCTCTGTCATTTTGTTTTCCTTTTTTTATTTTCCAGAGAATTTTTGAATTTTCGTCAAAGGATATACATATTTACAATAATAATATTTTTTCAAAATGGCTACCTGTAATTTGAAGTTAAAAACAGAAATATTTGAAAATAGCGCGATTATGTACACTTGCGCGTTTAATATGTATTGTATGTCAAAATACAGTTTACATCATTTATAATTAAATTTATCTTTTGCTGAACACAAAACATGTAATCCCCCACCATGGTTGACAACAACGCTGGCTACGGTTACGGATGTCTCGGGTTCGATTCCCGATGCGGACGGTTTTCATAGATTGATCTTTCAATCGATTTATGGATTTCTGTTCGTAGTCTGAGTCCTCCCTCCCTCCCACCCATCCCATCCTCACGGGGAGTAGCGAGAGCGATTAGCTAACCACTAGTTCTCTCATAGCCCTATCTTTCTATCCCTACTCTCTTTGGAAAAAAAAAGAGAGGTTGAGCAACTGAGTAACAAGCAGTTCTCGTAGAAAAAGTCTGTTAAGATACCTCCATTAGGAGACCATATGCTCCACATTGTGAGCGGACATGAAAAAAAAAATATTTTCAATCCCTCAGCTAAAGTATAAACTTTTTTCATAGGGGGCATTTTAGATGTAAGTACAAATAATTCATGGTGACTAGATATTAACACTGATCGACTCGGCAAGACGACTGACGAGTCTGAGGAAAACGATAGATCGTGAATGCGGAATTACTTAACATTTTTCTTATTGGTGTTTTACTATAAAAAATGAACAACAAATGCGGGAAAACGATAAACGATCGTAGTTCCACTGTATGTAATGAAAATAAGAAAACGCTTATACAGATAATTTCGCTGCATAAATATAATTATTATCATAAGGAATAAACTAAGTAGACGGCTGTTTATTTTTAAATCAAATTTATTATAAGATATTATATTTCAACCTTAATATTTTCAGTCCTAGGTATACCTTGTCGTTTGTAGAATCTATCCATTGACAACGACGATTATGCTTTCTCACATAATAGTAAAGATCTATTTTACGCCTGGTCCGTGGTCTAGTTTTCAACGTCGTTGGCTTCAGTTGCAGAGTTCACTGGTATAACCCTAGTACGTGCAGTTTCAAAAATTGATTTTTCATTTTTGGATCAATTTATGGATTTCTTTTCGAAGGCATGGTGTCTGTGATATCTAAAATTCTCACGAGAGCGATTAGCTACCCACTAGAACTGTCCTATCTCTACTCTCTTCTAAATAGAGAGGTTGAGCAACTGAGCTACAAGCAGTTCTCGTAGAAAAAGGCTCTTCACAATTCAGGAAAGATTACTATTGAATTATTCAAAAACAATGTCACATCTAAATCATTCTCCAAAAGTCATGTATACATATAGGAAAATGAATAAAACTGAATCACGATTTTATTTTTACATTTGATTTATTATTGTTATGTGAGTATATATGGTTCTCGTCTGATAATACTGCGAAACTATCAAAAATTAACTATAAAAAAAGGTTTTTATTTTGCCATGTAGTTTTATTATTGTATATATCCAACGAACAATAACTCGCAATAGCATAAGGATTCTGAAATTTAAAACTGACAATGTACAAGGACGAAAGTGCCAAAATATCAATAGCAATAATATTGAAAGTTTTTGACCAAAATATTTAAATTCATAAGGTTGGAAATGTTGGTAAATTCACATTTGCTTATTTGAGATTACTCTAATTTTGTTTTAAATTGTCAGTTCTCAATTTCAAAATGTTTTTAGTTGCTGTGCTTACTGCTTTTGTTTACTAAATTTAACAAATAAATCAAATGTTATTTTTACAATCAGTGTTTTAAATCTTGTATTTCGTGAGATGCATTATCGCTATAAATAATGAATAATATATTATTATATATATAAAAAATATTGAAATTTACTTTGCATTACAAATTACTATGTGCATAAGCTATTTGTTTTTCAAAATGAAATATATAAATTCAATGTTTGATTTCTTATCCATCGTGTATTAGTTCTACAAAATGTTTAAATATCTAAATATCTTGACAACCCAAAATGACTTCATGTTTTAGTAAAATTTTCCTCTTACAGAAAAGCAGTTAGGGCCGCTGTAGTTCTTCTCCCTTTGCTGGGAATCACAAATCTGCTGAATATGACACAGGCCCCGCTTGAGAGAGCCCCTTGGGAGTTCGCCCTTTGGTCATACACCACGCACTTCCTAACGTCTTTCCAGGGATTTTTCATCGCTCTATTATACTGTTTTCTCAATGGCGAGGTAATAATAAAATTTATACTGACATCTATATATTATTATTGCTTCTTATCACTTACTTGCGCCATTAGCTAGATTAAAGCGTAAATCATCTATTCTTAAGAGGCGTTATAGATGATTGAACTTGACTGAAATGATAGCAGTTTTAATTTGAGATGTAAAGGTTGTGTTAAAAGTGTTCTAATATATATTTTTACATAGCTCATATGTTATCATATACTGTTTTTGTAATTCGAATAAAACAAATAATTTTAGCTGTGCGAATATTTCCATTTTAGTATTATATATTTGTGCGATACTAACTATGGAATTAAGATTGCATTAAGCGGATTCATGTTAATGAGCAATGATTGAATTTTTAACCATTAGTGGTTAACATTTTGCTATTGCATCGAAATTTTATCAAATATAGAAAACAAAAGGACTTGCGGGATATATTTCTTTTACTTCACAGATCTCTTCATCGAGTACTACATAATGGCATTACGGGCTTAAAATTTTAAAAACATGCCATAATGTATTCTATTAGGTCAATCAAATATTTTTTGCGCTGTTTGTGAATTTAAATTGAGTATCATTCATTATGTATCTTTTATTTAATTCCCATTGAGACATTGAGAAACAACAATTAAAGCAGAATAAATAGACTTTTTTAAAAAGCCTAGAACATAATAAAATTCGAGATTTCATATAGTTTTGCTTGATATGGACAGTGATTGGTGAAAATTTATAGCACTATTAATAAATACTCTTCTCCCAAAAGGTGCGTACAGCTCTAATGAAACAGTTTTCTCTCTTTATGGATATGAGAGATCAGAGAGCCCAATTTCGGAGAAGTTCTGCCTTCCATTACGTGTCATCTGAAATGAATAGGCGAGAAGTGATACCGCCAAGGTAAAAAAATATTTATTATTATCAGGTTTTCATTGAACATTAGTTTACTCTGCCAATACTTCAGTGGCCTAGTATTGGAAAGGTTTAATGCTAGGTAATTAGGATGCTATATAATCAGGATTGCCAGATTTTTAAGTCAAAACGGGAACCCCCACCCTACGAATTCAAGAACACTTCATTTTGCCTTCCTCTGAGATAATGGATCACTTTGGCTGCCATGTAGCCTCTATTTAATTTTCAATCATATTAGAAAATTAAACCAAGAAATTTTAACATACATTTAATTATACACATTACTAAGAATAACAATAATATTATTAATAAAAATAACTTCACCGAATGTTTAAAACTAATTTTACAATGTGTACTGTTTATAAGATGATGGCTATTGTACATAGTCATTATATGAATCAATAAATTGTATTAAAAATTAATATTAAATAATATTTTACAAATATTCATCATTTGATTATTCATCATATATTTCGACACAATTAAAATCATAATTCTCAATGCACTGTAAGATACTACTGACTATTTCTACTGAAAATCGATTTCTTTCATCCATCTATTGAATTTCCATTAGCGAAAATATTCTCTCCACACTACCATTATGACCTGGTTAGGAAACAATATACTCGCACATACAATATAAATCGTTATATTTTCTCTGTAAATTTTTTTTCTATCTGAAAAAAAATAACGACCCATTTTTCTGATACTAATTTTTTGTTCCAGTCGGGAGATTGGATTTCTTTTTTTAATATGCCCAAAAACGGGACACTGGGACACAAGGCTTAAAAACAGTGACAGTCCTGGTTAAGGACACCTGGCACCTCTATATGTAATATATTGTAAGTGTAAATTAATTTCATCATACCTTATAATAATATATATAATTTTGTCCACAGGGAGACAAAGCAACCATGCTGGCACTGTTTTGGAAAATGGTGCACCAAGGAAGTAGTAGAGTCCCCTCCGTTGGAACCGACAGCACCTGAGTATGAAATGTTATGAGTTATTTATACATTACATTGAACATTCTAATGAATCATCTAGATCAGTTGCTTTGACCCAAAGATTTGACGCAGTTGTCTATATGAAATTTGTATAACTTATGGTTGTATTCAAAACTGAGTACTGATATTTTCGAATAAATTTTAAAAAAATTCAATATAAAAACAAAGTGTGTTTTTGGATTTGTGTTATCTTTAATACTTTTCAGTTGATTAAGTTTTAGTTTTACCCCTGTTAAGTTGTGAAAATGGTGCTTACAAGTTTTCAACTTGAACACAAAACTGGGTTACAAGTAGTCAACTTCTCACCATCAATATGAGGGTTTACTGTACATACAATAACAATGCAACTTTACAGTAAAGTTAAGAGTCATGCCGTTTCAAGTAATTTCGGGATCACCGTAAAATGAATGTCGAGAATGGTGGTTTGATTTTGTCAGAAAGTCGAAAATGAGGCCGTGGCTTTTTTAAGAAACCAAAATAATTCCGTTTCTAATGCCAAAAATTGTAAAACAGTTATGGAGGTGATCTGTGTTACAGACGTCTCAGGGGAGCCTGAATCTCGACAACCAGTGGGATAGCTAAGTTACCAATTTTAATGTTATTATAAGAAGGATCTATTTTACTCTTTTTGTTCTATACAACTGATCTATTGGCATTATGAAACTGTGCTAAAATGCTGGACAGAGTCGATCTTTTATTGCCAACTATGATGTGTGATGTGTCGTATGGAAACCAGTAACATAATTATATGATGTTGACTATAAAATCAACTTTTGTAAAATTATGATACATCAAAGTTTGTGCCGATAGATTAGCATTGTGAGGCTTTTTAGAACAGAGCTTAGTAGAAATGATCCATGCATAGCTCAATGCATACCTTATTTATTTTATTTGCCAATGTAATCCCTTAGTACTAATCCTTTGTTTAATTTACAGGACCCGGGTTTGACTGTCATCAAGTGCAGCTACATTTTTTTCATGTGAGTGAATTTGAATGAGTCAACACAACAACAATTATTACACCGGATCGAGACAAAAAAATCTTTGAAGTACTTTTTGCAGAACCAGTTTTACATTCTGTATTACTTAAGGTGTTGAAGGAAATATTATTTTAATTCATTGAAGGTGTTACTATAATAGTCTTGCATGTGCTTGCGGCACTTGTTTATGGTCTGAAAAAGTATTAATTTTTCATTAAGCATAAGTAGTAGTCAATATAATTAAGTTTTATAAATGTCAATTTATTTTATGGTTAGTAATAAAAATGTAAGGAATGTTTATACTGTGATTGAAAGGATTCAGGATGTTTTGAGAAAATTAATAACCAGTCTTCTATTTGAGAGAAAATATGCATATTACTTGAACAGGCATGTAAATGTGTTCAAGAATGACATTAATGTTGGATATGTTTTGATAAATAGAACAGACCAGAAAAAAGGTGTTGAGAACAATGAAATGGCCATTCTGATAAATATTTAATGTAAACTATATCCAATTGTGTAATCAATAAATAAAATAGTGCATGAAAAATTTAATGTCTGCTTGTCAAGAATATTATCTTGTCACTCTAATAGCATATAAAATATATACAATAACTAATACTGTATTCTCTCTAATATAAGTATGTAATTTTATTATTTATTACAATACACTGAAAATGCCAATTCTGTTGTTGCACACACCAAGCGCTCATAAATTATCATAGTCATTTAATGAAATTTGCTATATGATTGTTCAAAACTTAATGAAAGATAATCATTCATCAGTTTTAAATAAAATCAACTTAATTAACAAACTACTATAGATCATGCGGAAGAATAATAAATAAAGAGTAATTGTCGTGGCTTTACTAAAAAAAGATAACATTTTGTCTCCAATTACAGCCAGGTAAATTTATTTTCAAAAATTAAAAAAAATAACAAAATATTCACCATGTACTTTCCACAGAAAACTGTTTGAAAATTTTTACTTTAGAAAATTTAGCTATTTTTTAACCTACATGAAAACATTAAAAATATCATCTGATATTCAAAATATATAAGCTTTCAGTGATAATAGGCCAGAGACAGAGACTATACTACAGTGGCGGAGAGTCGGTATTAAGTTGGATGCCAAAACGAGTATTGAATACTCTGGCACTCATATTATATTTTAGATTTCCAAGAACTCAATTATTCACATCATTTTTTTAAAGTAAAAAGCTACCAAAAATCTACATTTATTTTTAAAAAGTTTATGAAAAAATATAGCGAGGGGTCATGATGCAATTTCTTTTTGACAAATGATGCTGTATCACACAAGCACCCAAGGCGAAGCTTATTTTCCCCAAGAAAGATCTACAATATTTCAACTAACATACGTCATGATTCTATATATTGATTAATATTACAATAAAATGATTATCAATAGTCATGAAAATATAAACAATATCGATTATTAATCTTATTTGTTGCGGCTCCAAGGAAGATTCTTCGTCACTGCTATATTATAATAAGTGAAAAGAAAGAATAAAAATTATGTACCATTATATTTTTATAAAGCTGATTGGTATGATAATGTAAAATAAATTGTTACATTTATATTTCATATCGCATTATAGCTTCAAAAAAGCTTTCTTAACATAGTAAGATAATAACTATTATTATCTCATTATTATAATACTAAAAAAAATTAACTAGGTTGGCTAATAATTATCGGTTTTATCATATTGTTGCTTATTAAGGGGTAAGTTGGTCTACAACAAAATGATGATGATTTATAATGAAGGATTTTGGTGGGTTTGTAAAAAATGTGAAATGACAAAACTAACAAAATATGAACTCTGAGAGCAAAGTATGTTGTGAGAACATTACTATTATTAACATATTAAAGTTTTTTAAGGGCAGGGGATCAAAAACATGACATTGCTTAGTCAGGAGGATGATAAAATTTGTGACAATGTGAGGAAGGAGGGTAATAAAATACCCACATGGACATGCAGAAGCATATATGACAATGTGACCAAGTATATTTTTTACGAACTTAGGTAAAAACAATTTATGTCTTACGAACATAATATTGCTTCGAAAAAATGTCAAATATAACACACCTGTATTCACAAATGTCAAAAACTGAATTAGAAATGTGAATGCAAAATGAAAGATTTTTAGGATGATTATAAATATTCAAATGGTTCTCTTCGACATTTTACTATTTTACACTTGATCACTTTCTCCTGTATGAAGACGATATATTATTCTAATTTGGATTTACGATTGAAGCAACAATTTATTGCTTTTATTGGAGCAACATGCTTTAATGCTTCACTTATGATATGAAAACTATGATAAAGCTTTAAAAATTAGGCAAAATATTATTTATAAGCTATTCGTATTCATGTTTGATATAAGTAAGAAAATAAATTTATAAATAAATATATATATATATATATTCATTAAATTGCTTGATGTCCGTGTGAAACATAAATATTTTTCGCCATCTTCAAAAATAAACTTCTCTCACTACAAATACTGCCTTAGTGGGACATATAATATGGTAAGAGAAGCCATGAAACAAGGCACAACCTTTGTAAAATTATTAGTTTTTTCATAATAACTAAATACCGAATCTATAAACAGCATTCCTAATCGAGCCATTAATAAGTTTAGTAGTGTGTGTGGCAATATTCAAATATGATCAGCAGGTTATATCAGAATTCTTCAAACATTATAATAACACAACTTCTGAAAAAGATTATGAACTTATACGTACATTGATGTGGTATCCATAATTTAAAATATTATAGTTAGCTTTAGAAAATACTGCTTATTCTGGATTATAGTAGAATTATATTATTTTGAATACTTCCTGAAACAGCATTGCTTTCAAAAACAAAACTATTATTACGAAAGTTATCTATTTATTGTGCTTTCCACAAAAAATGTCATTACCAAACGAAAAAAGAATATTTTGAAACTAACAATTTAAGAATTTAATGTCGTAAATATAAAATATTATTATATCACTGTTTAGATAGCTAAGACTATGTTGTTAAAACAATTATTTAAATATAAAAATGTCTAAATATTTTGTAGAAGTGTTAATCATAATAAATATTTTTAAAGAAGTATATAAATGTAATGATTAAAATTTACTATGCATGTTACAGAATAACACAATATACTTTTTATGAATGTTTTTTTTTTATGTTGCATGAACATAAAATGGTGAAACCATTCTCAATTTTGTAGTTGGAATTTATTTTTTATTGTATAGATTTATAGCCTCGTAAGCCTATTAAAGTTATACTTAGTCAATTTATTTCAAACAGGGTGAGTAAAAGAAAAGCGTGAACTGCCTGAACTAATAGGTATTAAAATATGTTGAAAAGGAAAATGCGGCCATTAAAGATTGTTATTATTACGAAATTATTTGTTAATAAGCTAAGTCTAAAAACATTATACAAAAATAACATATAAATATTCATTCATTCCTTTTGCGACAGAACCAAATGTTAAAATAACTAAAAATACCATAGATACCAAACTTTGATATTCATTTTTAACTTATTTTACGATTTCATAAATAGGAACATCATCGTTTTGAAATTATAACAATGCATCGTTCCTTTAATAGTGTATACCAAATAAAATAGGGAGTTAAAATAAAGCCAAATTTTTCATCCGACATTCAATCTTCATTATAGGCTACACTACAAATATTAAGAGTATTCATTTGCTGTAAAAATACAAAAGGGTTCTGTGACTAAAAGTATTCAGAAAATTTTCTTATGAAGGCAATTCAAAATGTAATTTTTTATTAGCATTTGGTAATTTATGGTTTTGAGTCAGTGATATAAGAAACACTTAATTTAAACCAAGTTCATTGTATAGGATAAAAAACGATCTGTAATTATTCTTACCAAATGGAAATATTAGGCAACAAGTTAGTTACTTATTGATCCTTCCACTAAACTAACCAAAAATATATGTTTCAAAGAAATGTTTAGGTGAAATATGTCCTGTGTATAAATTTAATCAAATAAGTATATAGAATTAACTTTTCTCTTATATCATGAATTACTAAATCAATTATCTGGGTTAGCGTTATTGAGGGGTAGAACCGACCAAACTATTGAAGTATTTTTATTTTGATTGATAATATAATACATCAATTTATATAGACATATAGATATTTTATATGTTTAATAAATATTTTCTATGCAGTGATTTTTGATTATTTGTGAGAATCTTTCAAAGATATTCACTAACAAATTTTTTTAAGAGTTATTATATTTCTATATTTCAATACCCAATTGGGAATTGGTTAATGTACTCCAATAAAGTGGCAACTGAAATCAGTGTTTTGTTGTGACTAATCCAATTGGTCATTTCTTTTTTTTTCGTATGCATATTCATGCTCGTTCTCTTCTGGCTGACTTACTGAAACGTAGTTCATTTTATGCACAGATGATTCGCACCCAGATAATTAAATGCTGCAGTAACTTTGTGGAAATTCATTTTTAATATAAAATTATCATTGATGTTTGCTTGGTTAGTCCACAGTACTAATTTCACAAAAATAATGGACAAAATTTGAATGATTTAAATTTGGAATAACAGCCATCCATAGCACATATTTTCATGTGCTCAGCAAGAATTTTCAAAGAAACTGCCTACAGAAAATATTCAATTCCTAATAGTATTAATTCCTAGACAAAAAGAGAAACTCAACTGACAAGGATAACCAACAAAAACGAAAAATAAATTTTCAACAAGTCTTTTATTTAAGAAAAAATACACTTTTTTATAAATACATGTCAAGTAGAAATTGAATCATATTTCAAAACTAAACAATGTGATTCTTTACAAAAACACTAGAATGTATTTTATTTTATAAATAGATCAATTATTTTAGTAAATGACATCCAGACATTTTTGAGTTTGAAATATTTTATAAATATCAAAATTCATTAAAAAAAAAATGCTTTATATAAGACCACTGTTCGTGTTATAGCCTGTCTCATTACACCCTGAAAATATTTATTAATATTCACATATTGTAATGATATATCAAATTTAAATTGAATTTACAAAATCATAATTTTACTTTCCTGTGAACCATGAGATTTGGTACATTATTGAAAATTTGAATTTATATCTTCTAGTGGTCACCAAACCTTTTGAGAAACGGGTCGGATTGAATTTTTTAAAAACTTGGAGGGCCGGATGACAAAAAAAATTCATATTGGAATCCATTTGGAATATAAATTTATTTATTTTGTTTTAAATAAATTATGACTAACTACCATAACAAACCTCAAATAGAGAAATCACTACTTCCAACTTCAAGTAATCACAAAAATCAAGTGATGTGCACTCCGCAAACTTTGAAATACAAGTGAATGTTTTCGATTAGGGTTATTATTTTCGCATTTATATTGTTCTATTATGGCAGAACTACATTTTCAGAATTTCAATAAAGTTTCAAGTAAACGAACATCTGGCCGCCTTTAATACATTTTATACCCAGCTTCTTTTACTTTGAGTCCACTACCTGATCATCTTATGTCAATTAAAATAAAAAGTTGTTGTGAATTCACAACCAGTTTTTTTGACCGCTGTTCTAGACGCAAACATTTTCCATATTTACATAAAAGACTCTATTGCAAAACATTTATACAGCAATGAAATTAAATAATAACCAATGTCATTCCAAATAATTTTCTTATCCAGATAAATTTCACTTTGAAAATAATTATTAACTAAAATAGGAATATAAAAACTATGCTCTAAAAAGCTAAGAAAAATATAACTAACTGGCAAAAGGATTAAATGGTAAAATACAATTTCAGAGTAAAATCTTGAGCAAAAAAATTAAATAGAGAAAAAGCTAGGTGATGTAATTTGACAGTAAAACAAACAGTGACCAGATTCTATTTTTATTTGGATAAAACTTGTATATAAATGTTTTTTTCATTTGAAATTCACATATATAAGTAGATATTAAGCATATTTGGTATTTGTCTAATATCTGTTTCTGATTCTCTACATAACATTTAGAAAAATATTTGATATATGTAATAATGAGCTGTAATAAGTATAAATGAAATAAAAAGTCCATTATGATACCACCAAAATTTTGATTATTACCAGTTTGTCAAAATTTCCCCAATAAGTCCCCAATAATAAGAAAATTTAATATGAACAGTTATTATCATTAAAACTCACAAAATAATGTAAATGCAACTATAGCAATGTAATATTATCACTTCTTTGTATCGAAATAAGATGCAGTACATATCATTTGTGCAAAGTATGACAAAATTGATCTGATTGGCATTCAGCCACTTTATCCTTTCACCGGTATACAACACATGGACAAAAAATTTACCTAAATAACTATAAATTATTGGAACGTATTGAAAATCCTATAGTTATTCTTAATAATATTTATGATAGGCATATGTGCGTAAGGTGTGATACCATTATGTCATTTGCATGTTCAATGATCATAAAAATGATAAAAAAAGATCTCTACTTTGTTCGAAGTATTTTGTTATTGAAACTAACCATTGAAAGAATAGATAATGAAACGGGAAAAAAATCAACAAAAAATTTAGCTGCATTTTATTTCTGAATGCATTTTCAAACAAAGAGAGTAGAGTTAAACTTTTTGATAATTAACTCATTTACTCCCAATTAAGTTTAATTGTGTTTAATTCTTTCTTGTTTAACACAATATAAAAAAAATACATTAATAAAAAACCTACTGGAGATAAAAATTTGAAATTTTCAGTACACATTATTAGACTTAGTAATTTTCGAGACTGTGATATTTGGTTTCACACACACCTGGGTGCAGAGAAACACCACAACACCTGCAAAACCACCTGGTTTCACTTTTTTTCTTGCAAAAGATACGAAAACATACCCAGATACTGATTAGAATCTGAATATTCGAATCATCCGATTCGGAATTATAAAAAATTTCTTGATTTACCATCACCATAAACTATATCCACTCGCATTCTTCTTTGTCTCGATATTTTAAATGCAGTCGTAATTCATTTAATAGATTACGCGACTTGCTGCCACGATGTAAAAAGGATAACTAAAAGCGCCGCGTTTGTTGTATGCTGGAATGCAGACAGGCGTCCAACATTTTTTCACTAATCGACCATAGTCGAATACGGTACGATACAAAAATATTAATTGACTATAGTCGATCACTGTAGTCAATGAGTAAACAAGAAAAATAATTTATCTCTAGTTTTTTTATACATATAATAATATTTGTACTTTTGACTGATTTAACGTGACATGGTAAATCAATACTTTGGATTACCCTTGACACAAAATCGATTTGATGTATAATATTATTATGCCTATATTTGACTACAACATATATAGACGGAGAGAGAAAATACATATTCAAATATTTGTCTGTATGCATCAAATATAATCCTGTTCATATATGTTTTGAGAAGTACATATGAAATTTGAATTATTGAGATTTTGTACACTTCCATGTATTTTGTCACTAACGACCCGGGTTTCGTCTTTCGGCATCTTCAGGCATTCGAGCGCACGATGAACTCGAACTGACATCTTAATAATCAATGACATCTGAATCTCAATAATTCAAATTTGATATTGAAATTCCATCAAGCACCCTCAGTCGATGTCTTAAATCATAAGTATATATGAAATATTTATAAGATTCATTAATTGTTTTCGAAGTCATGGAAATATTCCTAGCAGAAAAATTTATATGGATATTATACAAGGTTAAATAATTTAATCTTAAATTGATATCTAAACTATATACATATTTATATCAATACTAGAAATTTCAATTGCTGTAAAGAATGACAAGCACAAAGCATATTCCATTTATTAATTGAAAACTATCGAGATAAAATTTACTTTTAAAGTAATTTTTACAAACCTTTAATAAAACTCAAAGATTGAAGATATTGAATTTCATATGAGGACATTTGAAATCTTTAATGTGATATTTTTTTTATGTGAAAATGATTTAAGGTTATATTTGATAACCACCGAATCAAGAATTATATTGTTTAGTATCTGTAAACAATATAGTTGACAAAAATATCATCTTAAAATATAAGTAGACCACTAAACGAAAAAATATAAGATTATAAACAATAATTATCTGCGGTAGATAGACCCGACAAAGATAAATATTATTTTTGTATCACAAAATGATTGATATATTGCACCAAAAAACATAAACCAGGATTGGCTTTAGTTGCAACAATATACATTGAATTAAGCTCTAATTTCGCGATAATTAAATTTTAAATAAAATAATCCAACAATTTGACATTTTATATTATATCAATGAATTATTTTAAGGTACAGTGGAACCCTGATCTACCGGTCTCGCATAAATCGTTTTCCCGCATGGATCGCTTATTTTGTATAGTCACACCAAACACCCATAAGAACAATGTTTAATAATCCCGCATTGAGTGTTAAGTCTTGCCTCACATGTCATATTGTGAATTTTTCCGATTCGCAACTAAAATGTCTCCCATAAAGAAAACTACAACTCTAGTTAAGAAACTGAAAATAATTTAAGATGTTGAAAAAAATCCAGGAGAAAAACGAGTTCACATAGCAAAACATTTGCAATTAGCACCATCAACTCTGAATGCAACAATCGAAAAGTGCGGCAAGTCAGCGAATAAAAGAAACTCCACTGAGGAGTCTACTTTTAAAGAGCTTGATGAGATTCTTCACACGTGGTACCAGCAGGTGCGAGCTGAAAACATACCATTGTTGAATCCATAGTTAGAGAAAAAGCTTTGCAAATAGCCAAATAAAAAGGGATCACAAATGTCTATGCATCAAACGGATGAATCAATAATAGGTATAGAGATTGGCATGGTCTTTTATATAAAGCTTTCCTGCATTTATCATATATTTTTAAGGGTCCCTTGAAAAACGTATAATCGGGGTTTCACTGTAATCCTTTAGATTTCCTCTGATATTTATTGTGTGTATTATGTTATACCTATTTAAGTAATACGTATCTTCAAACTATGAAACAATAATTCCTGTGTCATATTATGCAACACACATCATTCTAAGTCCAATTTTTACTAGCCTTCTAATGATACATGTATATTTTCAGTAAATAATAACAATAAACCAGTGATGGCGAGACTATTTGTGTGTTTGTGACGAACAATACCAAAAAATAACATAGTATCATTAAAAATGAACCTATAACTTGCATATTCTATAATGAAACTTTTGCTGTAGTACATCGGATATCAAATAGTTTTATCAAATTATTTTTGGTCACTTAGAAATATACTATTAATGTATAAGCAAATTCAATAATACCATCAGTAAATCATTCGCATGCCGGCAAAATTTTCGTACATGCCATCCCTGATATAAAACATTGAAAAAAAAACCATCGCATAGCCTCCTCGGTTACATTTGAATTTTTACATATGATTTTTAATTTAAACATTTAAGAAATCTCATAGCTAATACCCATTTTGATTTCATAAACTTATACCTATATGTAGAGCCTATTATTACGTAAGTATTCAGTCATGAAAACAATGAAAAACGTTAGAAAAATAAATATGAATCCAAGAAACTTTTCAATTCTTTCGTTTTATATGTTCTGACTAAATAATAATTATTTTACAATATAGCATAACAAGAATATGGAAAGTTTACTTCAATTTATTTAACGATTAGAGTAAATTATACAATCCAGACAAAAGGAATTTTGTATATTTCTGTTGTCGAATTGTAATAAATATAAATCGATTGATTATTTATGCAGTTGCACAACAGTTTAAGTCAACTGGGTTGAGTTTTGTATATAAATATGTTGTTTTTACTAAATATTTCTAATCATATGATTTTCAATTTGTTAATCCTATAAATTTACTATAAAAATATAATAAAGCAACTAAATAAAAAAAATCATTATGTTTTAGTTGGGTGTTTTCCTTTTCCATAAAACATATCCAAGAAGAGACCTGCAAAAGAAATTAATATTAATTTATTTATTTGTTTTGTTTTCATTTTAATGTTAAGCTTCTCAATATTTATGAAAGTATTCAATTACCTGTAAACACCATAACAGCTCCGAACCATTGACGAGGTAATAAAACATTTCTAAATATGACGA
Source organism: Himalopsyche phryganea (assembly GCA_022494535.1). Classification (NCBI taxonomy): domain Eukaryota; kingdom Metazoa; phylum Arthropoda; class Insecta; order Trichoptera; family Rhyacophilidae; genus Himalopsyche; species Himalopsyche phryganea. The sequence goes on along the minus strand of JAGVSL010000069.1, from coordinate 363,134 downwards.
CTGACGCAAGAACTGTGAAGAATTTTCTGGTAGTAGTAACAACAGAGCAAGTCAATGGTCCAAAGTTAGCCACCTGTAAAAAAACATTATTTTTTATACGTTTTATAAACCAATGACAGACAGATACTTCATTTTTCTACTTTCAGCTTCAAATGATTTTTTAAATATAAATCGTGAAAATAATATTATGTAAATTAAAATAATATATTTATTCATAACCGTTTGAAAGATGCTTGATTGTTAACATCAGCTAGAAATAAAAATCGACGCAATGTGTTATTATCCTTATGACACATAAGTTTGAAACATTCTAACTGTTGGGATGGAGTTTTGGCTAAGTTTTTTTTTTATATTACCAATGATTGATAAAGTTATATTTTATTTTTAAATATTGTAATACATGCTTCTATAAACAGAAAAAAAACTTCATGTACACATGCAGGAAAAAGCCTCCCATATAATATCTTGATATAGAATAATTATTGATGTGCAAATTGCGCATGTAGTGCAGGTTTGAAGGTGTAATATTGTACTTAAAGTAAAATTTTACAGCAAAAGCGATGGATGATTTAACTAAATAATGATAGTAATATAATCTTCTACCAAATAAAACATAATGCTACCTTTAATGCTGTGATGGAATAGTATTAAATACATTTATTATATTTATATAATATTAATGTCTAAAAAATAATTAGAATGCACTGTAGAAAATAAATGGATCTCATTGGATTTCTAAATATTTTTAAAGATTTTTAAGAATTGCACATTTTATAAAAATTCTTAATTTTCCAACTTTGACATTACCTGAATAATTTACGATTTCGATTAATTTTAGACTCAATTTAGAGTATAAACTACATGAAAATGTTAAATAATGAATTTTCTAATAAATCGCAGACTTACCGCAAGGAAAATAAATAGCTGACCGAGTCCTCCAGCAATCGCAAGGGTTGTGAGGTGCCAGATTATAGTCGGGTGACGAGTTATAAATGATATAAATGTGCTGATTTCTCCGGTCAACAAAACTACGACCATCAATAAAATGGTAGACCTGAAAAAAGACAAACAAAATTCATACTTCAATTCACATATATGATATATATTTATCGAGCTTGAAATTGAGTTTTAAAAGCTTTGACAACTTGCAGCAATCGAGAGTTTGCCTAATCAAAGGTTCAAATCTTCAAATAAACACTATCACACATTGATCATTCAATCCCTATATTGATATGCATCTAAGGGTATTTGTGTCTTGATTGCAAAGACAGTAATCTGTAATTAAGTTTGCAATGTCCTTTTACGCATTATTTTATAAGTAAACTTACCAATAATTTGTGTTTAGCATCATGTGCTGTGCACTCGGTGAAGATTCAGCTCTCATGCGATCCTGAAACAAAAATTTAGTTTAGACATTTGTATTTTCTTGAAATTGATTCACTATACGCTAATTTCTGTATGAGTATAATTGTAAATAAACAAATGTCATTAAAAGATCATTATCTAAACTTGAGAAGAAACTTTCTATCCATTAAATTAAAATGACAATTTATAAATACTGAGTAAATTACATAATGAAAACATTTCTATGTTTGTTTAGCATTTTTTTTTTCAAATAATAGCAAACATAAGCTTCAGTGATATCGAAAGCACTTTAGTCTTCTGAATAACTAAAATAATTTGTTGAACAGTTAAAGATTGTATTATATTACATATATGTGCAGATAGTTAAGTACTTATTGATGATAGATGACTATAAAATAGACTGGATTAGACAGTGGATTAGCCAATCTGACTCTAACATCCACCGAGAGTCAATTTAAATGTAGAATGGTTATACAACACATAACCTTTTTTTCAAAATAAATGTGGATTTTAGAACTTAATGCACATTTCTTACATACATCACTATAAAAAAAATTGGCAATATGTAATGGAACAGACATAAATGATTTTGGACTGTCACATTTCATGTTCAAAATTAACAATCCATCAAATGTATGAAGAATATTATACCATATATGGACGGCCTTATATATTATATTAATCTAACCTGTACAGCACCAGTAAGACCATCCATTATCAATGAAAGAAGAAGAAGAAGTTCACCAATTCCACTTCCATGTGATGTAGCAGTACCTGGTTTACTTTGCTCTTTAAACATAAAAGCAACGACACCGATGACAATAAGCAGTACAAAAATGTATCTCCTCAAAGGGTACTTTTTTCTTCCAATGAGAACTCCAAGCAGCATGACAGGAATTGGTTTCGCCGATTTTCCAACTACCTAAAAATTTTTAAGTTAGGTTGAAATTCCTCATATTAATTAAACATTTCCACTTATCAAATTTGGATTATTGAGATTTTGTACACTTCCATGTATTTTCCATGTAAATACATGGAAGTGTACAAATCTCAATAATCCAAATTTGATATTGAAATTCCATCAAGCACCCTCAGTCGATGTCTTAAATTATTTCCACTTATATTTGTTAAGTATTTATTGAATGTGTAAAACACTATAATGGATTTGTATGACTTAAAAGGTAGAGGCAAGTATTATATGAACTTTAAATGAATTTAGAAAGAAAAATAGAAAAGATTGAATTAAAGTGATGGAAACACCTTTTGTAGAATTGAATTGACTGTCTTATTTTATATAATAAACCATAATAATAGACTGCAATTTGTAGAAAATAATGCCATTGTAGGCAATTCATTAATTATTATGTATGCTGTCACCGAGTGTCATTTGGACAGCAGAGTAATGAGCTTTTGAATGATGATGATCATCTAATATGTTCCAATGATATTAAAATTTATATTTACAGTAGAATTTTACCTGTGTTGGATAATTCACCCATTGTAGTGCCATATTTGAACAAACCATACCAAGCAAATATGTGAGTGCTGAGCTAAAATAATAAACAACTTTGGTTGTATCAGGCTCTTGAGGTTTCGCCACCTATAAACATACACAATCACAATATAAAAAAAATTAATATGACTATGTATACACAATGTACATTAATTAAATGTTTATTTGCGGTTAGTCATGAATGTTAGAATGAAACGGAAATTTACTGACACTACTGTTTCATACATATTATAAATAACAGTATAATTTTCTATTTAAAGCTACTAACATTAGTAAATAATAATAATATGACTTGAAAGATCAGCAATTGTTATGTTAATACATTTTGGAAAAATAAAATTCTAATCAAAAATCATGAAAATCTTCATTTTTACAATTTTAATTTACAAAAATATCCTCATTAGCATGCTGAACACAGAGCTAAGACATGCTGTAACTCTTCTTTGGCTATATTCCATCCAAATAAATCCCAAACAAATCGAGTGTGCTTTGTATGGCATCTGTGGATGACCACCATTTCATCATTTACCGCAGTTATTACATGTACAATAAGGGCTAAACAATATTTTGAATATAATCATCTAATAGACGTATAATTTGATTCAGCATTTAAAATGATGGTTTGATAATGTTTCAAATCAGTTTTTAAAATCTACCAAGCCAGTATAAAACCCAGTCATCGAAAATAAAATAAATACTCAAAAAACATAAACACCTACCAGCATAGCTTTGGCAAAAAGGTAGTTGCAAATACATTGCACTAGGACGAATGATAAAGTACAAGTAAATTGCTCTCCTTCTCCATCACCATATCTTCCTCTAGTAATCTTTTCCTGAAGCATTCCAAAGTAAAAGTAACATAGAAATATGCCACCAGCATATGTTAGAAATTTTCCGTTGTACATCATGTTGAGATCGAAGACTTATTCCTGTAATATTAAATTTAAAGTTTTTCAAATGACTTCATTCATAAACAAGTGTATATTTCAAAAAACTTTGTTAAACTCCGAAAGAAATCACGTAAACACCTTTTGAGGTTACGTTCTGTCGACGATACAAATATGAAGATAGCGATAACAAAAGAAAATTAACCTTTTCGGTTATCGAAATAAGAAACTAATTAGTATTATTAATAAAATATCTTTGAAAAATCACTTTCTAAACAAGGATTCGCCAACGAGCTTTACTTTGACAGTGACACTTGGTGACACTAGTAAACGTCACTTCATGTGTGGCATAGACTACTATACTTTTAATGTGTGGGAAATAATTAAGAACACGTCAGTTTTCAGCAGGTATCATATTGTCTATGGCAGATACCGGTAACCACAGACTAGCTATAGCACCGATCCCGTTCGTTCAAATATTCTACGATCATATACGACGTGACTTATGTTTTTAATAAATTATGTTAGGACCGTCCTTAATTCGTAAAAGTCCATCCTGGTGATTCTTATTTGGTAAATACAAATATGTACCTACAACCGAACAGTTTTTAATAAGCGCGGAACCATACAATCTTGCTTAAGACAGTAAAATATTTTTCGCATTGCATTTGCTTTGACTTTTGGAGTCTTCTACTGTCTTTCAGTAGAGGTATTCAATTAATCATAAATACGCTATCGTTTTTTTTTAAGATTTGTTGGAGTGTCATTAATGCTTACTCAAATTCATAATAATCTTACTCTAATACTATTTTCATGTACCTAGGTACAACTAAGTCCACTGTAAATTTTTCACATATCTGCACTATGTTTGGTTTGTAGTATCGACTAATAAGAATCTATATTTTAATTCAATATGTGGAAATGCTTCGAACAATATTCAAATATTTTTTTATGTTAGGAAATCAGCAAGAATATTATATTTATGAATATTATATAAAGTTTTTTTGACTACATACCCAAAAAATTAATGGTTATTTTTAAAATTTACGATTATTTTTTATTTTTTAAGTTCCAACCAAAAAAACATCACACAAAATAATCATTACCATATTTGTTTTAAATTTTGTGTTAAAAATTTAAGAGAATTAAATTGAGGGATGAATAAGAACTATGGTGGCAATACTCGTTGAAAAATTAATACTCAATCAGGCAACCCTCTATCATCGTCAAGTGGGTGTCGTGCTGTTTTTCTTATTTAATTTAAAAAACGAAAATTCGAATATGGTTTGGGGTTTCGTGACGTGCGGCCCTAATGAGGCACTTGTCGTGTCAGGTATAATTTTATAATAATTAAAAATGATGTATATGTTATTGTTTGTATTGGTAAATGTCAGTGTTTTTAATGGGCGCGTCATGTTTATGCGTTATTGGCATACATTATTGATTTATTACTACTCTTAAAAATTGCTAGTATTCTTTATTGAATTGTGAAGTAATATACAGCTAATGTATTGTGTACTACTTATAATTGTATGGTAATCGATGGCAAATTCTGTATAGCATAATATCGATGTAAACAATGTCATGTATGTGGTAATAATCGGCACGAGATCTTCTGTCAAATGAATATCAAACGTACTGCTATTTTTAGCAATCGATCAGTTAGAATAAACGGCTGTCTACACTAATAAGTGTTATTGCTAAGAAATTAGTTGAACGTTGGAGTTTACTGACAAAATTTTGGTATCTTTCATTCAATAATTTATTTATCCGCATTAATAACAATGTAACCCGAATCCTACACTTAAAAAATTTGGAACGTTTAATCAAAGATTTACTTTAAAAACAATTTACATAACATATACAAAAACAAGCCCCTTGGGTAAATTAAATAATACTCTATAAATATAAATCGAACTACAAAAGTAAATTAAAACAGGATGGGACCAATATCATTAAAATAAATAATTAATTTTTGTTTTTAACTGCTTGCCATTATTTAAAGAATGAATCTTTAAAAAATACATTTTTTTTCAAAAATCTTGTGTCTCCTTTGATGTTTTAGTTTTTTTATTGGTCTCAAGGTTATTTGGGTTAATAGTTGTAATGGGCATTTCACATATTCTAATAAAGTAAGTAATACTGAATGAAAATACAAAGTAAAAAGTTTAATGTGTTATTTTTATTCCGTTGGAGTATTTATCATGCTTGTTAACTTTTATTTCAACCATGTCCGTATCCAATGTGGAGTATATGTACCTGTAATAGAGCATTAACTGAAGTGTTGGTTATTCAGTTGCTCAACCTCTTTTTTCGGAGTGGGTAAGGGTAGAAAAATGTCGTAAGAAAAGACACATAGTTGGATAATCGCTAATACTGCACTCCATTTTTAGGATCGAATGGGTAGGAGCGAAATCACAGACATCCATACCTTTGAAAATATATCATTTAATCATTTTATGAAATTGTCCATCTTGGGGAATAAATTGAACGTCCCAGAAAGTTGACCACTCGGCTATGGAACCGATTGTAATATCTAATTTGAATAATGCAAACTGTCAGTTTGTCCATGTTGCCTTGGTTTTACATTTTTTTGGCTTATATTTACTTAGTAGGAATACCAATTTGCGATCATTATTTTTATTTACAACAGCATTAAATCATTTCTTTACTGTCATTTTCTTTCCAAATTATTTTATCATTCATATTTACAGGATGTTGTTACTCAAAACCTCTGTTAGTGCCTGGAGGCCGAGCATTTGTTTGGCCATCAATTCAGCGAGTCCAGAGAATTTCTCTAAACACTATGACACTTCAAGTGGAAAGCCCAACTGTATATACCAGCCAAGGAGTGCCCATTTCCGTCACTGGCATCGCACAGGTATATACACTGCTAAACAATTCAGTATAACGTTAGTGATAAAAATATTCCCAAATATTTTTTTTGAATGTCTGTATGACAAATATGAAAAGAAAAACAAACTATTATTTAAAATTTAAGACATCAGTTCGAGTCCATTTATGCGCTTGAATGCCTGAAGATGCCGAAAGTCGAAACCCGGGTCGTTAGTGACAAAATACATGGAAGTGTACAAAATCTCAATAATTCAAAAACTATTATTTGTTTATCATGGTGAATACCAAATCTATATATAGAACTTGTTTTAACTTATCTTATTCAATGTGGATTTATGTTTTGTTTGCAGGTTAAAATACAGGGTCAAAATTCCGAAATGCTTCTGGCAGCTTGTGAACAGTTCCTTGGCAAGAGCGAAATTGAAATCCAGCACATTGCCCTTGTCACACTGGAAGGACACCAACGAGCCATTATGGGCTCTATGACTGTTGAAGAAATATACAAAGATCGTAAGAAATTTTCAAAACAGGCAAGTTATAAACAATATTTAAATACCGTATAATATTAATCAAGAAGTGCAACTAAATATATAAGACAATACATAGATGTCGGCGTCCGTGGCGCAGTTGGTAGCGTCGCTGGCTACGGTTACGGATGTCTCGGGTTCGATTCCCGGTGCTGACGGTTTTCATAGATCGATTTATGGATTTCTGTTCGTAGTCTGAGTCCTCCCTCCCACCCATCCTATCCTGACGGGGCGTAGCGAGAGCAGTTAGCTAACCACTAGTCCTGTCATAGCGCTATCCTTCCATCCCTACTCTCTTCAAAAAAAGAGAGGTTGAGCAACTGAGTAACAAGCAGTTCTCGTAGAAAAATTCTGTTAAGATACCTCCATTAGTAAACCATATGCTCCATATTCGGAGCGGACATGGAAAAAAAATACATAGATTACTAAACTACAATGTATTACATTGGTGCCCAATATTTTTTTCGTTCAACCTACTTGTGAAGTAAAAATTTTATGGCACTACCCAAGTTAATGCTCAAAATTATTACAATAAAATTAAAAATAAATCACCTATCAATTTATTTTATTAAAGACTGAACGATATTCTGATAATTCAAGATACTTCAATTTTGTCTTTCCATTGTTTTAAACAAAAAGACTTCACATTGTTAAGGCAATTATAATTGGAATCTTTAATTTATTCATCGCCTGCCTGAACAACAGTGAGGTACTCACGGTAGTGTATCCTTAAACAGCTTTGACGAACAATTTTCCGGCATTGGGTCACAATTGTATTGATATTTTAAACTATTAGATATATATTATTATGTACAATGGATTTGTTTTAAGGTATCATTGGCTAATTTATTTTTTCGTAAAATCATAATTTTGGTGTATGTTCTTATAAAACGAAAAAAATTCACCTATTTGTCAGTGATGCGTAAGTTGAAGAGATTATCTTGAGAGTTTATTAGGAGAATATATACTGCATGGAAAAGATTAAATTCTGGCATCCTCTTGGGCTGAAAAAGCTACTTTCGTTTCTTTGACTTCAACTTTCTATATTTCATTGTACCATGAACAATTATTTTCATACTCTTGTACTGTCATAAAATATTGATGACAAAATACATATTAATATAGCGACAAAACTGATTTTCAAAAAAAAGAAATATGAAAATCACTGGCAGTTTTATCGGCAGGTTGAAATTTATATTATGAACACTTCTGGCTTAAGAGATAATTAGACCATGATTTGTGAGAGATGACTCAATGTTTTATAATCCCATGTCATTCTGTCAAAAGATTCATGGTAAACAATATTAATTTAGCTATACCATTATCTGTGGTAATTTTCTATAATACATACATGAATATCTTTTAAAAAGATTTTATTTTTATAGCTCCTTGTGCCGATGACCTTTATTAATTGATTGAATTGGTATTTATTATCTGAATTGTAATAGTAAAATAGAAAAATATTTTTGGATAATATTTGAAAATCTTGTTAAAATTAACTGTATTAGTTACTATTTTTTTCATATTGGCCTGAATACCATCATGCAACTAAAAAAAATATCGAAATTGGTTTGAGTGTAGAAAGTATTTCACGAAGGCTGATAATAAATGCTCGCTTGGCGCGATTAAAACTTTGGCACTTCCTTATTTAATACAAGTGTTGAAAACATCCATGCCTTCGAATAGATATTTTTAATTCATAAATAATATTGAAATGAATCTTGGATTGCAGAAAAGAAGTCTAAAGCATTACCAAATAAAGGAATTATGAAAATATTCAATGTTTTTTTATAATATTCCAATAATTCTAAGTTTTTGTTTTTTTGATGAAAATAATTTTAATGATAAAATTTTAATTAATATATCTGATATAAAAGGTGCCTATTGACATAAGCACGTTTATGAGAATAATTTTGATTGCTTGATTTATTGTCAATTTGATTTATTAATCACATTTTGTGATAACATAGGTGTTCGAGGTGGCATCAAGTGACCTGGTTAATATGGGTATTACGGTAGTATCGTATACTCTTAAGGACATTCGAGATGAAGAGGTAAATAGCACTCATGTATGTAGGTTTTTTTTTTCTTTTCTAAATTTAAGTTTTTGTTACATTTCAACAAAATTATGTTATAGTTTTATTTATAACTGTTAACATTCAATATGCTTATATTTGACTTGTACATAATTTAGTGATCTTGCATTTAGTTTTCTATTAGAATAGAGAAGATTGCTGAATTTTTGTACACTTCAGGTTTTGCATATCAAGTGTAAGGTGCTTTTATAAATAGGATTTAAAATGTTATTTTGTATGAATTATTCACATATTTTTTATTTCCTTTTTTCTGGTGTACTTAGGTTTTTATATTCTTCAGACTTATCTCAGACCGTTATTAATACTTTTTACATTGTACCGTTATAACATATATTATTTACATGTCAACGACTCGGACATAATTTGTTTTTTTCTCTTTTTTTTGCGACAGGGGGCCAAGGTATGTCTGACCATTAAATTTTATCGTCATGTCACTCCGTCTACATTCATTAAACATGCAATATTTGGCTAGATTCTAACCAAAGTATTTATACCTGACTAGGCATCAGTCGTTTTGTGAACACCTTGTGACTGCTCTAAAATATGATGATTATTATTAGCATACCTTTATCATTTTAATATATAAGCTGCTTCTTAAAATATATTACGCACCTTATAAGTAATAATACAATACACTTACACCTCGCTTTACGACCTCGATACGTTCTTGGAAAGTTGGCCGCTAAGTGAAATACTATACAACGAATCATTTATTTTGGTACAAACTGTTACGAATTTTTTAGGATTTGTTCCAATTAATTCCCCTTTCAACATAATTATTTTCAAGGTGTCGAGATATTCTTCAGCTGTTCCTGTTTAACCTTTCATCTAAATATTGTACAAATTATGTTGTTTTATTTCAATTTCAAACCAACCTGGATTTGCTAGGGAAGATACAATTTCCAAGTTTCATCAATATACTCCCGCTCAAATTTTTCTTAAATAATGTAGCCTTTTGTTTCATAGTCGTCCTTTGTTAGTTGTTGTGTTCAATCTACAATACAATTAATAATTTATCCACTCTTTCTGTAATACTGCTTCTTTGGCAATTTAGTTTTGATTCTAAAAGTGGATCTGATTGCAATAGAGTCTTAATGCATATCTTTGTCCTTTTTTACCTATGAAAGTTTTTTTTTCACCATATATCGAAAGATTTTGGGCCTCAAATCGAAATTGAGGTAGTGAAAAAGGGCCGTTATATTGAAAAGCCGTATAAAGCAGTCGTATAGCGAGATATGAGTGTAGTGTTACCATACATTATACTACAATGAACTTGTAACAATAATGAAGTTATTTATTGCCTTAGTACTATCGGCTTTAGTCAGCTCTTTAGTTGAATTTATGCCAAATCGTATCACCCATAGCTGTTGTAATATTTAGCCACGCTTGTGTTTTAATTTTTAGTCTTTACAGGAGCACATCGATATGGCGAGGGAGACAATTTATTGACAAAATCCTATTCAGTTATTGGTCTATGTCAATATCTTTCCACTAAAAGATACTTGAAAATAAACAAAAAATTCTGTGTGCAAAAAAGGAAAATGCAAACCTAAAATTGATACCTTTCAGGAGAGCCTAAACAAGATTTGCATTATTGAGAACTTTCTGATAAATCAGATGTTTCAATGTGAAATTTACTCACTTTTACAGTGTTCACTGTCAATTCTTGTTGGCAAGGCATTATATTTATGAAAATAAAATATACTTATTCCACAATTTTATGGAGAAAAAAAGAATTAAAGAAAAGTGAAATTTACTAACGCAGCAGCATTGATTTGGCTATTCTCTTGATTTCTGTACACATGTATGCATCATAGTTATTTTAACATATGCAATTCATTTTTCAATTTTTAAGACTTAACGTCCTTTTCTTTTCGCACACAGAATTGTCGAATACTGATTCTTTTCTATGTAATTTTAGAATGATGTCGTTACAAAAACAATATTTAATTCTATTCTTTTAGTGTAAGGCTATGGATATTTTTTCTTTGTTTAATATTGTTCGTGGCGTATTTTGTTGTCACATTCACAATATAATTCTAAATCGTCTTGCAAATTATAACTTCCATCGTGAGATGTTTTTCGATTTTAATTCCAAAATGAAAAGAATATTTTTGTGCCAAATTTGTTTTGTGTCTTTCTTAAACTCCATAAATACATAGTATGTGCATATATTTTGATTATCTTAACATGTGTGTTATTGAGATCGATACTTCATCCAATCTATATACTAAAGTAAATATAGAAATGAATGTCTATATTTAATTTCAATAGAACCTTTTTTGGAAAATTAGACAATAAATTCTGATGTGAAAGTACTATTTGCACGGCATTCGTAGGATGTATTTTGATGGAATAAACATTTTTGGGCTGCATGTACTTTAATGTTGTCAAATGGTATGTAAATATAGATTGATTCAATTCTATATTCCTTATTAAAATCTTTTCATGTTTGTTGCGTTAACATTCAAAGGTTTGATGTATTCAAATGAATATTGCACAAAATACTTGTTTTAAAAATTCACACAGTGTTTGAAATCACAATTTTTTTATAACATATAGTGTGATTTTTAATAATCACCACTATGTGTTTGGTGCACATACTTTTTATGTACATATTTATAACACAAAGCTCCTGAATGGAAGTGTACGAGTGACTGAAAAAATGTTCTATAAATCTGGATTATATGCTTAACATTAATAACCGCTTAAAAGTAATATTTATAGTTAATTTTGATTACAGATTTTATTAGTTATATATTAATTGTGAGCATGACACTTTAATTATAACATTGCCATCAAATTTTTATTGACCACAGATATAAATCAGCTACTATGAATTATTTAAGTTTAACAAGAATAGTAATCATTCTTAACGAAAAGAATATCACAAATAAAATTACTGAATTTGAATCAATTTTATGATCTTTATGTTTTTTTTGAAAGTATTTATTTATGTCCAATCTTTTACATGATATTGAATTAAGTGAGATTTAGTAAATACTAATTTATGAATGGGTAAATTAAATAGCAGTGTATGTAATTATCATCTAATTAAATATGTTGGAATTTTTAAAATATCTAGTTATAGTAAATTTGTGTCGGTTGAATGATAATTGTATCGATTAATTAAATACGTTGGAAAAATTAACTTCATCACTTTGTAAGTTTGTAATATTGAAGATAAATTTGTAACCTTCTATTCTAAGTTAAAATAAAGCAAGAAATATTTTATTAGGTATTATGAATAATTAATATATATTTAAAAACATACTGAAGAAGGGTTTTCGAACAACACAATGACTTATGTTAATTTTATTTTTATCAGATTGTTATTGCTTTCAATATGTATAGCTTTTTGAAATAATAGTCTGTACTTGTTAACTTTTCAAACTACTTCTGAACGCTTGTTGACAGAATAGATTTATTTTTTATTAAAAATTAAGCATTGTTTTATTTTTCTATTATTTATTTGCAGACGTAATTGATAAAAAAAAACTGTGATTTAATCACCTTGCAATTGATTGTATTTGCTAATTTGATCATCGTGGAAAAGAAAAATCTCTGAAATAATTTTTTATGAATTTCATCTAAAACATAATCAGTAATACTAACTAATGAAAACATAGAAACGTTTGCATGGAGGTGACATTTGAATGAATTTATGGAGCTAACAAGTTATTAATATGGTTCAACATACTAACACCTATACATGATTATAATTCTTTGGCTAATTGTATTATTCAGGGATATTTGAAATCTTTGGGAATGGCTCGGACGGCTGAAGTTAAGAGGGATGCCCGTATTGGAGAAGCTGAAGCACGCTGTGATGCCCAGATCAAAGAAGCTATTGCTGAAGAACAGCGCATGGCTGCGCGATTTTTGAACGATACTGAAATTGCTAAAGCCCAGAGAGATTTTGAATTGAAGAAGGCAGCTTACGATGTAGAAGTTCAAACCAAAAAGGTATAATAATTTCATAGTTATATAGGTATCTAAATTTCTAACCCTAAGTGTATGATTAAACGTCTTGTTATTTTCTCAGTGTAGATTGCAGACATTGATAAAACTAAGTTTGACGTTTTCATTAAGGATGTACTATGTAATAATGTGACATTGAAACCTGCTTAACCCTTTGTGGAGTATTGCCGTACAGGTACGGCAGTTGTGTCATCTATTATCTAGTGCCATTATCACATTTTTAGTTTATTATTTTTTCAGTTCCGGATATAGCACATATCTATCAGTGATGTTTGACAGTCACATTATTTTTATTATTTGTGTCAAATGAACAAAAGAATTTTGTAAAAATCTTAATATTTGGAAACAAATCTGTAGCTATATGAATTGAGCGTAACAATTCATTGGGGTTTGACTGCTTTTTTGGAATCAGCGTCAATACCTCATGTTACATATACACAGGCAATATAGATCTATGGCCAAATTGGAAGTAAATGTTTCTAGATAATTATTTTAAAGTATGAATGAATTATTTCATTTACATTTTTAAATATGCGTTTAATTAATGCATAAAAAATACAAAAAATATTCTTTGCTTGAAATAATAAGTATTATATTTCCCAGATTGACAGATAACAAAAAAAAAAGTTTTTATGTGTAGTAATAAAATAATCAATATATTCAAAATTACCTGTTTTCATACATAACAACTCACTAATCGAAGGGTTAAAGATCACATTTTTTGTCACATCAGGCTGAAGCAGAGATGGCTTACGAATTGCAAGCTGCCAAAACAAAGCAACGTATCAAAGAAGAACAAATGCAAATCAAAGTGGTGGAGAGAACTCAGGAGATTGCTGTTCAACTCCAGGAAGTGCAACGCAAACAGCAGGAGTTGGAGGCCACAGTTCGCCGGTAACTGTTTTTATTACTTCAAATTAAATCATAAGCAGCTAAAATGAACGCACAAAATTTATTTAACTATCAATTTCAGGATTCCAATATAATCAAAACATTAATATTTTTGCTAAGTTTTCATATTATTCTCCCAAGGATAAAAATGTTTACCAAACTTTTTCCATATTCCAGGCCTGCAGAAGCTGAAAAGTTCCGCTTGGAGAAGATAGCCGAGGCTCACCGTGAGCGGACGATACTTGAGGCTGAGGGTGAGGCTCAAGCTGTACGAGCAAGAGGAGAGGCAGAAGCTTTTGCTGCCACTGCTAAAGCCCAGGCTGAGGCTGAACAAGCTGCCAAGAAGGCTGAAGCCTGGATGGAGTACAAGGAAGCTGCCATGCTTGAAATGCTCTTAGATACTCTTCCTAAGGTTGCTAACGTTGTGTTTTATCTAATAGCTTTATGGCATATCTTTTATTAATAAGCTTAATTTACATCTTCTATTATAGTTTTCCTTTGTACAACATTACTTATTGAATAATAGTCATGAGTTTATCAATCTGTTCACAGGTGGCAGCTGAAGTAGCAGCTCCATTATCTCAAGCACGTAAGGTGACCATGGTATCTTGCGGCAACGGTGATATCGGAGCTGCCAAACTAACGGGAGAAGTATTGTCCATAGTTCAACGTGTGCCCGAAGTCGTTCGCAGCTTGACAGGAATTGACATTTCTAAGGTAAGATTTACAATACATAGTCCTCACAACAATCCATTTTGACTAATTTGAACCACAATATCATGTTTGGGTATTAGAAAGAAAAAAATTAACAGCACCCTTGCATGCTGTTTTGAAAGGGTTTAACAGTTTGTATCAACTTTTACTATGGCGAATATGGAATGCATTTGGATTCCCACCCAAGATTGTGGGCATGCTGTGTAAAAATCTTAAGGCAGGAAACATACTTGCCCTGTTTCTATTTATCTTTGACTTCCTACCTGACCGAGACATATCTGTTGCTCTTACCCTGCAGTTGTGTGACCTTGAATATGCCAACGAATTTTCGGTGGGGGGTTCATTCGAGGGTCTATTGATAATATGCAAATCAATTCGTGTAACATTTTCTGAATGGAGGAGGAACAATGCAATATCATGAAACAGAATGGTCCCAGCTGGTGTGGTAAACATCATCTGGAAGGTCAACAACTTTAGATAGCCGGTAGTAGGTCACATACCGGGAGGAACAGTGGAATTCCATCATTCTTAATTATCGGGTTTGTATTTAAATTCGGAGACTTTCATAAGCTGATTTTTCAATAGGTTCATGAATTTGTGTTCAAAAGTATGGATCTCTGTGATATCTAAATTCCCTTCCACCCATCCGATCCTAAAAACAGCATAGGGAGAGGGATTAGCTTACTACTAGTCCTGTTCTAGACCCATCCTTCTATATCTACTCTCTTCGAAAAAGAGAGGTAAAGAGAGAGACTGAATAATAAATAAACAGTTCTCGCATAATAACTTCTGCCATGATAATGATAAATATTGGGATCGGACATTGACATATACTACAGTAAAACCTCAGTTGACGTAGAGTATACGCTTTTGGAAACTAATACTTAAATTGAGATTTTAACTTCTTATGCACCCTGACCGCTGTTAGTTGACCTAAGAAAAAAGAGGAAACAAAAGACCTGCTTTTTCTATGGGTCAACTAACAGCGGTCTGGGTATAATGTTTCATTATATTTAAAAAATTCTTAATGTATTTCTACTCTTCTTCTAGTTTATCAACATTCCCCAATGAATATACCAGGAGGTAATATGTAAATAAATAATTGTGTAATTGAAATCGATTTATTTATTAATAAATTAATGAAGGCAATCATCATTACATATTATAATACGTATGTACACACATTTATTTCTTAATAATTATTTCCGTTGTATTTGTATTAAAACATATTGATGACCTCATGCTAATGAGGCCATGACGAATATGATTATTTTGCTCGCTACATATATTTTTTTTGCATTTATCTGACTCAATTTAAATGTTTTAAGAGTTCGAACATCAAAAAATTCATCTCTTGTATATTACAATTTTGCATTATTATTAAAAGTGTATAATCATTGAGCACTGAATATATTGTTGTATCTAGAATCACCAGTGTAGCAAGGGGGGGGGGGGGGCGGTATTTTCGAAAATGAATAGAAAATTTCAACGGTAAAAAATAAATATCTTTTTTTATATTGACATAATCAATGCCAGTTATATTTCATTCATCATGTTTTCTTCCATCTAATTTGTGACTCGCTGACAAAATATGCTTTTCTAGGGGCGGCATTTTTGAAAATGAGTAGAAAATTATGTAGTTAATAAGCAAATAAGAATTGTTATGCCTTGTGATTCGCTAACAAAATTTCCTTTTCTGAAAGATCTAAAAATAATCATGAAGCCTCAATGTCGCAAATATTGAAATGCTTATAATTTATTTCCTCGCAATTGTCTTACTAGCTGTCAAAAAAGTTTTTCGAAAATGAAATTAATAAAAAAACAATTTAATATCAACGGTGAGCAATTTGCGATTAAAAAATACTTTCATTAGCACACCAACTGGCAGATAAAATAGATTTTGATAATGTTGATAATTTTGCTAAGAACAAAGCGAGAAAAAATAAATTCGCTTTTATGATTCCATATTCATAATGAATATAAAATTTATTTAAACGACTTAAATAAAAAACAAACCTGCGGGACAAACATTTCTAAATGACAGGATTGTAAAAATATAGTACATATTTTTCAAGAAATTATATTTAACTCAACACTATTGTCAAAATAAAATCAACATTTTTTGAGAAAAATGATTAATATTATTAACATAAAATTTCTCAGGACTGTAAAAATATAGTTGTTTTTCAAGAAATTATATTTATTCTTCATGGAAATTTTCTGCCTGCCGCGCAATGTTTTGTGTCATGCTGGTTACAAAAAATTTTGGAGAAAAAGTGGGGAGGGGGCGGTAAATTCAAGGACCGCCCCGGGTGGCATAAACCCTAGCTACGCCACTGTCGAATGAAATTTAGCACTTGCAGTATACTGGCAAAGGTCCTATCATTCAAAACAAAGTTTTCTAGAAATATAGTAGACGCAAAGAAAAGAAAAGATTGTCATCGTTTTGAAAGCTACTTAAGTCAATTTCTTAATTTTTTTTAAAGAACCAAGCATTGTTGTTTTAACATAATAATTTTAGTTGAGAGTAGATGTTGCATCAACATAATTTTGTTTGTAAAATCAAAAATTGGTATGTCATTCGTAAACTGAGGTTTTACTTTTAAGCCCAAAACTGTAGAATATACTTAATATCCCCTAATAATTTAACTAAAAGTAAGATTAAAAACGTTGTAATACTAAACATACCTCTAAACCCTCGGAGTAGTGAGCTATTTACTAAAAAAATTAGGTATATTTAAGATATGGTCTATTATTATTACATAGAAATTTAAAAACAATTGTGATTAATCAATATTGCAGGAATTATATTTGCTACTAAAAGTGTGTAAATTGTTGGATTTTTAAAAAACATAGTAAAAAATACTAATAATATAGTTAACTAATTATCATTATTATTTTCAAAGACTTTTCGAAGAGCTTTTATCTGTGGGTATGTATTGCCATTGATTCCAGAATAGAATCGAATTTAAATGGACTTTTAACGCTGAATAGTATCTATCTACAGATTTGTTTCCGAATTTTTAACATATATTTTTGTTCATTTGAAACAAATAATCAAAATAATGTGACTAACCAAAAATCACTGATATGTGTAGTATCTGTATGTGAATAAATAATATAAAAATAATTACGAGAATAGGAAAGATTAGACACAACAGTGTTTGGCTGGGAAAATCCCAACCAAAGTAAATGAAATATGTGGAGCCACCCTGTTATTTAAAATTTTATTTACTAATGATTGATCACTTTTAAGGTGTTAACTGTCAATTCTTGGTGGAAAGACATTATATAAACACAATTCATTTGTACTACTTCCACATATTTATCATGATCAGGACCGATCAACTGATCAGCTGATAATGCTCGTGATGAGCGAATTGTGTTTTATTTTTTAAAATATAATGATTGATCTATTAAGGCTCGTATTAATTTGAGTTAGTCTGAAGATGGTGACAACCAGTGGAATAACACAGTTATCAATTTTACATCCATTGAACATATTAAATTTGTCTATTAACATTGTTGTTTTATTTTTATTTCAGTCTGTCAGAGCTGCATAAGATGTTCTACGATTACCTGCAGCTATTGTACCGTGATTACATGAAGCCATTTGTCCAAAGAAAACATGAACCTTGTTGATTAAAAATGCTTAATTGATTATATATTTATATGATGTACAGTATATAGCTAGCGCAATGCTATTTTTCTACATGTTGTAATTTTATCGATGTTTATTCAAATGATATTTACCACATAACTTGATATATTTAGTTTTGATATGAAAGTAATTATCTTACATAAAATTAACACGTCTGGAGTTGATTGTTTCGATTACTGCCGTATTTTATCTTGTGCTGTTAAATAGGTCAACTATTGTGTATGTTGTATTGTAATATACGTGGTATTTACCGAAATCCCTTGAAATTCAGCTATCTACATTACAATTTAAATACATTAAATAATAATTATGACTAAATACGCGCAAAATTTTCGCTAAGTGCATTGTGTAAATCTGTACGCTCCCTTTATTAGGGGACCACAGTAAAATTGATCACAATAATATATAACGTTTGCCATAAAATGAAATCTCAAATATAATATATTATAACTAAATAAAATTTTTAATCTCATGTATATTTTTTTTTTAAATTGTCTTATTACGTTTTTATATGTACGCATGAAAAGTTTATTAATTTTAAGATTTTTGTTGAGTATTTTTTCAATAAATATATTATACTTCATATGCCTTTTTTTGTTTTTCAATACCTGCCTGTATTTTAATTTTCATTTCAAGCTTGACTGATATTTCAGTCCTGTGGCAGCAATAACTGTCAATATGCTCCATAATGAGTCCATATGTTCGACGTCATCTAGGATGCAGGAACCCAGTGGTCGGAAGAAAAGGCAAGCAGGGTTGAGGCTTAACAGAGATATCGACATAACTTGACTCCGCCAGTTTCAATGTCTCCTTGGACACTGTCTGATCCATTCCTTAATTTTTGAGTTACTCACAAAGTCGAACCACCTCTCAAAATTTCCGATACAAGCATCTATTCTCGAAGCTCATTATACGGTTTTATCAAGTCTTCTACAGTATAATTCTATGTATAAATAATATGTTTTACTGTTAAATCTTTCATGCAGCAATGAACCATTTTTGGTATTCATAAAATTGTTAAGACCAACAATAATTGTAGATAGAATTATGAAAATGTGTTTTTTCCTGAAGCAAATTTTAAGTCAAGTAATCGTTTCAATTCTTGACCTTAGTAATAAGCATAGCTTTGATAACAATAACTGGCTTAAGAAAATCCTTAGTGATATCAAAAGTTCATTGTAAAAAAATTGAAATGTTCATGTAGAATTAATATTATTATTAGCTGCCTGGTACTGCTCCCTATCGGATCATAGGTCATCACCTCATACTGCTGTTCATATTATGTTACTGTTTATCACAAACTGGGAATTGTTGTCTATGAAACTGGACTTCGAGATAACGAAATCGTTAATTGTGTAAGCATTTTTGCAGTCATAATAATGTTCCTCGACTCAAAAGGTAGGGTGGAAAATTATCCACCATTTAAAAAACCCAAAAATGGTGATATCTAACCAAAAGGCATCAACAAAAAACATGCTCGTAGGTTACAAATATAAATATATACTGGGATATACCTTTTACAATGTTATATGTCGACTGTGTTTTGACCAATTGATTTAACTCTCAAAAAATACGAAAATGTGTTTATGATTGGATCTCATTTTCAAGACGACAGAGCAGGTCTCAGCCAAATGATGTAAATTATAAAAATAAATCAACCGCTTTTTGGAAAGGTAACATCATTTTACATTGGTTTTAGGTTTAAAAATTCTGACCCAGCCACTGGATGTAAGCAACTATTATATCGACACTGCTTATGTATAATCTCATATCTGCAAACATGAGAATTTACAAGAGTGCATTTCAAAGATTTATAACGAAACTCACCACATACGTTTTTCGATAAAAACACTTTTTACTGTCTCCTGAACAATTTCAATTCTGAAGGCAAAAACACCGTCGATATTATATGTAACATCAGCATGATACATAAAGTTTTCTTCGTATGTATAGTAAAGTAATATGGGACTTTGTCCAAAACGCCTTGGCAAATGAAGAATATAATGTTTTCATGGCAGGGAAAGGAACTTAGTATCTCATCTTTTATTTAAACTGATAATATACTTGATATTTGAAAACTGGATGGAATAATGGGACAATAGATATATTGAAAAAATATTTTATTTTGATGAAATATTATTTACACTTCAATAAAAATATACAGGAAAATGTTGCCATATTAAGCACAGTTATAATATCTGAAGAAATTAGGTATTTTGAGTTAGAACTAAACTAAATGATATATTATTATATAAGAAATTACGTTTGCAATTCGGCCCCTTGGTGTCAAAGAAATGTATCTAATTTTTTCTTTACTATACTTGACAGCCTAAAATGGCTTCCCAAGTAATCAATCATTTACAAAAATGTATTTTCAGCAGAAAAAATATTGAACTATCTATGTATCAGTTGATACCGTTGATTAGCCACATTGTCACCAACAGTAATTAGATCATTTTATGTCCAATACTAAAAGTAACTCTAAATCATTTAAAAATTGTTTCATTGACCAGAAGGGGTCGAATTGATAAAAAATGACTGTTTGGAATGGGGTTTCTTGCCAAATCAAACTACAAGGCGTTTGAGATGCATCCAATATCCCACTAAGCCAACGGATGAAAATATGTTATTAATCAATATCTAAAATTCAATTCAAAATAAAAAAAATCATGATCGCAATATAAAATAGCAAATAGAGATTATTTGGACCACAAATATTGTAAAAAATATATAATATTTAGCGGTTTCTACTACCTCTTTCAGAGGTAGGCAAACAAATACCATAACTATATTTAAAATGACATTAATTTTCATAACTTCCAAATTCAATAACAAAGAATTCAGAAAAATTATCACTTCAACAATCGGTATTGTGACGGTATATTTCAAGACCCAATAAGAGGTTTTGTGTTAACGGAATGTGATTGTAGACATATAATAAGTTTATTCCACCCAAAATGTGCGAAGACCAAACATAAGAAAATTCAATAACTTTATATTCAGTGATATACATTACCTAAATGGAACGCAGCAATTTCGTAGCATTAGTATAGGGGAATTTTAATTTGATACGACTGTAATGAATGGTTTTAGTTTTTTATGACACTGATGAAATTTTTGTTTGATCAGAACATATTTCAATTTTTAAATACAAATGTATGTTTGGATTATTGAGATTTTTTACACTTCCATGTATTCTGTCACTAACGACCCGGGTTTCGCCTCTCGGCATCTTCAGGCATTCGAGCACACGAATGGACTCGAACTGAACCCGGGTCGTTAGTGACAAAATACATGGAAGTGTACAAAATCTCAATAATCCAAATTTGATATTGAAATTCCATCAAGCACCCTCAGTCGATGTCTTAAATTAAACAAATGTATGTGTTTATGCTTCTTCTAACCAGTTATTTCAGCTGTCTGTTCAATGCCCTTCTACATTCAAAGGTTATAACAGATGTGTTACAAATTTATAAATACAATACATGTTCGCTAAATATGACGATAAAATAGACTGTCAGTTTATTCCGATGTTACAGGCAAGCGATAGAATAATTTATATTATTTTGTATCCATGTGTCGAAACAAAATTTATTTATAATATTTTATAGGTACAACTGAAATGACCATTTAGAAGGAGCTCTATTTAACCAACAGCAGTATTCCATTCAGAAATAAAAAAGCTTGTTAACCTGAAAATCAGATCAATTTAAGGATATCGGACAGATTTTCAGTTACAGAATAAATGTAAATAAATACTACACAGCAAGCAATATTTTTTCCAATTAATATAATGTAAATCATGGTTATGAATTCAAACAATTTCTAGAAGTCTTTTATTATTACGTAATTTCTTTTGAAGATAGTTCAAAAGGCAAGGTTGAAGATAAATAATTTCAGAGCCAAAAGAACAATATAACATTCATTGCTTTTCAAGCATATTTTAATAAAATAAAGATAACACAGGTCTAGAAGGTTAAAAACAAGTGCTTTGGTTGATAGTTAATTCATCTGCAGTCTCTTCAAATCTACAAAAATTCACTTAATTGCGATAAGTTATGTTGACAAATTTATCCTAATTTTTACAATTAAACTTAAGTTTATTTTCAACATTATAGTGGACTTCCTCTACATAATATACCCTAAAAAAATAAACTCATATAGTTTATCATAAGGAACGGTTTTCAATATTATTTTGTAACTTTTTTTAGATAATAGTTTTGATAATATTAAAGATATGGTCAACAAATTATGCAGAAATGACTTTCAGACCTCGTAAAGAAACAAATAAAACACCAGCTGAAAATTTTCTTTATCATTTGTGATAAATTAATTACAAGCATAGGAAAAATAAGCGAATTTATTAGCATAATATCACTTTTTTATGTCAATTCATGAGCGTATCAAATCTGGTATGGAAATATTAACTTATGGTAAAATAATCAATGCAGAGTTATGATTTTTCTGTTGATTTTTCGGTGCATGAGATTAAGAACCTGAATGATATGACGAAAAAATAATATTTATATATTATTTTTTACCCTTTTATTATAAAACAGTTCATGGAACATTTACATTTTACACTGCCATTATAATATATTGTAATTTAATTTAAATTTGAAAATAAAAATATCTGGCATTACAGCTGACAGCTAATGCGCCAAATATATTGAAATTTGGAAAATTATACAAGATAAACTGAATGAGAATGTTTTTATAAGACACTTATGTCAGGATGACAAATTTAAAGTGAAAAAAATCTAAATTTGATATTGACCTTGCTGGGACTTGAACAAGGACCCACTTGATGGCTAGGACAAAGCTCTTACCACTAGACCAGAGAGGCTGAGAATTTATATTTACATTTTCATAAATTTAGCAACATGACATATAAATATTTAATAATAAAATCACTGTCTTGTTAGTGGGCAAAAAATATTACAATATTCGCTTTGCATTGTCTTTTATTAAACTAGATTGAGACATTTTTTAGTCACGCCAATTAACATGGATCAATATAAATTAATAGACTAGGTAGATACATAAAGTAATAACTAATAATCTCTAAGGATTATTGAAAAAAATATAAAAGAAACTATAATTACTTGTGTTATGCATATACAATGATATTTTAATAGAAACTTATGGTGATAAACTTTCAAAATTATATGATAAAAAAGAAAATGTGGGTTTCAAGAGTAAATTTTATGAAATATATTACAATATAATAATTAACAATACTTTCATCAGTATTAATAATATAATTGTACATTAAAACATTTCCAATTGTTTTGTTTCAAATTCTGCGAATTTGTTCCTTTGGAAATATGCAGACATATATTTAGGCATATTTGCAAAAATCTCTAAATTGACAAAAATTGTTGTAGATTTAGTTATTAACGGAAAATAGATGATACAGGTATTGTTAGGAATGTAGGAGGTACACAACGTTAAATACAGTGAATATTTATATTGCTGAAGATGTATATAGCAGGCGCGTGCAGTGGCTTTATCTCTTTCTTGTTCAATCACATGAAAAGCGAAGGTGCAAGCGATCTCGCAAGGGCTTGTAGCGCATGCTCTTGTATCCTTCTTGCACTTACCCAAATTGGGTTGTGTGATAGTGATAAGTTCACTGCACGCCGATGGTATATAGGTATAACAAACGGCTCAAGATTTAAAAATGAATATGTTTTGGAAAGCTGCAATACATTCAGTAATATATATATATAAGTTTATAAAGTGAAAAAATATTGTGACATTTCAGAAAATGTTAAATAATAATAATAATAACTAGGGGGTCAGGTCGTAAAACCCATAATTCTATTTTGTGTTTATGTTTTGTGATACAATGAAAAAGTAAGCAGTTATTTGGTGTTGATTTATACTATACAAGTTATGAGGATCAAAGAATATTTTATCGTAATTGACTTTTTAGTTTATGATATTTAGATGAATATTATTTGCAACTTAACTAGTGTTTAAATACATTGAATAATAGATAAAATGCAAGAAAAAATATTATTATGACAAAACCCAATAATAATACATTCAGTGAAACTTTGAGTAGTATAGTACAAATAAGACAAAGTTACAAAAAGATTTTGAAAATACGTTTAACATTTATCGAGCACATTGACAAATTGACATCGCATTAACGATATATTCATGAAAGGCACATTGTTTATAAAATTTTATCAAGTCAATGGTGTAAAAAATGAAAACGTAATTTCAAGATTCATTTACAGATGTTATATACTTATTTATAGTAAAAAAGTAATTGCAGCAGAAAAATTGTTAATATTTTAAAAACAGAATAAATAATAAATGTTTCACAACAAAAAATATGAACAGCATAAATAAAAATGCAGAAAGAGTAGGAAAAGAGAGGTACTATTGCAATTTCATTTGCTAGGTATCATTGGTGATGAGCTATAACGTAAATTCGTATCGCGAATATGGCAATTGTAATTCATATTGTAGTCGCATATTAGTAAAAGCAAATATCTGTAGCCAATTTTAAATTTGTTCAAAGCAATATGTCATGTAAAAATGCAGGACCTGTATATATTTATCACAAACTTGGAGTGCAGTAGATGCTGACAGAAGCCTTCTCGGGAAATCAGAGATACATTATAGTTTGTAGCCGAACTCTTAGTTTTTCTCGTAAGCCTATAATGCAAACATTGGCGCATAAATTTTTTAGAAAACGTGACTGACTACAAACAAATCTAAAATTAGAAGGCTCTATCGGTTGAATTTTTTCGATAGTTAATAAGGTTAGGTTGGAATCATAGATTGTCATTAATTATTACACTTTGCCAAATGTATCGTGAATGTAAGTCTTTTTTTTATAAATTCTTTTTGAAAGAAATAGTCGTATTACAAATATCAACATAATAGCTGAATATATGTAAAGCAAGCCAAAAAGAGCCATATCAAGTGTAGAAAGTGGAAATGTTAATGGTGGATGCGGAACCGCACCTGTTAAATTAAGTTGAGAAGTCCCATACACATCTTTAAGGTAGTGTAAAACTTCCTTGAGATCCCAACCACCACCTGCATGACGGCATTTAGGGCAATGTTCTGTGACAGGAAATTGTTTTTTAGGATGTTGCGGATCTTCAGTTAAATCCCCAGCTATACGATGATTCACATCGTTATGAGCTACCCATAACCAAAGAATTGCTCCATCATTTTCTGCAACTGTATTTAACTTGTTACGTTGAGATAATGCTTGAAAGTGCTCTGAGCACTCTGAACAACCAAAGAAATATTTAACATAACCATGCATTGCACGGAGAACTTCGGATGAATCAGACGATTTTAAGCTTGCAGCGTTTACAGTCAAAACATGAAACATTGTCCATAGAGCACAAGTAAATCCTCTAAATTGTGGAGAGCTACCTTTGCAACCGATCCATTCGGACAAAGTTGAATAAACGGGAGCATATTCTTCTTCAAGCTTACTAATTGTAGCAGACAGCTCTTTTCCAGTCCATTCACTTTTATCTTCAAGCACTCTATCTCTTAACTCGGTGACAAATATTTTCCCGTTCGCTGTAAAAGGAAAGTATTTTGCAAGCACTCTTAAATATTCACGCAAAGCTTTCAATGATTCACCTGATATAGACTTCTTTTGTGTGATTTCATGAGATAGTGAATATCTCAGTCCAGTTTCAAGATCGGCTTGAAAAGCTACATCACCCAGTTCAATGACTTTCTTGTTTAAGAGTACACTTCCATTGTAAATATTCGAAGGAAAATTAAGTAGGTCTTCACTAATAAATCCTTTTTCGGCGACAGTTTGAGGAATTACTAATTTTTTTGACTGCATATACATTAAAACAGCTTTTCTAAAGTTTATTCTACTAGAATCTTTTGGTGTAAGTGAATTTGTAGATAGATCTCGTTCAATTGCCATTATGCTTGGAAATCTTTCAATTTTTAAAGATTTTGTTAGGTCTGAAGTGCTAGCAACTTTTCTTATTGCTATTCCAAACACAATTTCTAAATCGAGAATCACTTCACTTCCTAGAGTGGAATTTATAGAATCAAATATTAAAAATACAGCTTTGATGTTTGTTGGAAATCCCATCCAAACGTCAGCTAGATTAGTAAAATTCTCAGATTTAAGGGATGGCCAATTCTTGCCTCTTCCATCTATTTGCTCTTCCTGTAGTTTTGTTACAAGTAATTCACGTAACTCTAAAGCATTGCTGCCTTTCTTCATGGCTTCGCCAAACTGTTTCGCTCCTTCCGTATAATTTTCATGAAAATACTTGATACTTGGGTACGCAAAAATTTCAAATTCTCTACAGACGTACTGGTTTTTATCATCAGCACAGTCAATAGCACCGACAGTGACAATATGATGCCAGTTATGAACATCCGATGCAAATTGCCGCCACTCCGGAGCAAACCTTTTACAAAATCCGCACCAGCTGTTGTAAAATTCTATTACCCAAGCGTTTTGTTTACCATAAACATTTGAATTAAAATTATCTTTAGTCAATATTTCTATTTTATCTTCAGCATTGTATAATCCTTGCGATTCCAAAGTATCCTTATATTTGGTCTTCTCAAAAAAATGCAAAGAAGTGCTCTTTACATTAGAGAGTAATGATAAGACGACAACGGAAATAAAATAAACTTTCATGGTAAATGAAAATAAAAAATTGTCACATAACCAACAATCGAAGAAGTTTTCTAACTTTAAAATATCACAACAAAAAGGCCTTATTAATTAAATAAACATTCACATTTTCATATAACTAACATAATCCCTCTCTAACTGTATCAAAAACTTTTACGTTTACAGCCACGAAGTGACATTAGCGAACAGTAAGCAACTGACACTTTACCTTGTACCATAGACTAGTAGTAGTGTCACAGACATTATAACTGAGTCGCGAGTCTGCCAGCACAGATAAAAGAATATAAATATTACCAGAAGGTAAAAAACAAAATAATCACAAATGAAAAAAAGATATTTCTATGGTCTGACAAGTAAAAATATAGTTTACTGCAAAACAATTAGTCAATAAGTAAACAGTGAACCGTAAAAGTTTGTTGTGTAATTATTACAAAATAAGAGCAAATAAGTTTTACTTACGTTGAAATAATAATTTTTGTTTCATTGCTCAGAATATTACAATATGGTTAACCTTTTATTCAAATATATCGACAAAACGTGTTTACACTATATTTATATTTACATGTAAAATATATCGGCTTTAGAAGGGTAAAAAAAACTTATCCCTTCGTCTTTTCAAAATATTTCTTTTTTGATAATACAATGGATACAATTTAATACACGTTTTGTTAGGACTATACACACATTTCTTGTGTGTGGGTTACGTCCTTTTGCTTTTCCACAGTCGATATTATATAAAAAAAGAGACATTTTAAGCTTAATAAATATTAAGATAAATTTTGAATATGTTATTTACAGTTTTTGAATAAGTCATGAGGATTATGTAATAAATATCAATTTCTGCAAAAAAAAATGTGCTTTCATTAAAGAAAAAATAGTTCTACAATTAAAGCCCGTGCAGATCAAATTTAATATTGTACCTTTGTTGCCAAATCCAAAGAAAGAAAAATGACCCACCACTACTTCTTATAACACTGTAGATAAAAAAAAAATGATCCTTTCGAATTCATTATAAAATTAAACTATTTTTTCAAAAATTATTGTTATTGTACTTGAGCACGATACGCATTCCGTAGACAATGTTTGCGTGTGGGTGGGAGAGTGCGAGTGTGAGTTTTGAGCGAATGCTGACAGGTGGTACTGCGACTAGCGTACGATATTACTAGTTTAAGAAATATTTCGGCTAATAAAAATTATCATAAAACTACATAGCAAAAGAGTAAATGTCTGCTTTTTCATTTGTCGAAAACTAACTTTTTGGTAGGTTGTACTTTTTTAACTGCATTAAAGCTAATGTTGGTGCAAAGAGTCTGACGAGTTGAAGGGTAAAATTAAAGCTTTTTTCTTTATAATTTAGTATGTTTATATCACTGTTGATGATCTTGGGTCGGGTGGGGCAGGGGGGGGGGGTATATTGAAAAATTGAAACGACACTGCTATTTTGTGTAGTGGCATAATAACATTTAATTTATTCTAAACAATGTTGCTGCGAAAATAGAATTCTAGCAGCGGGAAATATACAATGGTGACTGACAGCTCTTCTAAAAATAATCTACTCTCTATTACGTTGGTTGTGGTAGCTGCTTGTAAGTGCTTGCGATAAACAACATCTTTGTTATAATGTCATGCAAATTATTAGATACCCCAGCTACATTCATTACATGCCATTACTGGACAATTCTAATGCAATTAGAATATATTATATCGTCGATGTTCTGGAAAAAAACACAAAATCGAAAAAATTATATACTGAATTAGTTATAACAAAATATTCATCATTTCGAATTCTACCGTATGGAAGAACAAACGTATTTTTATAAACTAAACTGTTATATAAAAATATTTTTCTACAAACAAACTAAATGAAAAAAAGATATCGCATTTCAAACATTTGAAAAACTTCATAGTCCAATTCTAAACTTATTTCTAGCGAAAGAAAGATGGCGATAAGTAGAGTTAGTTGAAAAACGAGCTAAATATTATAAAATAACTACATTACATACATGCATATAATATACAAAGGAAGAGTCAAATCAATGCTGCTGAACTGGTAAAACCAATTTTACATTTTTTCAATATGGTACCAATTTTGGGCTTAAGGCCTTTCGCACACATAATTATTCAAAGCCAGTATTTTTCACTTAGTGTCTTCTCCTGAAATGGCAATCAGTTGATAATGCTCGTGGTGATACTGATCATTATAAACATGTGGAAATAGTACAAAAAAATTGTGATTTATTTTGAAAATGGAAAATATGTACTGAAATTATTATTTATCGTACATATTGCCAATATTTTATTTTCAAACATCATCAGAATTTTCAACAGAAGGATACAACTTTGTATTCATTGCTTTTCTTTAATTTTAGATATAGATTTCAAAATAAATTATGGCGTTTTAGTTAATTTGAACAAGTTTATTGAAAAAAAGATTGTCACTATCTAAGGACGGCAGACTCGACAGGTAGTAGAGTTGCATGTTAAGTAAAGCGTTATAAAATATGTACTGAGAGTTTTTTTTTAATTCTGGCCTAGTTAAATTTGATCAATTGCTCATTTTTATGTAAACAAATATTCCCCACTAAAAGATGTCACTGTCATATAAATTATTGAAGCTTTTCTTTCATTCCCAAGCATGTGCGTTTTTGTTTTTTTTCTCTGTAATTATATAATTGAAGAATTGCAATTGATCGCGCACAGCGTCCATTATAATAAATTGAAAACGCAAAACTGGATTTTACTTTTTGTATTAACGATATGGTTAAACTACTAATATTGTGAGTAGAATAGGACTCGACCGCAGAGTGATATTATGCAAGTCATAGTCAGCCGTTGTTCAAATAATCCCGTTCCACACCGTTTCGTCCTCTACTAGCTCACACCATGTGGACAGGGCCGATTAAGGATTGGTCAAACCATGAACGATAATTAATTATTTCCAAAAAAATTAATTACATACATAGGCGAATATAATTAAAATTGATATTTATGTTATTCCACTGGCTGTGTTACTAAATCTGACGCGAGTTTCGTCTTCGTGAAACATCTTCAAACTAACTATATCGCAAGGTAATTTATTTCTAACGTAAACAATGATTTTTAGATTGAGAATTAGAATCATTGCTTACCTTAGAAATAAATAATCGTGCGATATAGTATATTAAAAAAGCGAAGCACGTGTCATATTTTGTAACACAGCCAGTGGAATAACTAAGTTATCAATTTTAATTTTATATTAAAAAATAATTTCCACGATTTATCAGGTTGATGTTTTTAAATCTGATCTGGCCCAGTATTTATTGCCTAGCTCCGGTTTTCAGAATGTCCGATACAAAAACCACCGTACAAAACCAGCAGTGATACGTGATAACATAACACAACTGATGATGTTACCAATTTCGACTCCCTTTCACATATGGCACAAGGGGTCCGCTTGATCTGCTAACTTCTACACTAACATACAAAATTGAGGGGATGAGTTACTCGGAAGCTTACTATGTGATGGTGAAATGATTATTAGTGCAATTTCTTGAATTCAAACCGTTAGAATGTAAAATAAACTACACAAGAAATAGCTTCGATATAGTTTAGACCTGAAAAAAAAAACGCTTTGAGACGATAGTTCTTTTGACCACTCCATTGTAAAGCTGTGTTTACATCATACAGTGAATTGAATAAATAGTAGATTTGTAAAAGTGATCGTAAACCAGAAATACAAAAGAGTTTGTTTACATAAATAGCGGCAAAACGAAAATTCTTTGTTTTAACTGTCCGTATGGTAACCCCATGTAAACCATCCAAGTATTTTTGTACAGTGTATCAAATGTCTTTTTTTAGTATATGTTATTTTGCTAACCGCTTGAGGTTATTTGAAAAGTGTTACACCGCAGCTATATTATGATCGGATAATTAAGAATTTTCATATGAACTGATATTGGGGAGACATTGAAATAATTTATATGAGTCGGAAAACGAATAAAGATGGAGGTGCTTTCGAACTATAGTTGATTCTCATTTGACAATAGGGTGGAGTTGTCCTTAGCTATTTCAAAGTCACGGAGCACTTTTGATTGTATAAAAAAATGGCGGAGCACCGAAATTAATAAGATCAGAAAACTAAACACTAAATAATTTGCAATAGTTTAGTAATTGTATAGTACATGTAACACATAATACTTCAATTTTGGCTTTTTTTTGATCCAGGTTGTATCCGGCACTACGTTCTTAACCCTTCCGTATCCATGGTGTAACATGATGTATCTGTGAAATAGGTCATGCAAAAATTTTGTTATTTGTAAATAAAACAGTTCTACATATAATTGGAAATTAAAAATACATTAAAGTTTACGTCTTTTTTGTATAATTTATCATAATTTGAAAACCTCGCCTACCTTAAAATACAAAATTATAATATGGTATGGTAACATTTAGCATAGTATAGTAACAATCTGAGATACATGACGCACTGTATTCAACTGTTTTGTTTCAAATGGCACCAAGACACGTCTCTAGCTTGTTCTGCTATGAAGAATGTCGATTCATTTGTCTTTCGATAATTTCGCATAGTTTGATATGTATTTTAGGTTTTACATACAAAATATGACGTAAAATAATTACTTAATACTACATAGAACTATGTTTCACTTTTTGAAATTTTCATTTCGCTTTATAAATTCATTTATATGACAAAACTCACACGGTAACGACATGAGATCCGAAGGGATTTTTTTAGCATGAAAACGGGAAGGTTAATCTCGAATGCGCGTCTCTTTTACAAGTTTTTAATATCCGATATTCGAATATTTGTTTTCAACGAATATTTGGAATCGCTAATTGTAAATAAGGTATGGAGGTGTATTTAGCGTTGTATGCAGTATTTTTTGTGTTGTTTCCTAGTTCACCGGAAGGAGGTCGCATTATTTTGAATCATGGTGAATATAATAATCTTTAATGGCTTGTTGCTTTTAATTTCCACGAGTCGCTTACAATCCCTTTGATAATATCATTAAGGTAGCAACGCAGCGTCACTAACCAAGTGGTGTTAGCGAGACTTGGCAAGAGGCACAAATGGCAAAGGTTGATTCACAAAAAAATAATAATTACCCACCTTAGACAAGGGCGTCGTGGAAACATCACAATATACGATAAATTTAATCTCTCAAAATTTCCGATTGTTTTAAAGTGTTTTTTTCATTGTATGAATAATAATGTTATTCAGAAAATCAAAGTGAAATAGTACATATTATGTTATATTCTATATTTTTTGTACAGAAAAAAAATAATATGTCGTTATAAAAGTGTATCAATAGCTCTTTTATAAGCTACCCTTAGACTGCAAATTTTTGGACCTTACTAGTTAGTTGATTTTAAATAGATCTTACAATTTTTTGTAAGTATTTTAATTTTCTATTTTTCTCTTATTACAATGAAGTTCTCCTTTATAAATGCCAATATTATATCTATTGATCTACATAATTGAAAAAACAGCGTTAAATATTATTATCTAATATCTAGGTGGTCTATGGTCTATGGTTATTCGATAGATGAATCCAATCATGATCTTCAAAAATAAAAATTACGTAGAAAGTATGTCAAAACTACATTTATTGTCATTACGTAACAATTACTTCATTCAATAAGAATGAGTTACAGAAAATATTAAATTTATTATCGCTTAGGTAACTATCAATGAAGATTTTTTCTATTTAATATCATCAAAGTTAAATAGACTTTTTGAACTTTCGAACAATTGTAAAATCTTCACGAAAGTAA
The DNA here is from genome assembly GCA_022494535.1 of Himalopsyche phryganea. NCBI lineage: Eukaryota > Metazoa > Arthropoda > Insecta > Trichoptera > Rhyacophilidae > Himalopsyche > Himalopsyche phryganea. The sequence continues at coordinate 330,215 of JAGVSL010000069.1, read as the reverse complement.
TATAAATATAATTATGATCAAAGCTTTGTAGAAAGTGGTGTCAAGTGGCACAAAAACATATCGCACATCAGGTGTAACAAAGTCACAAGTGCTTACAAATTAAAATTGGGATTTATATGTCAAAACTGGCTAATAGTTTCCCACATCTGGTGCATTAATTTCATAAGTATAGTTCATATAGTTTCCGTCTTATAGTAATGTATAGCAATCATGAAACCATGTGACTCTACCAAGTTTAGAATCTTTAAATGCTTCTTCTGAAAAATATCGTGTTTTGCACTTATAAAGTTATATGGCACTGGATGTGCGATATACGAAAATATTTGTATATATGGTCCCGCTTGCCAACCTTATTTTGTTTATTTTTCAATATTTAAAACATGTGACCTGCAGATCAACGTAAACAAGCTTATAAACGCAAAGATATTCTTATACGAGTTGGGCATGCCTGCCATTCAATACATACACATATAAATATCTATATTATATGCATAAGAACTATATATTGAGAATGGAAATTGTTATTTGTTTAAAAACAGGTGGTTGGATTGCGACCGTGCGACCAAATAAAATAATTATTTATTAAATAATTTGCTTTCATCTACGCTAATGCATACGAGGACGGTGGAGGGGAGGGGGTGGTTTAAAATCTTCTGTTGCGTTTAATTAAATCGCCTCGACCAAGAGAGTCTTCTTGCTTCTTGATTCCCCCGTTATTAAGGCCGTTAAAAAGTGACGGGGTGGGGGCTATCAAAGCCATAAAGATAACGACAACTCGTTACTATCCATAAGTTTGTACAACCTAGCAGGTTTTTCGCTTTGCAATAAGAGGTCTTGCTTTATAAATGTCTCAAGAATTTACGTTTATCTGACTGAACTGAGATGGCATTTCCCCGTTAATTGTCTACTCTAACTAAATAATTGTTACGTCTTATCATAAAACATTTTTTATTCATTAATTAAAATAGTTAAAATTACAATTAGGCAATACTTTTTGACATCGATAGTTTACATTATAAGAATTCACGTGCTCTCTCAATCTATAGCAGTGGTTTTCACGGAAAAATTCTCCGTGGCCGCATAATGAACATCAGTGGTCTCCTGGAAATGTCTCGTGGCCGCACCAAAATTTTCAATCGTGATTTAAAAATACTAGGCCGATGAATTTACTAAAAGACTTATTACCTACTTGATTTTTTTTAACCACACACCAGTACGACACAGAAACTTGCGTTCGCAGGCAGAAAATTTTTATATATTAATATAATTTTTTTAAAAACATATACTATATTTTTACAATCCTGTCATTTACAGATGTTATATTTAATATTGATATAATAGAGTCCTGCTGGTTTTTTTTCAAATATGTCTAAAAATCTATTAGTCATTAGAGTTTTACACTTTCATCCGTCTGAATGATTGTTTATAGATAATTTCTTATATCCATTTTAACTTGAGAATTGTATCAAATTCCCTTCAAATTTGAAGATGAATAGCGTTGGTTATCTTACAAAATACCGACTTACTTAATTGCTCTACAGTAAAAATGAACCCGATGGGGTTATCGTACTGATCCCGATTTAGTTTTTAACTAAAAACGATCCTTATTTTATTAAAAATATTCATTCATTACAGATAAGTTTTACGAACGAATAAACAAATGTCGTATATATTTTATATTACTCATTTTTTAAATATCAATATTTATTACTATAGAACAGCTAGTAGCCACAGAAAAATTCTCCAGTGGCCGCACATGAGAACCACTGATCTACATCTATAGGGTCAGGTTAGGGTGGGTTGAATGAAGGTTTAAGGCATTGATATTAAATATTCAAAATTATTCGATTAAAGAATGTATTAAGCTTAAAATAAACAAACTTTTTTAATAGTTAAGTCACCGTTTCATGTAATGTTTTTGTAATAATTTTCTCCCCACCCCATGCTTCATGACGTTGGCGTCAAAAAATGCTAAAACTACTTAGGCATTCACTTTTGTATTGATATCATATATATATGTTTTTAAAATCCAAAATCTCACACCATTCCAATAAAAAACACGCACCGCATTATGTTTTTTTTTCATCTTTATTTAGTTTATTAATTATTGTTTTTAAAACGATTTATTATTTAATTTTCCTTTTATTTTGTGTAACTTTTTCATCAATCATACGAGGGTCTAGAGTTAAACATGGTAATTTGGAGAAATCATTAAGGAATATGAAGAATTAGTCTGTACCTATCCCAACAACAAATTGGGCAAGCAACTGAATGCCTATTTCTCAGGCTGCACAAATTTTAGAAAACATATTCACTTATAATTCAAGCATTTTTTTTTCGTTTATAATAGATTCAAAATTACAGTCTAAAGAAAAGAAAATCTCTACGGGAAATCATGTATACGTTGTGAATACGTTGTCAAGGGTGGTTGGTGGTGGTTGGTGGTGGAAGGGTGCGGTGTTCCCTTATGGCGGCCACGCTTAAATCCCGCGAAAACGTTTTGCGCGGTGAAGATGGAATACGCGTTTGGCATAAATTTATTTTAGATCATTTATATCACCAGTTGCGTTTGCATTGCGGACAGCCCGGGGTATACTGAGTTAGTTATATACCGTGCAGCGCCAACATTTGTCCAAACTGCGTGGAAATCTAGAAATTGGAAAATATTGAACGATATATATTAATACTCACACAAACCCAACTATTGTTGTATTCTAATTTAGCTATGAATTATTCATGGTTAAATTATTTACAACATAATATTCATTATTTTAAAATCACAATTGTTATTGGGCTGTGAAAAACCTTACATTTACATAAAAACTATTATAATCAAGGCTCACGTTCACTGAGAGTAGCGCGCCGTTTCGTAACAAATGAAATATCTTTTTCTGTTTATATTTATTATTATATACTTTATATTGTATTGAATTAATATTGCCGATAGAATATATGAGATTATTGCGTATTATATATGAGAAAACATTTATAAACAGTCGATAATTAAAAATAAATATCGAGCCGGTTTCGGTTCGTGAAATTTTCCATTTCGTGCTCTAATTTTAATTTAATTCAACGATCTTGACATAAATTGAATGAATTTATTTTATAGTGAAATGCGTCTTTGAAATTTTATGTGCTTTGTTGCACGTACTAAGAAATTTTTTCGTGATACAATTTTCATGGAATTTCTAATATAATATGTTTCATGCAATTGTGTGATTCTTTGCCATAACTCTTAATTTTAGACAGTAGAAAACAAATACCACTTATTTATTGCATTTCAGTGAATTTATATTTGTTAAAACGCTCTTGTTATACGATTTAGCTTCTAGTTATATTATTCAATAATTTGCTTTATAAATAAGAATGCTTTATCTTTCCCATATCTCAGTTTTGCGGGAAATTACATTCTATACCAGTAGTTAATGTAGTATCTATAAGAATACTCTGAATCTGCAATTAGCTGTTTGTGTTATGTTATGAACATATACTAGACATTTACTGTAGCCTCAGTTATGCGATCATGGACTAGAATCTACGATCGCACACTTATGTTTTTTCTTATCAAAAGGCGTGAGTGACTGTTATTTCTTTAATTTATTCTCACTCACTCCTTTTCCGATTTTAGCTATAACTATTCGAAAATTACTTTGTAATCCTACCATTATACCCATTCCCTACTTGAATAGTCCCTGGTCGAATGACACTCTTAAAACCTTTTAACGTTAAAGAACTTCAATTGAGATGCTTCTTAAGGTTTCCATATCGGCACTGCTTACGTATAATCCCGTATCTGCAAACATGACATTTTACAGTAGAGCTTCTCAAAGACTCAAAACGCAGTTTCACAATAACGGCTGCGTTTATCTTTTTCAAAATTGAGACAGCGATATTATTTCAAATGTAGTTTCTTGTTTCTTATAAAATTTGCTTAAAAGTTTACAGTTTTTGAGATGTTACAGATACGACATTGTACATTGGACTTTAGGTAAAAACTTTTCATATAAGTGACTAGTTACGTGTTTATACTTTATGAAAAAACGGTGAAGTGGGTATTTTTACCAATGTTGTTCGATGCTTTCGTATAAAAGTGCGTCGATAACGAAAATGTAAAAGACGTGTAATCATGTGATTTTATGTAGGGAGTGTCGATATATTGCAAATTAGGATCAGACTATTTGAAAGCATACGTTGTATTTGATGCATAAACAATGTATATTAGTTTAGTTGATAGACCGTTTTATAATTGCATTGAAACGTTTGTAATTATCAAAAAATCATGTTCCTTCAAAATTTAAATTCTCAAATAATCTGTTTGGCTAAGAAACGTGTGCTAGATTCCTCTCATATAAAACAAGCTTGTCGAATGATAATAAATTAAAAACACATTTGCTGCAATGCTGCAATGAACTGGCATAAAGATACAACGGAGAGAAGCGTTTAAAATAGAGGTCAAATTAATAAAGTCCCCCATTTAAGCGCTGCGGACTTGAGTCATTCTACGAATAGCGGTATGTAAACACAAATCACTCTAATCATTTCAATTTCATTCCAAGAAAATCTCAGTTAATCATTAAATAAATGACAATTATTGATCAAGCAATTTTTTAATTGAAAATGAACACACAGTGTGTACTCACCGAACATAAATTATTATATGAAAAATTTTGTAGCACAAAAATAAGTAGCCGTCCGATATCTGTAAAAAGTATGTGTTGTCGATGGTCATATTATCATTTCGAATCTATCTCTTCATAAAATCGTGCGTATTGATATTCGTTTATCCGATTTCGTGTTGAGATAAAACACCTTTAGAGTCACCCTCTCGCCATTTAAATAAACAAAAGTGGAATTTTAAATGAAATAATTTATTCTGTATCCATGCTGCATTCGCGCGAAGAGAAAAGAACTCCAACGAGATATCGTTATGCTGAGACTTTATAAAGGTGACAAAGTATACAATACTGTCACGACCTAAAAGTTACAATGTTCAAATGATAATTTATTCGCTGTGTCTTCGTATTAGGGAAAATATGTCTTAATTATCAATCTCGGATAAAAGTGTGCTCAAGGGCACTCAAATTTATGATTTTCCAAATATAAAGTAATATTGATAACTAGTATTGCTTATACCAGATGGCAGAGTCACCAATAACATAAGCTCAATGCGCACGATGCGCCAAAGGTCAGCTATTATAGAGAGTTTATGTATGTGTATGCGTGTGCCTTTCTGTATGTGTATGTGTTGCATTACAGATAGATACATCGTGAAAATATGTATTTCAATGGTTGCTAAAGTTACACGGTACATTTTTCTGTGATCAAAAGAGCAATGGCCTAATGTTATAAACCTTGTTAATGACTTACTTAGTAAGCCGTATCTCGTTTATTTAAAATAATACAAAGTATTGAAACTTTTTAATGATCTACAAGTGAACGTAAATATTCAGTTTCTTTTGGCCTCTTGCAAAATTTGTAATAAATCACTTACGGGATTATAATATTAGGCCATCGATATATCAAAAATATATCGTTCATTTGCCCAGTCAGCGGATCGATCACTCTAATGTACTCTTTTATATCTTGATTTTTAAATCAATGTTTGGATTTGTATCCAATGGCATATATGTATGTGATGTTTTTATCTCTTTCTGAAAATGAGACTTCGAAAAGGATTATCTACTATTATTTTTCTCCAACTCCAAATTTATTTCGTTACCACTGAAAAGAAAGGTGACTACTCTCACAAATATTTCTAATGATATACTTTTCTATTAGGATTTGAATTGCTCCATATTGGTAACATATCCATGTTTCTTGATAGTTTACGGTTTACGTCATGTTATTTCTTTATGCATGTATTATTCACTATTTTTTTTACCCATAAGTCGCAAGTATTGGAACTTTGTAGAATTGATAATCTCATTGTATTTTCAAGCAAAACATGCTCAACAAAAAATCGATTTCGAGCACTGAAAAATCTTTCTCATGCAACTCTACTTGCAGCCAAATTACAATAATTTTTTTACAAAAGGTTTTTAGAGTTTTGAGTAAATCACGAAAAACTGTTATAGGTTTGTTAAGTTTAAGTTTTATTAGGGTCCGTAACTGAGAACACACAGCGTTAATGACAATGATTCGTGGAAGTCGGCTTGACTCTTGTCGTGAAGGGCGATCGGCCAATCGCCGGCGGACACGTTCGCTGGACGAATCCATTTTTTACGGAAAGGGGTGGCTCTGATAGTGCGGAGTCTGATTTTTGAGTTTTGCGGAGAGTCGATTGCCAGCCTTCGAGCCAGGAGAGCCGCCGGCACCGTTGACGTTGTGGATTGTTTGTGTTTGTTTTGAAATTGGACTTAGTTTTAAATCGTTTGTCGTGTCACTTGCATTATAACTTTAAATTAAATTCATGTGTTAAGTAAATGTAGACTCAATTTTATGTGTTAGGAATATTATTTTTGTGTATTTTAGACCACCGCATCTTCGATTAAAAATAAATAAGAGTTGAACCGGATTTGAAACGATGTTTGTTTGAGATCCCAGACCTTCCAGGATGTCGATAACCGACCATTCGCCTCTCTACGATTCGGGTCTTCTCATATGATAGTTTTAAGTATAGTTTAAGTTATTTTGTGTCTTCTGGTGTATAAATAATGGTAAAATATTCTTGTAATGCTAAAAACGGCACTTTTAAGTTTTGAATTTCGAACAGGGGACAACATAGGAAGAAATTTTAAACTTGCAACTGAAAAGATTGATAAATCTATCGATAGAACACATATTTACGTTCATTAAATATTTAATTTATTGAGAGATAGCCAGGAGCGTGTTTAGCAACTCAATTATAAGTATCCGTAAGCTACGTGTGTGTACATAATAAAATGATGTTTTACGTATATTTTATCTTTTAATCAACGTCCTATTTAAAAAGGCCCCCACGTTGGTCTTGCAGGTTCTACCTAAGCGAATTATCAGTCTCCGTTCTCGCTTTCATTTTGTATATTTTTTCATGGCGTTAATTATTCAGACAGAGATACACCTACTGAAATAAACGAAGGCGTAGAAAACGTTCTCACTTCGGTCAATACAAAAATTCAATTACCTTTCTAATTGACGGAGGCGCCAATCAATTAGGTACGTTTACCATTTCAAGCTTTTTCTCTGAAAACAGCTGTAGCCTGTCCACCATTTTTAAAGGAATTTCATTTCGGTTGAAAGATTTATTAAATTGCCAAAATAATTAAATTATTTAAAATTATACATACGACTACGAAATCTATGCAGACATTTATGTACAGACACATTGTAGACGTAGTAACTGAAATAAAATATATATATATTAATAAATAAATATGTACATCACATACTAATGAAATAGCAAAACAATTATTATAAGAATATGTTATTGCCATTTAACGTTTTATTTTCCGTGGTGTAGTGATCAATGTCGTTGGCTTTAGTTAAGGATATCTTGGGCTCACATCTAGGAAAATTGATTTTTCAATCGATTTGTGTATTTCTGTTCGTAGGCATGGATGTTTGTGATGTCTTAAATTACCTCCCACCCATCCCATCCTAAAAACGAGTAGTAGCGAGAGCAATTAACTTACCACGAGTCATGTCCTAGCCCTATCCTTTTATCCCTGCACTCTTTGAAAAGGAGAGTTTGAGCAACTGAGTAACAGGCAGTTCTCGTAGAAAAACTTATTTTAAGATACCTCCATATGCTCCACATTAGGAGCATGCATGGTAAAAAAGATGTGGGGTTAACTGTCAATTCTTTGTGGAAAGGCAATATGTTTATTTTATGCATTATTTTAACAAATAATGGATCCGTACCGATTTCGCTCAGTGCATCACTTCGATGACCGAAACCAGTACTGATAATTTTATGGTAACAAAAAGAAATGTATAAAATATAATGTAATGAAAATTCTTGCTAACTTTGACAATTTTTATTCAAAACATAGCGTAATTTTTGTCAGCTGGTGAGCATTCTCAACTGATACAAAGGTATGTATAGTAAAGAAAGGTTTTTTTTATGTACATGAAATGTTGTGAAACAAAAAGTATGATGAAAGAAACGCTAAAATAACAATTGTTATACAATGAATATGTCAGTAAAATTTCAAATGTATTTTTAAATCATTTCATATTATATAATATTTGGTGGATATTTATGGTAACTGGATGCCTTGTTACCCTATAAAATTCAGAAAAACGTGGTGGGTGGCATTAAGAGTAATTATCATCTTATCATTTGATTCACTAATAAAGAAAGTAGAGAAACTGGTTAACAAACATCTCTCATAAAATACTACATGCTTCATATCAGGAGCGGTCATTGTAAAAAATAAACATTTTTTTATCTTGAATTTTGTAATAGGCGGATGTTTTTTACAAAAATATATATGAAAGACTTTTTATATATTTATTTTATTATTAACGTTGATAAATTGGAAGTCAAAATAATAAAAATTATATTGTAATAATTATTTAATTAACCTTGAAGTTTCGAATTAAATTCACCGATATGAAGTGGTCCTGTTTAGTTTGTCTGACGATAATCTTATTTTAAACGTCAAAACATTTTTTTAAATTAATTATGAGTTTATTCTGATATTTTCAGTACTCTAATCAAATCATTGCTTCGTAATATAAATTCATAAATTATTATTACATAATTATAAATATACATTTTTATAATAATTACTGATAAGTTTAATTAATTATACATATCAACTGTGGAAAGGAAAAAGGACGTAACTCACAGACAAAAAATATTGTGTATAGCCCAAACAAAACGTGTATTAAACTGAATATATTTTGATTATCGAAAAAAATATTTTTAAAAGAAGGAGTTTTGCCTTTCTACAGTTGATATATTATACATTTATATATAATTTAAGACATCGACTGAGGGTTATTGATGGAATTTCAATATCAAATTTGAATTATTGAGATTTTGTACACATCCATTATTTTGTCACTAACGACCCGAGTTTCGCCTTTCCGCATTCGTGCACTCGAATGCCTGAAGATGCCAAAATGCGAAACCCGGGTCGTTAGCGACAAAATACATGGAAGTGTACAAAATCTCAATAATTCAAATTTATGTATAAATATAGTGTATTTTGCACGTTTTGTGTTATATACAATATTTTTTGTTGAGAATTACGTCCTTTTCCCTTTCCACAGTCGATATTGTATGGCCACCAGATAACCATGTCCGATCCCAATGTAGTGTATATGGATTCCTAATGCAACATAATATCTCACTTTTGCGAAAAATTCATATATGGATGCTTAAAGAAATTTTTGACGATGGCGTGAAGCTGAAATAACTCTCAATTTATTCATATAACTCTTGTAGAACTAAATATTTAAATATTTTTATTTTATTCTTATGGAGTTCTATCAAGTGAATACGAATTTAATCATAAAAATTTCCAATTAAATATTTAATTTATTCGGTTCATTTTATTACATACGAAAAAAATTATGGAAAACCGTTCCTGAGACACTCCTGAAAACAATTTGAAAACGCTTAACACTGCTGTGTTACGGGATATGCTAAGTAACTGCTTTAAAATCGTAGGGAATAATGACATTAGGTGCGGCCAGGTCTCGGATAAATATTAATGACAAAATAATACAATTTTCCTATGGTTAATATGTGCTGAAATGGAAAATCTGCAATAAGCTTTAATATTAATGTTTTTATAACACTTAAAAATTTCCAGAATCCATTTTAAGTTTTCATATATAAGTAAATATTTTGCAAATTAAGATTCTTTTTAAAATGAATTAACGTTATGTATGTCAGTGTACCAAATGACGACAAGATGTCAACTGTGGGTCGTCACTTTACGCAAACGCACCAGACGCGTCTTGTTATAAATATTTATAAAACGAAATGTGGGAGGGAAAACACAGATCATACAGTCGGAATAATACGGTGTTTCGAATTTAATTTTAAGTTGATACTCTGTTTGACTAATATGTACAGTATGTTAAAACGCAAGGCAGTTGAGTAAAGCAAAGTAAGGGTTTTCCCGGGCACTTGTCTCTTTAAAGTGGTTGTTTATTCGAGGGCTGAATGGAGTTTTTCTTGTTTCACATTTCCCTCCCCCTCCTGATAAACGGCTGGATAACAGATTGTAATCTTGGCTCCTTTGCACATTTTTACTTTGATCCCCCTGCTATACTCCCAGATGCTGGTTGCATCCTAAGCGACGCACATAATGTGGCTAATTTCAATTGCATTTTTAAAAGGCTGCGTAAAGCTCTGAGTGGAAAATAAAAAGAGCACCCCCGTCAAGTATTTTCTTTTCTCTACCCCCTGTGACGTGATTCAATGATCTTTTTTATCAATTATTATTATAGCAGACTACAAATGCGTAATAATTTAAATGAAAATAAACCCAGAGAGTTGAATTTTATACTGATGATAAAAAGAATAGCAAAAATTAGTATTAAGTTTTTCATTGCTGCTTTTTTATATTTTTTACACCGAAAATTTTATTGCCACATTTCAAAGTTTTTGATATTTTATATCTATAATAATGCGATTGATATGTATTTTAATTAGTTACTTCAAAAAATATTACTTGAATATTAATGGGTGTTGTATTATTTTATTTCGATCATAAATTGCTAAAACAAAATATCGTTTATATAAATAGTAGAAGGTGTTAAGTCAAAAAACTTTATTTTGAGAAAATCATGAATCTTAAGCCTCCCTCTTTACATACATTAACCATTATTTATTTAACTAACAACATTATAAGGTTCGATAATCATTTACGAATTCGATTTAAGTATTTGTAAATATTATTCATAGTAATGTTAATCATATTTTTTGCTACTAATAACTGTGAACAAAATTGACTTAATTCATATTGATTTCTTCAAATTACGTAGAAAATACATGGAAAATCTATCTTACTGCATTTATAACTCAAAACAGCCGATTTTCGACATATCGTCTTCTGCCACTATGCCGACCATATAATATGGTTTTAATTTTTAAATCAAACTTGTAATTAGTATAACTTGAGCTTAATTTTACTTCATTGTTATTTATATATATTGTGGCTCATCTACAAGATAATATGCCGACAAAACACAAAGGGACAATATTATATGAATTTTGAACTATCAATATAAAATAAATTTGACATTTTTGAAGCTTATTTAAAACTAATACAACGAAATTATCTAATAAAATTCTAAAACCTAAAAGAAAAAGTGTCAAATATCTAACATATAGCCTTGATTGATAACAAACGTTGGTGTTATAATGTATTTAAAAAACAATAAATATATATCTGCACGACATTATAATAAAACAGCTAAATGCTCAGCGAAGGGCGATGATGTTAACAAAACCTAAAAAGTTAAATTTCAATAAAAACAAAATTACCCTCTCGCGCAATTTTAAAGAATGAAAGTTCGTCCTCACAGAGTGAAGAGGTCGCAAGAGGTGTCAGGCGGGGTTGAAAAAAGCGCCCTGTCTATTGACCCCCGGATACAAGAATGCCCATTGACATTCCACCCCCCAAGCAATATGCTAAGATTCTCCAAAAACCGGCTCAACATTTATTATGGGGTAGTAAATTGTATCACCACTTTTATGATAATGATATTGTACTAGCAAGGTATTGCCTTCTTGTAAAGCCTATATTGATGCATATATTATAAATATATAACTTCAGAAAAGGGGAAAAGTCGGATCGATTTACGGATAAAGAATTATGAAAAGATATGTCGATTATCGTTCCGTTTTCTTTCTAAGAAAATTGATATTTAAACCATGTAAGAGAAATAATATCCAAAACGTGAAAGAAGGGAGTGGTTGCAGACTTAACAAAATTATTAAGATAATAGGTTAAAAATAGAAATGTAGATATTTAGTTCTAGTATAAGAAAGATGGTAAAATAGTAAATTCTAATTTTTATCACATTTTCAGTTAAACCGAGTAAATAATATTTGAATCCATAATAATTAAGAATAATACATTTAAGTGTTCTATAGATTACAGAAAACACTCAATTAAATATAATATATCGACAATTTATTATAGTCATGTGTATTTTGTTTATAATTATATCAATACTTGCTTACATAGCTGTTCAACAAGATATGCTCAAGTTTTCAATTAATAAAATAGTGCATTGTAATGTTTTCAACATACTAATGAAATAAATAACAACCAATGATTTTGTATATATTGTGTCTTAATTAAATGTTGCCCGTGTTTCACAATTTGATAGATCAATTAAATTAGAAATAATGCTTTTTTACCATGTTGGACGTATGGATGACGGCGATCTCTCGGCTACGGCTCAGCAATACATTATAATTCAGAATAATTTAAGATATTATCACCTTAATTAAGGTTAAGTTTTGTCTATGGCAGAGATACCTATAGTACAGATCTGGGAAACTGCGGTCTGATGCGTATTTTTGTGTTACACATTAATCTCTAAAATATGTAAAAGTAGTATTTAACTTACGGTCCGCCGATCATTTTGGATTCTTTATGAGGTCCTTTAGCCAAAAATTTTGCACAGGTCTACTGTAGTGAAATAAAAAAAAATATTTAAAAAAATCATTAAATCATCTCGCAGTCTACCGTTAGATCGCGATCGATCTTAAGGGCTCCTCGGCTCTTCATAGCATCCAATACCTACAAATGATCCCTTACAAAGCCGGCGATTTGCCGTTTATTTTTTACGGATATCCGAGGATTTCGTTCAATTTGTCAGACGGCCATTCATAACACCCACACGGCATTATGACAAGTACATTCCTCTTTTTACATTTGAAGTGATCGAGCACGTTCGATACCTTCTTGTATGTATATTTATACGAATAAAAATAACGCCGGACTGACCGTTTTATATTTGACAATTTCGTCTCGGCAATAACTCAAATGGTTATCCGGAGGTAATGCGTGACGCATTTACTTGTTACGTTTTCGTTTTGTCAATAATTCAGCTGGGGAGATTTATTTTTCATGCCTTGTAACATTACTTCTACATCACAAGGCATCTTCTTCTATGGCACATATGGGCAATGCTGCCATAGACAATAAATTCTGAATGCAACGAAAATATAATGTGATTTATTGTTAACAAACGAAATCTTAAAATATTGTGTGTCCGTTCTCTCTCATGTGTCATGTGCTTCAATTTATATTCTACTACTGAGTACCCGGCATGCGTTGCAATGCCACTCAAAGAAAGAAAGGGTTTGTGTTTTAATTCTGTTTATTAAAGTGCTTTTGAATGGAAAATATTTTTTGTGTTTCCGAGATGTCACTGTACGTATTTGATTCTATTTTTTATATATTTTTTTTTCAGAAACTTTTACCGATGTGCGCACAACAACTCTCCAAAGTTTCATTGAAATCGGATTAAAGGTAAAGGAACGCATAGCGGACAAACAACAAACGAACATACATTCATTTTTATATAAATATAAAGATTAAACAACATAAGACAGCAATATAAAAGCGTTATACTTATAATATTGATTTCAGAGGCAGAAAGAGATAATTAAAGATGTCATATTTGAATAGCACTTGGCACAAAATCACTTTTTTGCGTTTGTTCTAACAAAAAATTTTTTTTTTTCACATGTCTGTTCTATAGCAAATGTCAAATTCAAATTCTTACCGTCTACAACCAAAAGTTGTTTTATAACGGCTATGGAAAATTAAATCTATAATACAAAAAAAAAACAGTGAAAGTATTGATATAAAAAAAATATTTAATTACGTAATTATGTAAATATACACAGACACCTATGTTTATTAAACTTAACAGTGTATATTTGATTTGATTTCTCTGTCAGTCTATTTATCTGTACCGTCAAACACACACATACAGTTGGCGAATTTTTACAGGTAGCACTGCCACCGGGTATTTGTAATAATATTTGATATGATGTCAGTTTACGATAAGATTTTTTTTTCTGCATAGCTTAGTGAAGTACTATTTTTATGGCAATAGAACTTAATGTTTAATAATATTCATTTATCCGATTATTTGTTAAAAAAACATATATTTGATGTTAAGCGGCTTGAAGTTAAAAGTGAATATTTCATTAGTTTCATTTTGCTTGGTAATAAATTAATAAGATAATAAGATGCAATAAATAACTGGAATGGTACCGTTTTTATTATTTTCTGTCGTCAACTGACACTGTTAGCACTGGATAATTGGCACAAACGCATATTAAAATAATAAATATACATAGATTGTCTTTATCAAAACAAAATATGTAAGTACTCAATATGTGTATATAATTTTATATTCTACTATAATTAAATGTATGTTTCATATCTCTACATAAATGTGAAATACTGAGTCAAGAAAAACATGTTGAAAATCCATTTAAATCTAAAATTATTAAGTAGAATATCTGATATAAAATTCATTTATAAGTAAATAACATTTTGAATAGGACACGTGGCTTACCAGTATTATTTTTTTTCCCTTGGGGTTAGCAGCTCCAAACACAAGTAATTAATTTATACCTAGTAGTGTTGTGGTAATTAGTACTATCATTGCTTATGTCTTACCACGTCCAGTAGAAGGAAACAAACCCACCCTACCCTTAATTTCTGATGTAAGAATTAGAATCATTGATTACCTTAGAAATAAATTACCTTGCGATATGGTTAGTCTGAAGATGTTTCTAAAATAACTAAGTTATCAAGTTTAATTTTATATTATAAATGAACTTCCACAAAGTTACCACCGAATCCATAGAAAATATTAAAGTGAAATATCGTTTACTGTTCTTGTTGATAAAATAATATTCAATATTGTTCACTGTTAATTCAGGACGAAGAGACACTACACATACATGTCACGGGTGTGCACACAACAACTCACCAAAGTTTCATCGACATCGGATGAATGGAAAAGGAACGCATAGGGGACAAAAAACATTCATTTATATATATATATATATAGATGTTTTCATTACATCGATAAAAACAGTTGATTTTACTGAGAATTGACAATTTTGTTTTAGCTTCATTATAATAAGCAAGTATATTTTTTAGACCCATAACTTTCGATGAATATTCATAAATTAATGAATATACAAAAATCCATACATGATTTGCGTGAGTAAGTAATATTAGAATATTAATAGATTTTTATTACATATATATATATTGTCGGCGTCCGTGGCGCAGTTGGTTTCGTCGCTGGCTACGGTCACGGATGTCTCGGGTTCAATTCCCGGTGCGGACGGTTTTCATAGATTGATCTTTCAATCGATTTATGGATTTCTGTTCGTAGTCTGAGTCCTCACTCCCACCAATCCCATCCTCACGGGGCGTAACGAGAGCGATTAGCTAACCACTAGTCCTGTCATAGTCCTATCCTTCTATCCCTACTCTCTTCGAAAAAGAAAAGAGAGGTTGAGCAACTGAGTGACAAGCAGTTCTCGTAGAAAAAATTCTGTCAAGATACCTCCTTTAGGAGACCATATGCTCCACATTGGGAGCGGACATGGAAAAAAAAATATATATTAGAAATGGCTTCAAATACCTGAAATAATGATATATTTGTGTTACCAGTGCAATTGCGTATTATATAGTTACCTGATGTTTTTGATTGGTACTTTTAATTAAGAAAACATTTATTGTAAGATAACAATAGTAAACTACTCGTCGAAGAGACTGAGAGTAAGGAGGCAACGGGGGAGGTGTTTCGCGAAGGACCTTTGTATTATTGCACCCATAACTCAACTGTTAAGGCGACACAAACACCTCCACTCCGTTATTAGGCCATCTTTATACGCCCTAAATTACCTTTGGGGCCACGATGCTTTATCGTAAGA
Organism: Himalopsyche phryganea; assembly: GCA_022494535.1. Taxonomy (NCBI): domain Eukaryota; kingdom Metazoa; phylum Arthropoda; class Insecta; order Trichoptera; family Rhyacophilidae; genus Himalopsyche; species Himalopsyche phryganea. The sequence goes on along the minus strand of JAGVSL010000069.1, from coordinate 314,347 downwards.
CATATGTTAGCCTTTAGTCTTCATAATATCTTCACACAGACTTTTACCCATATAAATCAAAGCGAAACGTTGCGGTATAGATGGGAACGCATTAAGTTGTTATTGTCAACAAAGCACATCTAAATTTAAATTACACGAACAGCAATAGTTTTTGGGTGCGTTTATTTCTCTGCATGCCTTCTTTTAAATATTTGAATCCTTCGTTGTGAAATCTATGGCTTTAAAAGCGCGACGATAACTTTCCGAAATGTTATAGTTTGAGCTATGAACACAAAATTGCTTATTATTTTTTTATGAGAAAAAATATTGGCAAACTATTGAAAACTCGTATTATGTCAATCTACCTGGCTATTTTATTTTTATTAAAATGCAGAGTTGGGATTGAAAAATTGGAATATTATATCTATGCTTGTGAATCGACTGGGTATGCAATTTTGATAGAGCATCCAATCCCGGGCTCGTTTTACGATTCCGGGATTGGTCATTGATCATAATTTCATGTTTTAAATTGTATATTCCAAATTTAATTTACCTTCTCATGTATTGATATAAGAACTTTTATTAAGAAAAATGGTTGATGGTCAATCTTTCAGTTTGAAAACTATACTGTGGAGCAAATGAATTCCTAACATATCGGCATACGCTGTTTAACGGCAACTGGTGTCTACCATTATAAATTTAGTCGCTTAACCTCTCTTCTCAATAAAAGTAAGGATGGAAGGATGTGGTTAGAAAAGGACTAGTATTTAGCTAGTCACTATTTCTACGTCCAGTTTACATGTTTGAATGTTTTTATTTGTCAGGGAGGAATGCAAACAAAAGACATATGTGCCATTGGATACAAATCAATTGAAATACCAAACCCTTTAAGGTGTTAACTTTCAATTCTTGGTGGAAAGGCATTATATTAAAAAAAATAATACAAAATTTGTTTGTTCTCAGTTGGTAATGCTCGTTATGAGCGAAACCGGTCCTGATCATTATAAACATGTGGAAGTAGTACAAAAAAATTGTTTTATTGAAAAAAAAAAATGAAATACCAAAGTATAAATTTGTTGATTCCATCCCTAGGCAGCCCAAACTTGTAGGGCAAAGGTCCAACAGCGCTGACCATTTAACCAAAGGCTGTATAAACAAATATGGGTTATATTAAACAAAATAAATACTTATAAAATAAAGATAAAGTTGAAATAAGTTAAATAATAGATAATATTTATTGCCCCATTGACTTCTTATTCACGTCTCCCCAATAGTTCGCGACTGATTCTTTTCGTTTCTCTCCTATTTAAAAAGCCATAGCCGAAAGTAATTTTTATTCCTTAGTGGCATACTTGAGGTGGCGCAATTAAAAAAAGTTGCCTCTACCCCAAATAAAAACCGCTAAGCGGGATTTTTTGGGCCTTGAGGAGGGGGGTACTTGTGGGTTTTTTTGTACTTGCGGGTAATGAATTCTCTGCGTTTTATCTCGCTGGTAATTATTTATGCCGGTATTACAAAGCTTATTATCTGTTTCACAGAAGCGCTTTTCTTTTAAGGGTTTCGGCCACCATTTTGGTCATGTTTGTTAAGAAGTTTACACTGAAATGTCCTGTCACATAAATAAATGTGTTTTTTTGGCTTTTCTGTTATTTTTAATTATTTTTAAGTACTTGCATTTTCTTTTTATGGAAACCATTCTAAATGACTTCGGCTTTCAAAAATACTTTTTAAATATGATTTTTATAAATTATGGATGTAATCCATTAAATACAAAAAATAGGCTGCAATATTATCCACAGCCCTTGGGAACGTTGTTAATTCTTCTATTTTAATAAAAGTTAATTGAAAAACTTTACATTGTAGTCAACAAATCAATTGTTAACTGCTTCAAAAAATGTACCTTTCACTAGAAAATATTTCATTATGCTTCAAATTAGATAATATAGATGCTTCGTATTTACGGATAAGACTAGGGCTTCCAATCCCGGGATTGATATCCAGACAATCACTGGATTTCGGGATTCACTATAAATGCGAAAAAATAATTCATACTTCAAATTAAAACTTCCTGGCTAACTAAAGCGTCTACCTCAGTTTTTTCATGTACATAGTTTTTTTAAAATATCTATAAAACTAATATAAATTTATTGTAATCTCCCACCTTCTCATATTTCGTCAAACAGGCGCCCTTAACCAATTTGAAATGGAGGACAAATTAGGATCTCTTTTTAAATGAATGGAGGACAATATTTTACAAATCAAATTGAAGGATATGTTCTCTTTTTGGATACGTTTTGGTAACACCTTCCATAATAAAGCAATAAATAAAATAAAATACAAAAATATTTCGATCGTTATATTTGTTTAAATTTTTTTTTCTGATTTTTTGTAAATGACTGTCTGATTTTAAATAGGCAAAAAAACCATTCCAAAAAACAAAAAAAAAATATTTAATCATATATCTATGGCCTAATCTTATAAACCCGTATCTGATATTTTGACAAAAATGATTTTATTAACCGCATCTTGTTTATTTAAAATAATACAAAGTATTTAAACTTTGTAATGATTTACAAGTACCCTAAAATACTATCCATTTAATACTTAGAAGAAAAAAATGTCTAATATACATATTAACGTAAATATTCAGTTTTTTCAGTCTCCTGTAAAATTTGTAAAAAGTCGCATACGGGATTATAACAGTAGGAAATCGATATTCATTTCAATTGAAGAAATAATGGCCTCAATATAATTTAAAATGTACAATTTAATACGCGAAATTACACCTAATGACCAATCCCGGGATTGAGAAATTCTGAATCCCAAAATCCCGGGATCGTAAATTATTGTGTAGTTAAAATAAAATAAGAGCAAATGATTTTTACTTAGGTTGAAATCATAATTTTTGTTTCATCCACGTAACCCACACCAAAAAATATTGTGCATAACTCACAAAAAACGTTTTAATACACTATATTTATATAATAATGCATAATATATCGACTGTAGAAAGTACTTATCCCTCCGTCTTTTCAAAATATTTTTTTTTTGGTCATCACAATGCATACTAATACACGTTTTGGTTGGGCTATACACCATATTTTTTGTGTGTGGGTTACGTCCTTTTTCTTTTCCAAAGTCGATATGGTAAAAATAGCTTTCAAGAAGTAACATTTTTTGATACCTTTTTAAAATTTGGTTATGATCAATCAGTATCTATTAGCTATTGTTACAGCTAGAAATCGATCTGGAGAAAAATACGAGCAATACATCTTCAAAATTATCAATTTTTTAAATTCCTTATTAAACTTTGGTTATGATTGATAATAAGTTACTATTAAATATTTACAGTTCTATACGAGTCGTCGCCATTTTGACCAACTGTATTCTGTTAATTTTTATGTCTTTGAAAAAGTTTCTACAAAGTTTTTTAGTAACCAAAAAATGTGATTAAATATGTTTTGTTCGGGGTGAGAATTTAAGACGGTGATAAGGGTGTGATAATGACGTCACTGATAAAAAGATTCCCCCGTCCCTTGTTGACTTTAAGGCGAGACAATCTGCAAAGGGAGCGTTTTACATATTTTTTTCATAAAAAATAAATTTGGCTCAGAAGAAAATTACGGTATAGTGGTATGAGGAAGATATTTTCTGATACACATTTACTACCACAGTTTCTCTCACACACAAAGGCTAATAATATACTATACAGATACCCATTTATACTTTTGATCACTCAACATCTCCAAGAACCAATTTTATTTTGTGTTTTTATTATACAAAATTTGTTTGATGTTATATTTCTTACTTTTATTACTTATTAGTGAGAAATGAGCGACCTTTACCAATAATGGGAAAAGGATAACTGGTGTACAAATTATTGAATTGATTAATGACGAAAGATATAATAAGTATTTATTTCAATAAGAGGCGTCATATTTATATATATGTAATGTTTTTATTTTCTCGGATTATTCCAGAAGCGAAATTTTAATTATTGAACATTTTATCGGGCAGTGTTCTTATCTGTCAAATATATTACTTAATAAACAGTATGGGAAGATAAAATTATACACTAGTGTAAGTAAAAAAATCATAATTAATTGAAATTCAATGAACACTAACCGACGCTAACAAATTCTATCGTTGATAAAGTTTGTGAACACTGATAATTTCGTTGTAAATTAAAGTGTCTTTTACAAATTTAAATATTTTTACTTGACTTGATTTCTCACCAATATATTGTTTAATTACACTCTAATTTCTGACATGCAGAAGAATAAAAATAATTCACGTTCTTATAATAGTATAAAATACGAAAGTATTTAGTTCCACAAAATTTTGTCAGGTAGTTGATAACTCTGTAGTCTGTAGCTAATAACTACCTAATAAAATCTTGTAGAACTAAATACTTCGATATTTTATCCTATTATAATAGAGTTCTACCAAGTAAATGCCAATTGAATCAATCATATTCTTGTCTTGAAATGTATTTGCTTTGTTAGTATTTGTTACTATTACCTAAATATTATGTCAGACTATTTCCATATCTTTCATTTACCTCAAGCATAATTTGTTAAAAGTACTGACTACATAAAGAGATTGGACGAAACTTTAAATTAGCATTAAGGAATGTTTTTATTTTGTTTGCAGCTATCATCTTTAGTGTTACAAAGTATCGTCTCTTTATAAACGAATAACCGTGTTTACACAGGCAATATCGGGTCGTTTATCCGTTTCAACCGTGGGGTGAATGTTGGGTAATTGTCAAAATCTGTGCGGGCGAGTTTCTCACAATATAATAAGTAATAAGATGATGTTTTAGTGCGTTATTGCGTCATAGATGGCGCTTTATGACCGCGGAATATTGCCCTGCGTGCCCTTGTTATTGCTCTGCCATTTATTCTCGAGTGACTTGGCGCTGTTGACCTCGGGTACTTTTGACCCAGCACCCTCCGCAAAAAATGGATGGTCTTTTGGATTTAGATTGCATACTCACAACATGCAATGGCGGTTTTCCTTTTGTGTAGGGTAAAATTGTTTTGAATCAAAGAGTTAAAATATGGTTGCAAATTTGCTGATGATTTGAATATAAACTATCTTTTATGTTTATTTTGAATGCTTATCCAATATTGTCATAGCCAAGTGCTAAACGTTCTTGGGCTTCTGCCGTATTTGGTTGCGTGGTCTTGAATCGCCCACTGGAAACCAAGACATGTATTATATTTGTCGCTTTTTTATTTCTTCCAACCCATCCTGAAAACGGGTCATAGAGAGAGCGATTAGCAGACTGTTAGTCCTTTTCTAATCCTTATCCTCTCTGATGAGAGAGGTTGACTTACAGCTTGTCTCCGTTAAAATTATTATGCCTCAATTAAGAGTTAATATGTTTCAAATTGGTAACGGGGACGATTATGCAAAAAAAATATTAATTATATTTTTAATTTAATAGCTGTTTTAAACAACTCCCGAACAAATGCTTTTCTGTATTCAAAGTGTGCTGTAAATAAATTAATTTAAGAGTGGAATATCATTGTTTTTCAGGTTTTTTTTAATGAAGTAAAATAAAACTGTCTATCGTAGATGCTGAGTGGCTTCAAGATCTAGTGTAATGTTATCTTTGGTAATACTTAGTAATTTATAAAAAAAGATAATGTATCACTGAGGATTTCAAAACTTTAATCTTCTTATGAAATAATCAGCGCTTGGTTTGAATTATTAAAAAAATATCCCATAAAACATGGTTAACAGAAACTTTTTTTCAGTTAAATCAAGTTTCAATACTTTCGATACGTAATCTAACCACGAGAAATCAATTATGTATAAATGAAAATGCAGGTAGTCGAAAACCATGTCATTTACATGAATATAAAAAAAGGGCTCTTCACTGTGTCCTTGATGCACCTCTGTATATGTATGCATTTGCGCAACATACATAGGGAGATGGAAATGTTTGTCGGGATGTTTGTGTGTGAATCCGTTTGTCGTCAGGTGTTTCGGAGGCGCTTAAATCCCCGCCGCAAATGAATGCAACGAATTTGGATTGGCCATACGAATAAACACAACTCAACGGGGATAACATTTCACAGGGCTGGCAGCTCTGCTTTTAAAAGAATAATATTACAAGACCGAAATTTAAATATCATGAAATGTCAACATGCCAATATGAAAATAATCAATTTATTAATACAAAAAAAAAACTTATGAAACATATCGTGTAACCCAATATTAAATACAAAAGAAATAAAATCAAGACTAACAGCTCGCTCACAGCCAGGTGATAAATCCTCAAAATAGATATCTTTAGTGCAGTGATAATATATAAGCTTAAAAAAATAATTATTAATATAACACATACATATTTAAAAGAACGCTAATCATAACTTGTATAGATTAACTTGAATTCCATTAAGAGTTCATATAATGTCGTTCAATATAAAATAAGCCCTTTTTGGTAAGTTTAAAGGAAAGGTCAGATTCGGAGATGCTAGAAAATATCTTTAATTAAAATGAATTTCCACAAAGCAGCCGTCGGATACATTAACACAAGTATTAATATTTCATTAAATTGTAAAACAAAAAAAAAATACAAAGCTTATTGTTATGAGAAACGTTCTAGGGACTCTCTCGCAAAAGTTATTTGGTTTAAGTGCATATTGCCAGCCCTTAATATGACGCAAACGCCGATATAAATCCAGGCGATTTGTGTCACGTGATAAGGGGTAGTTTTTTAGGGGAGCAGATCTGTTTAGCCGCCAGGGGGAGGGTGGCGAGGCTTCAAATGCAGGGGAGGAGAAGCTGTATGCAAATAGTATTAAATCATCCGCCCTCCTCAAAAACATGCTGTCAGAAAAATTGCATGTTTTCGTTTTACATCGATACTTTCCCAACTACACATTGTCGATTCGCTGTCAGCTATCTAACGGGTTGCAAAAATTCAATGTAACTTTTGAACACATTTGATTTTGCTTAAAACAACTGAAAATGTTGTAATTCAAATCAGTGCTGTAATTCAATTCAATGATGTTATTATAATTTGTGGGTTTCCATACTTAATCTGTTGTATGTTGTTAATTTCTCTCTGTGAATGGTTTGAAGATTAGCTCTTTCGGAAAGTAGATTACATTTAAATTCAACAAATAAATTGGATTCCTCCAGATAGTCCAGACCCTCGAGATGGTCTTGACTTCTTAATATATTTATTGCTGCTTTATATATACTTATCCAGATGATTCAATAACAGGTCAAAATTCGGAATTAATAAAAGCACGTTCAACTCGTATTGATCACATGTACGCTTGATGGATTTTCCAGTTGAGAAATTTAAGTTAAAAACTGCTCTTAAGAGAGATGGACAATGAATTCATTAGTTCTTAACTAATCGCTCTCTTTTCCATCCTCCTGTATCCAGAAGCTTGACATCCTCATGTCTTTGGCTACACTTTGCTTTGAGCTCCAGAGCGTTAGCTTTTATATGATTTATGTATAAGATTTAAGATGCTTTACTGTCTGTTATGGTTTTCAGATGCGTCAAGCTGGGCTTAAATATAAAGCCTACTACTAGACTTTCTACGAGAACTATTTCTTACTCAGTTGCTCAATCAATTTTTTCCCACAAGAATAGGGATAGAATGATAGGGCTAGCCCTATCATTCTATAACAATAATATTCTAGAACAAGACTAGTGTTTGTTCTAGGTACGCCGTTTTTAGAATCGGATTGGAAGGAAGAAATTTTAGACATCACATACATCCATGCTTTCGAAACCGAATCCATAAATCGACTGCTAAATCAATTTATGAAACTGTCCGTACTGGCACTCTTGAGCACCGCAAAAAATCACGGTTGCCATTGATTTATTTATATTAATATTAAAATCAATATATTATGCAACATACTCTTATCTACACTTTCACTCTTTTTCCATCATAGCGTACGAGAAAAAAATAAACATTATGTTTTTCCGTACAATAAATTACAGATTCGTGTCGACTTATCTTGAAGATGTTGACTTAGAATAAAATATTTGTTTGTGAACAATATTTGAAAAACATAAAATCATGAATTAAAAAAGGACGGCAAGTATCCCACTTCAGTAGCTGGGACAATGAATAATCGAGCTCAGCGCAGAGAATAAATAGTATGTAATCCTTGAAAATGAGTAATTGCCCAAACGAAACAGATATGGTGACAAATAATCTTATCGGATCAGGCGAGGAATTAATATTTCAACATGGATTATAAGGGGATAGTCAATTAGTGAACGGGAGTTAAGGGAGGTGTGTTGTCAAACCCCAACCTGTAAACCTAAACTGAAACACCACCCTCCCTTCCAAGGCCCAAAATTTCATCTTCACTTTCGCACTGATGTGTAATTTTGATACATACCATAGAAAATAAAATTACAGTATTTCTGTTATTAGTAAATTTCAGTACATCCGATATTTTATGATAGTTTTTCGATAGATAATATATACTTTACTTTTTCTCATCAAACATTATGCTAAATTGATACCGCTATAACTTTATCGGTGCATTTTATATTCTAACCCAGTGGGTTCCAACCCAGTTGGCGTGAACGATTTTTTTGCCGTGTAACATTATGTCCTGGCAAGGTTACGTTTACGGAAATTAAAAGATAGTTTACAAGTTTTTAATGAGAATAACTTAAGGTGAAATAACTGCATTGCACTGATGGACCAGTCATGAATTTAAACCTTATTGTTATTATTTTGTGAATTACGTTTTTGTTTTCATTTCCGTGCACATTTTTTGTCACAAGGAAATGATATTTTCAAATTATAATAATTTTCGGCTGGATTCAAAATGTTTATATCATAAAGGCAAGCAACATTTAAAATCAATACCTACAAAATTAATTATTGGGGCGCCACCAAACAATTATATGCGAAACGCAGTATATCTAAAAATTAAATAATGACGAAAGTTAGTGTATTGGAATTTATTGTATTGTCTAATTAGCATTATGGTAAATACGTATTTAACATAAAGCAATTCATGTCGCAAGTTGAATATATTAAGAATTTCAAAGTCTGATCCAAGAGGTTTTTGTTTATGACACGAAACCTCGTATATTATATCGTCACTCGCGATAAACTCGAGGAGAAACGACATCACAAACACCCATGCTCAAGATCTCAAGTGTAAAATTAAAAATATTTAAATATGATATTGACCTTGCTGGGACTTGAATTCCGATCTATCTGATCGCTAATTGCTTTAATTAATTAATTGTTCGCTACATTTATGAAACCCTATTGTATCATTATCGAAGATATCTTTCCTTGACGATCGTCATCAAGTTGATAATGACTAATGATGACGAATGAATATATCGTGATTGCAACTACTTATTTCAAAGTGTGACAGTACCGCAATTCGCCCCAGCCTGCCCGTCCATACATGCGGTGGCGCCGCCAGCTGACATCAGTTCTGAGTACTCTGTCTACATTCAGCCGTGTTGATTACGTACTAACACACATGTGCCCTCTGACGACTGAAAACCACACTTTGTGAGATACGCAAAACTAAATATAAAATCAGTTGCATAATATATTGTGCCCCGGTGACTGACCACGCCAGGCTATGGCCCGAAAACGTTTACCAAACCATGGAAAAAATAGAATAAAAAAACGGCAACGAACCTCGCCGTTAATTGTCTTAGGATTTTAAATTATATTTATTCATATAAATATTTGATATTTATACTATTCTATAGATAGGTTGCTTGGTCATCAGGACCGCAAATAAGCAGGATTAATTACTAGAAAAACTCTTTCCCTCGTCGTTGTGATTTTATTACTTTAATACAAAATACCATAAAAACACATAATAAAATAAAATAATATTTTTTTCACGAACAAATATAACATTCAATTTCTCCTTTTTGTAACTGTAAGTAGAGAATGAGAGGAATAGAAAGGGTTAGTCGACTGCGAATAGTTTTTTTATATTTCAAGTTTTCAAAATCACATGGAGTGGATAAAAAAGGATGAAACTGTCACACAAAAAAATAGCTATTAGTGAGACGAAAATCCACTCGGCTACGGTGACCGATTTATTTCGTCATCTTAAAATGTCACGGGGTGGTGGTGGGTACAACGTTGAGTATCCTAAAAAATTTAAAGAAAGTATTGAAAAAAATATAACAATTACGCATATTTTTATTGAAAAATTCTCGTACTTAATTGAAGAAAAAACGAAACAGTTCGTGATTACCAAGTGACAATGCCCTACCGCTTAGTGAAGATATTAAATTCATTAAACATGTATTAGCTATATATTCTTAACAGCTTAACGACCGCAGACTCATATAACTCCTACGTTATACATTCCATTCTATTGAAAGAGTACTGGGTTATAATCGAGTTTGATTTCAAATGTCAACGAGAGATGGTGGTATACACATCAACGCATTTAAACAAAACATAAACAGTTTTGTATAACTACCCCTAGATGGTACACGTTTACTTTTTTCTCTCTCATAGTATTGGTTATTATTATTTACACATTGCGTAGAGATTTATTGAATGACCCATATCGCATTTTTTATGATGCTTGAGTCATTATGATAACCGTGTCTTGTCCCGGGGTGACTTGTAACATCTGCAACAGGATGATATGAGAAGCAAGGATTTTTTAGTAGATTTAAGTTGTTTTCACTACACCACATAAATATGCAACCCACAAATATAGAACCACTGCTTAAACGGCATTGATTTATTTGGCAAAGTATCTGAAAGCCATCAAATTAAATTTGGTTAAGATATCTCAATTGGTTTACAAATTATAGTGAATTTAGTGAAATGACAGTTTTTTTGCGAAAATACGAAAAAACATGCGATCGTTAAGCTGTAAGCAATGTTAATAAACAATCTTGAAATTGTAGTTACAATTTATATAATAGACACCTACGCTCTTTTTAAAAATACAGCTTCCTCATATATATTTATTTAATTAGAATAAGTGCCATTAATCACAAAAAGGTGGATGTTTCTGTTCAGATTTATGCAAAATATAAAATAGTTTTGCTGTCAATACTATTGCTATTGAAATGTTTCTGTATACATAATATGTTACATATATGATATAATATACAGATAGCTTAAAGTGGTACAGGTTGTTTTATAAAAGACAGAGCCAACTCTGACGTCATTACGATGAGCGAGTTTGATATTACAAAAGTTTCACTCCAGCAACGTGATCAGAATTATCGCTCTTATGTTTTTTTGCTGTTGGCAATATCTATCCCTGTACGCAAGATACACCATATATCAAGGTGATAAAATTGGGACACTTTTTCATCTTCCTTGACAAATAACTGGAGAAGAGAAAAAAACAATATGTTCAACTATGTTGAGAATTTAATTAATTCATGTCGCGGATAAAAATAAAAGTGTTTTTTATTTTTATTTTAAAATCGATCTAATTGAAACCCACTTGTTAGATGCTCAATTTAATAAGATAAAGAGTGGCAATGCATTTAGTTTCACAAGAAATTTGCATTTTTTATAATTTGACGGGATTGCTTCGAGATATATAATTGACTTTACCTGATCGAATAAAGAGATTTTATTTTTATTATAATTCATAAGATTAGTTTAATTATTTTTTAAGCATATTATCGTAAAGCAGACGAGTTATCTGGTTTTTTTATCTGCGAACCAGAGCTCATATCCCTAGCTTTAGTAGATTAAAAAAAATATTTTGCAAATAAATATAACTTAATGATATTTTAATGTTAAGATTAAAAGAATTCTAAACTTTTCTTATTTGAAAAATTGTTCTGAATCCTTATATTACTGTTATTATTTATGGACAGAGTTTGTCTTCTCGGTAATTTGATTTTAAGTTATTAATTTGTATCTTACAGTACGAATTTCCACGATTTTTTAAACGAAAATTTAATAATATAACAGCCGTATATTAAACCATACCTTATTGTAAGTCAGATAAGTTGATTTTATTTATAATACATAGGCTAATGAATACATGCATTAAGCAAAAAACTCTTAATCTAAATTATAGTCATAAAGTAATGAAATAATATATACTAAAAACATAACATTTTAAGCGTACCTATGCATTAATATGTCTTTAACTTTATCAAAAATTAGTCCGCTCAGGATGGAAGGGTTGGTGTTATTATATTCCACTGGTACGCACACCATCACAGAAATTCTGACATATGTAGTTTGTTTGTCAACTGTGTCCACCCCTGTAACGTGTTTGATGCCTTTAGCTGACCCCATGGTTGTGTTTAATAAATGGCCATCTATAAAAAGTGACATTTAGATATATTTTTACATTGTAAGATAATTAAACAGTTAATAGTGTTATTTTGGGGTCATACTTATAAATACATTTGTTTTTAAAAAGTAACATCTACTTAGTAAATACCAAGTGTTGATGATGTCATATATCGCATGATGATAATTTTATTATTTTTCATTTTTTTGGTGGTTCTAAATTCTTTAACTAAATAAAATAACTTTATTGTTGCATTTGATATGACAACGAATAAACAATAAGTTACCTAGCAGAAGAAACATAACTTCGTTTTTCTGGAAAAAGACACTAACTGAAAAATACTAGTTTTGAGTGATTGAACTTTGAAATTTATCAAATATTTGAAATGCTATACATTTTTTATTTAGTTTGTTTGGTACAAAACTGTTTTTAAGTAAAATTGTAGTTTATAAAAATAAGTGTGTTCTTTTATAATGTAGAGCTTAAAATAAGGAACATTTTGGTATAACCAACTCAATATTTAATTTTTTCGTTTAAGTGTTTTCTTCCAGAACAGCGACGTTATGTTCGTGATTTCTAGATGGAAATCAAACTAAATGCAGATGACACAAAAAGGGGTGTATTGGAGTATTTTGAATAATGGCTGCAACACTTTATGCTAATGGCGTTAAAAAAATTTATAGTGTTGGAGAATATATCCATAGATGGAAATTATGTTTTGAATCATGAAAATGAACATACATATGAATTTAAAACTATTTTTTTGGTTTCACGATTTACATACAGTTGCCACACAATTGACCATGCTTCAAGTGGCAACCCTGAGTGACCTATGCCTGAACACGTCAGATATATTTATCTACTTATAACTGAATTATACGGGCGTAAATCGGCAAGTGCACACGACAACGCGATGGGAATAAAACGATGCCATAAATGATACAACTTTTCCGGGTCGCTTCCGCTTCAATACAAACTGTTTACGTGCCATTACATAATTTATATTACCATGCTACAATTTAAGTTTAAAAAAAACATTTACAAGTGTTTTCTGTGAATCTTTCTAAAAAAATTTAAAGAAACAACTATTTATATCACATTTATTTATATTAAAAAAACGAAACCAGTTTCACTCATCTTCATCTGACAAATAATTCAAATGATAGTAGCTTATTAATAGCTAATTCGTTAAATTATAATTATCCTTATTTTAGATATCACTAGATTTTTTTGATATCTGTAATATTAATTTTTTATCTATTTTTTGTTTAATGATCAATATTTTGATGTCGCTTGTAAATTAACTCCACCATTTTATTTAAATATCCTAATTCAACATAATTTTTGTTTTATAATAGTGCTCACTAGTTGAGCGGAGACGTTTCTGTTTTTTGCATGTACTATATTTATCTTTTTTCTAAAAATTTTTAGGCGTCATCCGTTTTTACAATAATAATAACCGGTTTTGCTTAGAATGGAAAATTTTATATTCATTTGATTGCTATTAGTTGAATTTTTTTTATCTGTTTAAATGATTTTGATTATTTTATTTGTAATAATTTGGTTGATATGCATGTGATTTTCAAAAGTAAATGTGTTTTAAATCATAGTTGGCAATTGTTTAAATATGTAAGCGCGAGTTAAGACTGAGATATTAATATATGAAAGATATATAGTAACCTAGTCATTTTGAATAGAAGTTTAATTTTATTACAACTCTAGAGAGTATTTCAGAAGAGAGATATCTCCATATAAATTCGATTATTTTAGTTTGAACAGCGTATGTAAATAACGAATAACTAAAACTATAATATCTTAATCCATCATCCCTTCATAAAATTTACTCCTGTTTAACCATACAACCGTTAGTAAATTTGATCGACACCTGTTACAATGGATGCTATTATATTTAGTTTTTTTTGTTGTTTACTGAAATCAACTGTACAGAAAACACAGATGAAAGTAAGTTTGGCTTGATATAAAAGAAAAGAAATATCATAATTTCGTGATAAATATTTACATAAATTAATTTATGTTTTAAAGTTGAAAAGGGTGTTTTATAATTTCCATACTTGAATAAATCTTGACGTTTATATTTATTTAAACCAGTTTATATTTGATTACTTAAATATCCGATTTTGAACGAATAACATGATATTATATTCCTTATATTGAAATTAACTCTTGTCAGATAAAAATGCATTTACTTCAATACATAAATTTTGTTACTTTTTTATGGCAAAATTATGTGAATGGAATAGTCGTTTTATTAAAAAATGATTTATTTTATGAAAAAATCACGCACGACCTTAATCTTAGTTGTTTTAAATTGTAAAGAATAGTTATTTTAAGGAGGGGAGTATTCTTATGTCTTATAGTACTTGAACCGATTAGTAACATCTGATAGTTGCATGTAAATTTGAACGATTATGTTTAAACTCTAAAATTAATAAATGAGTTAAGTAGAAACGACAGTTGTCATATTCTAATAACCAGCATTTCAAGTGAATTGCTACGCATAAGTAAGTACATCCTGAATCTGATAAAATCTTCATTATAGTGCAGTGTATTTCAAACTTCATGATATGAATTCAAATATCAACCATTTTTTTCAACAATTTATCGCAAGTATTTTATTCTCTAAACAAATGTGTATCTGTGGGAATGATATTAAACATAAATTGATAAAAGTGGGTAAATCATTTCAAAGAGATATAAGTGTAGAAGCTGATTTAAAAAGATCAATACATATTATCGACTGTGTTTTGGGCAATTGATGTAACCGTCAATAACTTAATGATTGGATCCCGCCCAAACGATGTAAATTAGAAAAATAAATTGACCACTTTTTGGAAGGGAACCATCATTCTACATTGATTTTAAGTATAAAAATTCTGACCAGGCCATTTAATATAAACCACAATTATATCGACACTCCCTACGTATCTGCAAACATGAGAATTTACAGGAGTACATTTCAATGATTCATAACGAAACTCACTATATGTTTTCGATAAATAAAGTTTTTACTCTCTCCTGAACAATTTCAATTTTGAGGGTTACATCAATTGGCCAAAGCGACGTCTTTATTACTATTTGCATTACCGACACTGACATGAACTTGCTATCATAGGAGGCGTTGTTTATTACTGTCATATTTCATTTACGTTTCGGAAAACCAAACTGATCAACAATGTGAAGCTTCACTTATTCCTAAATTCCGTTTTCTTAATTTTCTATGAGTGTACACTCATCTAAATGAACTTAATTCAATAAAAAAGTGTTTTATTATCAAAACAAGCAGACGAGAGAAAAGACGAGGGATCTAATAATCTTAATGGGGGTTGATGGAAAGATTATTTTATTCAGTATAAAAAATATTTCGAATGAAGTTTACAGAAAAAAGGATATGATTAGTTGAATTGAATTACTTTTAATATCCTGAATAAGGATGGAGGGAGTTGATGGAGTTAAACACAAGCCATGTTGAACAATAGTGGCTCCACATTTACTTTATATAACTAAGTTCCTATTCATATACATGGCATTTTTTCCAGTTTATTCCTAGTAACATGGTTTTAGTTAGTGGCTGACATTTTTTGGCATCGAGATAATGTAACTACGTATTGTGTACATGCATCAAGTACTGAGGATCATCTATGCAAGTTGGCACATCTTTGTCAAGTGTGGTAGTCAAGTGAGAGTAGCTACTGGCAAGTTTGACGGTTGGCTAATGGGCGGCAAAAGTTTTGGCGTGGCCAATAAATAATTCGGCGCCCTGCTTCGTTTCACAGCTGTCGCTAATCGCCGCCCTCCGCCAATCTCCCTTGCGTAGGACTACCATACCGCGAAATTAATTTTCTCATATTTAAAGTGACGTCAGCAAATTTCACGATCACTCCGCCTGATAGACATGCCAATCAGCCAAAATAAAACATAATTATTAATAAATCATTATTGAATACAAACAGTTACAATTTTATACATAAAAACCACAACGGTAAAAATTAAAATTATTAAAACCATTACCATATCCGTTCCCAATGTGGAGCATATGGCCTCCTAAAGGATTTATCTCAACAGATTTTTTATACGAGAACTGCTTGTTACTCAGTTGCTCAACGTCTCTTTTGCGAAGAGAGTAGAGATAGAAGGAGAAGGATAAGGCTAGACCAGGACTAGTGGTTGGCTAATCACTCTCACTATGCCTCATTTTTAAGATCTGATGGGTGGGAGGGAAATTAAAGACATGAAAAAAATCCATGCCTACGAACAGAAATCCGTAAATTGATTGAAAAATCAATTTATGAAACTGTCCGGACTTGAACCCGAGACATCCGTTGTTAGCCAACGACGTTGACCACTGCACCACGAATCCGACAACTTCCTTCAAACCTTCCTATCCACCCCTTACTCAATACCTTAAAATACGGTCACGAGATAGGCAGAACTTTCCTTAAGGAGTAAAGAAAAGCCAAATGAAGTGAAAAAATGAAACACAATTTGTTTTGCACTATTTCATCATTTTTATAACGATCAAGAGCGCTTTCACTCATTAACTGATTGTCATGCTGAAGCACAAAACAAATCGTGTTATATTTTTAAAATATAATGCCTTTCCACCAAGAATTGACAGTTAACACCTTAAAAGAAGTCTAGTTGAAAAATCAATGTACGAAATTTTCCGTTAGCGTATTCGAACCCTTTACCACACAAACGAGTTGGACGAAGACTCAAGAGAATTGAGTAGAATTGATAAGTAAAAAAAATATGAAAAGTTTTATAGTTATTCATTTTTAATACGAAGTTAAAATTGGTAACATTGTTTTTTCCACTGATAACGGGTAACTAATATTATCTTTGTCATAGGTATCGATTCCAATGTATATGTAATTGTAACATTTTGTTACCCCAATTCATCGTAGCATTCAGATTAATTGAAACCATGCAAAACACAGCCGTGCTATGAATTGAGTCTTAAATATGATCATCAAATTAAATTGAAAATCTTACTGTCAAAACCCACAATTCTATTATAATTGTAAAATCACTGGTATTTCTAAAAGAAGTTGAAAAGCGGCAATTCGCCACTCTGTTAATATGGTGTTTACAAAATAAGGATTAGGGAGATTCCCGAAATTTTAACTCAGGTATCAGTGTGGCTCTCAGACGTATAATATCTTACCTCGTAAATAATATTTGTCGCATTTGTATCTTCTATATAAACGTTAGACACTGTTTACTGTCTCTCAGTTCGAGTCCATTCGTGTGCTCGAATGCCTGAAGATGCCGAAAGGCGAAACCCGCGTCGTTAGTGACAAAATATATGGAAGTGTACAAAATCTCAATAATCCAAACTTGATATTGAAATTCCATCAAGCACCCTCAGTCGATGTCTTAAATTACTGATAATATACAAAGAGAGCCATTACATATTCTAGAGGTATAAATATTGTGTACCTATATACTTAATTGCGAACAGAACACATGAATTTACTAAGTTCATTTGATTTCAAGTGCATGCGTGACACCGTCGACTTTATTCGTTTATTTGATAAAGTAATAATTTTTTTTTAGTTGATTCATCAGTTGATAATGCTCGCGATGAGTGAAGTTGGTCTTGATCATTATAAAAATGTGGAAGAAGTACAAAACTGATTATGTTTTATTTTTAAAATATAATGCCTTTCACCAAGAATTTATTGTTAACAACTTAAAAGTGAAATTTAAAAAGTATATTTTTAAAAATGTTGCAGCAAACTGAATCAATTCTTTTTTGATATTAAGTTTGAAATTCTGACACACCTTAAGAGAGGTCAAAGTAAATCATCTATTGAAAAAACTTGAAAAACCTATCTTCCATTGTCATATGCATTTTTCTATGCTTCGATTTATACGATTTCGGTTAACGCTATATTTGTTGGAACCTATGTTCTGCGTGAATCGATGTACCAGTGTATATGAAAGTTGACCACACTCTGCTGTACGGTCAACAGGCTACTGGAAATAATGACGCTGATATAGAACGGGCGGTCGTTACTGATAAGTTTTAGTTTAGAAAAACGAGAACAGTGGATCCAACTCAGGGTCGTGAGAAGCCGCAGGAGTAATAAGATTTCGCTTATTTGTTTTTGCAGCAGACAGATTTTCATCGTCATGAATGGACCACACATGTCATATATTCAACAGAACTACGAGACTACAGCATATATTGGCTGAAGAAAATATAATCTTGAGAGAGATATAGATATTTTCAATTCCAGTGCTGCAGTGGAAGTTATACGCCGTATAGCTCCAGATTAAATCAAAATATTCTACCACCAGAAAAACGGTAAATCATATTGTAAATATTCATTTTAGTTAATTCTTTTTTTTCTTATCCACGATACGGTAAAATACAATACGGGAAAATCTAGGCTAGGCCGGCTAGGTTATACATCTAAGGTATACGATAGCGCGAAAAGAGTGCGTTACCGTATGCTCACTATGAAAATTATGACTACATCACTGGGGAGAACATCTGGTCAACACTCGTATGTTGGTTATATATATCACGTTTAATTTATATATATATATATGTATTACATATGAATTTTCGAACAAACAGCTATTCGAGGATTCGTTTCCAGCCAAACACATCACTTATATTTCAAGAGATCATGCGAAAGAAGAACTAGTTTTACAATTGTCTTCTACTGCTAAAATAATAATATTGGTTTTTTCCAATATTACTTTTAAGGTGTTAGCTGTCAATTCTTGGTGGAAAGACATTATATTTTAAAAATAAAACACAATTCATTTGTACTACTTCCACATATTTATAATGATCAGGAGCGGTTTCGCTCATCACGAGCATTATCAACTGATGAAGTTGATAATGCTCAGTTATGTTATGTCTCAATATGTTATAGCGGTAAAGAGATGACGATACCACTCTGAAATATGAATACGCATCTGAAACCAGAATGCAATGGGTGATTTTGAACAGGTTTTTTAAGGAATACGAAATTGAATTTTCAGTAATAACCGTATCAAGGAAAACCAATTTCATTTTTTAAATTAGCAGATTTAAAACGATATGACTCTGAGAATTTTTCGCATCTACAAAGTGTAAACGAAAATATGCCACAGGCACACAGGGAGCGCAGATTTTTCTTTTTATTACTGAGTCTGAATGTAGGTCAGTTGTTAACTATAATCTCAACACATATTATATCGAAATGTATATTTGAATAGTTCAAATATTGTACACTTCCATAAGTTTTGTTTCTAACGAACCAGGTTTTGTCTTTCGGTGACTTCGGGCATTCAAGTGCACAGATTAAGATTTGAACGATTTAATTTAGATATTGAAGTGTCATCAAGCAACCTCATTCGATATCTTAATTTAGTAAATACATATTTGAATTGATTTATTTAATTATTTATATATATATACAACACAGTCATTGAAGTTTTATTATAAAAATTAACAAAGACCTACAAATAAAATATAAGATATATTAAACATTGGGATCATGTAGTTTTTTATACAATCTAATTGATAGATGTATATCATACAGTAATCTTTATTTTGTGTAAATTTTATTAAAATGCGGTAAAAAATAAAATAATAGATTCGTAACTCATTTTTTTGCCCTTTTATTGTACAATCCTAACTATACAAATATTGAGAGATCAATTGGCAAATAGAGTTTTACTGAATTTGAATTATACAGTATTTAGCTATTCATCAGGTAGTTATAAAAACACCGTAATAAGTAATATTTTATTTAAATAGATGTTTAAAAATATATATTATAGCTTGCTGTATTTTATCAATTGAACAAAAATATTTGTTTGAATTTTAATTTTGTACAGAATTTTCTCATCAATAAATGTCACTAACTCATTAATAGATGTTTTACAAATATTTTAAAAATAAATCACGCTATGTTTGTATCAGTTAATAATGCTCGCGATGAGTGAAACCGGTCGTGATCATTATAAACATGTGGAAGTTGTACAAACAAAATGTGTTTTATTTTTAAAATATAATGCCTTTCCAACAAGAATTGATAGTTAACGCCTTAAAAGTGTGTTTTACAAATGTTATCCCTCTTAAGTTTTTTAACAATGCTGCATATAATGTTGTTTCATTATTTCCCGTTTTCATTCATTTCGATTTCAGCGGTAAAATATTAATTATTTTACTCTTTTCCCGGGTCATGTAAACCGTTCATGGACTTTAAAATATAACATTACGCAAAAAGGATAACTGCCTATCCAGGTGGTGCACGGATGTGATTTAAACATTTGGAATTTCTTCTTATGAAATGGCAAATGAAATGTCGATTATCCAACGCAATTTGTACCACTGGAACTGAATGATGAAACGATATTTAGATTTAACGTCGTAACATCATATTTCGCCTTCTATGAATTGTAATTTATAAAGGTGGGGCTATATCGAAAGGAATTAAAAAATGCGATAAATCGCTGTGAATATTTGAATAAATGTTTTTTATTTTATTTTTTTATGGATTCGGCGGTAACTTTGTGGAAATTCATTTTTAATACGAAATTAAAATTGGTAACTTAATTATTCCACAGAATTTTTCTATGAAAACTGCTTTTTACTCAGTTGATCAACCATTCTTTTTTGAAGAGAGTAGTGATATAAGGATAAGGCTAGGACAGGACTAGTGATTAGCTAATCGCTTTCACGACGCCCCGTGAGGATCGGATGGGTGAGAAGGAGTTTTAAACATTACAAACACTCGATCCATAAGCACACAGAAATCCATAAATCGATTGAAAGATCAATTTATGAAAAACGTCCGCACCGTGAAGTGAACCAGAGATATCCGTAACCTTCGCTAACGACGTTACTAACTGCCCCACGGACGCCGACAGATTGGCCAAATTATAAGTAATTAATTTGTAATTAGTAGTGCTATAATTGTTTTCCCCTCCCCACGTCCAGTAGAACGAAATAAACCCACCCTATCATTCATTTTTAATTTAAGAATTAGAATCATTGTTTCCCTTAGAAATAAATAACTTGAAGATGCTTCTTAAAGAAGCGAAAGGCGTCACGTTAGTGACAAAGCTAGTGGAATACCTAAGTTCATGTTTTTTTTTAAATTAAGCTTCACGCATGTTTCGTTAATAAAAGTACAAATTCATATTTTTCAAAAAAATATTCATATTGAAATTTGAATATAATAAACATAAACATATATTTAATGAAAACTAATACAGAAAAATTAGAAAAAAGTAATTGTTTTGTACTATACTTTTGAGTAGTTAATAAAATAAAAACTATAATAAATTAATATGTATTCAATGATAAAATTCAACCAATTCATATCCGCTCCCTATCTCAACAGAAAATGTTATACATACTAGAACTGCCGGTTTTTCAGTAGCTGGACCTATATATTATAGTTAGGGGTAGAAGGCTAAGGGTCAGACAGAACTAGTCGTCAATTAATCTCTCCGCGTATTCAAGATCGGATAGGTGGGAGGAAATTAAGAAATCCGTGCCTTCGAAATAATTCAACATCCATAATTCGGTAGGAAAATCAATTTATGGAACGGTTCGTACTCGGATTCAAGCCGGTGAACACTGCAACCGAAGCTAACGACGTTGTTCATTCGTCTGCAGGCTCGGAATTGAATGAGAATATTAATTTCTTTTAGCCGCATACTTCTATGATTAAGTAAATACTTCAGCTAATGTAAACGCATCACATTAGGGCCCATGTTGCAGCGACAGCTTGCGGCTCGTGTCTACATCGCATGAATTTTAAACCCTCGACAATATTTAGTGAATATTCGCGTTTGGCGCACGCATCGCGCCGTACAGCATCGCGTGGAGCGCGTCATCAGCACTGCTTACCGAGCATTAAAATTCCGCGTGGGCCACAGCATTACTTTTGTCCTGGTGCGGGGAAACCCGTTACCGAAATGCAGCATTATTATTAATGCCACGAAAGTATTTAGCGGAATCAGTTTTGGCGAAGGGGAAAAAGGATAATTTGTTCGGGAAAATTTTACGCGGGCTTCGGATGCGGTGTTCACGGGTTTTAATCCCAGTACGGAGAGTTGTCATTAATTAATTCTTCAATCGGTTTATGAATTTGTTGTCGAAGATGTTTTAATTCCATACCACCATCCGATCATAAAAACGGAATCATAAAAATCCTTCCTCTCTAAGAAAAAGAAAGGTTGAGCGAAGTAGTTATAAAAAATTCTCGTTTAAAATTAACTTCTATTGAGATTAACTTCATTAAAAGTAGCAACTGAGTATTTTAATCAATTGAAACTACTCATTCGCCAAGCGAAAACGGTCGTGGTGTTTTCAAAAATTGTGAAAAAAAAAGCTAGAGAACTACAAGTAAATAGTTCTCTAAGTTCGACATTTAAAAGGATAAAGTATTTTTGCAATTTTCATTTTATTTTATTACAATTTTAAACAAAAATATTACAATATTTCAATTGGGCGTTAAAACAAAGTAAACGACGTGTCAAATATTCAAAAATAATGAATTTTAAAAAACAGCAACTTAAATGGACCTTGCCAGGATTACAATTCGGTCTTCTGATCGTGAAGCGGACCTTTTACCGATAGACTACAAAGGCCGACTGTTCGTGTGCTGCATATTTCTGGAGTTAAAAAATGTTTCGCAATAAGAATTTTATTTTCTAAAATACGTAAAAAAATATTTTCTTTTTCTACACACATATTAATTATACGAGTATTCTACATATATTTAATATTCTTCTACACAATTACTACTATTTTCAGAATATACTAATGAATTCAATTTTTATAATTTTAAATTTGTATAGTTGGCTCCGTGGTGCAGTGTTTAACGTCGTTGACTACGGTAACGAATGTCTCGGGTTCAATTCCTGGTGCGGACAGTTTTAGAAATTGATTTTTAATCGTTTTATGGATTTATGTTGGTAGGCATGAATGTTTGTGATATCTAAAACTTCCTCCAGCCTATCCAATCCTAAAAATGTGGCATAGCAAGAGCAATTAGCCAACTACTAGTCCTCTCTTAGCCATATCCTTTTATCCATACTCCCTTCGAAAAATAGATGTTGAGCAACTGAGTAATAAGCAGATCTCGTAGAAAAACTTCTGTTCAGATACCTCCATTAGGAGGCCATATGCTCCACACTATGGGCGGACATGGTAAAAAAAAGCAGTAACACAAAGCTACACAATAACAATGATGTGATACTAAGACACTGTTAAACAAACTCACATAAAAAAATATTTTTTGCGCTGTCTAAAATTGTATTTTTCGAAGTTTCGATCTTAAAGTTTAAGACTGTGTCGGTGTTATACATATTGTATATAAATATTTGGAAAGTAGTAACTTGTTTTGCGTCAGTTTGCGTACGTGCCAACCTAATTCAATCAATGCACGTTTCACAAATTATATAAAAAATACATTTCAAGCCTGAGCACCCGCGATGATGGGATTCTTTATTACTTGAACAGGATGGAAAGAGGGAATAGGGATACGAAGAGGAGCTAAAAGAAATGGAAGAAGTAGACGGGGAGAGCCTTCAAAGGAGATACAAAATATAACCGCAAAAGACGACGACTGGATACATAAATGAATTGGGCATGCTGTCGAAGCCATAACATAGCTTATCTCCATTTTAATATTTATAAATAAATAATACCTCACAGATATCATCAAATTATAAAATCTTCTACTATAGATAGTACTACTAAGTATTGAAAACAAAAAGGTAAGCGAACTTTAAAATCCTGATAATTTTGAACTTTTATAGATATAATGTCGGTTCCGTGGCGTAGTTGGTAACATCGTGCGGATGTCTCGGGTTTTATGGATTTCTGTTCGTAGTCTTGAATGTTTGTCACGTCTAAAACTCTCTCCCACCATCCCATCCTAAAAACGGAGTGTAACGAGAGCAATAAGCTAACCACTAGTTCTGTCCTAGTTCTATCTTTCTATCCCTACTCTCTTCGGAAAAAGAAAGGTCAGGCAACTGAATAACGAGCAGTTTTCATAGAAAACTTCTGTTGAGATACCTCCATTCGGAGCCAATATGTTCCACGTTCCAATATGACCTTACCACCAAGAATTGATAGTTAAAAGTGAGTATTTTTGTTTAAATATAGGTCATTTAAATGGCTAAAACTGGTTTACTTATATGATAATTATTGAGTGCGAACAACAAATATATATTAACTATTTTGCTTATCTAAAGCAACAAAATACCAAAACACTGACTAAAGCTACGATTTGATAACTAGAATGTGTTGCAAATTAATACATCTAGTAACAAATATACATGATGACATTCATATATTATTATTCTAATATAATAAGGTTTTAGTATTCGATTTTACATTATTTCCTTTTAACGAATATTTTAAATCTCTAGTTATCAAGGATTGTGGAGATATTGGTCTGTGATTTCAAACTTCAGTTTGATGGCAATGTCTTCGTCGTATATATTTTCTTGCGAGCAATATCTGAGAACATCTCTATAATCAAATCATCGACACGGAGTTAAACGAAGTTTTAAATTGAAAAATTTCATGGATATCTCTTTAAACTGATTTATATTTCTATGGCTAATATGACAAACCAGCTTAATATTTTTTATTGACTGTCTTCATATTAGATATAGTGTGATTGGATAAAGACTAGTAAAATATCTCACTATTAATCGACTAAAATTACTTATAGTCACATTACAATGTCAAGAGTAATATATTTTTATAAAATTAAGCGAATTTTCAAATACTATCTGTGACTATTTTGGAAAAAAGCCATTGTCAGGACATCGTTATGGACAATAAAATTTTTAATAATGGAGTAATGCCGATTTGGAGTAATACATTAGAAAAAGTACCATTTTATTATAAACTAGTATAACGGTAACCGTCATAGATGACGATATTGAAATTGAAATACTGAACGTCGGAATTGTGTTTGCATTGCATAACATTTCATTTTATACCCACCGCGAACGCTTACGTCATGAGAAAATTTCATACCTACATGTGATATGTGATAATAATAAAACGTCTACAGAGCAGCCTGGGCTTTTATATATATGATAAAAATACTTACTTTATTCATAAAAATAAAACATTTTTTTTAAGAATTGACAGTTAAAACGTAAAAAATGTTAAATATGCGTAATATTTTTACATTATTTTTATTAAAAATTATTCGCTATAAGATAATCAATCAACCTATCTTTAAAAAAAATCTACTAATTAGCTAATGAACTGTTTTTTGATAGTCGAAAAATCATTAGCATTCACATTTTCACAAGTTCATTTGGTAACTGAAAAAACAATGAATACACACATTTGACTAAGGCACAAAGTGTAACCATTTAGCCACGGAGACCACCGACAGATAATTACTAATGTTAATTTTAATTATGCGTATACCAGTTTTATAATATCGTAGAATCATATGTCAGTAATTCATTTTTTAAATCAATAAACCTATACTGCAGTCTGCCAATGAGAAAAAAATGTATATTCTGAGCAATAAAACATAAACTGTAATTGCAACCATTCAATTTTTTTTTCGGATTCTCTTATAATATTGCAAAGCGTAGGTGGGAAACTTAAACATTAATATTAATTGCCTGTCATTGAAATGAAATGAGTTATCGTTATCATTGTTGTAAAGTGTTATCGCAAACGCAACCAAATTTGAAGATGTTGAAAAATCATTCTTTTGCATTTGATTTGGAATAAAACAGCATTAATTTGTTTCGAACCAGGCAATAAATCAAATTTTGCAAAGTTCTCTATGTTGTATCAGCTCATTGAATCGTACTAATTGTAAATAAGCCTTTCAAGAATCATCAAAAAATGATAAAATGTAAATCAAACCACAGTTATATTTGTTTTTGAATCAACAAACATGCCTTAAATCTATTTTGCTTGAACGTGTCAATGCAATGGATTCCGATATGAGTAGTAATTATTATCAGGAATTTGAGAGTCAAATACAATATTTTGAAAGAATAAAAAATGTGTTATTTTAATCTAATCATTGTCAACGGAATTATTAAAACAGATAAACGTGTAGACTGCATTTATACATATTTGTAGATTTAAACGTAAAAAGTTACAACTCTCTCGTTTTTCGATTACAAATTACAATTTGATTATTTGGTTCAATGTGTTTATAGTTGCAGCGGACACAAACTGAATGTTTGGTCAAACATCATCGAGTGTGGTGGAACAATCATAAACGCATTATCCAACATTGCGATTCACAAAATATACGCTGCAATTTATTCGTACTAGACAGTTTTATTTGTATTTAAAATTAACGAAAGATCTGACAGTTGAAAGCGTATTTCAAACAAATACACCAATGATAATTAACGAAAGTTTGTAAATTGTCCGTAATTTGGGAAGGAAGGGATTGTTTTTTAATGTTGTGTATGATTTAAATAGCGCTCAAAAACGAGTTCATGGTCATTTTATTTGGTGATAAAATCAATATGGCAGTGAAGATGTTACACCACTTTTAATAAAATAATACACCTTTTATAACAACTGAGAAAAATGTGGTGCACTTATGTGTATAAGTATTGTTTTCTTGGTTTTATAAGTATATCTTGTATTTACAGGCTTTTCATTCGTTCACCAGACCACTTTATAACGTTCACATATGTTATTCTCCTGTAATAGTTGTCTTTTTGGACTTATACACACAAGTCCTTCCCGCATAGACTTATTGCAATAATTGAATGCTCTATTCGTGTATTCAAATCACGGCTATTTACACATCTTTATTAGATATTTTTGCCAATGTTCGTTTTGAACACATCTATATTGTAAATTAATTGATATGTCAAACACATACAATTAAGCAATAAATTGTTTAATTTTAAAATATTTTTTTGTTTTTATAAAACAAAAAGTTTTAATAATCATAAATATTTCAAAACACGGCTTTTTCAACGACTTGTGTTTTCAGAACGCAAAAAATATTAAATTTAATGATGTGTATCGAACATATAATTATAAGCGCTTATTTCGTTATTGCAAAATTTAAAAAAAATGTGGTATCTTATAATACTTATCCATACGCAAAGATATTAATAAAACTTTCTTATATCAAATGACCTTTATTTCGTAGTTTTAGTTTTGTTTCCGGCACTAAAGTTATTGATCCATTCGTGGCTAAATATAGAATTGGGAAGCGCAGGTGTTATCCGGAGTCCGAGTGAAACAAAAACCGCCAATTTTCCTCACCTCCCACCCTCTCGCTTACCGACTCTCGAATCGTAGCAAATTATATAATGAGTTATTACAGTTACATGTATTTAAGGGAAAACTGCATTATCGATCGAAACTTTTCACATACGAATATAATGTTATTAATGTTAATATAAGTAGTATGGTTTCATAATAATGACGTGAATTTTCTTTAGTAAAGCTAAGTACTGATTTCGTTTCAACATTAAGTATTGCCGACTGACGAATTTACATGACGTAAAATTAATTCTTCATTGAAAACTGATTTATTGCTTTGTGGGAACGAAATTTTGAATTTAAAAAATGTATTATATTAACTAGAATGTTGCATTAGGCGTTAAAAGGAACATTTTTATTGAGAGCATTTAATTAAAACTACTTAATCTTTTAACCGTCTATATATAATTAACCTTGAAGCGGTAAAGTTGTCCGTTTTATTAGTTCAATTTTTTTAAGAGAACTTCATTATAATAGGGTACAAAATTGCAATTTATTTAGTTTCTCAAAGATCCTTGCTGGAATAAACATATTCGTTAAATGTTTTCTTATACATAACAATTATTGTTTAATTATCACGTCTTGAATTATATCTTTTTTGTTCTCTCCAAATTATAAATCCACTTCTAAGAATATCAATATGGCTATAAAAGATACGATTTTTTCACTTATGTAAAAAATACCGTCGGTTCTTTTTGCATTATGTTCTATCTCTAGAGTTAAATTCTTGGAATAAAACCTTTAAATCGGATACACGAAATTTCGTCAGCATGAGTATTCATGGTACTCTACGTTGCACCCGCCACCTCCCGCATCGTATTTACAACCTCTACGGAGCTTATACCGTAACACATCAACGCTAAGCATTATAAAATGATTACCAGCCGTTTTTAGAAGCAGTCATCGAAGATGCACTAAATTATGTTGGACATAAAGACAGCTTATAATGGGAAAACTTCTGAGTTGATCTACTCGCACTCCGTCTGACGCAGCAAGGTAATATGTGGACAGGCTAGACTGTATTTACTACTTACTATTTCCCATGTGTACCTATGTTAAAAATAGTTTTCCGATTTAGTTGAGAAATTATTAAGGAGAAAATACTCGTCCGATATTTATAATAGAAAAGTCACTTGTTTTCTGTTATTTGTTCAAATCATAATCACATTTAACATTTTATACAGAATTTTGATATTTTAAGCTATTTCCATGTTGCATTAATTGTAATGCTTCAGATTGAAAAAATACAGCCTAATGAAATAAAAAAAGCTGTATGTCGAGTTAAAAAAAAAATTCACACTGACTGTTCGCTTTTTCGTTTGTCAAACACATTCCTTGACTTTTTGTTCAAATGGGGATTCCATATTACGCACATTGATGCAAAATACGCCGTTGTGTAGTTCAGCATTTTTAAATTTATTGATTCAGAATTTATTTCATTATTAATTCAAATGGAAATATTTTTTTATTTACATATCGGTGTAATACAAACAAAAGAGAACGATAAATAATTATTTAATTTTAATCGTTACATGGTTTTACACATGTATGTGTTGTGAACTAACGACTCAAACTAACAGTTTGAGTTCACCTGTACAATTGAATCTTCGGGGATTGCGAAAGGTGAAACTTGGATGTATACAAAATTTGGATTATTCAAATTTGATTTAAAATTATTTTTTTCACTTAGTCTTAACATTCATTTATTCAACAGATTCGGTTAAAAATTCTAAGCAAACAACTGTAACATTGATTGATAACATTGAAATGAACAGATATGCATATTCACGTAATGTTCAATATTCAGAAAATTACTCGTTTGTTAATATAAAATTTCCAAATTTTGTAATATGGGTGGTTTCTGATTAAAGAATAAAATTAAACAATCTCTTTTCACAAGTTAATAATTCTTGATTAACTTTTATGAAAAATGTTGCTAGCTTTGTGACAATCAAATAAAATGGTATGTTTTATTTAGGAAATAATTTCCAAGATTATTAAAGTAAATCGCTTTTTATGCAGATAAATACTTTGTTTATAAGATAACAAACATACGAACATCTTGAATATTGCTCACTGCCTATTGTTGGAGTGATTCTGTAATCTAAGTAAAAAATATCTGCTCAAAAAAATTACCAACCATTGAATTTTGATATTTCTAATGAGTTTAATCATACACTCAGTGTAATATACACTATTACAACAATGGGGAAAAGTCGGCATTTTTTCCAAAATTAAATGTATCTAAACTGTATTTGGTCAACTCATATAAAAATTTGATTGAAATAAACTAGAATTATTACCAATATTATTTAATAAATTGACCATTTGCTCTCTCGTGACATGATATTATAATATAAAATATTTTTAGTGCATTGCCAAACATTAATTATTCAACATTTTGTTAAATTTTTTTTCTGATAAAGTTTGGAAATAATCTTCGTTTAGGTTGGTATAGATTTGTATGAAAGTTTTATCAACTTTACTGTAATAAGAAGTGAAATGAATGCAAAGTTTTTAGCAAAAAGACATCACAAAATATTATCTGAAAGGACGTTATTTGAGAATATTATTGTTGAGAATAAAAGTTATTAATTTTAAATATTTATCGAAATACATGATTTTTCCCTACGGCCATCCTATCATAAAAACGGAATGTAGCGGGAGTTATTAGCTAACCACTTATCCTGCCGTATCCTCATATCCTTTATTTCTTCAAAAAAATGTAGATTAATCAACGGAGTATTGCAGAAAAATGGCTGTTGAAATAAGCTCAATTGAGAGTCTATATAATATTAGAAGTCTTGTAAAGGACGGTGTAACTAAACAATGTTAAACTTAGGTAGGCCTAAAATTAATTTAAACTTGTTAACCAAGGGATTTTATTTATTTTGATTTGAAATCACCAAATTTCACGAATCAGGGAAGCAAGGGCAAATGAAACCACATTGCCACTAGGCCACGGCATTTGCCGCGATAAAAGAATTTACTCTGTGCATCTAGTGTGAACCTCTTTGACTAAATATCTCTCCTCCGGCGGGCGTGAAGCGAGCGTTTTATTTGCGACGCGCGGGTAATCTAATTTAAAAGCGCGGCCCGATCGTTTTTATCGCTTTACACATATACACCATACACATTTTACACCCTATCACCCTACTATTCACCCGCAATAAGCTTCATGTATCGGCATCGCCAGGGATGGACATTCTTAGGAACTGCGTGTAAATGGGCATCAATTAAATACTCGAATTTCAGAACTGTATAGCTGAGAGTGTCTTTGAGTGGATTACATTTATTTTTAATGGTATTCTAAAATCTTGACTAATAAGCGTGCGATATAATAAAAAACGACAACTTATAAAGTTGTGTAATAAGTTGTCTATTATAATAATTTATATTTAGTTTATGACTAGGATATAATGGTAATGATGGATTTTATTAATATAAAAATAAAGTTGATAACATTGTTCCACTGGCTGTGTTACTAAATGTGAAGTTCAATAATACAGCATGAACTTTATTACTACGTTATTACTGCAAATTGATTGATTTTACTAATTCATAATTTCATACATATTACAAGGATGTATAATAACTCCAAGTGAATTAACTTACTTCAATATAAGCATATAAAAATATGTCAGACGAACAAAATTACTGTGAAAAGTACTTTAAATAAATCTTAAATTATAGTTAGATAAACCGTTATGGCCCTTGAGTATCGATTGACGGTCAACTTAAAATGTTTCCTGTTTCTGGAGTGGGTGACACGAGAAAATTTTGTTGGAGCTAGAGGGTGGGTTGGTGAGGCGTCGCGACGTCCACATCAAGTACAACGACACCCATAGGCGCTCAGAAGCGCTTGATCTTCGACTTGTATCGAGAGCGACGATTTATTTTGGTCAAACAAGGGAGGGCATTTGGTTTTAAAACTTTCACAGAGATTATTTTTTTTACAATCATATAATATACTTAATATTTTTTATGTAATATAAAAAACTCTTACTTTGTCACTCAAGTTGTTTATGATAAGATTTTAATGGGAAAAGTTTTAATGTTTACTTCAATAACACGGTGGCAAAATTTTATTGAGCTAGTGATCATAATAATTACACTGTACAATTACAGATTACAATACGTATAGATTGTATTTGTTAAACTAATTAAAACAAACTTTTACCTGGGTGTATTTAGAATTTCACACCTTGAAATCGTATAGATGCTACTAAATGAAAACTCCTTTTGCATTTAGATAAAATATTATGTAACATGAGTATCCGAATTTGATAGATATTTGATTTCAAAGAAACATTAGAGCAGGTCTGGGCAAACTACGGCTCGCGAGCCACATGAGGCCTGACACGTATTTTTGTATGGCCTGCGAGCTATAATTGTATTTCGTAAATTTGAATCAACTTATGAAATTATTATTTGAGGAAACCTCTTCTATCATGAGTCTTGTTAAATAAATCGTAAGAATATCAACTAGAAAATTTGCATATGAAAATTTAAAAAAAATCCATTTTCCTTATTATTTGCTCCATTAAGTTGTTAGTTTTAAGATAACCACTTATTTTCGATGATTTAAATACTTTTCCATAATAATTTCCATCATTATGATGTTTTTTTAATCAAAAAATAGTATTTTACTTGCGTTCCACCGTTCATTTTGAATTCTTAATTTTGCCCGTTAGCCACAAAGTTTACCCAGGTCTGCATTAGAGTAACAGAAATGATTTCCAAAATTCAATATTTCACTCTTTTTGATATATTTATGGATTAAATTATTAAGTAGATTTGTTGGTGTTAATTTGTTACACTAAATAACTTGTAACTATTTCTATACTTATTCAAAATAGTCTCTTTTCTAGTCTAATAAAAAAATCGAACCATGGAAATTAAAAAAAAATAGAAAGTTTTATATCTGATTACAAAAATAAAGCAAGTTAAAAAAGCATTTCGGATTGAATCTTTTGTCATTTTTTATTAAATATTTTGCCAATAACTTTGAGTTCACAGACATATTGCATCGACCTACCTACAAAAGAAGCGCGAATGGGATTGTATCGTAGCCGCTTTTCACGCTCGGTTGCCTCAGCAAAGGGTCGTCCTCTCCGCAACGTCTCTATCCACCCGCCGACATCCCCCACCACCCCTAACATCCCATTTAGAGCCTGAGATTTTTATCCACAGTGTCATATCTCGTTTTTATTAATGCCAACTTAACTAACACCCTAGTGCGGAAAGGAGATTGCTGCGAAATTGAAGAGATACTTATGAAAAACAATGTCTTTGAGAACTTACTAATACTCATATCTTTCCTATAATATTTGAATATGCTCCTTATTATTTAATAAAATAATAAATTCTTTCAACACTAAATTCTTAGGGTATTTTCAAATGTATTCTAACACCACTGAAAAATAAAGTTTTTCTAATGTCTTACAGCCATTAAAAAAACTTTCTAACGCGAATACTTAACAAGGATGTTTACATGCTTAATTTAGAGAGGCAACAGCTATATTTTCATCATTCAGTCGTCACATTTAGATTGTTTTATCAAATGCGCCAAATTTCTGTTTTATTTTCACAACAGTCATACATAAAAACTTACAGTTAAATACGGAAGATTTCATTAATTTTCTAATCCAAATATTCAATTACCTAGTAACATTTTTTTACTAAAATTTAAAGCACGATGAATGATAACATACATTGATTGGATTGACATTTACTTGGTAGAACTCCATTATAATATGATGAAATAACAAAGTATTTAGTTCTAAAAATTTTTTTTATCAGGCGGTTGATAGCTATTTCGGCTTTAATAAAAAGCTTTATTAAATTTGTAAAGCTGAAATAACTATCAACTACCTGATAAAAAAAAATTATAGAATTAAACACTTTGTTATTTTATCCTATGATAACATACAATTTATAAAAATAATTTTATTTCTCTACTTTTTGTGTTACTAGGTGTCACACGTGTTTCCCTTTTTGGGTAAGCAAATTCCAGCTAACTGGACTGTAAGATTTATATATATATATTTACACAAACATTGACTGTAATTGTTTACTTATATATCGTCCCTGTTCTGGAAGAAAACACTAAATACTTTACTTAAAAACAGGTTTACATAAACAAACAAAATGAAAAACGTATGGCATTTCAAACATTTGGCAAACTTCAAAGTCTAATTACTCAAAACTAGTATTTTCCAGTTAGTGTCTTCTTCCAGAATAACAACGATATTAAATTTGGATTATTGAGATTTTGTACACTTCCATGTATTTTGTCACTAACGACCCGGGTTTCGCCTTTCGGCATCTTCAGGCATTGACTCGAACTGAGTTCGAGTCCATTTTTGGAATCATAATACGAAATCCATTTTCCCATCAAGCACCCTCAGTCGATGTCTTAAATTATAACAACGATATGATGTTTTTTTATTATTTTTGGAATCATAATACGATATTTTCCCCCCAGTATCGTTGATATTCTACAAGAAAGTTGTGAAATCATACTGTACCATAGTGTGTAAAATGTAAAACATTATTTTAAAATATTAAATTTATTTTAGGAGAAATATTGAATTGTTAAAATGATTGCGTATCAACCATTTTTTTTTAATCCAAACAATAAATGCACGTATTCAGGTCCTAACAGATAGGGAGGAGTTGAGCAGAGGAAGCAGTTACAAGGACGACACTTTCAGGGAGTCTTTGGTGCTGTCATTATTTTAGAATGTTTCTATAAGTACCTATGTTTTA
The DNA here is from genome assembly GCA_022494535.1 of Himalopsyche phryganea. Taxonomy (NCBI): domain Eukaryota; kingdom Metazoa; phylum Arthropoda; class Insecta; order Trichoptera; family Rhyacophilidae; genus Himalopsyche; species Himalopsyche phryganea. The sequence continues at coordinate 280,056 of JAGVSL010000069.1, read as the reverse complement.
TATTAATAATTTGTCCTTATAGTGCAGAAATTTATAAAATGTGGGGTCAAAGAATTGCTTATCCTCGGCGTCACATGTTTTCTGAGAATCCATACATATATCAATATAGAAGTGGTAAAATTATTTGAGCAATGAATCGTCTTTTGTCATTTATATAATATATTAAATAAACATTCTTATATATAAATTTATTGATAGAACCGGACGATAAAATTGTTTTTAGTATATTTATACACTATTTGAAATGCGTTATTGTATTGTTTTCGGATACTATGTCACTAGCAATAATATGACTGTCGTATCAAAAACGTTTCCCCCTACACTCATATATTACATGGACCGTGTGATATTTACACCAGTGTCGCCAGGAATGAAATACTCTTGGTTCGAAGTAATGATATTTAATTGTATGAGTAAAAAACGATTAAAACTTTCATGACAAGGTAAGCAACAGATGTTTTGTATTTAACATTGTTTATTTTGAATAAAGCTTGAATATTATTTAAAAACATTTTATTTATTCATCTCAAAGTCTTGCCTCGTCTTTGCCTCAAAGTTAAAAAAATATTCTAAGCTTTTCACAAAATTATTACAGATATAAAATATAATTCATTGAAATACTAAGCTAAACCGGTTTTGATGTGTAAATACAAAGTTAAACAAATACTACATAAGAGTTTTCAATATGTCTTATAATTTAATTCCACAAAGGATTAAGAGTAAACTAAAATTTATTTTAAAATGTTTAATTATTGCCGATAATTTTAACATAACAAAGTATTTATTTCCACAAGAATATAAATTACGATGGAGCTAAATACTGTTTTTACCTTTATAATAATAAAGTTATACTAAATATAAGCAATCAATTGATGATCGGTAAACTTAGAAGTTTGACATTAATACTTTTGTTAATCTGTTTCAATATTGGACTACTGAATTTTTAGCTTGAAACTAATATTAAGATCCATAAAAAAAATACTTTTGCAAGGATCGGTTGCATGGAAAGAAATTAAAGCAATAGACAAAGTTAACTAAAACTTGAATACTGTTAACCCTTTGTTAGATTATATAATTTAATATATACCTGGAAATATATGAAAGAATATTACACAATTTATCGCAGAAGATATTAAAATTCTAATGGAAAGCGATATTATTGAAAAAGTGTGACAATACAGAACTTTACAAAAAACATTTAGAATTAAAAAGTAAAACCAATGAAAAATAAGAATTTATTTCAAATTTGAATGGGTTAGTTATTTTGATATTTATGTTTAATTTAATTTAAGCAGTAAACAATCAATTTTAAGCATTTTCGTAGTTGAAAATGAACGCTAGTGCATGTGTACATCTGTTTGCCTATCCCTCGACGGCTTTTCTCGTCCCAGATATGTAAATTCTTTTTCCTCTGTTATTGGCGTTAGTGGGATTTAGGACTTAAGTTCTTTGACTGACAGACGGATCTTTCCATAACTCTTTCCGATCTTTTTACCGACACAAAACTATAACAATATCCGTTTTGCGGAGGATTGCTTCATATTGCACAAACCAGACTTATATCTAAATAGATATAAGAGGAGAGCCACTATATGAATTATACTGGATTTTTTTCACGGCTCCTGCAATAATTTTATGGAAATTTCATTTTCAATATGAGATTGAAATTGACGAATTTGTTATTCCAGCTTTTTTACTGTTAATTCTACGAGCCTTTCTTTACAACTAGATTTGATTTTAATTACTATATTGCCAGACCTTCATATTTGGATATATTCGGTTTTGATGTTCCAGGGCTTCCTACCTCTACTTTCCTGCTGAAACTATTATGTGGAGTTCGCGAAGCGGGCTCCTAGTTTCCTGGCTAAAGTCAGTGCTAGGGTGGGTACAGACTAAGTCTTTATATCCCTTTCCCGAATATAGAAGCAAAACACGGGGCGCTCTTTGTTACGCGAGCACTTGTCCGAATCTACCGTGTTTGAGTTTAATATTAAAAATGTATTTCAAAACAATTAACTACGAGATCTATTAGTAAATGTTAAAATATAAAAAAAATGATATTAGTCAAAATCAGATACGATTAGCCGATAGTTAATTGTTTTCCAAGTGTCGATTGACGTAATTTAGCGTTACTCAAAGCCAACAATGAATATTCATGAACAAAGATTTCCAAAAAATTGTTGAAAGTAAGACATTTTGTAATTATTCTCTTAGAACTAAGTGCATTGTTGTCTTTATCTAATTATATTAGTAATCCACCAAGTAAATGATGATTTTTACAATACATTTATATAGGTAACCGTACTAACCAGAACATGAAAAAGCAGAACAATTTGGAAATAATATTTTTGTCGTATCTATTATTTATTGAAAATATAAGAATAAATAATACATTTAATCACTGCATAAAATTATTATAAAATTTCTGTAAATTCATTTACCGGTTATTAAATAATTTAAATTAATTTAATATTCCAAATCGCCCACCCCCCAAAACTATGCACTAAATCAATAAAAATATCATAAGTTTAAAAATATCTTAGCAATTGACATTTTTTCCGATTTTCAAAATTTTTGGCGAATCAAATATTTTTTTCCAAACAAATTTTTAAATATTTAAAAAAAATGCCTTAAAATATATGAAATAAACAGTAAAGTCATTTGCAAATCTGATTTATCATGTTCTGTTCTGTTTTTCAGATTTCTGTTTAGTCATGTTATCCTTAGTCATGGAACCATATTTTCAGTAAATGTAATTTTGAATGAAACATAATATCGAGAGTTGATCTGTTGAATACAATGTCATTAATAATCCATATTGTTCATATTTAGAGAGAGAATTTTTAGTTAATTCAAGAAGGAAAACTTGTAAATTTTGCACTGCTGAAAAAGTCTTCCCGCAAAAAAACGAATGGTTTTAAATTTACCATCTTGGCTTTAGTTTAAAGGTATCTTTACTTTTGATCGCTTGAATGTAATACGATAACTTCCTCTCAAAGGAAATAGTTGTAACAAAGTGTGTTCACTGATGTGTGTAATAGTATGCACACGTATCCGCATGTGTGCATGCATGTATGTGCAGACAAGCGAGTGAATACATGCACACCCTGCTTTTTATTGCTAGTATCTTATTTTGGGAGGATAAAAGGATATTGCAATGCGCGGGTGCACTCTGGCGCAGAAATGATGAACTTTTTTTCGACATATTCGTCGGTTATTTTGTGATATTTTCCTCCTCCTTATCCGATACTGAATACGCGATATAGATTAAATGATTAGCTAACTAATTCTCTTCTCGTAATACTATGCCTACATCATTGACTATGACTGGATAACGGCCGATTCTAATTCTAACGCCTTTTATTGAAATACCATGTTTACATTTATATTCCAAGATGAAACGATAACTTACATATTTAGAAACAGTCAACTTATTTTTTCTTCTTAATCCTCAAAACATGTGCCATTCACAGTCCTTTCAAAACTGGTATTTTAAAAATAAACAATTTTAATTTTTCCTTATTCATCATATCATCTGGAAGAAAACACTAAATCTAAAAAATTACAAATTGATTTATTTATACCAAAATGTACCCTTTTTCGAACTATTTTATGAATTATACTTTTACTTAAAAACAGTTCTGTACCAAAAGAAAAACAAAATGAAAAAGGTATAGCATTTCAAACATTCGACAAACATCAAAGTCCAATTACTCAAAACTAGTATTTTCCAGACAGTGTCTTCTTCCAGAAAAACAACGATATGATGTTTTTTTATTATTTTTGGAATCATAATTTGATTTACAATGAAACCTGATATGTTACTTATCTTATTTTGACTTTTTATTCATTAATTTCTTGTATGCAAATGCTAACTATACAAGAGGTGTAAGTAATAATCCGAAAGAGTAAATAATTACAACAAATCCTACGACAGTGCTTCAAGCTGTTTCGATTTTTAACTTATATTAAATAACCCTAAGATTTATTGGTGATTCTTTATCGCCCTCTGAAGCCTAATATTAAAACTACTCTGATTAACACGATCCGGGTCCAAGTCCTATCAAGGCGGATATCATTTTTTAATTAGAACTTCAAATTCACGGAAATGGATAATTAAGTTGGCCTTTTCTTCAAAACTCTCCTTAAGTGCATTTAAAACGATTTAAAATTTGAATTTTTTAAAAGTATATCACGTAATTCGCTGTAATACTGGATTTTTTCATTTGTTACATACAATATTCGTGTATCTCTGAGTAGATATTTGCAAATAAATATTTAGTGCGTTAATTCAATAATGCAATACAGTATGGTATCAGGGAGTCAGGAAAGCATGACGTTCTACTGGCATAGTAGAGACGCAAGCCGAATCTATTATAATATCCCCCGCGTATGTGAAAATTTTACGATCCGCCCGGCCTTAGGTTGTCAAGAAATGTGAGAAGAGAGAGGACATATTAATATTTGACGCTGTGCGATAAAAAATGCAAATTTGTATCGCGCCAACATGAAAACGGCGTCTTTACGAACAAAACAATGGCATTTCGAGATAGTTAGTGCGCGTCATACATAACCCTCTTTGATATGGAGATGACGTGTTCTCAACAAAATATGTGTAACATTGTAGAGAAAAAAGTTTAAACTGTCTTTTTATTGATTACACTGAGATTTACAAGGAAGAACTACATTATTTTTAGATAAATATAAGTATTTACTTCTGATTATGTTCGATATACAGGAATTGCTATCAATTATAATATTTTAACATAATACATTGCTATTCATTGCCTCAATAGTTCTCGGTTTACTTTGGCCTGATTTTAATTGGTGAGTATTTTTTTTCTCTCTTTGGTTTCGTTAATGAAATAAACTGTAGTAATATAACATCAATGTCAGTAAGATATTAAATCATATTTTTATATGCTAGGTTACAAAGTAAACGGTTGTTATTTTAACTTAATGTAATCAAGATACTGGCAAAATATTGTAGAATCATTATATATGACCATGCGGCAAATTACTGACAAAACAGTTCGTTGCTTTTTATTTACCATTTAAAATTACGTTTTATTGTCAATTCTGTCACCGAACACGTAGCCGAGTGTTAAATACGCATGGACTTTCGTCCTACTGGACTGCGCGGTCAGGGATTTGTACCCCTAGATAGAAACATTATTTGTTTTTTGAAATATTTTTAAATAAAACCTATAATTATAACAATTTATCCGTCAATGACAATTCAGATAACTTTACGATCCATACAGTATAGTATATGTGTATGTTTTAAAAATATTTTCATCGAGTAAACCAATTAGATTTTTATTTTAGAAGAGAAATAAAAAGGCACTTATTATTTGGTCAGTATCTAATTCAATTAATGGTCAGTAAATATTACAGAAACGGTCTGTAACAAATGCATAAAATGGTCAGTAGAAAAATAAACACGGTAAGTAAATACGTAAAAAGATACGGTCTGTAAATATTAAAGGAAGGTTAGGTTAACTAAGTAAAAAAGATAAAATAATAAATCTGCTTACATACGTGCGAATTTCATTAAGACATTTTGAGTGGTAAACAATTAAACAGTTTTGAGTAGTAAACAATAAAACTGTTTTAAAATTGTACATTAAGAAATATTTTTTTATTTATTATTTAAATAAACATGCACCAATTGCTAAGTAAATAAAGTTTTGGTTAGGTTTAATTTAATAACTGATCATTTTATAAAAATTACTGACCGTTTATTTTATTAACTGACCACGTGTATACTGACCATTCATCGAATTAATTACTGACCTTTTTGATTAATTACTGACCCAATAAATACAGGCCAAATAAAAATCTAAAGATAACAGCAGTGATGTGCAACAAAAAAAAATTTTGTCAGTATTTATTTCTTTGGGTGCCTTTTAATTTAAACCGTTTTCTTTTCTGACATCATCAATAGCGATGATAACATGAGTTCGAACAGTCGTGAAAAGAATAATGATTTCTTGGAAAAATCTCACATTTCAAAAAGAATGACCCCATGACTATTTGTCAACGATAAGTGTTGGAGACAAAAATGTTTCCGCGGTGGGGATACGAGGACCATAGGGGCGCTATCTGATGTCGTATGTGGGGACAATTTCCACAAATGGGCCGCAAGTAGGCCCCAACAACACATTTTCTGATACGCCCGAACATATATCCATTACCTACATCTCAACTGGATTTAACCCTTATCATTCGTACAGGGTTACTAAAATGACATATTATGTCCCAGAATCAACTTGCGCGTAATGAAAAGTATTGTAGAGATATTTTCGATCATTATTACCTCAATAAAAATGAATTGGTGAATAAAAATGAATATATTCTCTAGTTCAATAAAAACATTCAAAAGGAGAAATTAATACTAGCTCTGACGTTGGAATAAGATCATTATGTCTAATCGAAGCATTGGGCCGATTATTTAGTGGAATTTTGAGCGGATTGCATATATATGTTTTGAAAAAACGGTGCAAGTCTAAGAAAATTGTATCGAGCGGTCAATACTATTGAACTTTATTATACTTTGTTGCGCTGTCAAGAGTTTGAATCTTTGATTAGGCACTTTTATAAATTGAATATTTGATCAGTTTATGAATTATAATAAGGCATTTATTTCTGTGATGTTTTTCATTCCTTCACACACAAAATGTGTACCTGAATAATCTCAGCAAACACGCCAGTAATTCAGACCTTATACACGCGGAACTTCTCCAGGCTAGTTTAAAACATATATTATACTATTATTTGTTTACATATTTTTTTACCATCTGGACTCAATTTTTTTACTCAGAAACTTCGTTTTTACGACTTGATGAGTGGGAGGGAATTCTATGTATCACAAACATCCATGCCAACGAACAGAAATCAATAAATGGGATTTGAACGTGAGGCATCCGTAACCAAATCCAGCGACGTTGACTACTGCACCACGGACCTGACATTATACTTCGTATTCTTATACAAAGTATCATTGTTATTGAAATGCCACTGTGTATAATATTATATACTAGTGAGTACCCGGTATGCGTTGCAATACCACTCAAAGAAAGAAAGGGTTTGTGTTTTAATTGTCTACATGGGCAGAAATTTTATAAAATTACCCGGTCCCCAGCCCGAGTCCGCGTCTCAATATCACATTTATTTCCCGAACCCGACCCCAAACCCAGATGCATTTTTCTCATCCAGAAAAAAGCCCGATTTATTTTTTAATATAGTAATTCATTTATACTTTTCAAACAGTACGAAATTCATAGCACATGTGAAATACATTATTTAAGTTATGAAAACTATTGCCTTATGACTGGCTTAATATTCGAACGTCGAAATATTTTTCTTAAAATTGAATTTCTTACCCAGGCCCGTGCAGACCTATAAGATGTAAAGATTCTGTGCACATTTTATACAAAATGAAAACTTGTCAAGGTTTTTCCGATATGTTTTTAGATTTTAATTTTTTTTCTTCAGAAAGCTTCACGGGTGTGCCTTTAACACCTCCCCAAAGTTTCATCAAAATCGGATAAATGGTAAAGGAATGCATACAGGACAAACAAACAAACAAACCTTCATTTTTATATATTATTAGGAGCCTATAAGACATGCTTTGCAATGTCACTCATCCCATGTGCTCCCGTTTCCGATCCTAGTACGTTATCTGACGCGTGAGCAAGCCCGTTCCCGTTTTTTCCCGAATTTTTTTCACAGGAACCTTTCCCGGCATGATCACAATAAGTCCTTCCTGAAAGTTTCGTCGCGATTGGTTGAGTAGTTTAGGAGCCTATAAGATCCGGACAAACCAACAAACCAACAGACATTCATTTATATATATATAGATATAACGAAATATCTACCATACCTCACTACTCATAAAATGTGAGGCATATTTTCCAACTTTCCTTTCACAAGCAATTCAACATTTTATAATATATCTAAAAATATATTTCTAAAGTTATTCAAAATTAAAAGGCCTTTTGCGTAATAAATCTTCAATATTTCGTATTACACACATTACATGGATTATAATATTATCAAGTGACTGTTAACAGGAAAACCCTTCTCATGCTTATACCTAGGGTGCCGACTATTTATGGACCCTACATGACCACTTAAAAGCGTTTAACAATAACGGAATATAAAATATATGTTATACGTAAACAACAAGTTGTAATAACATTATTTTTATTATACATCTATTGTTTTTACGAAATTTCGAACACATTGAATTATTATTTTATGTGAATTTACTATTTTAAATCTATAAATGAGTCGCATTTTTGTATGTGTCTTGTTTTACATAAATACAATATTGTAGTTACACATATTCAGCTATTATTGTATCTTGTTATTTATTCAATTTATTATCTCCGAATAGGTGTGTTTTCCATTTTCAATTTTGTGTAGAAAACATACATGCATTTATTCATTTTATAAGGCATAATATTTCACCAGTTCATAATGATGGCCAGGAGTGTTTCAGCAGCAAATTTTCCATAACTTTAGTGCTATGTGATTGAAAAAAATGATACTTTGCAATATTAGGCAGCGACAGACTTTTTCTTATAATGATAAATACATTACATAAATCTTTGATATGATTTCGGGGCATGAAAGATAATATTTTAATCCAATCGATTTTCGCCAGATTATCAATCTTGAAACCGTCACCAAAACGAATGATAACAATTTAACATTAATCAAAAAGTCAGTATATCACTGACTAAGATAGTAAAGATGTAAATTCTATTTTTGTTCTTCGGCCTCTTAAAAACACGCTCTATTCTTCCACTCCATATTTTTATTAAACTGAACTTACTGCCTTGTGTAAAAGTGCTATCTCTCATGCAGTTTTACTGGCACGGAAAAATCTTATGTGGATGAAAATTTTGCTAAGAGAAACGCTGCTTTTTTAAAGGTCCTTAGAATCTAATATTGGTTTTTATTACTATCATTTAAATGTAAAATTCGCATTGTTGCGTTAGCTTTACAGTACAAGCCAGCGATAATATACTCAACGGTTATATTAATATCAATAAAGAATTAAAGCACGAATACTTTATAAATGTCGTTTTATTTTCAGATAATTTATCTTATTCAAACTGATTCCCTTATCAAACATATCGTCCATTTAAGTCCAACGTATATCTGTTTTCTTACTCCCCTATTTCATTTCAAAACTAAGTCATTTTACCCCCAAGTATTCAGCAAATACTGCAAGGATTATAATATCAAGTGTCATTTGAGAGACAAACCCTTTCAATACTAATAACTTTACGAAATATGCAAAGATTTCCCCGCCTGTTGCTCGGATCGCTGCAATACGTTCACAGAGCAATAAATTAAAGTATTAGGGATGCATAGACATCGGCAGATAGGCAATTAGCGTTGACCGGGGTCCGTGCTTCTCGGCCGATAGACGCCGCTAATTATCTCCACCAACGCAAGTCACGACATCTAAGCCCGGGATTAAGTGCGGATCGGGCGATTCTGCTGGTTTGGTTTTGCGGACGGATCGCATAATCCCACTTAACTTCGGGAAAACCCAGAAAACTTTATGCACTCCTGATAGTGGTGGAAATTTATCAGTGCCATAAAGTGAGAATGAGAGATTGAAGTGTTTATTTTGTGAACTGTATGGATCTTTATTTTATTACAGTTTACTGTTAATCCTCGAAAGAATGACATTATTGGATTTTATAACATAACATTACATTTAACTGTATGTTATTTCTTGTGTCCTTTAACTTAATGCCGAAAGTCTGGGACTCACGGTTGTACTCGGTCGGAACCGAGTGTCACTTATTCAACGCATGCATTCTGACGGTACTAATTTACAGTTGCAAGTCATGGCACCTCACCAAGGCACAGAGTAACCGTATACTGGGCTTTGAAAACAGATGCTTGCGGCGAATACTAGGGGTACGGTGGTTTGATTTTGTCAGGAACTCGGAGGTAAGAGAGCGGATGGACCAACCTCTTATTACGTCCAAAATAAAAAGGCGACGATTGACCTGGTTTGGACACGTGCTGCTGATGCCCCAAGAGGGCCTGAATCCTGCCTGTCTCTTCTACCAACCAGATGGATTCCGTCGCAGTTGAAGACCGCTGATGATTATCCATCGGATATATTCGGCGGAGCTACGGGACGCTGGGATGACTTGAGAGGAGGCGAGGAGACTGGTGGGGAAAGAGAAGCTTGGAGGAACCGCGTGATTGCCATATCTCCGAATAGGGAGCGGATATGGTTAAAAAAAATTCTTGTGCGGGTAATTTGAAGAGTAATTATACAAAATTACTGCTGTAAAGTTTATTTAAATTCAGTTAAAATAGAAGTCGAGTAAATCGATCGTTTGCATTCGATTTCGCAAAAATGCCATTTTTTCTTACCATTGCAATATTACATAAGTGAAATTTCTTCGTATAAATTATAAATGAAACAGGCAAGAAGAAAATAATGGCATTATCTACCCAACCATAATGTTGTAATGTAAACATTGTAAAGTTTATTTATCTATTAATATACAAACAAAAATTTAAACATGCAAAATAGTAAAGAATTTAGTTCCACAAGAATTATAAAAACTAACTATGATAGTTCTGAGTAACTATTTTTATCTTATTTTAGTTAAGTTCTACAAATTAAATTCTAATTTAATTAATAAAGAAATACATAAAAAAATAAAAAGCTCCTGCAGTGATTTTTATCGTTTTAATACCATGTCACACAGTTTATACGAGAAAAAAACTTATAACGGTTTTTTTCGTGATTGTCATCAATTTTGGCTGATTGATATTATTGTTTTTGTTTTTTACATGTTTCAAAAATTAAGTTTACCCGAGTCATAATTTAAAAAAAAATTGCCATATTTATAACACTCCTGTTTTCATCATATCATAACTAGTTAAAAAATATTATTTAGTATATTTAAAAAAATTGAAAAACTGTGATACCCGGAACATATATTTGCACTTGATTTGATTCTCCAAAAGACTAATATTACGAATCAGAAATAATATCAGTATTAATATCTGCAGCATAATATATGTGTTGTTTGGTATCATAATTGGTCAAATCCATATTTAGTTTATTTTCAACTGAGTATGCAGCATGAAACTCTGGTATACGATCTACCGAGATAATTTAACAAACTTGAACAAACCAACATTATTCAATGAAAAACGCAAGTCAAATATGTTTTTCATATCAAACCCAGTCAAGTCTACTTATTTCACTATTAGTCAAATCTGTATCGGCCAAACACCAACAGTGTCACGTGACCATGGCTTAGTTCATAGTAATCAATAGTAATACTTTTAGTATTAAAGGTAAACAGATCCTTAGAACTTTTTTCAAAAGTGGTCAAATCCAAAATTAAATCTTTTATGAAAAAAAATACATAATATTAACTCATGTTACGTGTAAAAATAGTTACTATTATATATACATATCGAGGAAAACAAAAATAAAACTTGCTAATTTATAAAACGTTTCTTCTATTTATCTCATTTTCTATATAAAAGGATTTGACCACTTTTGATACCAGGCAACATATATCAGGTATTTTTGAAGTACATAACCGATGTGATATTAAATATTTTCCAATGGCAATATATTTTTAGATTTAAATATGGTATTAGTTTTTTATTCTCTAAGCCGATTTATAACTTTATGTCAAAGTGTGATTATCTCAGCTGAAAAATCTATCAATTAAGTTGAAATTGAAATATCCGAATTAATTTAACGTGATTTGATTATAGTTGAAAAAAATAATATCAATGTAATGATGACGACGGACTTTCGACGAGCAAAATATGGTTTAGTTGATGTCGGGTGTGCCTAAATCAACATAAGATTCATAAAATTGGCTAAAAAAGAAGATAAGTGTCAAATATAGCGTTCTTTACATCCATAGTTACAATAATCAATCAGTTCTATAGTAGAAATTTAATTAACTTTTTTTACTGAATGATTAATAATATTTTTAAATCATTAATTAATGAAACCTTTAAATTCTGAGAAGTAATGGTAATGAAAAAATAATAAATAATGTTGAAAAACCTCCCGAAGAGGAAAATGAAAACTTCGTTCTTTGTTCTTTTTAAAAGGCTGGGCGGAGCTTCGCAGAGGGCGGCATTTTCTTTCGACCACGCCTACATTTTCCACATTTATTTATTTCCACATCACGCTGGCATATATACGGATGTGTATATATAATATTATATTGGCAACCTCCACCAGTCTGTAACAAATGTGTGTACATACACGTAACCAGATAGCGTATAAATCCGCTGGCTAAATCGGTTATTACAGCGGCAAGATTGATGCTAAGCCGAACGTTACCATGTGGATTCGTTTGGAGGCTTTGCAACGTTTCCCCTTGAAAGTACATGAAAAGTAGTTGAAGTAATGGATTCTCTAAAAAATATCTAAATTTATGGCGAATATTTTTATTTATTTTAACACAAATTCCATATGTTCATTTAAGTATCAATAAATATGAAAACATCAAACTAGCACTGAAGTTCATTTGACAAATAATTTAACATCCCTTTAATTAATAAACATTTTTATTATAATGTCAACAATTCACCTCACACTTGATCAAACGATTATTATTAGTTCATGCTTTTGTTTGAGAACATTCGTATTTGAATCAAATAATCGATGATTTTTTGTTTTTAATAGTGGTTATTTTTCAAAAAAAGTTATTACACTATCTACTTTTTAGAGTATGTGAAACTGCATTAATCGCAGCGAGTTAATAAGTACTGTTGCTCAAAGAATGAAGGCGATGATTTTCTATAATCAAGAATAAAAATAGCTCTTATTTATCGTGAAAAGTCAAAAAAAAAGTGCGATATAAACTTTTTACATAAATATATCGTGAAATATTGTTCTAGATTTTAATACATATGGTTCCTTATTCATCGCAAATGTATATATCAAATTATAATGTACAATAAACAATTATAAGATACACAAATTTAAAAACAGTGTTTATAAAACAAAAATTCTATTTGCGTAATACTTTCCCATGTTTTTAATACTTACAATAATCCAGTTATGGAAAATATTGCCCCTTTCGCTTTTCTAGTCGTAAAATTGCATCGCGGTGGGGAGGAGAATTGATTTTGATGGCTTGTTCTGTATTGCCATTAATTAAGCCGGAACAGCAACCCTCCTTTGTATTAAACTAATAAAATTAATAATAACGATTTTCAGGATCACTGCTTAGGACTTTCTCTTTGACGTACAGGACGATTACTTTGCTGACTTCCTCTGAATAAGTACTTACCCGTTAGGATATTAACATTTCATTGACCAAAAATATTCTTTTTTAAAATATTGTTACACAATCAATGAGCTACGGTATTGAATTCAAATATACTTTCATAAATTGAAAATCCACTTGCGTTTTAGTACTTACTTGATGACGAGTTTACAAGTTCAAATACGGAATGGAAACGTTTATACATTGATTTATAGATTTGTATCCAAAGCTATGAATGTCTGTGATGTTTTTATACTTACCCACCCACTCTTTATACGAAAATAGGGAGTAGAAATAACGATAAGTCTTTTCCTTTCTACATCATTCATTCATCACCCATTTTGAAGAGAGGTTGATCAATTGCCTTACATTCAATTCGTGTTTAAAAACTTTTGTTGATATACTCCAAATACGTAAGGGACATTGTTTAAAAAACTTTTATTTTATGCATTTTCATTCTGGGCGATTACTAAACATTAAAAATTACTACAAAAAAAATTTAATATTATGTTATTTTAGTAAATTGTATTTAATTATTACTTAACATGCATATATGTTGGTTTTCGATGAATCGTAAATTACATAATGATTTTATGCATTAAGTATGATTCATTTAGAGATAACTTATTGTTTTACCTAGAGTGTTGTCTTAATCTTCCCACAAGACGGCGTAGCAATGAAATTGTTAATACTGAACATTTGAGTCATAGTTTATTAATGGACGGGTACGACCAACAGGGTAGGATGACTTTAAACGATATTATTCTTAAACTAAAAATTCTACCTTTAGTTTCATGTGATACAATAAAACAAACTTATGAACTTATTATTTTTAAATATCAAGCTCACTTTCTACAAACATTGTTTGACATTCGATAATGTCTAATAAATTATCATGATTCGCAAAATCTATATATGTATAAATGAATGAGTTTGTTTGTCCCTTATGCATTTCTATAACGTTTATCCGATTTTGATGAAACTTTAATGTGTTGTTGGGCATACGACTCCGAAGGTTTCTAAAAAAAAGAATCAAATACGTACAAACAGCGACATTTCGGAAAACCTTCTGATTTATTCGTGTACTCACCAGACGGAACAAAATATTGTGTATCGAAAAGCAAAAAGAATTAAATCAGTAACACTTTCTTTCTTAGAGTGAAATTGCAACGCATGACGGGTACTCGCTAGTGTTTAATAAAAACATACATACACATTAAAAAGTTATTATTTTGAATTCCTGATTACTTAGATAAAGGTATATTTGTATTATCGTTTGAAAGGAGTGCGTGCGCCGGCAATGTATCAGGGTTGAGAATGGTTTTGATCATTCGAGCGTGCAATATGAACGGGCAGACAAAATTTGCCCAATAATCGTACAATGCGGTTCAAAGACGAAACACTCAAAGCACAAAGTTCAACTGTTATTAGTATAAATTGTATTTAAATATGGAAGTTAAATAAAATGTCTTTTATATAGAGTTTTATATTATTTTACATTTATTAAACTATTTTTCTAAATCATGGTTTACGTTTCATATCATTCGGTTCTGACAAAAAACTTGTCTTTGAATTTATTTACACCAAAACCTTGCGTTTTTTATTGTTGTCTATAGAGCTACACGAATCCATATCACTTAAAACTTATTTAGAAAGCAGATGTTAAAAGTTATTAAACATTTAAGCAAAACAAAAGCTTTTGCAGTTGAATCATTCATTCTTTGATATCTCAACAATAATTATAAATCTTACGATATTGCAAAAATACACTGTTTAATTTCATGTGTTTTGTGGGCATTTGACGTTTTAAACCGAGAATGTTTTTGAATAAAAAATAATTGAATTCTCATCATAATATTGATCGTTGGTATTTTTTCATCTTATTATAATGTGATATCAATAAATAATTTTAAATAGCTCCGTGAAAGAGTTGAGTAAAATAAATGATTCTTAATATTTACTGTCCGTGAAAATCTATTTATCGACTTACTCTGTTAAATTGTCTATTACCTTCCTTACCATAATTCTCTAATGTATTTAATTATTGTGCTTGCTAATTGTATCAGCTTCATATTCATCTGACCACACATAATATCCGTTTTGCAATAATTGCTTTCAGAAGGCATAACGGGGAAGTGGATATATCGGCGTTGTTCTGGAAGAAGACACTAACTGGAAAATACTAGTTTTAAGTAATTAGCCTATAAAGCTTTTCAAACCTTTTTAAGTAAAAGTATAATTTATAAAAATAAGTGTGTTCTTTCACACGGTAGAGTCCAAAATAAGAAATATTTTGGTATAACTAACTCAATATGTAAATTTTTCGATTTAGTATTTTCTTCCAGAACATCAACGTTACATAACTATACTAGTTAAGTGTTTTTTAATTAGTAACTAATTAATTGATTTAGTACGATAAAGTTATTTTTTAAACTGTTTTAATGGTATCCTAAAAAAATTGATGATGCAAATATACAACTTTGCAACGGAAACGACGATATCGACTGCGGAAAGGAAAAAGGACGTAACCCACACACAAATATATTGTGTATATCACAAATAATACGTGAATTAAATTCTGTACATTGTGATAATTGAAAAACAAGTATATTGAAAAGACGGAGGGATAAGCCCTTTTGCCTTTCCACAGCCGATATATTACATATTAATATAGTGTATTAGCACTTTTGTGTGAGTTATACACAATATTTTTGGTGTGAGTTCCGTCCTTCTTTCTTTCCGCAGTCGATTTATATTGATGTAAGCTTGGGAAATTTTTAAAAATATGTAGATACCTAGTCCAGTTATTTTTAATTTCATTACGAATACAATATAACGTATCGACTGTGGAAAGGCAAAAGGACGTAACCCACACCAAAAATATTGTGCGTAACTGTGTAATACACGTGTGTTCTTCCATACGGTAGAGTTCGAAATAAATAACATCCTGCTATAACCAACTCAAAATGTCATTTTTCGATTTAGAGTTTTCTTCCAGTACACCGACGATATCGAACATACTCTTGTACGTGTGGAATATGAGATCTTTATTATGTATCTACATTCATTTATTATACATATATATTATTATTAATAATTTAACTATACATTTTGAATAACAGTTTAACCTTCGCGTTTCCATGCTGAAAAAATCCCTTTGGATCTCATGCAGTCACATTGTGTTACCGTGTGGGTTTTGTTATGTAAACGCATTTATAAAACGAAATGAAAATTTCAAAGAGTGAATTAGTGTTTTATGTAATATTAAATAATTATTTTAAATCATATTTTGTGTGTAAAACCTGAAATATTAAACTGTGCGAAATAATCAAAAGACTCAAGAATCGAAATTCTTCAATTTTTTGTATGACCTATTTCACAGATAATTTAAAGGTTTAAAAGTCGAGGTAACGCAATGTTACACCATGAGTACGGAAGGGTTAGCTAATCTTAGTTTAAAAAAAATCAATTTAATGTTTATGTAACTTTGCAAATTAAATACATGTTGCATATCGTCTTTTCCATTTCAAAATTGTACATCAGCAAAATCTCAATTTTCAGGGGAGCATAAAAACAGTTCAAAAAACACGTCATTGATATTAAATATATTTAACCATAATTATTGTCAGTTATGTTATTTTCATACTCTTACAGATGATTTTTGTAGTATTAATAATACAAAAAGAAAATGAATAATATATGCAGATATACAACATTGCAATCGAAACGATGATATAGAAATTCTATATTATCGTAAAAATATTTGCTAAAATAATTAAAATATGTTTGTATAACAATCTAGAAGGATTTATTACGAACTCGAACGTTCAGGCTAACACATAACAACTTATTAGTGCTTTTAAACTGTAAAATAAAATGAAAGACCAATACATTTTTGGTGAATTTGGCGGTAAGCTCATTTTTAATATTAAACTACAACAGATAACTTTTTTTAGTAAAACATAATGATATCCAACATTTTTTATTTAAGCGAAAGTTAGGGTTGCTCTCAGCTAGTGAGTTTTTCGACTCACAAAAAAAATATAGAAAGGGTTTCATACATTTTATCATTTTTTCCTAGAACAACAACCATATTGTAACTCTGTTAATTCAATCGCTTAAAATTTTGTTAATTGTCATTAAAATAAAATATTGAACATTGAAGTTATATCAAATAACACGGTTTACCAGATTGTAAACTTTTTTAAACCTAAATATGAATGTAAATTTGTCAAAAATTGAATTAATTCTGTTTGTAAAACAGGGATTGAATAGGGGTCAACAAATCTACGAATTGTTTCAATTATAGAATAAATTGGCTTTCCACGGCACTGGTATGAAATATGTATAAAGTACAATAACAAATCTACCGAGGTCCTAATAAAAACTTGACAAATGGCATTTCATATCGCGGGCCACATTCCTCGGCTGTTGGATGACGAGGGGATCTTCTGAATAGGACCTTCTTTCATTGTTGTCATCCACGAGTACCGATGCCACACCCAAGAGGAATAAACACAGTTTCAATATCAAAATTGTACGTTTTATTAAAATATTGAATCAAATTAGAGTGGCAATTGTAACAAAAGAATCAAAAAAAAGAATATTGTATCTAATCATAGGTTTCATTTTGTTTCTTCATTTAAAATTTATCTCTAATTTATAATTATATTATAAAGAAATAACCAGATGGTAATGCTGCCTGTCAACATTCATTCAATACTCTTGATTCGACTGATCCACAGACAGAGAGAGCGAGAGTGTTTGTGTGCTATGAGTTAAAAACTCACCTGTAGAAATTCGATCAACACTTACGCTCGCATACAAACAAGCATCTGTTTCGCAATATACGGTTACCCTGAGCTTTAGTGAAGTATCGTAACTCGCAACCGTAAAGCAGCACCGTCATAATGGATACGTTGAATATGTGGCTCTTGGTTCTTATCTATTAACTTGGCTATCAACATTTTTTTTTTTTTATTCCCGTTTTTTGTTAAGAGATTTTTGTATCAATTTTGAAAGATACTTAAATTAAATGATGTTTTATCTATGAGCTTATATACAATACGTAATGATACAAATGATCACCTGTTGGTACGTGCATACATTAATATAATTTAAATATTAGAACGGAACGGATCAAATTCATTGACGTGGACTTAATGCTTATGGCTAGCGTTAACAAGTTGTACATAGCCTATTGATACAGATAAATTTATGAGTGAGGTGTATTTTTTAATAAAATTAATTCTATTGTAGTAATAAAAAATGTGACTGCAATAAGTGTCTTTATTTTTCGATTCTAGCAAATTGTTTACAAGTAGTATAATCAAAAAAGAATGCTTTTGTAAGTTATGATAAAAAGTATTTAAAATTTAAATTGATTCAATACCTTTATTTCAAATCACTTTGCCTGCAACTATTTGCATGGATAATAGCGATATGCAAAAACGATTAATTTATTACAAACGGATTATGATTCGAGAAAAAGGTTACATAGATTTTCAATGTACATAAATTTGATTACGAATGAAATAGAAAATTTGCTCACTTCTACGTTACTCGCGATATGGACTCAAGTTTCATGCTTCTAATCTCATTACTGATATTTCCTGATAAGACTTCAACACTTTTATTTATTCAGCCTTGACATTCAATATTCATAAGATGTATTGCTTATTTATACAAAACAACCAAAGCTTTCCGCCATAATATTAAGAATCATAATTTAAACAGAATATATTCAACATAACAATGCATACTGAAACCATTATGTTATGTATGTACCATATTTTACACTTTTAAAAGGTTATTTTTAACTCATAACCTGTATGTCGTATAATGAAATAAAATTCGTGTTTTGATAATCATTCTTGGACGTACACTTTTTACATCATGTGACACACCCTGGTTTTTTTGTTAAGTTTAAGTTTCATTAGTGTCTATAACTGAAATCGCCCAGCGGCAACGACAATAATGCGGAGAATCGGTCTGATCTTGTTGCCAAGGGCGTTCGTTCAATAGCCGGCGGGCACGTCCGCTGGACGAGTCCATTTTTGACGGAAAGGGGTAACTCCGACGATGCAGGGAGTTTTTTTAATTGTATGTGTGCACAGTGGATTAGGATCTGTCGAGTGGAGGTGAGCTGCCGACCTCGTGGTCGGCACCGTTGACATAATGGATTGTTTGTGTTTGTTTTGAAATTGGACGTAATTTAAAATCGTTTGTCGTGTCATTTGTATTATAACTTAAAGTAAATTCAGTTCCTAAGTAAATGTAGAATCAATTTTATGTGTAAGGAATAGTATTTTTGTGTATTGTAAACCACTGCATCTTCGATTAAAAATAAATAAGTGTTGAACCGGATTTGAAATGGCGTTTGTTTGAGATTCCAGCCCTTCCAGGACGTTCTACCAGCCATTCGCCTCTCTTCGATCCGTGTCTTATCACATGTTAATATTAATTTAGTCTCTATACACGATATCAATAATTGAACAAAAATACAGAGAGCACGATTAGCTGGTTCTACGTAGTTTCAGTAGGTAATAAATAGATGATTATATTATTTTTCAAGATTTTAACGATATAAAACATAAGTGGTTTTCGACCGTCGTGCATATTTAAAAAAAAGATATGGCGTCGATTTGCAACGGATTCCACGGCATGTGATGGTGGTTGGTTGAACAATCGTTGGAACATTCATTTCCCGGGTAGACAGCTAAATCCCACCCCACCCCATTCTCTCAGTCGCTCTTTTCACTCGCCGCTCTCCACTATCCACCCGCACGCTATCACGATCACAAACAGTTGGTTCATATATTTTATTAAACTCAGTAGTTCACATAACTAAACTTTTTCAACTTGTGAATCACTTTTAAGGTGTTATCTGTCAATTCTTGGTGGCAAGGCATTATACTTTAAAAATAAAACACGATTTATTTTAATAATGATAAGGACCGGTTATGCCCATCGCGAGCGAATAAAATATGAGGAGTATCCACCAAGAATTGACAGCTAACACATTCAACTTTAAAATGACTTACATATTCATGTAATTTAAATCTATTTTTCGTGATTAATCCATTAATTCATAAATCTTCTGTGATGAGTTGCACGTAAGAAATTTTGAACCCCAATATAAATTCAGCTAACTTTAATTGGAATAAATTATGAAAAGTTTGGTAGTTATAATATTTTGCATTATAATACAGTTATATAAACATACAAAATATTTTAAGACATCGATGCTTGATGGAATTTCAATGTCAAATTTGAATTATTGAGATTTCGTACTTTTGTACAATTATTGAGATTTCAAGGGACTCGAACTGTAGGTCAGTTTGATTCCATTCATGCGCTCGAATGATTGAAGATGCTGAAAGGCGAAACCCAGGTCATTAGTGACAGAATACATGGAAATGTACAAAATCTCAATAATTCAAATTTGATACAAAATATTTATTTGTTTTTCAACAAAACATGTGTTGTTTTGGTAAAATACTTTTTTTATTTGGTAGTTTTTTGTATGGTATGGTATATACATAGCAATCAATAAAATTTTATTTGTTTTTTTAAGGTTGGTTCTAAAACTAATCTTGAAAAATTGGGATACTAACTAACTAATATTTTTCATAAAAAAATAAATTGTTGTTAAAATTGGATTCATTCTTATTTGTGGAATTAGTGTTGAACTTTACGATATTCCACTCGTTTTTCGGTCAAATTAATAACATATTTTTATGATTTGTTCATATATATGATCATTGGTGAACTAGTATTGAAAACTGAAAGGAACATATTATAGATAAAGCATATTAAGAAATCATACTTTATGGCACTCGAGTAATACGGTATACCATGCATGCCGCCTACCATGGCGGCATTCGAATGAAAATGGTTAATATATCCGTTTAATCGTTTCTCAGTTTGTTTTTTAACTAATATACAAATATTTGAAAAACAAAACAGAATTTTTTTTTATACTTCTTACACATTTTTATAACGATTAGAGCCGGTTTCGCTCATCACAAGAATTTCTTCAGTTGATAATGCTCATGATGAGCGAAACCGGTCATGATCTTATATAATGCCTCCACCAAGAATTGGTAGTCAACGCCTTAATATTTATTAATATACAAATCATAAGGTATCAATTAAGACTCTCATTATATTATGCTGACTATTAAATATTATCGGTCGTCGAATTGTTTCGGAGCGCTTACATATACCCATCCGCGGACCGACGCTAATCTAGAATTTTATTACCAACATTATGCGAGTATACTTTTGCTAATATCGTACCGTACCGTACCGTAGGTAAAGCACTCTATCTCTAACAGGCTATTGTTGACGCATCCCCTGACTCCTGACAGCGGCGCGGCGGCCATTGTGAAAAACACTATTTCGAATCCGAATGCGTTCCAAATTTAAACTTTCGTAACGCACTATTTCGAATCTGCGTACTTTCTAAATTCAAAATTTCGAAACGCACTCTTTGAAATCCTAATCCGTTCTTCCATTATAATAATACATTAACTTTACAATTGTATATATTACAAAGTTATTCAAGATTAACTCAAAATACATTACCCCAGTGATAGCTTAACGGTTTGAATCTCCAAAAGGACATCAGTATATTTTAATACATTGTTTAATGATTTATTTCCAAAGGCACAGTTTATTCTTGTCCAGCACGATGTGTTCCTGAAAACGGCGCGTAGGGAGATCAAATCGCTGGATAATCGTTCTAACCTAATCCTAAAAATATGAAAAAATTACTTGCAATCTGTTATCGTTGAATACTTATAATATAATACAATACACTTTAAGTAGTCCCTGAGCACTCCAAAATTCGATTATTTTTTTATCAGTTTTAATGAATGAAATTAATCAAATAAAGAATAATTCTTTATCCATCATGAGGAAATACATTGGAAATCTACTATGCCATAAAGATCATGTGTTATTTTAAAACATACATATCAAAATTACACGCGATTTACATTTTAATCCTCGCCCGCCACTGATATTGACTCGTGGCCTTCGAGGGTTGCTCACTTTAATAATATGATGGTTATTATTATTATTATTACCGCGATTTTTTTATTATTTGATGCCACGATAAAAATGATTAATTGATTACAAACCTTAAAGCACCTGCTTTCCGTGTTGAGTGACTAATAGTAAATAAAGCACAATTTTTATTTCAGTTATATTACGATTCCTATTTGATCTTACGCTTAGGAAAAAAAATATTTCATTAAATAAATATACTTTTTCTTCTGTTTGCTCTAATGCTTCTTATAACAGCAATAATAAAATGTCACGCCACTTCCCTTGGTCCGCTGCAACGGTACGCGTGTTATACAATTATCAAAGTTCATACGGCTTGCAGATTGTTGATGTAGTAGCAGTGAATAGGGAGAAATCATTTCGTAGTGGATTTACTTTTCTTTTTGTTGTTTGGGAGAGCTTATAATAAAACACACTTCTCATAAATACCAAGTCCTGGAATCATCACATATGTCAAGCTCCAGTTTCAATTTTCATCCATGTATTTTTGAATCGTAATTTGATGAAGATGGAATCTGTATCTAACAGTCAAATTCAGAAAATTACTTTATCAATCAAGTTTTCATTTTCTAAATCAAATCGGAAAAGTGTGGAAAAGTGAAAAGATGTTCTGATCTAAAGTATTTTTAAAACGTGTTGATTTATTTATCAATTTTTAATGTAAAAACGATGCTAAAACTATATTATATAGCACATAATGTTTTTTTTTTAATTTAAAAACAAAAATCCATTAGTTTAGCTATAAGTCTGATTTAGAGTATTTAATTTTAACTTTTAGGAATTAACTGTGTTATGATTAATTATTTTTATGATTAATTCATGCCCATTTTCTCAAAATTTATTTTCATTTTTACATTGAGTGGCAAAAAATATTTAAATTCAATTTTATTTAAAGTTTTGGAAATTAATAGGGATATCATCTAATTTACCGTCATCAGTTGGCTCCGTGGTGTAATGGTTAACGTCGTTGGTTACGGTTGCGGATGTCTCCGGTTCAAGTCGCGGTTATTGATTGATTTTTAAATCGATTTGTGAATTTCTGTTAGTGGTCATAAATGTTTTTGATATCTAAAATTCCCTCCCACCCATCCGATAGTAAAAAAAACGGGAGCGTAGCGAGAGAGATTAACTTACAACTAGTCCTGTCTTAGCCCTGTCCTTCTATCCCTACTCTCTTCGAAAAAGCGTGATTGAGCAACTGACTAACAAGAATTTAGAGGAAAACTTATGTTGATATACCTCCGTTAAGAGGCCATATACTCCACATTGAGATAAAAAATTCACCTTAAAGTCTTTTCTGATAAGTACTCTTTCAGTAAGCATACATCAATCAGTGAATAGTAGTTTTAAGGGTCAAACTAGTTCTATACACTATTATATTATTGTGTTTTATAAAAAAATAAGGGTGAGAATTTTTTTTTTAAATATGGGGTATTGAATGAAAGTGTTTATGCGATAAAAGTATTCGACCGTCAGTCAAGTTGATTAGACTCGCAAAAGATTCAAAATAAATCTAACAGAAAAAATCAATAGAATATGTTTTATACACTTATTTATATTTTTAAACACAGTCAATATCATACAAGTTTTGTAGTTGATAACATACATGATATTTCAACGTTTTTTAATTTTTCTTTCGTGCAAAAAATAATACTTATTTATAAATTTTGATGTAAAATCACTAAATATCAACGATTCTGAAGAATCAGTGAACAAAAAAAAAATGAGAAATTTATATATTGTAGCAGTTCTGGTTAAAAAAGACTGAAATTTAAGATAAAAGTTTAAGTAAAATATGTATCTTTCGTTTTCGTATTCGTTTTAAATGCAATTCTGGTTGAGATTAAAAAATAACTATTTTAGTATCGATAACCTAAAACGCGAACTTTTCCATTTTTTAGCAATACAGCTTCGTCAGCAATAGCGTTTAAGCATTTAAGTCAGCAATACTTATTTTAATAAATGATTCTAAAAAATTGAGATTTTAGATACATCTTCCCTTCAACAAATAAAATTATGTATGTTTCTTGATCTATTTTAAAATGTTATCTGTCAATTCTTGGTGGAAAGGCATTATATTTTAAAAATAAAACATGATTGGTTTTCGCTCACCACGAGTATTATCAACTGATAAAAATACTATCAAAACAGAGCTATTTATATAAAATTTAGTGTTAATAATCGCAATGTATCCAAAACAGTTGGTTCATGAAATAAATAGCCCTATTTTGATTTTATTTTTATCAGATGATAATCATCGTGATGAGTGAAACCTGTCGTTATCATTATAAACATGTGGAAGTTTTACAAACAAATTGTGTTTTATTTAAATAAAAAAAAGTTAAATTAATTATGTTTACTTATGTTAAAATAATTTCTTAATATATCGAAAACGGTCATTTGTTTTTTTAACTGTTTCAAATTATACAATTCACATAAAGCTTGAATGCTTTGAAATGTAAATTAGATTAACCGCACAAATATTTGTCTAATTTTCCGTACATTGGTTTTACGGGCTTTACATTAATAAACCGGTATAGTAAAATGTGCGGATAGGTAAGTACATGTTGGATAATATCTAAATCTCATCTACTTACCAGTCATGCCACAACTGTGACCCAAACTCCGCCTCGGTTGGCTCCTGAAAAGACAACCCCCACTCTCAAAGTTTTCCAGATCCATGATTCTCTTTATACTGGAGCATATTCGAGTGTATAGGTACATATGCTCGATGAATAAGGTTCGTTCATACGCGGTAAAGATATTAAAGTTAATATAAAACGCTCAAATCGTGTGTATGTGTGCGAAAGTATGACTTAACAAAATGGATGCTGGTGGTAATTTATAAATAATAGCTTGTTTGCTCTTTGTGGTGTTTTTAAATTTCATACCTAAATGCTGTTCAAAATAATTTGCTTCAAAATTCATTTGATTAAGAGTTAAAATGTTATTTTAACTCTTCATAAATTGATATTCTAACATAATAAAGTATTAAATTTGAATTATTGAGATTTTGTACACTTCCGTGTATTTCGTCACTAACGACCCGGGTTTCGCCTTTCGGCATCATTCGACGAATTGACGAAATGTCAATTCGAGTCCCTTCGTGCGCTTGAATGCCTGAAGATTCCGAAAGGCGAAACCCGGGTCGTTAGTGACAAAATACATGGAAGTGTACAAAATCTGAACAATTCAAATTTGATATTTAAATTTTATCAAGCACCCTCAGTCGATGTCTTAAATTATATAATAAAGTATTGTTAATTTTGATCCTGAATATTTATCATAATTAAGCAGCATTCAATAAATTAAACACATTTTATAAGTTATTACTTATTTTAATGTTAAAAATAATATTATTATAAAATAAATGTAATAATTTCGTCGGCTTCGATGTCTCGGGCTTAAGTTCCGTTACGGACAGTTTCATAAATTGATCTTTCAATCGATTTATGAATTTCTGTTCGTAGCCATGAATGTTTGTGATGTCTAAAACTCCCTCCCGCCCATCCGATCCTAGTCTTGTCCTAGTCCTATCCTTCTATCCCTACTCTCTTCGAAAAAGAGGAGAGGTTGTGCTGGAGAGTAACTAGCAGTTCTCATAAAACAACTTTTGTTAAGTTACTTCCATTGGGAGGTCATATGCTCTACGTTGGGAGCGGAAATGGTAAAAAAAATATTTCACAAAATATTAGGTGGAATCATATCGTCTGGTTAAAAAACAAGATTTTTTTGTTAAAATATCAGTATCAGCTCTTTTTTGAATATACAAAAATGAAGTGATTTTGTATAATATTGGTAACCACCTCTAATGAGATTGAAAGAAAAAATAACACCATACACCAAATCCAAATTTTCTCAACCGCCTGGTTAATCCACTAATAAAAATGTACGTTGAAATATTACATCGGCTTTCGCAGGCTTAGCGTTGAAGGCATTTGGACGTCGGATTTACGGGTGGGCGTGCCAGAACGTGATCCCGCCCAGCGTGTCGCCGCGACGCCTTGTTTCTGCAAACGACGTCGAATTTTCCAGCCGCAGTCGCTCGCAGGACGCCCGTCTGTCAAAACCACGACGCTAAAAGTGAACTGCAAAGGGTTTCTCCGTCATTTTCGTTTGCGTGCATCTTTAAGTGATAAAGTGAAGTTGAAGTTGTTGTCGCGTGCACGTGAATAACTGGTGATTTAACGTAAGTTTATTTTATAATTATTATTTAATAATAGTGACCATATACCTGTTGTGATAAAATATAATGTATAATTCAATTAATAATTCTATATGTATTCCATGTTAGATTATTCTAAATCAAAAGTTTTATTTCAGGACGGTTTTCATTTTTTTTACATTTTTATCGGTGTATGTAAACATATTTTCTTATAATTAAAATTTAGCAATATACATCAAGTTTATTAATTTTATTGTAAGAAATTTGAGCAGGTGAATGAGAATTTATAAAAAGTTTCAAAAGTATATAATAAAAAGTAATTTTCCAAATGGTTACTTATTTCGATTACAAAACGTTTTATTTTATTTTAATTAATGAGTCATATATTTCCACAATAATCGGTTACCATATTAATGACAAATTTTTTATTAAACAAAATACTTCAATTGCAAAGTATTATTCAAAAAACCTTATATAAATTGTCTGCAAATGAATGGAAGTTGAATTAAAGTTAAAGTATTTGAAACGTAATGATATATGAATCATTTACTCACGTTTTATAAGTGAAAACATATGCAAATCATTATAAAATAACAAAGAAGCCTATAGGCCAAAGTTTACTAACCCTTTCAAGTAAGTCATGAATTTCATAGCTTTTAAAAATAAATACGTAACGAGTCAATGAATTTTTTCTCCATAATATATCTGCATCTGCAATTAAATAAGGCAATTTTAAATGAAATTATGAATATTTCTGTACAAATATTTAAATATTAAGACAACACAACACTACAACATATTTTAATTTACACAATGCTTTTGGAAATTAAATAAAAATGTGTCAGGTCTACTATATTAAATAAGGAAAAGTAGAAAACGGAACAAAAAAGTATAGCGTTACAATTATATGAATTCAGATTAATTAGCATTTTTAAATGAATTATTGTCAGAGCTATTTCTAAATCTTTATATTAGTTAATAATTGGGAATAACTACAATTTTTGCAGTCAAATCTATCGACGTAAAACAGTTACAATGTTAAGATTTATATTTTAATACGATTTTTAATCAAAGCGCAGAATTATTTCAATAAGCATTTGTATTTAATTCTTGTGTTACAACACCATAAGGTATATAACGAAATTTCATTGTATTCAATCACATACAAATAAATCTACAGTAAATTAATCAACTAAGGCATCTGTTACTACAAACTAGCAATCAATTATTTCACGAATAATGTAAATAATAACTGATATTTTTACTGACGATTGCGAATATATTTTTCATTTCAGGTACTGAATAACATGTTTTTACTTGTGAGACGCACGCTGGTTAAAACATTTATACACAAATTCGTTAAAAATGTCTTCATATCCCTAATTTCACTCGGACTACATAGAACCACATAGAATTTCTCCCGTAAATATAGGTAATAAAGCATTGAGATAATTGTGCGAAAAAAATATGAATTAAAAATAATTTCATAATGTTCAATAAATTTGCGCTTAAGCGATAAATTGAATTGCCATTTATTTTATTAAGCTTCATTAGAATAGAAATCCTTTTGAATTATATACATGACTATTTTATAAACTTTCATGATGAAAGTTGAAAGAAATATGTTACAGTAATTATTTGTAAAACTGTTATTTTATTTTCACTCTTTTTCAATTCGTTTTGTAGGATACATTTTTTATTGAATGAAGTTTTCATAAAAACAGCTTTTATTATTGCAATATAATTTATAATAAACTAGGGACTTAGTTACTGAACAACAACATTCACCTATTCAATCCAACATTAATGTTATTCATAGAATCATAGATTATTCAGCTTAAAACCAAACATCTATATAAAATTACTGAGAAATATGAAAGATATGTCATCTAAATTTAATATCATTATGTCAAAGTTAGTAGAATTAGTTTTTTAAACAGTCTTCGCGGTTTAAGCCTACTTATATTTAGGAAGCTGCAAAAATTGCATGAAGTAGTGCTCAATCGATCGTTCACTCTCCTTTTTCAGAAATGAATGTATGACAAACAAAACGGAATAAAATAGGGTTAATAAAATCACCGATTCTAGTCTTACGACGGCTTAAGTTTATCAATTCAATATGAAATTCAGTCTCTGTGTACAGATTGGTTGCCCCACCTTCATCCGTTATGTGTTTCCAGCTGTTTGGTCTCTGTATAAGCAAACATACTGGTGCATAGATTTAATCGCCAAATGGAAGTTTAGATCGCCTAAAATTAGCAATGATAATATTAATTTTGTTTAGTTATGAGTGCAGCAACAATACTTTTGAAATTCATCTACAAATTTTAAATCAATTTCTTGTAATATTTATAATTAAATTTGTGTATTTATTGGCAATGAAAATTATAATAAATTAGTCTTACTCTTTACACATTTTGGATGTAGTTTTTTGTTACGACACTGTTCAAAATTAGATTTATCTTATACGAATATCTTTACAAAATCGGTGTAAAAGGCTTCCGTATGAAAATCATTTAATTTCCAATTTGAATATTTTTTCTTAAAATAACAATGCATCAGACGCAAGCTGTAACATGTTGTTAAAATTATTTATGCAATGATTTGTAGTATCTTTATACAGAGCATTGTATTTGTGCGATGTATTATCAACACAAGCGCTTTGAATTCGCTGAATAAATAAATAGTTTCGTGATTGAAAAAACACTGTCGTTCTTTAGAAGAAAAACTACTCGAAGATTACTTGCGTTGTTTTTAAGGATATCCCATTTAGAAATTTTGACACAATTAAAAATACATCACATCGACGGTATTTTGGCCAACTAATATAACCCTCAAAAAATACGAAAACGGGTTTATGATTGGATCTCATTTAAAGACGACAGAGCAGGTCTCGGCCAAATGATGTAAATTAGAAAAATAAACTGACCAATTTTTGGATGGGAATCATCATTTTACATCTTGGCCCTTGGGACTTAGTGGAGGAGTCAGTGCTGCCCTTAGGCTAAAAAATTAGAAACTCCTGCTCTATAATACTAGTTAAATAAAAAATACTTACGACTATATTATAAACAGCCTTGAAGAGCGATCAATTTTGTTTTCTCAAGCATAATCTAATACTATTTCGCATAATCATTATGGACTATTTTGACGATGATTTTCTTTTAGTAGCAAGTTGTTTTCTTTTGAATTAATTAACAAGGCAACAATAAATATTTCGATACGAAAGAATATAATATGTGGCTTAACTTTAATATAGGTATTTTTTTACAAACCATTTCATAGTTATATTCATTCTTAATTTTATTCACTGTAGATTAATCTAAGTTTTGTTAGTTTAACAATTTGTAGAGATTCATTAGGTTATAAAGTATTATAAAATGGATCTGTAATCAAATTTTTTTTGTTATACAATATCTGAATTATATAACTCTACTACCAAACACTAGATATAAATAGATAATGACTTTTAACTGTAACTGTATAGTCACCGAAAGTTTATGATCACAATTATCCCATTTAACTTATAGAACTAAATAATAATGGTTCAATTAGACAAAGTGCTACTGAAAATTCATCCATGAATGACAATGTTTTGGGTTTAAAAATTCTGACCCGGCCACTTGATGTAAGCCACTATTATATGGACGTTCTCTCAGTATAATCCGGTATCTGCAAACATGAGAATTTACAGGAGTGCATTTCAAAGATTCATAACGCAACTCACCATATAATGTTTCAGATAAAAACAGTTTTTACCCTCTCCTGAACAATTTCAATTTTGAGGGTTAAATCAATTGGCCAAACCGATGTCGTTATATTAATTTTTAATAATTATTATATAATAAACATTAAAACTACGTACCTCTGTTTTGAGTTGTCTCAGTGTGGTTGAGTTTTTTTTCTCATTTTTAAAAAGTTCTATCCATAAAAAATATATTGTCTTTGTAAAGTAATTCTATGCTGAGTGAGAAAAATGATTTTTAAGACCCCCTTTGAAAATGTAAATATGAAAATAAATAAAACATTTTTAATTAACTGTCTAGTATTAAAAACAAATGAACAACGATTATATGATTTAAATATGTATGTCTTCTTTGATAGAAATGCGTGACAGATTGATTTTTATAATAAGGTAAATGAACTTTTATTTGTTATTTAATGCGTACTAAAATTATAAACTAATAAAAATATATTTTTTGTTATACGAAATACCTTTAGGCGTCATTCATGATATTTTTCGTCTTCAATGATGCGTTCATGATTCATTATGATAACAGATATTGATACGAATCAATTGAAATATAGACTAGATGATGTCACACAATTTTGACTATTTTTAACCCCTCCCCCATCGTCAAATTTCTTCACATAGAATTGGACCCAAAATCACTAATCGTCACATTATGTCAGACCCCCCCTCTCCTAGAGCGAGACGTCATATATGGAAGGCCTCCCTAGCTGCATTTCATATTCAGCTGCATTTCCTTCAAAATAAACCTAAATATGGGCCATATAATTCTATTAGGCCATTAATTTTCTTACTATTAATATTGTAATTTGATTGATGATTTTTGTGTATAGAAAGATGTGTTTCCTGCATGTGTAACTTTTCCAGAATTTGTAACATGGACATCTTCATAAAAATTGTTAAAATCATAATTATATCATCGCGTGTCCTCTCAGCTTGACAGTTGACACACAATAATGAATCTTCGCTATCAAAAATTTCTTGCTGGAATATTATCCTTGTGTACAATAAACGCCAGATTAGAAAACAATGAATAGTTATTGTTATGAGCTTCACAGTTATTTTATCGTTTACTCATATCTTGTTAGTTATCATAATGGGTAAAACATAATTGTATATTCTTATAATATATTGTTAGCTGCGGCCTGATGTTACAGAAAGCGAAATAACGTCTTTTCTATTTGTATCCCTGAAGGTTTCTATTAAAGTCATGTTTTTATTTTCACACTGTACATGTTTCTGGACATGGGGGAATGGCATGTTCGGGGCTGTGAAAATAAAATGTTGCACACAATTCACATTTCTCCTGTTCCAATTTAGTAAAACAAATCTATACAATAATTTCTTTTGTTTTCCGATCGATAGTCTATATGCATCGTCATATAACTTTGCAAGTACCGAACAATAGGTGTATACTTTCCTTTAATAAGGTGTTGTGTGATAATTTGATTCTATATGAGCGTTTATTTTATGACTTTAAATTGTATTTACTGTGGGATATGACCCTATTTTGTTCTGGGTTAGTATGGTGTTTTCTAAAATACATTTAATATTACACTGCCATTTTTTTGATGAACCCGTCAGTGATCAATATAAAAAAAACTTCGTGATGATTTTTATCTCCATTAGCTAATAAATTTGTGTTCACGTTTGATTGTCTTTATTTAGTTTCTTGAACGAAATTTCAGCGAGAAAGAACTTTGCTCAAACCAATTCATATTTGAATATTTTTCTTGTGTGACTATTCTCTTCTATTGATTATTTCTTCAACCTGCATCTATCAATATTGCAAGGCTTGCGTGCGAATGGAATGCATTTCAATTTTTTTCGACACGTTTTGCCTTTGAGTTTTCCGTTTGGTTAGAGATTTAAATTATGGCTGCAAATATCAAATTTGTTAACGATTTTATATTCATTAATCAGAATCGAAGTTAAAATGTTATCCTGGAAAATGATTCAATAGATAACCACTCTAAGATTATTGACAATCGGCAACGATTGGCAAAATTGGCATTGGACAAATCAATCATTGGATGAAGCGACGAATCCAGCAATTAAATTATAAGGCCGTAAAGTTCGTTTTTAATATTCAACGGTAAGTTTTACTTGATGCAAAAAACTTGCACAAATAATTTTAGAGTAAATGTGTATTCAAATATAATTAATTACAAAGTTAAGGCATCAAATAGGTAGGTCATTTAGAAATCATTAGATGGTTCCAATTTTCCATTTGAGAGGATAAGACATTTCGTATTGCTTCTCAATTCGGTCGGAAACTGAAATCTGTATACTGATAATCTGTAAACGAAAACTAATATTTATTTAGATGAGATCTCGTAAGAATGAAAACTACCTGCTGTCAAAATAGAATAATTGCCATGTAAAAACACAGCGTTATTGTAAATAATGCATTAAGATGCTATGTTTTTACTTGCAATGGGGTAGCATTTTGACAATGAATTAAAACATTTTTACATTTATTTCCTATTTGGAATAAAAAATCACGGTTTTTTTATTATTTAAGTTTGTCTAAATTTACTAAGGAATGTTTCCTCATACTCATGCTAGATATGCATTATTTACTTGTCTGTCTTTCTACTTAGCAAGGTAGTAGCGTTAGTCACAGTCAAAGTGGAAACTGTTGCCTTTAGAACTTAACTTGGAAATTACTGTCGAATGACCGAAGTCTGATTCAAATAAGGGCATCATTTGTTTTACGTTTTTTTTTCTTCCCTTTAAATTACTTAATGTGAAATCTGTGATGTCGTCATAACAACGTAAACTATGTTGAACTCGCATAGCAATCCAAAATTAGTATAAGTGTCACAAATAATAAAATAACGTACCAAAATCATAAACTTCGTAGGCATTTTTCTGTGCCAAATGATGTGTTTTCGTTTTGAAAGATGGAGCGGAAAATTACTATTTCAAATTGAAAAAAAACCCGGAAATGGTAATAACCTTAAGATATAATATCAAAAACTTGAGTGACGGTAAAAAATATAAAACGAAATACTCTTTGCGGTTTTAATATATTTATTTGCCATCACTTAGAATTTTTCGGCTTGGGGTAGAGAACGTAATTTTGTTCTGAATAGAAGTGGCAATTTTTAAGCAGACGAAACAAATCTGGTTGCAGGATACGATACGTGATTATTTCTTCAAACATTCAAGCAAAACAACAAACTTCAAACAAAAAGCTCTTTCTTTCAGTAGATATAATTAGCTAATTCCACAGAATGTGTCATAAATATAATCATTAAAAAGACAACTTGGGTGTGTCTTTTCAATAAATCATTGTTGCACAAACAGTGCAAAATAAATTAACGATTTTTCAATTTTACAAAGAAAAAATTTACGATAGACAAAGCCATTTATAATTCCGTTTTCATATCCATCTGAAACCAGTTTGACATATCGAATACCGTTTCCAGGAAATTCCATAAATTATTTGAACAATATTCATAGAAGTAGATACTAACTAACATATTCAGGTGAACAAGGTATATTACTTTGCAAGCTACTGTAAAATCATAAATAATTAAATATAAAAGAAGAAAGATAGCGCTTGGTGGGAAATTAAAACAACATTATGTGGTCTGAAAAATGAAGGTAATGATAAATGATTTATGATTTTTTGAAAATATTTTTAAACAAAAAAATAAATAGAATTTATCGCATGGTCAGTTTTAAAAATTAAAATCAATCAAATTCCAATAAAGGACAATACAATAATAACATTTAAAATATAAAATCAACCCCTTTTTTATGTAATCTAAAATGTTGATTTTCTTCTTTTTTTATATTTTTTTAAATTCAGGCAGTTGGAGAAACTGCTTTTTTCGGAATGAAGAATGTTTATGTAATCAATAAAGATAATTTTGAAAGTCATAAAGAACAAAGCCTCTTACTGTAATATGTACTGTCGTATCCATCCATATAGATAAAAATTCAGTCTGAATGATCAAATGCAACACAAGTTGTTTTGCTTGATACGAGCAGTGTCGGTTGCAAGTTGTGCAGTTTAGAATTGAAATCTATTTTATTGAAGCGAAATGGCAAATAGCACGGCATAGAAGACCTAAATATCTGATTGAATTTGGTATTTTATTGTAATTTTCAGTGACTGACAAAACTGCCGTAAAACAAAAACAAATACTTTTTCCCAGAACTCGCCGCCGTTGGTAAGAAAGACATCGAAGATTTATTACTTAATGAAATTTATTACAAATAAAATAAAAAATAATTTCACATGCCGGCACGTCATAAATTTTTATTTTTGATTGGGGCCCGTTCAGCCAAATATTCCCAGCATAATCGTAAGACTGTCCCAACCATTAACGGAGATATTAACACATTTGTGTTGTGCACTAATAATTAAATACAAAATTACCTCAGTGACGGTGGTTGTTTCTTTCAATGCGTCCCTATTATGGCTTCTAATCTCGGGATCTGGGATCCCGGTCAATTATTCGGGATTTTCTTAATATAAATCAATAACAAAACAATTTCAATGCCCAAAAAAAAAAATATTAAATTCCAATTGAAGCAATAATGGACACAAATTAAATTTGATCAAATGACAAATCCCGGGATTGACAAATTCTGAATCCCATAATCCCGGGATTATAAAAAGGGTCTGGGATTGGATGCCTTAGTTCCTATAATATTAATTCAAAATTAGCTTATTCTACGATTGAATTAAGCGCGATAGCTTGTTTTTGTCCAAAATGTGTATTGTCTACATTCTTCATAACTACGCTCAATTTAGACTCTCTTTTTCTACACAAATATGACGTCGATTTCCATCGTTACTTGTATTATAAACGATCTTCGAATGACAAATGTTCTATTTTCATTTGGCATGCTCAAATCGTGTGCTATAATGGTTGTATATCACTGTTTATATAAAATAGTATGTGTTGATGTGACCCAGCTGTCTTCTTTGAGTGGTACGTAATACTTTAAATCGGTGTTAAATTGTTCGCACTGTAATAATCCGATCGTGAGCGCCTTGCGGCTATTTCTGACAGATTTGTTTGCAGGGGTCGCCACCTGGTGTTCGGATCGCCACCTTACTCCTTGGCGCATTACCGTCATCGCTTTATGGTAAACACATCGGGTGGCACAACAAAAACCGCCACACGATATTACAAAAAACTTATAATTCAATTTGTTATTAGTAATTTATGAAACTTTTAATAAAAAAGATATAGACCTGTTTCACTCACTGAGGAAATTTTTTTAGATATCGACTGTAGAAAGGCAAATTGCGTAACCCACACCGAAAAACATTGTGTATAACTCACACTAAACGTGTTAATATGTGTCGATATCAATTTGCTGAATAAGTACTGTATATTGTGCTTCATTTCAATAAATACAAATTATTTTCATCAAGAATTGACTATAAACAACATTGACTCATTTCAATAATAATTAGAATTTGTCGTAATAATTATCGATATAGGGTTAATTAATAAGATATTTTTTTATTATTAATTCTTCTAATAAATTATTATCTATCATAGTTATCTGATAATTTTTAAATACTTGCTAGATGTTGCTCATTTACAAATATATGAGCGTATTGGTGAATATATCGTGGGTTCTCAATAGAAAAGCACTTAGTGATTCATTATATCTATATTAAAATGTTCTACGTACTGTTGTAACCGTCATTCTTACAGGATCTATTGCGAAGGGAACATCCTAATCTGTATATTATATTTTGTGTGTAATGTACAACGAAAAAGTTCTCAAGACTTGGTTGAATGCATTATAGTGTGCAGAACGTATCAATATTAAATTGTAATTTTCCCTAGATGCAACCAAGCAGGCATGGCTGACGGTGCCGATAGATTCGACGTCATATTTTCTTGAGCATTTTCTTCCAAGGATGTGATCAGCATATTTTCGACTATCTACTATCCGGTATTTCTACATATATCAGTTGTCTTAAAATAGGCATATATATTGAGATATAATAAATACAAGTATTTAAAGAAAAATAACAAGCTTTTAAGCTTCGCCATTTCATAACTACAGTTTCTGACGTCTACAGAAGTCCACGATATTTTGAGAGTCATTTGGCCACCCGATACAACGTGTGAATCCCTATTCCCCTGACTCTGCGTAAATCACACTAACGCCGTTACAATGTAATGAGAATCGTATTTTATTTTTTATTGGCGCACCGCGAATTCACTTGTTTTATGTTAACATATTATAATATGCCTCTAATGCATTTTCGCTTGCGTTTTTATATAATCTTCATCCCTTGTTTGTTTAGAATAACGCAATACTAATTTGATATTATTTTTTATGTATGGTTGTTTTTAATTCAATATGTTTTTTCAGTAGTTATTAATAATTATTAATATTGTGTAACAAATATTGTATGCGATCACCACGAAGAAACTCATTTTGTATTCAAAATAATATTATAAATAGCAGTAACTTTCAATTCAGTAAGCTTTTGAAGCTTGCAAATGTATTGTTTCAAGATATTATAATTTTGAGTATTTATTTTTTAAATGTATCACAACTTAAAAAAAAGTTTGAAATTTATATTTAATTTATTGGTTTTGGTACCACCATACAAACAAAAGTTACTTTGCCGGTTATTTGAAATCTGTAATAATGAATGTAAAAATCAAATGTTTAAATAGCATTTCTTCAGTTTTGACGTTAACATATTGGCTTCAAACTAGAAGCTTAACTTGTTGTAGCTTTAAGCGTTACTTTAGCGGCAAATTTTCCTGATGTCATTGAAACGTCATTGTATATTATCAATATTGCTAATTTAATTTTAAAAAAATATCTTGTATTGCGACGTCGATTATAAATATCAACACATAATTTGCACTGCTTGCATACAATGACTGATCTAATTGCAATTGCGTATATTTATTATATACCGTATCGTTATTAATATTTGTAACGATTGATTGTTTTTTTCCTAAACAGACTTAGGATAAATCGTCCAGTCACCAGATAAACACGATGGAAGGCTTCCTACAACATGTGGCGCCGCAGTTTCTCCATCCAGCCCTGCAGTCATTCGGTTGCGGAGCTTTCCGGCCGATCGCGGGAGCTTTTCACCCTCTGTACCCTGCAAAAGCTTTCTCGCGCCACTTCACCGATCAGTATGCCCTTACTCAAGCGGTAAATAACCTTTCTAATATCCACTGACGTTTGCTTTTGTAAGTGTTTTATTTGCGTTCTTCTTATTCGTTATCTGTGGGGTAATTTGATTATTCTGAGATGCATTCCAAGTAATGACATTCCATGCGAACAAACACGATTAAGTCTACACATCGCAGACAACGAAAGTAATTTTTCTGATATTTTCTTATTAGAGAAAATTTTTCATTTAAGGCACGTATTTTCAAAATTGATTCAATTATCAAGAGAAAACAGAACACTTCATATCTTTTTATTATAAATATAGATAAGCTAAAAGCAAAAATAATGATTTGCAGCATTCTTAATCAGTTTCGTATTTTAATGAAAAAAAAATGCACACTCAATCGACGAGTTTGTCTTTATTGAGCAAATTTTGATTATTGTTTTAAGCGAAAATCTACTGCACATCATATTATATTATTTTAAATATTAATCACTTTTCGCAGGTTTCACTTTGTTACTTTGGGCTTTTGATAATATTTTCGTGAGTATTTTTTTGATGTTTTATGGGAAATATTGAGCTCTGCATTTTAAGTTCATTTATTATAAAAAACGGCCAAAATTTGAATCAATTTGAGTTAAATAACTTATCCTTATTATATTATATATTAAAATTAATAGCTGTTCCTCAAATATTACACTAGAAAATGGAATTGAACTTTTGTTGTAATTGTTTTTTTATTATTATAAAGAAACATTCAAGAGTAAAAATATATTATTTTTGTGGAAATAAACTTTTTGAAAACTATAAAGCATAAAATACATGTGTATGTCTGTATTTGCGATTCCAAATATTTGTCATTAACAACTATTCGAATATCGAATATTCGATTAGAAGTATGAAAATACTTCTATGGAATCTCCTAAAAAACTATTTGAATAATTATTCTACTAAATTCTACTAAAAAATCGATTTGAATAATTAATAACATAACATTTCATAAATACATATTTCAAAACTGTTATATTATATTACAATATTTACAATTTACAACTGAGTCGGATTACTACAACAGTATTTGTTCAATCACCGAAAATACGTCATATTTAAAGGGATTTTTTTTAACCATGAGTCATTCGTCAAATTCAAGTTTAAGATATTGAAAACTCTCGAGTTGGGTGAAGGCAGAAAAAGCCACTACCTGGGGTAGGTATTCATTATTGTTCTTAAAATCTGGAGAAATTGTGAAGTGACGTCGATTTTGTAAAATATTTCAGTCAAAATTATCACAAATAAATGCCCAAATATTCGAATATTAAAAAGGGCCGAATATATTCGGATATTGAATATTCCAATATTTGAGCTGGAATCCCAAGACTGTATGTTTGTCTGTCCTATTTCAAGGTCCACGGTGATATTTTCAACTTTCAACATTAGCTAGCACTAAAATAAATACAACACATATGCAAATATTGGTATTTCCGGTGTCTTCGGTTGGGAGTTCAATACAACCAGGGCGAAGCCGGGCAGTAAATCTACTTATTCTATTTGTAGAACACGAACGTTCTCTTTATAGAAGCATGGTATTTAATCAGTAAAGAGTTACTAGCTTAATTACTAGTTAATAAACACAAGTATTAATATATGATAACATAATTTAACACATCGACTGAGGGTGCTTGATGGAATTTCAATATCAAATTTGAATTATTGAGATTTTGTACACTTCCATGTATTTTGTCACTAACGACCCGTTGAATCACCAAACAGATGCCACTAAATGTGAAATGATTGTATATATTTATCTTTTCGTCGAATTGCATCCCGTCGAAACCCATAATGCTATTATAATTATAAAATCACTGGTAATTCTAATATTAGTTGGAAAGCGGCAATTCGCCACTCTGCAATGCGTTGTTTACAAAATAAGGATTAAGGCGATTCTCGAAATTTTAACTCAGGTATCAGTGTGGATACTAGACTAATAATATTTTATCTCGTAAATAATATTTGTCGTATTTGTATCTTCTATATAAACGTTAGACACTGTTTACTGTCTGTCACTTCGAGTCTATTCGTGCTCTCGAATGCCTGAAGATGCCGAAAGGCGAAACCGGGTCGTTAGTGACAAGATACATGGAAGTGTACAAAATCTCAATAATTCAAATTTGATAAGAAAACATGTTAAAAAATGTTTCTGGAGTATTTAGTTGCAATTAATCATTTATATATCGTATTATTATTGTCAGACCATGACGTTGCAACAAAGGCAGCCGTTTTTCGGTGAGCTGCGCGAAGAAGCCAGGTCCCCTCCTTTGTACCGAGGTGGACCGTTTGTAGCTCCACGGGAAGGTTCTAGTTCCCCAGGAAGTGCTGCATCAGCATCTCCTGACCCCAGACCCAAAGAAGACGAGACTCCGTGTGCCGAGGATCACGATTTCCTTAGTAAGTAATAAAACCATGCATTTTTTGTACGATACTGTTTACACATTTATACGAAACTGTTTTTCATATTTACTAACTACTTTGTATTTTTGTTGTATATTTTTAATATTATAATATAAATGGTTGACAGAAAAAAGTTTTTGAACAAAATAAGTACACCTTTTGGTAAAACTGAAACTTATTAAGGTGGTTAGTCGTGGGTTAAAATAACAGAGAATATCTATGAATTATAGGTTAAATAAGATACAAAAGTATTGTTATTATTTGAATTTTTCATTATAAAAATTAAGTTAACATATTAACTAACTACGCCAGGACTGTAGTCGGTTGCGGTTTTCATGCGTTTGAGCCTCAGTATAAACAGTTTCATAAATTAATTTTCAATTGATTTCTGTGATGTTTAAATTCCCTCCCACACATTCGATCATGAAACCATGGTGTTATGAGAATGACCAGCAAATCATTAGTCCTGTTCCAGCCTTATCCTTCTATCCAGGCTCTCTTCGAAAAAGAAATGTTGAGTGACTGAAAAACAAGCAGTTCTCGTAGAATAACTTGTGTTGACATAAGTTCCATCAGAAGACCAAATGCTAAGCAAATCTAGGCAGGCATGTTAGAAAAAAATACTTACTCAGAATTTATTTAGTAATCGATCAATCTAAATATAGATAATTATATCATGTTTGTTTTAAGAAAAACACATTTTCCAAATTTTAGAAAATAGTCAAAAGCTGCGTTGCGGTGTATGTGGAGCGCGTCTTGGTCCAGGAGTGGCTCAAGCACATTTCATGCAAGAGTTGCAACACCTCTACAGCCTCAGTGCACCACCAAGAGATCCTGCTCCTCCGCATCACGACGAAGATGCACGGTGGGAGGTGAGTTTCTATTAACTAACAAAAATTGTTTGGAAAGTCTGGCGTCAATCATCCAAAACTTTTACAAACACTGCCATCTATTTATTGTAGATTTACAATGCTTTCTTTGTTGTAGCTTAGAAACTTCTTTCACAGATGACACATCATGCTAAATTTGTACAAATAAACTTGGATAGAAGCGTCGTAGTAAACCATTTATATTCATTCAATACTTTTTTATTAAATAAAAATGATGAATATTTTAATCAAAATTTAAATAATACTTCAAAATAAAAAAAATCAACATCACAAGTAATGCTTTTGAGAAGAAGATTAATATTTGCATATTTTGAAATTTAATATTGTTAACACTTGTTATATTGGAACAAGTGGGACGCCATTCATAAATGACGGTATTGAAATTGAAATACTAAATGTCTTTAACTTTCGTTAATATATTGTGATAGTAGGACGCTCGTCATAGTTGACAGTATTAAAAGAAATACTGAATGTCTAAAGTAGTTAGTTTTATTTTTTGATTATAATCAAAATGTATACCTACATGTGCTATGTGATAATAATAAAACGACTGGTCTGGGCTATTATATATAAGATATTGTTAGCTCTTCATTTATTTTCAGACATACCAACGTATCAAAGCAAATCGACAGCGTAGACTTCGCATGAAGTCCCGGAAACGCCATTCAGTCGAAAGTCTGCTATACGATGATGACGTGCTGGAGGATCGCATGCGTAAACCGGAAACCAGATGTGATGAAGACGAGCCCGTAGATGTTGAAGGGGACTCCATTGGGTGGCCAGAAGGAGCGCTGACTGCTCAAACTGAAGGTCTGTGTAACTATTAGAATAACATTATACACTAAAAACCAACTTTATAAGTAACAACTAATTTTACTCATCACTAAATGAATATGAGTCTTGATTCAATCTAAGAAAGAAGAAGAAGCCTCCAAAAAGACTAGAACATTTTCGAAATAATCATAGGTATTTAATTGTCATAGATAAGGAAAACTAAGACGAATAAGCTATTGGTATGAATTATTAGTATTTATATGAATAAAATATCA
Organism: Himalopsyche phryganea; assembly: GCA_022494535.1. Lineage (NCBI taxonomy): Eukaryota > Metazoa > Arthropoda > Insecta > Trichoptera > Rhyacophilidae > Himalopsyche > Himalopsyche phryganea. Next base: position 238,254 of record JAGVSL010000069.1, on the reverse strand, counting down.
AAAGTATTAACGTGACTTATTTTCTTTTTCAGTCATGGATAAAGAGCCATTACCTGATGTTGACAACTCTATGCGTGTCCCATTGAACTACAGCGAAGATTTGGAGATATCAAGCACCAATGATGGAGTGCAGACACCTGAGCATAGCACTAGGTAAAATGATTTCAGACTCCTAAGCAATTCGCACATAACATACTACTTAAGGTTTCTTTTCGAAATCTTCTGCCTCTTGGGTATTAAATGATTACATCTAACAAACGTTGAGATAATAACAAGTGAAATTGAATAGATTTACGTTTCCTATTTTAATTTAACGTACACACAAAGCCATCTTTGGTCAATAAAACCAAATATATTAAGATGATTAAACTTTACGACATCCTGAAAGATTTTGATTCTCCATTTATACAATTTTGTAATGGAAACGACGATATTCTGAATGATGAAGCATACTTTCTTACTATCATCATATAAATAGCCACAAATAAATATAAAATCTTGTAAATAAAATATAGTAATGTAGCATCTTGTTTTATATCTCGGATATGTTCTTTTCATTAGTTGACGTTTTATTTATGACAGTTGTAAATAGATGCACTTCGCTATTTATGAAAAATAACTTCTTAATATTAAAAAACAATAATATATGTGCATACAACCAAAAAGATTTGATGCAGAACATATTAAACTTGTATGTTTATATAATTATTGTATTTCCCAAAATATACATATCATAATAATGTAAATACGGTCCATTTACTATAATAATTATATAAAAATGAATTAAATGACACTTAATAAATAAAATACTTTGAAACTATATTATAGATATCTTCCATATAGTGAATGATGTCAATATAATTATTTTCGATTTTATGTATTGCTTATGGCATCTTCGGCGAGTAATATTGATGGCTCACCCACACGTTGAATGATTTATGCTTATACATTCAAGCTGGAGTAGCCGTAGCTTAGGGAATTCTCCTAAGATGGTCGCATCAGCTGCTAGCATCAAACACTATTCTCCCATTTCAACAACAACCTACTAAAAATGACCACTCGAGTGGAATAGTTCTCAGTGCCAATTCAGGATAAAGCTATTGACTACATAATGTACATATTATAATATAAAGTTAGGCTACATTATACTATTTTTGTTACATCTTTATTATGATACTTGTTTTAATCGATAAGAATCATTGATGTATAATAATTAACATGTACAGTGAGATTGCAGAATCATGTCAAAAGTATGAATGTCTTAAAACATTTTGTATTAAAAAGGAGAATAATGTTACTTTTCTGAATTTAGAATAATATGATAACACAATTCATATATATATATATATATATATATATAAATATTTAGTAAAAATTTGATATTTTGATCCAATGTGATATATCAGTTTACATTTAAATGTTCTTACATCGGCTACATATTGACAAATTTTGAGGAATATTAAATGTTCTTTGTCTTCTCCATCGTTATAGTTGATAGTGTCGATTCTGTAGTACTGTAGAACTCTGAAAAACAAATTTTAATTGGTAAAATAATCAGAATTCTTGGGCTTTGACCAAAAATTGTAACTGAGAACTGTGACAAGGAGGTGTCACGAGGTTCAAATGATCTTGGATAAACAAAACAAACAAAAACCGCACAGGCTTGACTCTCCAAAGCCGCAACACCAGCACCAAATGCAGCATCAATCGCAGCCAGATCTGGGGCTCGCCGGTTCGTCTTGTCGACCTGCCGATAACTCTGTGTGCCGCCCGGTTGAGTGCGTCTCCACCAGCGAGGTGACATGGGGAACTCTCGCTGCTGGAGCTTATCTGAAGGCCAGTGCATCCGCTGCATCAGGGCGATCTCAGCCGATGCCATCTCATAAAATCGATGGGGAGAACCAGCCTTCTTCGACCGATCCACACAACTGAACCGACGTATACTTTTTTTGGAAGGGAATTTCCAGTAAAGAAGATCAACACATTAAATAACTTTAATTAGATTCTTGTTGGTAACCTATCACGGCAGCTAAGATTATTGTATATGAAAGCTTAATAATATACATTGGCATTATAAATTAATGCCAATGAGGATGGCTAAATTCTATGTATAATGATTTTACGAACTGACATTTGGAAAGATAGTCATGCATGACATTTTGGCTTATTCTAAATTTCACATAGAATAGCATTATCAATTAAATTCTGACAGAAAGATAAAGGTATATTTGCCTATTATCTAAGTAATCTAAATATGTATAATATATTTGCTATTTTTTGCATTCATAACTAAAAATATAAAAATGACATACATAGAAATTTCTAATATTGACACCTTAAAGAACAAAGAAAGCAGCAACTCACTTTTGGTCACTTTGCAGGAGAAAAAAAATGACAAATACTAGTAATCAACATCAATTAAGGCTTTCATTCATTTATATGAATTCTAAGTTATTCATTTATAATCGATAATCATTTGGCTTGTATTTCGTGTTAAGTGAGTAACTGGCTTGTTCGTTGGTGGTGTTAATATTTATTGAACATTGTTGTTCAATAAATGGAACACAATATTTAACAATACAGAATTTTATACAAAGTACAAACTTTGTGTGAGAAATAGGACTGTAATCAATTCCTGGTTGGTAATTGTCATAGGAATGAAGTGATTACAAGAAAATCAATCGTTTACAGGTACCATTTTAATAAGTCTCACAAAGGTGACATAAAAATCAGAAAACTATCATGACATTGCTACTGACAAATAAAATATATTTTCTTTTGTTTGCAATATTTAAATGTATTGCATTTTTGCCAACATAGATAGTGCTATATTTTGCCAAATTAAAATTATCACAAGGCTATTCAATTTATTAGAATTGACATATCTTCAACCACCACTGTTATTAATTATTTGTATAGTATGTATTAAAAATGGTCTAGAGTAAATATATTGTAATTGTAAGAAATCTTTTGATCACTAATAATTCATTAATGCTTCAGTATATATATAAAAATGTTTTCCTTAAACTAATGTCATTAATGTACTATATCGTCGATTGTATAATTTTTACATTAATTCAAATTTTATATGTAATATATTATCATATGGAAAAGCTGTTTGCTCTTTGTATGACGTCTGCTGTAATGTACATAGATAAAACATTGAAATATTGAAGGCATTATCCATAATCATAAATATGAATGTATTCTGCCACGCTATATAATGGTTAAAAACCGATTATTTATTAACCCATTGAGCATTCAAGATTTATTTTAAGTAATATTTTCAGGCAGTTTTGTCTTAGTTAATAACATATTTACGATTTTTATAAATTTGGAAACTAAATATGTATATTTAAGAATTTAATTAACATAATGGTTATGTGCTAAATAAAAAAATATTAGATGTAAAACAATGATGGTCAAAAATAGTGTGTCAGATATTTAATGGCTCAGTGTGTGTTTATAAACATACGTACGTACATTGAATAAAATGTGTGTTCATAAAACAGTTGGAAAACAAAACTTACTTAATTTCTTCCTGCCATCTGAAATAGGGAATAGGGGTGTTTTATTTTGACACCTTTAGTCTATACCCCTATTTTTGGGATAACTTTTTATTTTACTTAGAACTGGAATTATTGTTAAATATTAAAAATATGTATTACGATCATACAAATGAATAATTACAATTTGACATATATCTATATATTTATTTCATCTATAGACGTAATGACCATCCTAATTAATATGCATTGTACTTTTAAACTTGCACTGTTACATTTTGTTAAAATTTTAATGGTTGTTTTTTCATGTTATAAAGTTTTCAATAATTAGCATTAATTTAAATAAATACTTAACGAATGTTGCTATTAAAACTTTAATCTTAAAAATATTTTTTTAAATTTTCTATTATAATTTTGAAATTAATTTTTAATATTCATTAAAAAGTGTGTAAATAATTAAACTATCAATGGTCTATTATTAAGAATACTTATGTATAAGAATATTATATAATAAAAAGTGTATGAACATATTAATCAACATGGTTTTTCTTTAATCAGATATTACTGTAAAACTTTATGTATATAACACCCATTATTAATCATCCTACAAGTGACAGTTTCTTGGTAATAGGATAAAATAACAAAGTATTCAGTTCTACAAAATATATTTATATAGTACAAATAGTTCTACAAAAAGTATTCAGTTGTACATATTTTGTAGAACTAAATGCTTTGTTATTTTATTCTGTTATAATGGAGTTCTACCAAGTAAATGCCAATTCAATCAATAATGTTCCACCAAATAAAAATGACTTAAAAAATAATCTTAGTGTAGGTAACAATACACAATATTGTTTTATAAACATACATAATATAGATATACAGAGGTGGTAAATTTCTTATCAGTGAGAATTGCGCAATTGATTTTCAAAAACAATTATGTCAAAACCCCTCTCTAAATTTGATAAATCAAACACGTATCTTCTCATCTTAAGCCACTCTCGTTTTATTTTAATTTCATTTCCAAAAACGTTTCTGAAAAACCAAAATGTCTCAGCTGTGAGTTTTTAATTGGTCTAGTCCACAGTTATAATTTGTCGAGGCACACCTGAAAGTTCTTGCGGCACACAGTTTGGCAGACATTGCCAGAGAGGCATGTTTGCTGTCACTCGTGCCCTGCTCACTCTTCAAGCATTTTGAAGTATATTTTATAGATACAAATTGAAAAGCTGTCTACAGTTTTAGTGATAATTCAAAGAGGTGTGATTTCTCAATTACACGTTCTAGATTCAGTCTTAAATAAACCATTTAATGACAATTTTATTTATAACAGAAATACTACAAAGAACTCCCCGCCAAATAATACATTAGCGAAAATTTTACATGCGTATATAATCGGCCGTATATACAAGACGCCTACTCTTTTTTGGACACATTGCCTGCAAGCCTACTGACAATTTTGTGAGGCTCATCGTTATAGGAAAGGTTCTAAGGCAGAACAAGACGCGGAAGGGTCCCAACTATCCATACCGATGACAAACAGAGCAGCGGAGTGCAACAGCGAGTGGCGGTCCCTTACTTTAGCGCGCGGGACATTTGCGCGCCGACGTTTGCGCACAATATTAGATTATTTTCTATTATCGACTGATAATTTAAAGAAATTTACTTACATATTGAAATTACGTTTTATTTAAAATATACTCACCCAAGAAAATTTTATCGATTAGAAAAAAAATAATAATATAAGGAACGTGAAATCAAATTTTATTTAGAATGCATGTATTATTAGTGTTTATCTACTTGAATATGATTAACGCTTAGCCCATAGATGCTGTTTGTCTAACTCTATGTTTTCTTTAATGTAGAAATTTTTTATATTTGTTTCTTATGGTTCTTCTATGTATTTGTATAAAGTTTTTAAAATAAATATTTTTTATTAAAATGTAAAAAATATTGATAATGCGCGCAAAGGTCCCGCGCGCAAAGGTCGCTGCATCGCGAGTGGCAAAGGATTGTCAAGGGAAATGGAGTTGTTGAGGTAGGCAGAGGTGCCGACCCTAGCCATTGAGGAACACGACCGCAAATAAGTAATGTATGAATCACGTAAAATGATGTGTTATTCCAGGAAACATGATATTGTTCCTTCGTTGGTTTGTAGTATGTTGGGAACTCATATCTATACTCCAAGTATGAAGTAATCCCTTAGATACTTTGTAAACTTAACCAGTATTCTCCAATCTTCTATGTTTGTTTCTCTATTAATTGAAACACATATCACTTTTAAGGTGTTAACTGTCAATTCTTGGTGGAAAGGCATTATATTTCAAATTGTGTTTTATTTAAAAAAAAAAATGAACGTATTCATAATATAATAAATAAATTCGATTTGTTCTTAAATTTCATCTAACTAATATAATATTAAATGATTTTTGAAATTAATCTGCTAAATAGATTTCTTAAATTCTGGGTCATGAAACCAGTAAACCCTAATAAAATTGTCACTTTTAATATCGTGGAGTTAGATGAATCAAATAATTTTATTTTTTTTCCCGTGACGAGACATATTTGACAATACATTGAATGTGACAGATGAATTATATTGAAGAAAATAAACATGTGGTCAAAATGACAAGTTAGTATATACACTTGAGTAAAACAATTCTTCACAGAAATTAATTTACTGAATATAAATAAATGTGATGTGTGTCTTCCCGCCCACTAAGAACAGCCTCTCACGCCAGAGAATCATTCAGTGACATCCTCACACATATAAAATGAGGAAGTTATTTATAATAAAATTCACAAGCCCCCCCCGTCTGTTGCTTGAATTGAATCGTTCGACCGACTCGCTAAGGTAATAACAATACAATATTATTTTTGTCTTGATTTATCCGTAAAGCATTAAAACACAAACAAACCGTAACTCTCAGTTGGCGCATTGAGCGAATTTTGACAGATGGCACTGTCATCTGGTATTTATAATACTGTATTGTGAAATTTCAAAAAAAAAATGAGGCTTTATAAAACTATAAAAAATCAATTGATCATTTATTTTTAACCTCCTAATGGAGGTATCTCAACATAAGGTTTTCTACGAGAACTGCTTATTAAACCTCTCTTTTTCGAAGAAGGTATGGATATAAGGATAGGACTAGTAGTTAGTTAATTGCTTTCGCGATGCCCCAAACATCATGCCCCATACCTACGAACATAAATCCATAAATCGATTAAAAAATCAATTTATGAAACTCCGTAACGAGAATTGAATCCGAGATATCTGTAACCGTAGCCAACGACGTTGGCCAATGCACTGATAGTATATAATTAATCAATAATTTTAGCAAAATTAGTGAAAGAATTTATATTCATTATCAGTATGTAGGTTGTCATTACAATAAGCAGATAATATTTCATTTTCTTACTTGGTCTATTGAATTGTTTTGTTTATATATCCGCTCCCAATGTGGAGCATATGTATTCCTAATCTTTTTTCTAGTAAGAGTAGTCTCTCGTTATCTTCGGTTGAGGTGTTCACGGGGTCTAATCTCATTACGAACAGTTTCATAAATCGATTTATGGATTTGTATTTCAAGGTGTGAATTTCTGTGATGTCTAAACTACTTCCCACAAATTCGATATTAATACAAATATATGAGTCGCTGAGTCGCTAAACACGCTCCTGGCGATTTTTAGATAAATGCGTTTTTAATGTACGTATGCGCTCTAACGATAAATCTATCAATTTTCCAGTTGCAAGTCTAAACTTTCTTTCAATTTCAACAAAAAATGTACAAACTTAAAAATGTCGTTTTACACGATCTCGATCTTCGTTTTATACGGTGGTCCGAAAAAATGATAGTGCAAAAGAATATTTCACTTTTCATTATACACCGGAAAACACAAAATAACTTAAATTCTTCTTAAAACTATCATACTGCCCATATCAGTTTTTCGTGATTTACTCAAAACTCTATAAACCTTCGTGAACGTGTTTGGCGACTTAGCGACTCATATATTAAAGTAGTTATTGTGGTATATTTTAAAACTAAATTATAAGCGCAAATTAGCACACCACTGATGCTTGCAAATTAAATTCAGGAAATTACAAGACAGGGAGGGGTTCTTTTATATACGAACACTTGCATTTCCAGTATCAATTTACGAGAAAGTTTTGTGGTCAGTGGGCTTCGTCAAGTAACGCCACTCTCAGGCATGAATGTAAGGAAATCATATTTTATATAAAGACGGATTTTCATTTTAATTGCTTTTGTGAGCTTATGGCGTGATTGTCGCAGAATTATCATAGAGTAAGTTTTTATGTATGTACGTTATTGATTTACTGTGCTACTATTTGCGATGCGTTTGTTATAATTTGCAACACTTTATGATTTGGGTTTATAAAAAGTAGATTATTAATTTGCTGTAATTCTACACGACAAAAATTGATAGTCAACTATCAAAAACCGAATTTTCTTTCCATATTAAATACAGCGATTATTTTCCATTCTACTTTTGTCAATACAGAATAAAATTTCACCAGTTTTTACAATTTCGTGAAGAAAAAAATGTATAAAGATGTCCAAATTTACTTACAACTTTCATAAGTGACAAGTGAAAAGTGCTCAAAGTGATTGTATTATCATTCTATTATCAAAACCAATTTTCTGTTTCGTATTGCAAAAGTTTTTTTGTTTATTAATTTGAACCAGTATTAAAAAATAAATTGCGTACCAAGAAACTGTCGTATATGTTAAAATAAATTTAATTATGCTAATGATGAGTTACTTAATATTTTTATATGTCTCTTAGAATATCTTTTTTGTGTTTTTCTTACCTTGCTTAAATTTTATTTGTCGTTCAAGGTTAATATTTAAGTAAGGGAACAATTACAAAGTATTTAATTCAGAAGAATTTTATTAATTTGTTGATAGGTAGTTCGGCATCCCGCTTTCGTCGGAACTCAATTCAATATCTAAATAAATACCGGATCTCAATATATTACATGTTCAATTTAAAAAAATCCAGGAGAGTCACAATATTGCATTTCTTATTCATTTTATTAGGTCCAAAAACCGAGAGCTTAAGTGCACTCTATCCTACTTACTTGCGAACGACTTACGATTACAAGTATTATGTAAACGAAAGTGGGTTAGTAATTTAAATGAAACAACTGATGGACCAAGTAACTTGCTGTGGTCAGTTATTACGTTTTACGAGATATACCAACCCATACTTTTTCCTGCGAAAGGTAAACCGGTCACGAATAATTTATTTTGATCACATTTTATCCTTAAAATACGTCGTCAAGATTATTTTTTTATAGATACTTCCTCAAGTGATACAATGCAAGAATTTAAATAAAATAATGTGACAGCTATAAATTTGATAGATTTATGATACGAATATTGGTGTATATATATAACAAACCTGTTTAGAACATTACTTGGGCCTCAGTGTTAGTCGTGGAAGAAAACAATGATCTTTATTAATTGTATTTTGAATATCAATATAATACTTAAATTAATTATGTAAAAATAATCGTTTTAAATTATTAATCGGATAAATATTACATATATTTTATTTATTTTTATGTGATGAAAAATTAATTCGCTCGCAATGAGCCAATCAGCTGCTGATCTTTATAAAAAATTTGGAATTATTACAAAACAATTTGTGTTTTATCTAAAAAAATATAATGCCTTTCTACTAAGAATTGACAGTTAACACCTTAAAAGTGTTAATTTATTATTGCATTATCTAAGTACATATTTATTTTATAGTATTATAATAACTTGATTTTGCATGGAAAAAGACTCATATGTAGAGGATTTAATTGTTGTCGTAAAATATAGTCTTTCGAAATTAACCACTTAAAGTAGTATAAATACTAAATTGGGTTAGCATTTAACCATACCAAGATTATAAATGTACTCATATTTTTGTGTTTATAAATTGTAAGGACATTTTTTTTGTATTTAATACACACTTTTCATATACCGCATATATTTTATCCGCATAAAAATAATGGCAGACAACAATATTCAAATGATTTTTGATATTCTTGAAACTTGTTAATTTTATATATTTAACACCGTTTTACAGTTAAATTATTTAATAATAAACAATTATTATTATAATATTATCATTCCAGTGATCTTTCTAAGATTTTATAGTGATAAAATTAAGTGTTAAGCTATCAGTGTTTCTGGAATATCCGTTGATTTTTTAGTAAGTACATTCAACTGTTACAATCAAATAGTATGTGTCATATAAATCTTTTTATTTTAATTGTAAATAAACAATACTTTAATAAAATTAATTAAACCTTCTGGATACATTTAATGACCATAGATTATTTTTTATTCAGGGCTAAATTTTTTCTCACAAGTCTAATGCAAACGCACCTCAATGATTAGGGCTCACTATTAAGATAACAGAAAGCTTTCATTATCATATTTATATGATTTTAGTTTCTCTATTTTCTCTTTATCTATTTATAATAAAATATTTTCGGAAATAATTAATACATAAAAATAGTATGGAGTCCGGAACGAATAGTTAAAATATGCATTTATATGATTAAAAGTGCGTATTGTACAAATTACAACTTTAAGAAAATTACGAAAAATTTTCACTTATTTCATAAATATTTTGATTAAAAATAAAAATTTACAGTGTTGTCATTAATTTACTTTGTATACATGTATTCTATTAATATAATATAATAGCCCAGACCACTCTGTAGACGCTTTATTATTATCATCATATATCACATGTAGGTATGACATTTTCTCATGACGTAAGCGTTCGCGGTGTCAACAATGCAGACACAGTTCAGACGTACTGGCTACTTTAGACATTCACTATTTAAATTACAAGTACGGTTATACTAGTTTATATATGAGATTCACAATGTTTTAATGATTTAAGCCATAGGTGGGTAACGCATCTTTACAATATTTTTTACTATATTTCCTGAGTTCGACATCTAATTGCTAGTTATTGAAATAAAATGAGTATGGCTATGTATTGTTACAAAACTAAAATGTGAACAAGAGTCGACAAAGGAAATCGTTTTTTGGTATTCGATTTGGTAAGAAATGATTATCTAAAATTAACGCATCTCACTCTGAATAACAATAAAATCGGTAGTGCATAATAAAACAATGCATGTGTGATTGCATCACCTGTATTCGCATGCACGCAGATGCAAAAGTCATGTAAACCGTAAGAAAGTTTGAGAAGGAAATAATATTTTATTGACTTACAATATTTATCATATCATTTAAATTATTGGGCGATACCATTATAAAGTAACAGGCAGCTGTTTTGTATACTTCTTCTTCTCAGTCGTATTCCTTACGTGTGAGGGTTATGACCTCCGCCTACCGCAACAAATACATTGTCTTTGACAATCTTCGCCACTCGCTCCTGCACTCCGCTGCTCTGAAGGCCATCGGTAAAGAGAGGTCAGTGGTGTCCTTCACTTGGTAGCTCCAGCGAGTTAGGGCAGTTCTGCGTCTCCTTCTACTGGGGGCGATGTTGCCAAAAAGCCAAGTATGCGTCTTGTATAGACAGCCGAGAGTCTATCTTGTATTTAGAGCGCTTTCAGGATAGAAGCGTTTGTGCGCTTGGCCGTTTTTATACTAAAAAGTATAATGTTTTATTAAATCCCCTTTCTTTTCTTTGCTGTTGTTCCATGAATCCATGTTGAGGGTAGTGACAAATTAAACACGATTTATCTGACAATCCGAATCACAATACTAACGGTGAGATGCTAAAATCCAAGCATCCTCACACTAAAGGTTATGAACGATCCATAGCACAAATCGCTTTTTTCATTACTGCGCATGCGCGTGTAAAGCAAACTTCTTAGCGCATGCATGCGAAATTTTGAAGAAATTTCGTCAGAGGCCGTACGTTTATTGAACCGTCACGGCTGAATAGAACGCAGATAAATGCCAATCAGAACGCGCACACGTTCTGAATTTAGTGTATAAACGTGGAACTATGAAGCAGTTTTGTTTGATAATTACATAAAATTATAATTTAATAGCTTTACATAGATGAGAAAAAAAAGCCTTTTCATTTCCGAATTGTATGGCACGCTTCGCATCTACAGCATGTATGGACGGCACGTCAATGATACATATATATATATGCCTTGATATCTCTATCTATAACGGTTAATTATTAATTTTTTGTTTAACTCTTTTTAATTGAATGATAGTTTTTAGTTAGTTTATTTATAGTTTTATATTTCTGAGCGTAAAATTGTAACCCAATAAAAAATATATTATAAAATAGATGGCAGTAGCAGCGATTTTCAAATTTATTTTCCGTTTATAGTGAATTATCTTTTGTCAAATCATATTCTAATATGGCCTTATATGTGTGATTTAATCTAAAATTATATCTGTTATTGAACTAGGAGCTACACCAAACAACCAACTGGCAATTTCTGGTATGAATATATAAAAAGATATAGATGAAAAAAAACTCGCAACATACTTCCGATTCTCTTTCGGCACGGTTTTTATACGGTTTTTTATTTAATAAAAGTATTATTTAATATTGTATATGTATAAATTTAAAAAACACTTCGACCCTCTGTGAATATTTTGATCATCATTTTTGTCATTTGGCAAATTTGAAAATGCAGGTGTTCATGACTCATGCACGACTTTTTATTGTTTTAGTACATTAATGTTGCTCTTTTGTGTTTCGATTTTATTCCCTCACTGGTTTTTATTTTTTATTTTTTAATATCTAATGTTTAATTTAAATCGCAATATATATATATAATGTATTAATAAAAAAAATAATTCGAATTAATCGAGTCCGAAAATTTTATTTACACATTTTTACATGAGCATCTTGTATTTTTTATACGGTTTTATTTTGCACGCTAGTTTCTGGGACGTATTTCCCATGCAAAAAGAGAATCGGGTGTATATATTTCTAAGTAAAAATGACATGATCTTACCATAATAATTAGTTGTGTTTTGCTTGGTGCCTTCTGTGTCTACCTTTGAAATCCATGCATTTCTTCCACTTTCAAATAACATTTCGCATAGATACGTCTACTTCTCCGTAATAAAATATACAAATTTATCAAATAATTTTCATTCAGTGATTGTTAAGCTGCTTCAAAATGAATGATAAAGCTCTATAATAATACGTAATTTGAATTAGATATTCCGTGTTCATAATTTAACTGTTAACAAAACAGTACTCCCTGATAAAAGCATATATGTAATGACTGATTAATTAAGAGGTCCTTATGTATATAACTTCCATTTGACTGTTACATATTTGGCAGACCTTGCCATGATTGTGTATGTGAGCCAAAGAATAATAATAAAATGCCATAAAAATAATTATCGCGTGTTTTATGTTTATAAGCACTGCGAAGTTTGAAAACCTTCAGTGACTTAAATTATTTTGACGAACAGAAATAGATGATCACAAATTGTCCTCTTTAGGGAAAAGTTATTAAAGAATGCAAGACATTGTTTTAAATAATCTTTTCTCTTACAATTTAACATTTACATGTCATCAGCAATCAATATGCATTTTTTAAGAAATTTATTCTAGGTGATTTTTTAACGGCTATACAGAGCTGGAAAGTTAACAGTACTCAAATGGATAATTCTTATCTTTTCAAGTGTGGAAAATGAAAACAAAATATTGCTGAACAAATTTCATCGAGTTTATAGCAAAACTGTATTTTTTTGTTGTAATTTGACGTCCATAAAACTTTGTATGAATATGAAAAACAAAACTACAATATTTTTTTTGCAATTTGTATTATTAATGAAAACATCAGCATTGATTTAAAACTATATTTCATTGTTTTAGATTTTCTCACATATTCTTCATATCATTATCGATTTATCTTCGGTTATAAATAATTGCATTATGTGTTAAATAGTATTCACTTGGTATACTTGAACTTTTAATTCGATAGTTTGCACTTAGGATTAGATAGTATTAACTTAGTACACTTTAACTTTGATTTTAATAGTTTCCACTAAGTCACATATTTTTAACAAAGTGAGTTAAGTTGTAATAGGTTATGTTAAGGTTGGTTTGTGTAATGTATTCCAATGCATGGAGCCAAGACAATATAGGCGGCCTAATAAAGGGTAGAAGAATAAGTGACATTTAATTACAGTTTCGTGCAACTATCGATTTCAAAGTGTGAGTATTTATATTGGGTGAAATCTATTTTATCTCTGTGAAAATATTTTTTCGTAAGTGTAATATATTTATTCAATGTTAAAATATATTTTATTATGTGAGATCACTTTATTTTTAGTGAAAGAATTTGGTTTTTGTGGAATTTATTTGTAATAAGTTAAAACTATTTTTATGAAAGTGAATAAAATTTAAACAAAAGTGCATTTAATTGTAAGCCTTCATCTTCTATGCTATAGCAAATATACTATTTAACTTGACATGAAGTGAAACTTTAAGTTAATATTTCGATCTATTCAAAGTTACCCATATTTACGTATTTTTTGGTCAGTGTAGAAAAAGAAACAATAATTTCCAATAATAACCGTTGTTTATGGCACAACGTCAATAGTATTTTACTAAAATAAAAACAACATCTTCAACAGTGAAAATTTGCCCATATTGAGAGGAATTATAAAAACTTTTTTTTTATTGATATACGTCTTTGAAAAAGCTTGTTATAATGTGTATTATAGAAATGCATTTTTAATTATTATTTTTGTGAAGAAAAGTCGTTTTAAAAATATCTTACTAAATCAGAATTCATAAATGAATTATTAAACAGAATGGAAATTTTTATTGTTTTTCGTTTTTCGCCCTATTTTTTCTCGTGAACATCTTTTCCAAATTGGATAGCAAGTTACAACGTAAAGAAAGCACGTAAACATAATGTCCGATCATACAAATCCATTCATTGGTTGAAACTTAAATATAGTTGTATACCCATGTCCGAGCACTTAAGCCTTGAGTTTTACTAGTGTTCCACGGTGTTCATCGATAATTTAGTATTCCGAAAACTTATAAACACGAATCGGTAAATTTGAAAGTTACATTTTCGTTAATACAGGATAATCAGAAACAGGTCACCGAATCGCATTTGGCAAATTACGTGTCTCTAACGAGATTTTATCGCGTGGGTCGTGACAGCGAATGGATTTTCCTTAATTGTATCTTATATCATATTTTATATTTTAATTCAAGATTGCAACGCGCTTTAATGCAACGACCAGTTAATTTAGCAAAGTTAGTTAAGTTAATTTTCAATAAACTAAGTCGATATCAATATTTTAAATTCAAATGTAGTCAACTATATTAAAGAGATAAATAATAACCAACTTCTGTAAATATGTTGAGAAGCATTTGTCGGTTTGTTATGGCAGTTGCAATAATAATTGCATAACAATTTCTCTTAAAGGCTCGCGAATGCAGTCTCGGCCTCTTCACGTCTCTTCACAGCTCCCCTCGCCTGTGCGCCCAGTCTCATGAGTGTGTCGGTTTGTGAAATACTTTCTCCGAAGATACCACTTTTGCTAGCTAACTGCGAGCCCGCGGTAACGCGTCCGGGAACGTGAAGTAATATTGCTGCGATAACTTCAGACACGATAGTTAAAACAGGATCTTAAAGCTGAGAGTTGCAATACGCGACTTACGTTATGTCGTATTAGAATATTTACCAATCAATCACCTAGGGATTCCAAATATTCGTTTAAAATACAAATATTTGAATTTCAACATCCATATTCATTTTTTTGCATATTTCTTTAAAGACGTATTAATTATTGTTGACACATGCTAGTTGCCAGAACGTGTCTTGAGTGAGAAACATTATGATGCTTAAATAAACAAAATACATATTATATCAATATATAATGCGACACCGAATAACATTTTTATTAACCCTGTTGTTAAATATAACATATATTTTTATATTTTAATACGTTTGTATAGACAATGTTTTGGCCAATTGAATTAACCCTCAAAATTGAAATTGTTCAGGAGAGAGTAAAAACTGTTTTTACCGAAAAAAGTGTATGGTGAATTGCGTTATGAATATTTAAAATGCACTCCTGTAAATTCTCATGTTTACAGATACGGGATTATACGTACGGAGCGCCAATATAATAGTGGGTTACATCAAGTGACCGGGTCAGAATTTTCGAACCTAAAACCAATGTAAAATGATGTTTCTCATCCAAAAGGTGGTCAATTTATTTTTCTTATTTACATCATTTGGCCGAGACCTGTTCTGTCGTATTTAAAATGAGATTCAATCATTAACTAATTTTCGAATTTTTATAGGGTACATCAATTGGCCAAAACACGGTCATTATGAATGAAAAATATTCGAATAGTTTATCAAATATTCGATAATCAGAATATCAAAAAATAGCCGAATATATTCGAATAATCGATTGAAATCCATGTCTTTATATATATATGTTGATGTGCTACCATCTTCAGTACTACAGTATTAAACGGACGGAAAGTTCACAAACAGCCAATTAATTAAAATTATCAATGATAATAAAAGTATTATATTGAAAACAATTGTAATTTGTAATTCATCATCGCGTCAAAATGGTCAAGCGCTTGACATTCGATACAACTAATTAATAAATAGTGCAAATAAAACTATGACTATGGAATCCAATATTTTTGCATTGCGATATTGCCTTTATTAATATTCAGCCGATTGTATGAAATAATTAAACTTGAGAATACACAGTTCACACCAGGTACTTAAATACTGTACTGTGAAAAATTGGCGGATTTGATCTCAAGTAAGAAATATCTGCATGTCTCGTATATAAGTTTGATTTATTATGCATAATAATTTCTACAGCCTGTTATGTTTTCATAATCATACAGTGGCTAAGGAAATTTCTCCCAATTATTTATTCCATAATTTTATTGCACTTGCATGTTGCGCTTACGTTATAATTCACAAAATCATGTAATTTAATGAATGTTTCGTGATGCATAAAAACTTTATTTAATGACTGGATTTGACGAAATACCACTTGGGCTTCATATAACACGGTTGATGAGTTGTGACATATTTTTTGATACACAATGAAAACGATCCTATCATGGAAAGAAGTTTGAAGTTGAAGAGTGAATTACAACAGATGTTGGCCCTTTATCACGAAATACGTTAAGATTTATACGCTAAATGTAAACAATCGCTTATTACAGAATTTTTAAAGTCTGAATCCAAAAATATTTCTCCGATATTGAAAACTCCAAACGGATCTCGAACCGAACCGAAAAAAATTCGAACATAATAGAATTGTAAGTGATAGCGATAATGAATGAATGATCTATTATATATATTTTTCCGATTGTTTATTAAAAAAAAATAAAGGATATTAACAAACTTCGATAGTTTTTTGGAACGCAAACCCTAATTTTGAATGAACTTCAAACCTTCTTATGAAACCATGGTCCTTATGAAACCATATGACCGTGTTATACGAGGCCCAAGTGTACCTGTATAACATTAAAATAATTGCAATTTCGTGAATAGTTTCAATTTTTTTTCTATTAAATAAATATGGAAGTCAATATGTTATTTTGCGAAACTGCGAATCTGATCAAGCGAGTTTATTTTACAGAAAGCGAATCAGATATAATAATTTCATAATTTCATTTAAATATTTCAGCCTGAATACTTCTAACATTGCCCATTTTATTCTATTTACCGCATTATAATGCAGATGATCATACATACATGAAAAGCATTGTGAAACAGAAAAAGCGATGAATTAAACATTATTTAATTTTTTTGTTAAATAGTTTGTAAAGTCTTAGTTTTACATAGTTTTACTTAGTCTTACATAGTTTATAATAGCAAAAAACATATTTATAAAATAACATGTTTTGGTCAATTGTAACCCTCAAAATTGAAATTATTCAGGAGAGAGTAAAAACTGTTTTTATCGAAAACATTATATGATGAGTAGCGTTATGAATCTTTGAAATGCACTCTTGTAAATTCTCATGTTTGCAGTTACGGAACAATACGTAGGGAGTGACGATATAATAGTGGCTTACACCAAGTGGTCGGGTCAGAATTTTTAGAGGGTTACATCAATTGGCTAAACCACAATCGATATGTTAAGTATGTAAATGTTCTGAAAATTTACTTTATGCGACCCTCGGACTACTCCTAACACTGGAAAGCCCTGATCTAAAACATAAGGTACAACCACACGACACAGGTATATCTTACGACATCAATAATATGCTTAGACTCCCGGCTATTCAAAACAACTCCATGATCATTTGGCCGAGACCTGCTCTGTCTTTAAAATGAGATCCAATCATAAAAGCATTTTTGTATTTTTTGAGGGTTATATCAATTGGCCAAGACACCATCGATTATAATTTATCTGATTTGAATGATTACAATATAATATGTCATGATTTATTTTTTTGTCTATAATGCCAAATGCTTGTTCGCCACAGCACAGCACGGTACACATACATACACACTCTCTCTGTTTGCGCATCGTGAACATACAGCGAGCTGAGTGAATGTTCACAGGTGGCTTTGCCAGCAGGTACTAATATATTTGTTAGTCTGTCTGTGACTCTCAGTTCAGCACTGCCCGTGCGCACGATACAGAGTCTATGTGTATAGCGTGTGTTGAGCGAATGTAACACGTGAAGCTGCCACTTGGTGTATAATATTATTAGTTCTATAAATTTTAAGTAGCATAGATAATCCTCGTTATGTAAGTATGCTTTCGAGAACTTATAATAAAAATCATACTATCACCATTTTGATCTTATTTTATTTATAGCTATTACATGTTTAGTAGATTGCCGTATTTATTAGTTTCATTATTGACAGAATATTAGACATCCGACTTCTTGACACGCAAATGCATGCTGGATGGATCTGGAGAGAATAAACAGCTGAAGAGTCTCCATCAAGGACAAGGACAACTATTGAATGCATAACGTTTGTTCTATTTACTATTTTTTACCACACTTATTTCTTTGAATGCATATCCATATTAAGTAATTTCATATCAAATTTGTTGATAAATACCATCGTCATATATCAGAAAATATAGAAACATCTCAATTTTTTTCAGTAAAAAAAGCTGTTGATTTTGTATAGATTGTTAAGTGTTCATAATTAACTGGTAAATTTTCTATAAGCCGCAGACAGTGGCGTAACGAACGGTTGCATAACATGCCTACGCGGGCCGTAGTGCCTCTAATGGAAAATTTCAATAACCGAAACGTTAGATAATTTCAAAAAATATCAACGTAAATTTTCATCAATATTGCCTATATTTTTTTGGTAATAAATATTTAAACTATTTCTTCATAATCTATGTATCAAAACGAAAATTGCACGGTTGTTAAAAGCTTTAGTGTTCTCAGAAAGTAACCATGCATTTTTTGACAGTGCTATGTATTTTTTAATATGTTAGTTATTTTTAATATAAAATTATAATTGCCAACTTAGTTATTCCACTGGCTCTGTAACTAGATATAACGCGTTTCGCCTCTTTAAGAAGCATCTTCAGACTAATCATATTGCAAGGTTATTTAATTCTAAGCTAAACAATGATTATAATCCTTACATTAAAAATAAAGGGTGGGTTTGGTTTTATTCCATTCTACTGGATGTGGGGAGGGGGTATGACATAAACACTGATGACTAATTACCATAACACTGCCACATGGGTGAGCTGCCTGTTCTATTTAAAATGTTATTTACTAATACTCCATTACTGTTAATGGTTTTATTAATTTCTAAAAACTGTAAGCTATTGATTATAAAACATTTTTTATTTACTCGGTGGAGTATTTCTACGTTATTATTTTTTATTAAAATTATGATCATTCATCAAAATATGATCATATTGTAATTAGTATATCAGTGTTAATGTCATACCCCCTCCCCACGTCCAGTAGAATGAAATAAAACCCTCCCACTGTTTATTTTTAATGTAAGAATTATAATCATTGTTTAGCTTAGAAATAACTAACCTTAAGATATGGTTAGTCAGAAGATGCTTCTTAAAGAGGCGAAACGCGTCAAGTGGGATAACTAAGTTATCAATTTTAATTTTATATTAAAAATGAACTTCCACTAGAATACCGCCGAATCCATAGAAAATAGTTATTGTTAAATTGTCCTTTTTTCGATGATATGGTATGTAATTAATGACTACTTTAAAATGAACACAAGTATTTAAATATGCCTACTTGGTTCTCATAATATGTAATTTACTTCATGATTTCTTATGCAATACAAAATCAAAATGGCTGGAAAACGCAATGCAAAAAGCTGGTCAATAATAATAAAACTAGAAAGTCAACTCATTGCTTACCTTCTTGTTTTTGCTGATTATATGCCTTATATAATTATTAATTAATTCTAATTTTATTTGATTATGCATGATACTTTAATATTATAAGCCGATTGTGTTTATTACAAGGGTGATACAAAATAAATAGAAAGCTAATTTTAACAAATTTTGTTAAGCATCTTATTTAAAAAATGTAGAATTATGAAATGTTAAATTAATAAAAAGAGTAAGGTAGTTTAATGCTATTTAATTTCTTTAACGTTGGGATAATACCAGAATGAGATTATATTCGCAAAAAGTTTTAAGCCTCTTCATTCTGACTGCATATATTGAAAAATATTTGAAAATGTTAAACGTTAAAGACACATATGAAAGAAATATTGGTTCAATTAAATTAATTAAGTTATGTTCTTATGTCACATTATTTTCAATTTCTAATGTCGATTTTTTCTTGTTGGATTTGATTTCAATTGAAACTTTTGTTTTTTTTTAAATTTGTGGCGATAAATGCATTTGTCAAAGACCTGTTATGGGATTGTTTTTTCTGCAGTCAAAATAAATTGTATGTTGCAATTTCCAGAATGTGGATTGCAGCAATCTTGTTTGTGGTGATAGTTGGAGTGATGCTGTACTTTGAAAATCTGAAACCTGTTAACTATCCACCTGGACCACCTTGGATACCAATTTTCGGAAGTGCATTGGTCGTCAGAAGTACTCGCATTGAAAAACGTTACCTATACAAAGCTGCTCACTCGCTGATGCTCAAATACTGCAACCGAGGCGTACTCGGTCTGAGAGTAGGAAAAGACCGTATTGTCATTGCTGGCGACTTCAATGCTGCAAAGGAAATGCTTCTAAATGAAGATATAGATGGCCGCCCTAAGGGTCTCTTTTATGAAACCAGAACGTGGGGAAAACGTCGAGGACTTATTCTTAACGACGAAGAAGTTTGGAAAGAGCAACGCAGATTTATAGTAAGACATCTCAAGGAGTTTGGATTTGGTAGAAGGGGTATGGTTGAATTAGTGCAAGATGAAGCTGAGCAACTTCTCAACGATATGACACTAAAGGTCAACGAAAATAATAACAATGCTGCTGTTATTCAAATGCATGATGCATTCAGTGTGTATGTCCTCAATACGCTTTGGTCTATGATGGCCGGGATAAGATACAGTTGTGAGGACGCCGAAGTTAAAAAGCTTCAAAAGATCTTATCTGAGCTGTTTTCTAATATTGATATGGTAGGAGCTCTATTCAGTCAGTTTCCTGTTCTAAGATTTGTTGCTCCAGAGTTGTCTGGCTATAAGCAATTCATAGAAATGCATCAGAAAATTTGGATATTCCTCCGAGCAGAACTGGACAAGCATAAAAAATCATTCAAAGCAGAAAATGAAGACAGAGACTTCATGGATGTGTATATAAGAATGGTCAGGTCTGCAGAAAGAAAGGGAAGTTTTACAGAGTCTCAGCTTTTAGCCGTTTGTATGGATATGTTTATGGCAGGATCAGAAACTACCAGTAAGAGTTTAGGATTTGCATTTTTGTATCTGGTAAGAGAACAAGAGGTTCAGAAGAAAGCTCAGTATGAAATTGATACAGTCATCGGCAATGAACGGATGCCCACTCTCAACGACAGAGCAAAGTAAGTTATAACTGTTTATAGTTTCATAAGATGCATCTATCTGAAAAGCCTGCTTTTATCAACAGATTGACTTATATAGGAAGGCCATAGTTCCATAATGTTATTCTTCATGATAAAAATACTAAATACATTTTTTTCTTTCACTATCAGAAAAGTATATAAAACATATTAAATAAACGTTGCAAGCTTGAAAGAATATTACATTAAATATGTTTTCTATTTGCAGCATGCCTTACAATGAAGCGATTGTACTTGAGACTATTCGACATTTTATGGGGAGGACATTTGGAATACCACATCGTGCATTAAAAAATACTAGTCTGTGTGGATACACTGTTCCAAAGGTAAACTGTTTGAAGCATTTTGTAGATTTTCTTAATGCCAACCATAGTTAACATTCACATATTACAGATAGCTATAACCATGCCATATTTATGAAATGAGTTGGTGCAAATCAAATCTGTATATCTTCACACTTGTCAATCAGAATATTTGAAGAGTAATATGCTCATGGCCACAGCAATGACAAAGAAAATCAACAAAAAAGATTCAATATTGAACAAACAGATGTCATTTTGAATGTGGCATGAACTGTCATATTATCAGACAATAATTTTTTTACTGAGATTACTGAATTATTCTTTTGAGATAGAAATGTTTGATTTGCACCAACACCATAAATGATGTATGGAAATAATGCTCATGATTGATAATAGTATTTAAAATTCATAATTGTTATTTTAATTTAGAGACTGTCAAATGAAAATTGATAGATTTGCTATTAGATTTGTTGTGTAACATGTATTTTCTTCTTTGAAAAGCATCCTAAGACTGTATTTATTTTTATCGTAGATATTGATTTTAATCTATTGATTATTGGACATACTAGAAAATAGAAGACCAGTGGCTTTATCCAATGGCTAGCAAGAAGAAAGGAAGGTTTCACTGCTTGCATTAAAAATGATTTTAAATAGGAAGGGGACACTAAAATGGGAAAGCAAAATAAAAAATTTGTATGATTGAAGTCTGAGGATGCTTCTAAAAAAAGAAAAACATTTGCTCCACTCAGTTAAACAATTTATCAAAGTATTATATTTTATGGAGTGGGATTACATTCTTTCAAACATTATTACGTAAATAATTTATTTCATTTTTAATCTACAGGATGCTATGGTTATCACAAACTACTATGGGATCCTCATGGACAAGGAGTTATTTAAAGACCCACAGGCCTTCGATCCTGAACGGTTCTTGGTTGACGGAAAAATATCAATTCCGGAACCATATATTCCCTTTGGTTTGGGAAAACGTCGATGTATGGGTGAATCACTGGCTAGATCTAATATTTTCCTGTTTACAGTTACCATGCTACAAAACTTTGAGATTAGACCTCCACCTGGTGAAAAACCGCCTTGTGTTAATGTAATAGATGGAGCTACTGCATCTGTTGCTCCATTCCGTGCCCTTATCACACCAAGACATAAGTGAAAAAGTGACCAAAAATTTTTAAATCTAAAAATAGCAGACAGTCAATCCTTTAAGGTGATTTTAAAAATCAAGGATAAGGAAAATAGTGTATTGTAATACTCAATAACTGAAAAATATTTTGGAGGTTTGTTGTAAGAGAGGCTTATAAATCAGTGTTCCCCAACTGGTGGTCCGCGGTCCAGTGTCAGGCCGCAGGGACTTTCCGCCGGGCCGCGAACATTATGCCAAATTTCAAGAAATTTGCCATGTAAAAATATTAAACATAGGATGTTTTTCGCCTGCACGTTTACTTGTATTTTTAGTTTTTGTTAAATAATAATAATTGGTAGGATGATGCAACACGATGTTCGCTGGTTTTCTCATAATCGACAGCCATAAATCCTCTCAGGTACACACAGGAAACGGACATATTTGCTTTTGAATAGTGAACCCAGATGCAAAACCCTACCTAAATATATTTCCAAAAATGGCATATGTATATTTGTTAGTTATAGTTATCTCCATCTGTCACAATATAACGTCAAAAAAATATTTTATAAAAAAACCATTTTTATTTCAGTATTAGTGGTCTGCGAAACATTTTTCCTTTTTTTACCAGTCCGCAGGTGTAAAAAGGTTGGGGAACACTGGTATAAATGATATCAATAAATGTATGAGACAAATTAATACTTTTATTTAAATCACTAATGTAGAATTCTGTGAATTATGATCACAAAATTGTGCAGAAATAACCACAAATCGCAAGTGTACTTCAAAGACTCATTCACTTGCCTCTCACTTTTTTTTGAATAGATTTGATTTTTTCAGTCCTTTGCTTTCGTAATTAAAGCTGCATCTATTAAACGAGAATAAAAGAGTGACTTGGCATTTATTTGAAAAGTTAAAATTTTCAAGATAGTATCAACAAATGCAGAAATTATAATTAATATAAAATTATAATTAATATAAAATCTCAATAATCCAAATTTAATATTGAAATTCCATCAAGCACCCTCAGTCGATGTCTTAAATTATAACTTCCACAAAGTTACCGCCGAATCCATAGAAAATAGAAATTATAACCTTGGAACCAAGTGGAATAACTGAGTTATCAGTTTTTAATTTCATTTTATATTAAAAATGAACTTCCACAAAGTTACAGTCGAATCCATAGAAAATAGAAATTATAATATTTGCCAAAACATGTATTTCGATATCGAAATTATTCACTTTCTTGTATAAGCGATTATACAGCTAATGTCGACAAAAAAGCTTTAGCGCTTATTGCAAAATATAATATAAATATATTTATAACAACTGCTCCTTTACAAGTCATCTATTAACGACTTGAGCATTAAAGGTTTTAGATGAGATGGTATGGCAAATAGTTCAATATAAAGTGGGTATTAAAAGTATACCTGAAGATTCTTTATATTCGCATATGTGGTCATCATTGTAAACCCAATACACAGTACACGGATTTTAAATAACCGAAATACGAAAACTAATCTGAATTAATAGATTGTCTCTCTGAAAATAATACATGTCACTCATACAAATTTTAATTATTGATTATCCATATATTTTTCAACATTTATAGAGTGAAATTGATGAAATGTCCATTTTGTGCAAGTTAATGCAACATTTTTATTAGTATTAGCAACCATTTTATATGTTTTGTTGAGCTATGGAATAATAAATTATTTAGATTTTCAATCACTAAGGTTAAAGCTGTTTTTATTGTCACATAATATAAATATTGTTTCATAATTATGAAGTATTTTGGTTGATTATCATTTTCATAATGTTTTGAAATGTAATACTAACAAATCTTGGTAATAAAGAATGTACAATAAATCATAATTACTTGAATTATTATTTTATGTTAATCATAATTATGATTGAAGTTTAATATTTACTAAAATTTTGGTATGTAATAGTTGTTATTTAAGTATTGTATTCATACGAAAACAAAAAAGCTAAAATTGCTATTAGCAGTGTGTAAAAATGTGAATCACAGTCCTTAGTGCACCCCTGCAGATAGTGGATTACCAGGCCTGTAGCCGAGTGCTCAATGCCGTTGCTTTCGGTTACGGTGTCCACGGGCTAAAATCCCAGTTCGGACAATTGATTTTTGGATTTGTGTTTGCTTTTGTGCGACAAAGACTTTTTTTCCTGAAAAGGTAAATACATAGGGTAATACTTCTCCACAAGTTAACATTAACGGTGTATAATTCTTCTGCTCGTTTTGTTTATATATGTAAAGTTGATATTTATATTTACGCTTACGATAATTTTCCTTGCTGGAATAGTGTATTGCGTTTAGGGGGAGAATAAGGATAAAATGTATTGTTTAAGTAATAAGAATAGATATTTATTTATATTAATTACCATTGTATATGAGAATAATAATAAGTATGACCACAAGCTATGCATACAACATATATTTCTTAGCATAATACAGTGTTTTATATACATGTTATAGATAAGTACCATTAACATAAAAGAAATAACAAAATTTTATGACATCCTTGTTTGTGCAAATCGCTGTTCATACTGACATGCAGCGCTTCATAAATACATCTACCCAAAAATCTAACAAAAGGGATTTACGGAATTGTTTATTAAATACGTACCATATTTTTGCAATACGTCAATTAAAAAAATGTGGACCCTGTCAACAAACAAAACTACAAGTGGGTATAACATGTAAACATTAATTTTATTTCTACATAATTCCTAAATATTCAATATCAATAGGATACACTTTATATTATAAGTGTAATACAAACAAACACCATTCAATACAATTTATCGAAAAAAGTATTTTTTTAATAGTTTGATATACAACTTAATGAAATGTATCTCTTAAAAATATTGTTAAATAGCCATTTATAAATTGACAGTGAAGTGCAGAACCATTGATAAAATGAGTTACTATTATTTAATAATTAATATATTGTGGTATGCTAGACAACAATTTATTTTAATTTATAGAGTTCAATTTTACATTTTGGCTAATATTATTTTTTTGACACCATCGTAAACTATAAATAAGAAATATTTAAGCAAATCGTTCTTTCACCAATAGAAATCGATAGTTATTTAGCTCAATCAAATTTGATATCATTAGTACTGCTATTGAATGTGTAACTTTTTAAATGTATCTTTATGTAATATCGTTGCCATAGGTGTCATGTATGCTGTTTG
Source organism: Himalopsyche phryganea (assembly GCA_022494535.1). Taxonomy (NCBI): domain Eukaryota; kingdom Metazoa; phylum Arthropoda; class Insecta; order Trichoptera; family Rhyacophilidae; genus Himalopsyche; species Himalopsyche phryganea. The sequence goes on along the minus strand of JAGVSL010000069.1, from coordinate 212,077 downwards.
TCGCCATTGGCTAGGTGTATTGGAAATAGACAAAATATTCTTAAACAGGGCTTTTTGTGGCTCAAATCTATTGCTTCTATTTAAATGCTTCTGTGTACTAATTTTTGCCAAATTTTTGGCTTGACTCCTTTAACAACTACGGCGATGATACATCGAACGAAAATTTAAGCTTATCAAAGAAATAATAACACAAGATATAGTAATCTTGTCAACTGATATTAAACTGAAATTACTGAACAAAGATACATACACATACCATATAACTAATCGATGCCACTCATAATCAAGACAAACATGCATTATTGTAAACAGTATTGAAATAATAAAGTGGACAATGTTGTAGTACAGAGCTTGAGACATCTCTAAATAGTTCAGTTTAAAGTACCCATATAAGTACGTTTCTGACAAATCAGTATATAACGTAATATTAAGTAACATAGTACACAGATGCAAGCAAATTGGCACAGTACGCAAATACTATGTTACCCATAAAATTTTAAAAAACATCCCAGTTATACAAATTTACCATTATCACTATGAAAATAGTTGTATTTAAAGTAAGCATTGTAAATATCTGTTTAAAATAATGAAAAAACCAATTATAATGACTTGTTGGTTTAAATAGTTAATCATTTCAAGGAAATTATTCAGCTAAAAGATATCTTATAATGGTTGATTTTTTATAAATGAAAATTCAAATTTTTTTTTTCGTTTCTATGAAGTTACAACAATAACTGGCCCTATTAATACGGAAAACAGTTGAACAATTGAAACAATTGAATTCAATAGTTAATTTGACGGTATAGAATTTTTTTATTTCAGTTACAATTTCTTTTTTTTTATTATTATAATATTAATAAAAACTGAAATAAAGAGCGAATGTGATGATTAGTTCTTAATGGTATCAAGTTAAGAGTTATGATAAACAAAATTTCCATAGCAATCGTATGTTACCTATTTTAAAAGAATGTCAGTTGCTTTCAATTAAGAATCAGGCTCTTAGGTATTAAGTTTTCATGTTCCTTTTCCAACAGCCAGTATTGCCATTCAAATAATAAGTACAGTTAGAAATAATCAATTTAAATTACACAATATTAATATGTTATCATTAAACACCTAGAAACATGGGTAATTAATGTCTCTTTTACAGAAAACATAAAAAAACAATGCTATAATCAGTTACAGAATATTAACTAATTAATTTTGTAATTAAAATTATGTTTGTATTTAATTAAGTTGTGAAGTTTTTAAAGTAACAAATGAGTTTAATTAGATAATTAAAAATAACTTAATTTTAAATATTTTCACTTTGTGATATCAATATTAGTGACATGGAAAGTCGTTAATTCGAATGGTTTACAAAAATATTTTACTGACTAGCCACCAAATATTAGTGGAATATTAATAAGATTACATTTAAATCTAAATAGCACATTCATAAGTGTTTTCATGCGAAATAATTATAGTATTTAATATATTATTAATAGTCATCCGTAAAGGTATTTATGATCATAAAATAATTATTTACAGTACGGCCTTCAATAACCTATCAATAACACCTCCATATTTATATATGTATAATTTTCGCTACCCAGCATCATGGCATACAATTCAATTTAATTCCATTAATAAGTACAGTTTACCCTCGCTATTCGCTGTCAGACATTTTATTGAGAACGCTCTATGTTTTACTGAAATAAAATCCGACAACCGGAAGACCATATCATAATTAAAAATATGAACTTAGGTGATATTGGTTGTATATCAATATGTTTTTATAAAGACTAATATGGCTATTGTTATTCTTCACGAAGAGCGAGAGTTTTCTGAAATGTATTTCAGTTTCAATCCTTATATTGTGATCGCGAAACAAAGAAGAAGGGTTCAAATGCTGTGATCCTTAAAACATAACACAAGCAGTCTTTAATTTATCGATTCAATTGAATAAAAATTTAGGGGGCAATCGAGAAGAAAAATTGGGATGCAGAGGCTCGTTATAATTCTTTAATAGAAAAAAAAATAATTTTCATTCAGTCTGTACTGAACTTTACCATTCAGTTGGTTTTTTTTAATATTAATTTAATAAATATCACAGAGATCTTAAAGGGGATAACTATATATACATGAACATATTAAATTTAACCCTACATTTCAAGCCACAGCTTCAACTGTTAATGATAATAAAAACTACCCCTTGATGTTTAATAACTCAGTAGTAAGGTAATTGATTTTTTTTTGTTCTGATTGTAAATTCAACCGGTAATAAACTTACATGAAGTACAGGAATAGAAAAAAATGTAAAATGTCCAGCAATGATTAAGCAGAATTATATAATATTCCAAAACAATAATTCATTGCGCTGTTTATAGACTCTCAACAATTTGGTACAACATGTGAGAGATCATAAAACGCCTTGGAATAGATTTTTATTGAGTTCATCATATCGAAGCCTCAGTAAAATAATAATTTCAAGTCTGAAATTTAAATTTTTGAGTCGGGGATATGGTTGGGTTCGTGAATTTTTTTCATATCATGAACTGAACTCAAATAGTGTCCGAAATAAACACTTAATTCATTTGATCACATTTCAAAAAGCGGTGAAAGCGATGGTAAAAAATCTCCATTTTTATTTATGCATCGAAACTTCTTTTGTATTTACAGCAAATGGCTCTCCTACAGAATGATGAATTCATACTTACGTCTGTATTTTACTGGGAGTGTGAATTATTTTGTAAATATGAGAAATTTAATCTTTTCCTATGTTTAACAGTTCATTGTGTTGTTTATTTTTCAGTACACCCATACAAAACGAATTATGAATTTATATCATACATTGTTTAGATGTCCATCAAATGAAGAAATGAAATAAAAGTAGGGTAAATAATAAACAAATTTAAGTTCCCAAAGCTATTCAAAGTGTAGGCCTTAATATAAAAATACTTAAGTCAAGCATATCAGGTAAAAATATATGGTTTTATATTTTATATGTAAGAAAAAAATCAATTCGTCATGGAAAGCGATCTAGTAAGTAAATTTGATACAAAGTCATTTTTGAACTTCAAAATTATGAAAAATTTACATATAGTTATTATTTTATTTTAAAAATGTATTGTTTGAAAATACACTATTTGATTGATAATTCATTTTAAAATAAAAATACACCTTTCTTCACAATTTTTATAAATTCCATACATATATTACGTAGCCATACTGTTTTTACATGGTCTATGAGTAACCTTTTCATAGTAAAATATTACTCAAGATGAAGTCAAAGCAAAGTGTTAATTTGTAATGCATAATAAAAGTGATTAAATTAACAAATCAAGGTGTATACAAGCAACCTTTTTTTTCAATATGATCATAAGATAAATACACAGCAGTGATTCAATTTGTTGTTGCCATTTATTTTAATAGTAAGTTTACTATTATATTTTAGCTTTTTAATACAAACCTTTCTTCACTAGCCCAAAAATTTGGCACAAACTTACAAATGCATCAAAACGCATGCATATGAAGGAGCTATTTTACTTATTCTTTAAAGTACTCAATACCGTTCAATAGTTAGTCAATATGTTGTCTTAGTAATATAAGGTATATATCAATTTAAATCGTAATGATTTAAATATAACAATACAGCAATTATCACTTTTTAAATAAATAAATAAAAATGTGCTCGAGAAACTGTTAAGCATGTAAGAAACAAATCATGAAACGCTAAAGAAAACTAGGCACACTAAAATTTGAGATAATTGATAAATAAACCATCAATGATTTAGTTAAAGCAATTATCACTTTTTAAATAAATAAATAAAAGTGTTTTAGAGAGAAACCATTACGTGAGTAAGAAACAAGTCATGAAATGCCACAAAAAAACTAGTCAAGAAAAATATTGAGAAAACCAATAAAAAATGCCCCAAAAAAAATATATAATATAAAACAAAAGCACCATAGAGAAACCTTAGATACTAACATTTTTTAGTACACATTTTGGTTATTAAATAGACATGAAGTATATCTACAACATAAATCTAATACATTCATTTTTCTAAATAAACTAGTATGGGTTGTTGATTATATTGGAAATATCCATGATACATATGAAGTTTTCAATTATGATTTCTGATTTAAATACTTACATACAAAAAGGGTCAAATTTCAAACAGGAAAAGAAAAATTATCACAATAAAAATAAAAGAGATTTTATTGATAAATATCATCACCTTGAAATCGAATACAAAAAAATTGTATGGTTAAAAAATTCATAATGTAGAATCTCCAAATGTCATAGATAATTTTGTTATTGTTATTTGTCTACTGATGGTAAATAAGACCAGGAAACAATAAGTCGAAATTAAAAAGAATAACATTTTTCATATTTTAAGTCTACAGATAAAACAGTTCGTTTTTATCTGTTCAATATAGCATCCTCGTTGGAAGAGTTGCCAATATAGAATAATGAGTTCAAGGTAATAAAATTTCTTTAGAATATTTGGCCAAGAATTTGTGTTATCTCACTAATAAGTATATCATAAAAGTAAAACACAGTACTAGATAAGGAATAAATTAAAATTTGTCGAGCACAGAGTTTACTAATCACTTTTTTTTAAATATATCACTGTCCCAAGAACATTCAAGGAAATTAGTGAACAATAGAAAAACAAACAATTGATCAGTTTTCATTCAAAGTTTAAAAAAGGAAAACATTGACTTGATTATTTTTTTTTTGACTATTCTATGTGGTTGATTGAAAAAAACAATATACAGACTAGTTAATAATGTCAATTAAACTATCACAGAAGATTTAAAAAAAATCTAATAGCATTTTTGGATTAACTAGTGTATTAACTATGATAAAGAGTAGATTCAACATTTATTAAATAGTTTATATATTATTTAGAAGCAAAATTTTTCACATAAGACAAACATTTCAATATTTCTTTAGTAAACAAGTAAGTTATTATTGTAAAAAATAAATTTATACATATTAGTGAAAAAGCATAAGAAATTCGACCAACAAAAGGTAAAAATAAGTTTTAAAAAAATTACAGTTTATTTGATAAATATTATAAAATAAAATTGCATATAAGATAATACCAAAGATGCTAAAAATTAACAACATAATTATAAACTTTTGAATAAATATAATAAAATGGTAAACTATTACTTAATCTAACATAGTTTGATCGTCTACAACAGGGTCTCCCAAACTTTTCTTGTGATGGAACACTTTGCAAACCCTACAATTTAAACGAAACGCCTTGTTTATCTTGCTGTGTATAAAACAACGATATGAAATCAAACATGTTTGAATTTGTTGCAGCTGCAGCAGTATATAAAACTATTCCAAGTTTTCGCGGAACATCTATTACAGTTCTGCAGACCACCAGTGTTCCGCGGAAAATAGTTTGGGAAACCCTGGTCTACAACAACGAAGCAAAGTTGTACAAGGGCAACATTTTCAATAAATATATAATTGGTATTATCGAAATTGATCATGTAAATAAATTTACAGAAAAAAAATACAAAATAGCAGCTAATGAAAATAATTTTAATAAAGTAACATAGTTGATTTCATGAGTCGTCATTTAAGTAAAATCTTGATGCCTAGGAACAGGGATCCCTCGGACACTGAAAATTCTTGGATGCAGTGCATTCGATAGAGGGAAGGCCAATCTCCCAATTGACCCAAAGTCAAACGGTCAGCTCTGTGACTCTTCAAAGTGAATCTAGAAGTATTAAAAACAAATTATGTTGGCATGATTTCATAGTGAATTACCCGATAACATGATATAATTTTGATATAAGATATAATCTGTCACAAATAAAACAAATGAATTTAAATATGAGACACGTCATCGTCAAGTATTTTGTTTTGAATACTATTCAAAGCTTCAATATGTGTTAGTGAAATTATGACCTTTAACAGATTACTTCCACCTCGAAGTATTTTTTCTGCTACACATTCTTATAAAGAAATTTGTAACAGTAGGTCATGCATTAATTTTCCTAAAGTATACAAATATAAATTTTTCCATTAATTATTTAAAATTGCTAGCACTATCTTTCTATCCCTACTATTTACAAAAAAGAGAGATTGAAGAACTGAGTAACAAGTAGTCTTTGTAGAAAATCTGGGATAACTGCATTAGGAGGCCTACGCTCCATAATGGGAGCGGACATGATTGAAAAAATCATCTTTTTTTTAAAAATATTATCGAACTTTTAATTTACATCAAAATTGCTGGAAGTTAGGTAATTCCTCTGCTATGCCCCGTTTTTTTAATCGGATAGGTGGAAGCGAATGTTAACATCACAAGACATGACAAATAAATTTATAAAATTGTTCATTCAGGTATTAGAACTCAAGGACAACCGCAACTAAAGAGGGCAAACTCCTAATCGTATTGACCACTCAGCAACATATTGTCGTTGTTCTGGAAGAAGACACTAACTGAAAAATACTAGTTTTGAGTAATTGGACTTTAAAGTTTTTCAAATGCTTGAATGCTATAACCTTTTTCATTTAGTTTGTTTAAACGAAACTGGAAAAGTATAATTTATAACAATAAGTTTGTTTGCAGAATGAAATCATGATGATAAATTTTTGTGATACTGACCTCACTTAATATGACCCAATTTTCACTCTCACTATTGATTGTGAGTCGAACAGCTGATATTTTTCCTAGCTGCGGATCTCCGACACCTTCAGCCAATCCCATGGAGTCGAATTTTCCCAAGATGACGTATCCTTCGTGAGTCAAATTGTGACCAGTGACTTGGTTCCTTACTGGCAAGACTTCAATTGTGGTGTTATAAAATCTATCAGACAGATGCTCCACATTACCGCTTCTAAGGAGGTATCTGAAAACAAATAAAAAATGGAATTTTTATTGAACTCATGAATTTTCTATCTGAAAATAGCATAATTATTATAATAAGCTGCAGAAAAATCGTGAATTATAAACATTGTTATTAATTATATGACAATTGACGCAATGACAGTTGAATCTAGAAAAATATACAATTGATTATGTGAGCATGTGTATAAAAGATTGATAACAAATATTTGCGAATTTATAAGTGTAATTTCAAACTTTGTCGATAAAGTGACCATTTTTTAAGCGCGCAAACTTGAATAAAAATCGCTGCATTTTTGATAGAGAAATTGAGCACTATAAATAAATAACTTACATTAATAATGATAAGCAATAATCAGGCAATCTACAAAACATATTCGCGCTTATACAGTTCATTGGCAGCACTTAATTCCATTGACATAATACAACATAACCTATATGAATATCGCAAAGTCTGCAGGTCAATAAATATGTTGATAAGGCTACAAAATAATATGACCTACACTTCATAATATGCTATGAAAGTTTAAATAAATAATACATAAACATATCACTATGCAATGAAATTGTAAACTCTCAGCAGGTTATTGGTTAATAGTAAAACTTTATTTAGTTATAAATGTATAAAGAATTTTTAAATTATAGTTACTGTCCACTTTTATAACCTAAATTTCTGCGAAATTTTGCTTCAATGAATAGCTTAATAAGATTAATACAAATAATACTGATATCAATAATGAATAATATTTTTTATGCATGTACAGTCACGTTTTTCCTTAGTTGTGAATGTAAACTACATATAAATTTTATTGTGACAAGTATTGATTTTTTTAAATTGATTGTACCAATCTAGTATGTCATTTCGTGACAGATAGATAGCATAACGTTGTTGTTCTGGAAGAAGACACTAACTGAAAAATACTAGTTTTGAGTAATTGGACTTTGAAGTTTGTCAAATGTTTGAAATATGATACCTTTTTCATTTTGTTTGTTTGTACAAAACTGTTTTTAAGTAAAAGTATAAAAATAAGTTTGTTATTCTCTACGATGGAGTTCGAAATAAGGATCATTTTGGTGTAACTACCTCGCGAATATGTCATTTTTTCCATTTTGTATTCCAGAACAGCGACGATAGATACTATGAAAGATTTTATTTTACAAATTAATATACTTTTATAGCTATTTGTTAGTGTTGTAATGTCTTTACAAAAATGTATGCAAGATATATTTTATCTCATGTATGAATCTTTGTAAATCAATTAGATAAAATGCATGTTTTATTCATTCTGATGATATTTTGGCAAAATATGCTAATATGGACTTTGAAATATTGGATATAATAATAGACAATCAACATTTCCAAACTTATTCTACAAATACCTCGAGAGCATGATGGGATTTTGGAATGTGAATGTAATCCGATCTCCTTGCTGAGGAAGAAGACCCCAAAAGTATGTTTCCCCGAGGTAAGCCCGCTTCAATGTGAACTGTTTGTAAGATCGAATGTCAGATTTCACTGCTGCCAGGGGAGGATTCACATGCGGGAAGAACAACGACAGCTTTCCGAATTGTTTATCCTGAAAGCAGTAAGTTAGTAGGTTTAAATATATTCACATTTTCTCGATTCGATAATAACCGTTTGTGGTTAAGTTTCGATCAATTTCAATAAAAATAATGACATAAAGGGAAAAAAAACATACATTGACAATATGCAATACATTTCAAAATCCCATTTTCGTAAATTCCAATAGAAATTCCATATATACCTGAATATAATTGCGAGGTTGTTCTTCTAGCAACAGTGACAAAAAGTCAAGTAACGCTTGATGCAATTAAAAATAATGTTAATATCTGAAAGATGTTAAAATATATGAACATAAAAGACGCCAAGAGACTTAAATGATGATAGGTAAGATCGCTTGCATGATGAATAATTGTTGGAGTAATTTGGTTGTCCAGTAGAAATCTAGAAGCATGGTTATGCCTCAAGGGACACTTAGGACTTAATATGATGGATGGGGATATGCTGCAATATGTGGTAATGCGGGAAAGTAGGTCTTCATAGAGAAGTGGACGGCCAGTGGTTGATAATGATGATTAATCAGTTCATTACAATTAATTAAGTGCATAATTTTATTTATGATATGAACTGTATCATTAATTGTCTGATTAAACACTAAAAACAAATTATTTTAGCCTCACATATTGGCATCTTTTAAACACATAGTAGATCCACTTATACTATAAGCTTTAGTAATAATTAAAACATTTTATTTTACCTTTAATCTCTGAACTTTCCCTTTCAAAGACGAGTGCGTTCCAATATGCTGAAATAGCGATGGTTTGTAATGGACCCAAAGCTGTGATTTATCTTGTTTGCATTGTTTCTGAAAAAAATAAGATATTAATATTTACATCATCATACAAGTAAACTTTGAAGAATGATAATGGTGTACTTCTATAAATGATTTGCGGAAGTCTAATTTGGCTAATAAAGTAGAATTGAATTTATCAATAAAATGGAATCTCGATACAACAGATGTGTGTCTATTAAAGGTGTAAGTGTGCTACATAATAAAGTGGTTTTTTGAATGGTTTTTTTTTTATTCATATTACCGAGAAAACGGTCTCAAAAAAATTATTTATCCAGCTAAGATTTTTATCAATGATGGAGTATGTGTGAAAATTTAATTTCGAGAGGATCAACCGTAATAATAAAAGAATTTAAGTCCTTATAAATTGCAACTTGTGTCGGTGGAAACATAAGAACCACAGCCCCTGCAGTACAATATGATTGTTCCAAAGAGTATATTACAATAAGTATATTTAAATTCCTTTTTTTTGTATAGTTGATTTGATTTTGTATATTTGCCAACATTGAAATTGGTTGACAGCAGTGGCAAATGTAAAAAAAAATGATTTTTTTATGTTAGGCAATCTACCGATGATTGTTAAACATTTTTTGCTATGCATTAATTAATATACATTGTTTAAATTTGAAATATTATGTTACTGCCATTTTTTTAAATAGAAATATGAAACTGTAGAAGTAAAACAACTAAAAATTGTTAAATATTTTCATATTTCACGGTTTTATACTAAAAACGCGTTAAAGATAGACAGAGCTAAATATTGTAATTATCTTAAATTTAAATTGCTGAAATTTTAAGCACCCGAGTTTCGTCTTTTGGTATCTTCAGACATTCGAGTACACGAATGAACTCGAATTTAAATTGTTGAAATTTTGTACGGTTCCGTGTATTACGTCACTAACGACCCGGGTTTCACCTTTCAGCATCACACAAATGAACTCGAACTGACAATTCAAATTTGATATTGAAATTCCATCAAGCAACCTCAATCAATATCGTAATTATCTTAAATTGAATCCAAATGTTGCATGAAAAATTGCTTACATTATCTTTATCCCAATTGCAAACTTTTGTTACAACTAGGTAATCCAGTAGCCAATCCACTGGTTTATCGTTATAAAACATCTGAAAGAATGTGATTGCCCAAGGAAGTTCTGCCGACTTGAACATCTTCCCGATGAATCCCAGCTGACAGAAGTCCAGTACGAACCAGTTCTGTTTTCTAGCTGTGACTTCAATGGCATAATTCTTCATTGTTGTAATAAAGTTGTGCTTCGCCAATATGTCGTCTTCCAGTTGGACATAAAACGTTCCTTTGGGTTGGGCATACGTCATCAAAAACACAAAATCCAAATTCTGTTTTGTTCTCCATTTGACGCGCTCAATGGAATCCCCTAAGGTGATGCGAAGTTTGTCCATGTCAGGATAGTACGAAACTGGAGGTGACAGGACTTCAATCAGTCCAGATTCAATTTGATTTGGAAATCTGAAATAAAAGAAAATGCTGTGTTATTTATGACTCGGTTGTAACTTTGTGGAAATTCATTTTTGATGTGCAATTTAAAATCATAACTTTCGTTGATTCACTGGTTGTGTTACTAGGTATGAAAGGTGTTTCGCCTCATTGAGAAACATTTACAGGGAACTGTATTGTATGATTTTTATTTATAGCGTAGACATTTATTCTGAGAAAATAACAGTGTGATTCTTTTATTTCTGCTGGGCGCTGGGAGGTGTTAAACACAAACAATAACAGTGATATGTAAGTAAAATATTTATAACTTGTGCTTGGTGGGTTTTTATTTATAACAATTGGTAGCGTCACTGGCTACGGTTACAGATGTCTCGGGTTCAATTCCCGGTGCGGACAGTTTTCATAGATTGACCTTTCAATCGATTTATGGATTTCTATTCGTAGTCCGAATCCTCCCTCCCACACATCCCATCCCAACGGGGCGTAGTGAGAGCAATTAGCTAACCACTAGTCCTGTCCTAGCCCTATCCTTCTATCCCTACTCTCTTCGAATAAAGAGAGGTTGAGCAACTGAGTAACAAGCAGTCCTCGTAGAAAAAACCTGTTTAGATACATCCATTAAGAGACCATATGCTCCACATCGGGAGCGGACATGGAAAAAAGACATTGATTCTAATAATATAAAAGGACTTTTAATTAAATTTATTTCCTTAATTTTATTTCCTTAATTATCAGACTTCTGTCAAGATGGGTTAGTTTAGAAGTACATATCCGTGGTGTTTTGGCCAATTGATGTTTGTTTTTAACTGTTTTTATCGAAAATATTATTGGTGAGTTGCGTTATGAATCTTTGAAGTGCACTCTTGTAAATTGTCATTTTTGCAGATACGGGATTGCATGTAGGGAGTGTCGATATAATAGTGGCTTAAGCCAAATGGCCGGTTGAGAGTTTTTAAAACTAAAAAGATGTTAAATGATGTCTCCCTTCCAAGAAGTGGTCAATTTTTTTTTTCTAATTTATATCTTTGGCCGATACCTGCTCTGTCGTATTTAAAATGAGATCTAATCAATAAATCATTTTCTTATTTTTTGAGGGTTACATCAATTGGCCAAAACACGGTCATTATGAATGAAAAATATTCGAATAGTTTATCAAAAACTCCGTCGAATGCTCCATTTTGGACGCGAACATGGTTAAATAATCAAGATTAATGCCGTTTAAAACTAAATTTATAAAAATATATCGCCTTTTTTACGTATTTGTTTTCATTCGTATGCCAAAATAAATATAAAAAGATCGAATACTAATCAATAAATAACAGAAATAGATAATTACGATATTTATAAAACCTCCACACTCACGCTCACACTCTCTCTGTCACTGTAAGCGTAGTGTTTTGCTGTGCTTTACAGGCATCAGACAGATAAACCAAGATAAACATATCTGTACCTCATAGGCTAATAGTACTATGTTCAAAAATATCGAAATTGAATTATAAATGTCACATAATTTATAATTTTAAGATCTATAGATGGGTAAATAAAACTTTGGCGTATGTGGACTGGTTACCGAAAAATCCTATCCAAAATCTTATGTCACAATGCATTTACGGAATAAACAATACTATATCCATTAAATCCTGAAAAAAAAAATCATTATTTCACCTGTAAATGAAACTCTCCAAGCTCCTTATTTATCAACTGCAAAAGAACGAAAACAAAAACAGAACAACTACATATGCTAGTTGGTCCTCCTGTAAAGATGATAAAATGGACATAGGACTATTAAATTAAGTACATATATATTGCAATAGGTGCAAATTAAACTGTTTTTTTGTAAAAATTACATAACAAGAGTATGCAGCTTTTATAGGTTTCAATTAATTCCTTTCAGAAAGATACTTTTGTGTTTATATTTCATTCAAAAGGTAAAGGGGGGAAAACTTATGTTCATGGATATAACTGACGAGTTAGATAAAAGCTTTAATAATTATCGGTTACCTTTTAGCGATGAACGCTTATTTGGTCGTAATTCACACGCAATTTAAGGAGGCTTTCATCCATCACAGGAGCTGAAGAAGCATGATAATGACGAAGAAAAATAATAAATGCAAATGGTTTTGCGGGATTCCGGGGAGAGCGCATAATGGGCAAAAACTTGGATTGCACTCAACACGACGAAACCTGTTGAAATACGAGCCTTTGAATGCCTCGGGCAGGAAAAGTTTTCTATCAATCCTCCCGAAAAGAAAAGTTTTATGAAATTGAACGAACCAGTCGAAATGCTGTAGGGAAAATATATGTTTAATGCCAGCTACCCAGGAAGCGCGGTGCAAAATAAAACATTCAAATTTTATTTATTTTATTTTATGTTTCAAAAGGAAAGATTTTCAAAGCTGAGTAAAGCAGTCGAAAAGTCAAACATTGTTTCAAATAAGCTTTTTACTACCCGCCGCCGTCTGGAATAAGGGTACGAGTCAGTTGGAAGCATGTAACGACGATTACTAATAACTTCTTTCGATATAATATTCATACAGCGTTGGCGAACTAGGTATAATTGAGATACTGCTTATTACGCATGTGGAATTATATACACTGGAATCCCGATTTCCCGCACGTGCTGTTCATTTGGGTAGGTTCCGAAAAATGCTCCTACGAAATTAATAAAACATATCGCATCGATCGTCCTTCTGTTCGTTGGTTTCCAGCACTTGAAATTTGATTTAATTTGCCGCATTTTTCCGGATTGATCGTTAATAATTTCGAAAACTTTGTACTGCGATAAAAAATCTTGCTTAATTTTTTTGCTTTTATCGCGTATTATAGTCCCTCCCACCCATCCGATCCTCAAAAACGGGGCGTAGCGGGAGCGATTAGTTAACCACTAGTCATGTACAGTATTAAAATATATTGTGTCACTCACAATGTAAAGCATACAGTCCTGTGCAGTGTAAATGAAGGTTAGTCACTCAAGCTCTCTTCGGAAAAAAATAAAAATCAATGTATGAAAGTTTCCATTACGGCATTTGAATCCGCGGCGATATGAAGAAAGTCAAAGAGATTTGACCACTCGGCTGCAAGCCGGACCACATTTAAGCACCTATTTGACAATGACAATGATGTGTCATCTTTATTTTCGATGTTTTTTTTGTATTAAAATAAACATGCATTTTATTTTTTTTTTTTTTTTTTTCCATGTCCGCTCCCAATGTGGAGCATATGGTCTCCTAATGGAGGTATCTTGACAGAATTTTTTCTACGAGAACTGCTTGTCACTCAGTTGCTCAACCTCTCTTTTCTTTTTCGAAGAGAGTAGGGATAGAAGGATAGGGCTATGACAGGACTAGTGGTTAGCTACTCGCTCTCGCTACGCCCCGTGAGGATGGGATGGATAGGAGGGAGGACTCAGACTACGAACAGAAATCCATAAATCGATTGAAAGATCAATCTATGAAAACCGTCCGCACCGGGAATTGAACCCGAGACATCCGTAACCGTAGCCAGCGACGAAACCAACTGCGCCACGGACGCCGATTTGTCGACAAATAATGTCATCCGTCATATTTTCGATGTTTTTTTTGTATTAAAATAAACATGCATTTTATTACGTTCCACGTAATATCAAGGAAAAGGTGAAATTTGAAATACCTGTTTTATCAATTGTCGCAATTAGTGTTAAGTTTATTAACAGGATATTTATTTAACTTCCAAGAACTTGTTTTTATCAAGTTTATCTTAATCCAAGACAGTAAAGTAGTTTCTGTAAATTGAGCAATTCAGTAATATAAAAATTATACACGAAAAATGTAAACATTTTTTTTCATGGAAATTACTGTAGAAATATTAAAAAACTAAGCATTCAAGAATTAACAATAAGGCTATGCAAATCTGTCACAAACGGGGGAATGTAAAACATTTTTTAGAAGATTTTAGTCCACTGAATAAAATACGTATATATATAGCCAAAGTAGTGGTCCGCAGGGAAATCTGACATTATTTGAATTTTCTAATCCATAGCAAACCGTCCCAGAAAAAATCATCTGAATCTCGTAACACGTCTAACGTTCAAGCTTGTTACATGACATAATATTTCAGTTGGCGTGATAAAAGTGCGGCTTACGGACGTAATGACTACAAAATAAAATATATTCAATACATTAGATGAATTATAAAAATAGGGTTTGTTTATTTTCTTTTTATTTGGTGCATTTTTTCATACATGTATGATTTTAAATCTTAACCATGTATATATTTTCTGTAATTTAGTATTTATTAAACTAAATTGAGTTTGACTTTTATAAATTTCTTCACTTTTTTATTTTATTCAAATATATTAAACCCATAATGAGTGAAAAGAAGCGGAACATTCATAACATTAGAAATATTTAATGCTAAAAGTTATCTATATTATATTGTATTTAAACCATTTTTTTATTCTTTTGTTGTCACAATTTTTTGTCTTATTAATAAAGCTTTTATAATTTAATCATAAATAATGAACTATGTGCATTTTATGTCTTCTTTGATCGCTTTTTTTCCAATATTTAACACAAAAGTCACGTTAGTGGTCCTCTGGATTAAAATTATGAATTTAGTGGTCCGTGAGCCAAAAAGTTTTCCGGCCGTTAGTATATATATATATATATCTATCATGAAGGTGTTTTATGAAAAATTTTAGTATTTTCTTGTGTAAATGTGCTAATTGTTTTTGTAAAAAATACACAGACTCGCGATGAGACACCAGTCCTTAAAAAATGTTAAAGTAGTACAAAACAAATGATGTTTTATTAACCAAAAGAGAATGATCAAAAAACATGCCAAAGTTCCATCAACATTTTGACAGTTTGCAATATTGAGTTCATTTATACTGATTTAACACACACTTTCAACAGCAGTGTGTGTATTATGACTAATTAACAACAGAATTGCACGAAGAAACGGATTTTCGAAAAAGATTCAGCAGCTAGGTTTTAAAATTGGGCAGCCAACCGTTTCACAAGTAGAATTGGAGTGAGTGGTCTTGATTCAGAAACTACGTATGCAGGGCAAAAAATATTACGCTAACATTGAACGCAAAGAAAAAGAAACAGATAAAAATAATGCTGTTCTCTTCAATATTTTGAATTAAATTTGTATTATTTGACGATTGAAAACTCTGATCAAATAGCAGCTGTCGATAGTATCCACGGGTGAATTTCATAATATTTAAAAAGCACGCGCGTCAAATTATGACAGATATGATAATTTTGATGGGCGTTTTCATTGCAGACGTTCATTTAATAGCGAGAAACAGACATTTATTATTTTTCGTTAAAAGCTTTCAACTATAATTATTAGGGGGTTGCGTTTTGCGACTTCTTGACTTTTATTTGATTTTAGCAATTCGAGTATTCCGCTATCTCGGAATATTTAAATTTCGAGAATGAACAAAAATTTAAAAAAAATGAACCCGATATTATTATTGTAATGATTCGTTGTTTTCTCAATCATATTTTATCAATATGGACTATGGTGGTGAGTGGATATTTACTAAGACTGTAAATGGTTTAATTATTGTTTTTCAGAAAAGGAGAAAATATGAATGAGGTAACGGAATAATTACTGTCTATTGGACTTTATAAATATGTATAATGAAATGAGATATGGATTAATGTCAATATAAAAACTTCTTTTGATTTCATCGAGAATTCTCGATTGCTACCTTTCATTATAATGATATCAATTATACTTCTACCTTATTATTTGCGTAATTTAAATCCATAAATAAGTTTTTGTTTTGAGAATTGAATTCAAGAATTGACAGTTAACACCTTAAAAGTGACATAAATAAGTATTTATCAGATAATCATGTGTGGTATATTTTATATACCGAAATTTTTTATATTTTGTATACCGAAACCGGTCCTGATCATTATAAATATGTGGAAGTAGTACAAACAAATTGTGTTTTATTTTTTAAAATATAATGTCTTTCCACCAAGAATTGACAGTTAACACCTTAAAAGTAAATGGTATATTTTCATTTAAATGAATATTTAACGAGCTTTATTATGATGTATTTTATGTTCCTTGTTTTGCTTTTTTCAGTTTTAGATTTTATAAGCAGAACAAAAGGATAATTTTCAGTATTTTATACAATGAAAAAGTAATTTTTAACATACATTTGAATGTATAAAAATAAATAATATAAAGCAAAAGTCTTACTGTGTCTCAATCTGCTTGGCGACTTGTAGAACATACTCCAAATCAGTCTCAGCAACGAAGACCACTATGACAGCATCAGCAGCTTCCTCGGCGCTCATGGCCTCCACTAGTATCTGAAGCGTTGCCAAGAGGTAGCTTTCTTTCTCTCGTTTTACAGTGGGCACCCCTAAGACCATAGATACTCCACTTCTGCCACCAGAGACGAGGTAAGCAGGCCTAGCACTCATCGGGTCGTCCAAAAGATGCGGGAGGAAATAGTACGATGAAGGAAGGCGGAGCATCTTTAAGTTCGATGCATTAAAGCCGTTGGCTGCGCGAAGTCCTGCAAAGAAGGAAAATAATAAAAATTAATGTGAAAAATAATTTGTGGCGGTTTGTAATGGTGTCGAAAAAGAATATTATATAATCTTTAAGATACAATATTCATTTCGTACATTATTTAAGTGAAATTAAGATATTAGAAATAATGTTTTAAGGGTACTCATAAATATTTATATTTCACCCACTGTTTTGAGACTCAATTATATATATATGAAGTAGGAGGGCGATAAGGATTTTATTTTAGTAATGGTAAGCACGCTAAACTCCACTAGCGCCCATAAAATCGTGACAAATGGTGTTGAGGTAATAAAATGGAACACTTCGCTGATTTTATAGGACTCATCAGGTGGAACTATTAGTCTGGGTGGTCATTGATATTTCAGATTTTTTATCCTTCATAAAATTGTGTGTAACACAAAATAGATATTAAAATCAATATTTACATCGTTATATTGTCAAAATCAAACATTTAAATAATATTCGCGTCGCCTTTCGTGACATATCGGTTGCATAGAGTCAAATTATTCAGTGGGAATACAACATATTTATTGGAATGTTGCAATAAAATAACACATATTTAAGAGGATATTGTATTTTTTTTCCCACAAAAAAATCGCAGAGAAAGGTTTGCTTTATATAGTGACTGAAGCGAATTTTGCAATTTATTGAATATAATGATTGTGTAAAGATTTTTGAAATATAACAAAACGTTTATTGTCTCCCTGACTGATATTTAGAAGTAAAATTATACTAAATATAATTCTTAAAAAAAATAGAAAAAGTGCGAAAAAACTACAACTTCTTAACAAAAGCATGCATCGACTTGCACGCGTGAAAACTGCCGCAGCTGTTTGATTATGTTTAAAAACTACAAATTGATAAGAAATTTCTACGTTAAGTTCGTAATATTGAGGTGTAACTATGTTTAAATTACATAACATATATCTGCACGTGAAGTTATTTTTCAGGAGAGGCAAGAAATGTAATTAAAGTATATTTAATTAACATTCAAATAAACGTAACAATTCATTAAAGGATCGCTTTTCATATTCGATTTTGCTAATTAGTCATATAACTGTTTGAGTACAACATTATTCATCGACTAATGTATGTACATGACCCTATTATCGATAATTATCCAGTCTGCCGCTAGAGAGAGCAAAATACGGAAACAAATTGGAATGAGATTTGTTTATGATAACAACAATGTCGATATATTGGACTTCGTTTTCAATTAAAACACATTTATAACAAAAACACGAGTTTATTTTAACAACTGTTCGAAATTTGACAACAATATTTGGATGAATTTACTTTTGAATTTGCGAAGATAAAACAGTATCAATTTCTTGTTTATCACTAAAGTTTGATAAGATGTACAACGTACAATGAAAGATGATGTTCAAAGAGATTATATATATATATATATATTTCATAGTTATAATTAGAACTAAATTAAAGGTAAAATCGTGTTAAAAGTCATCATCGGCTTATATAACCTGTTTGAAAATGAAGCGATCATTTTTACAGAAGAAATTTTGTTGACAAAAACTAGCGATAAATAATAGTTTTACAGACGAAGTATTGCTCGAGAAAATCTACAGACTCTCATTGAACTTGAGACTTTGAAATAACCAGTAATTAACACGCAAGTTTAATAAAATAAGTAACTTAGAGGTCTACTCTATTGTTATACATTAACCAACTTTTTATAACACTATCATTCATTATTCAATGTATTATAAACCAAGCACTGTTTATTAATATTTCTTTAGATATATAAAATAATGAATGCATTTATCGTCGTTGTTCTGTAAGAAAACACTAAATCGAATAAATGACATATTGGGTTAGTCATACCAAAATTTTCCTTATTTTAAACTCTATCGTATGAAAGAACTCACTTATCTTTATAAATTACTAGTGAGTACCCGGCATGCGTTGCAATGCCACTCAAAGAAAGAAAGGGTTTGTGTTTTAATTCTGTTTTTTGAACAATGTGAACCCTGTATGACTTGTATGAGTATTGAAACAACGATTGATTGTAAATCATTTGCTAAATATTCCTTTCCGCATACGAAAATAAAACTAAATAATTTAAGGTTTCGTTTTTAGAAATCAATGTATGCCGAGTGTTTGAGTAGTAGTGTGGGAAGTGATGAAACTTTTTGGTCAGTTTTAGATACAAATAAATATAATATACTATGTTTGCTGATTTAAAAATTATAATTTTAAACCTTATATAGATAGCACTTAAAAGGTAGTTAATCATTGCGATCGGAGAAAAATCAAAAGTAAAAAAAAATAAGACACGTAGGTAAATAATAAGTATTATTATTTTTCATTTTTTTTAAATAAAACAATTCATTTGTACTACTTCCGCATATTTATAATGATCAGGACCGGTTTCACTCATCACGAGCATTACCAACTGAAATCAGTTCAGTCAAATCAAACAAAATTTCAGTTGATAATGCTCGTGATGAACGAAACCGGTACTGATCATTATAAATATGTGAAAGTGGTACAAATGAATTGTGTTTTATTTTTTAAAATATAATGTCTTTCCACCAAGAATTGACAGTTAACACCTTCAAAGTTAAGTATTATTTCGTTTTGTTACAATTTGAAAGCATGTGTTTAAATCGGGTAAATGTATTCAGGGCTCGGATGTACTCAATCCCGGTAGTCTGAATCTCTGGAATATTAAATATTTATCGTATATGCTAAAATATTAAATGAAATAATTTTCTTCTGATATTCGTGGAGGCGTTCCATTTTATTAAATCGCACATTTCGATTCCCGGAAATTAAATATTAATATTTTTAAATGGGGTTGATAAATTGGTCGCATTATCGTGCACAAATAAATTTCAAAGTTCAAAGATACGGATTTTTCCCAATCCTACACAAAAGTTTTATTAAAAATGAAAGGATCGCCGAGACCTAAACGGATTAAAACATTTCGAAAGTTGGTCGCAAGTTTCATCGGCCTGCGGGAATCGTATTCTTTTATTTTGTGTAAGGGTATTTAGATGGATATTTGGCGATGAATTAATGGTCAAAATGGCTTTACGTAAGTTGGTAATTGATTTTGAAAAGGTTCACCGATATACGGGGAAAATTAAACAAGTATATTTAAATTTAAACATTTTCAACCGATAATTTTACTGCTTAGATAATGTAATTTGTATTCCAAATTCGCTTTAACGCAGTATCGCAGTAACGCAGATCCTAATAGAACTCTAATTAAAAATCATTTTGATCAGGCTAAATAAATATGATTGATATTGATTTACATTTGATTTAAAAAGTGAATAAAGGATTAAAATCTGAAAGAAATAACGTTGCGCCATGACATGAATTAAAATAAATGCCTTTACCTTTATTCAGACAGTCATATGATATATTTTTTTATTCAAATCAATCCGGGTTCCAGAATGATTTTTTTAATATGCTCGCTAAAACAAAGCTTCGTAAAAAAATGAAAGCCTTTTCCTCTTCTTTTATTATTTAATATAAAATCTACGTTTCAGAGTAGATTTAAAAATAGCATGGTTATGAAAACTTTTTATATTCCGCTATCTATATGAGAATGCCACTTGAGTGCCACCCGGTTTGCTTATCGTGTAATTTAAATCCAATATAGTTAATATATTGATTGCATGTAGTATTAGATGGGCAGGCCATTTTGTAAGATGCGAGGACTCCCAAAGTTTCCCAAAAGGTTTATGAAGAACCCCAGCCCCTGGGCCACCCCGAGGATGATGGACTGACAACACCAAGAAGGATGCATAGCGACTGGGAGTGAACGACCAAAGAGAGTGAGATAGTCCAAAACAAAGATGTCTGTAGGGCGGTTGTTAAGTCAGCCATGGACCTAAATGGAGCGTAGCGCCAGCCCTAATCATCTACAAGCTGTACAACGCACGGACGGTTGCAGTGGACAGAGGATATACGGAAATAAGTACTCTTCTGGTCGCCTTAAACTCCGTATTGGAACAAAAAATGTAAAGAAGAAGATTAACCAGCTGGAGGCAAAATCTATAAACAAAATTAAAATACAGTTTTGATCAGCAGGGAAATGTAGTTATTGCAAGAAGATTTATGTTTCAAGAAACACATTTAACAATGATAGGATTTCATTTATTTTCTATTCTCCCAGCAAACCTAGATTACAAGTACCAAGTTATATTTTCAAATATAACTACACTGTTTATTTTAATCTTGTGCGCGTTTCGTAGCAATACATTCGTCTAACATGACGTGGCAAACATTCCTAATATTTATTTTTAATTACTAATATAAACACACGAAATAAGAATAGGTGAATGGACTTGCTAGTTTTAATGATGGATTGAGTCATTCAATGAATTTTCTTTCATTAATTTGGCAACAATTAAATATCCAACAACTAAATAATTTATTTATATAAACAAATAAACAATGATTAATTACAATTATTTTGGTTTTAACTAAGCTGAATGGTCTGTTGCTAGTGGTTCTGAAATCGCGTAATATCTACACCGGTCTTCGAAAAACAATTAATATATGAATGTGATCGTCAATTAATATGACTTCTTTTATGTCACAACTCCTCATGTCTGGCACAGCTGCCTCCATTTCACTCTATCATAAGCTCTTATCGGGTACAGCTGTTTTTCAATGACTACCTTCATCTGGTCGTTCGCTCTGCCTTATTGACACTCGCCCCTGTTTGGCTGTGTAGATCAATTAAGTAAAATATCTTTATCTTCAGATTTTTCATTTTTAGCATTTTCTGTGACACGGATAATTGGTGAAAATGTGTACGTAAAGCCGCATACAATGTGCATCAATAAAATCATTTTTATCACAAATCATACAAAAAACTATAATCAGACCAGTGCGAGTGTTCCTATAGTCAACCGTCGCCAGTGGTCAGCCTTTTGAGCTTAAAACTTAAATAATAGTGGATACATTTAAAAAAACAGATTTCAAATTCGTGTAGGTAGTCTTGCCACTTGCTAATGTGTATCTGCACTATACTGACCTATATGATGCAATACGCAAGTAAAAAATCACATTTTTACTTCGCAAGTTTCGACAAATTTATGTTGCATGAGAATCGTTAACAAAATATACTTTATATTGTCATGCTGTGCATCATTATGTTTTTTATTGTTCTGTCTACTCTCAGTATATTCGTTTGCGATATTTATGAAGTTTCATAGTGATGGCCGAACACTGGGCAATGAAAGGTCGACCAATGGATTTTGGGGGCCGACAACTGGGAGAATTGGCATTTTTTTGTAAACTTCTATTATTTTATGATCGGTACAATATAAACTATTTTATTTTTAGTTGTTTATATTACTTAATCCCTGTTTAATGGAATAACAGCGAAAACAATATGTATTTATCATTAATAGACTCAAAATCCCCTTTGAAAGTACACCTGTCGCTTAACTGGCCGACCACTGGCGAAATGACCCTATGAGGCTGTAAAAGTAAAATGTTTGTAGTAGGTTTTATTAAAAAAATATTTTTATTATATTAGTTTAAGGTTGTTACACGTAAACATATAATACTAAGAAAAAGGTTTACTACACTGCAATATCAGATTATATCTACTCTATAGTATTAAATTACTATTCAATCGTATAAACAAAACAACGCTCAACGTACAATTAAATCGGGGCATCCCTGCGCTAGCGTCGGTCGTAACACATTTGAATGCAATATACCACCTTGAAGTCGGTACGGGATATATCGTATTAATCAAAGGTGAAGAGTTTAGTCCAGTACACTTCAGCATAATGCCAATATTTTGGTTGTATACTTTAAGGCTGAATATACACGGGTCCACTACATTGCTAACAAACTCTGTGAGAACGCAACGCTATGAAAGTTTTTATTATATTATACACCTATATCTTAAATATATCCTTATTATAACTTTCATCAAAGTTTTTGTATCACGGGGCGACGATGCGATTAAAATTTCTTCGAATAAAGTTCGACAGAATTATACACATACGTTTAAAGCCAATTTCAGCAAAATAAGTTGCGCAAAGTTGTTTAGGTGCCGTCAATCCGCTGTCACTTTTGTTTATATATCATAGAGGGGTAATCAAACCCACATTCGTTTTGGCGGTGTTATTATTTATTTTCGTGCCCTGAGGGACGCCGAACCTTTTCAAAATGGAGAATTTTCAATAATCCAGCACAACAAAAGACCCGCAAACAACATTATACTATATGTAATTCAGCCCCTAGAGGTATCATATTATTATCTTGTTCTATTATAAGATACAATAGCAAAGTCACAATATTAAAAATGATATATTATCACAGAGAGTTGGCTGCATATCTATTTTATTTATGTAATATTCCATTATGCGATGTTAACTTAGGGTTTATTATATTTACATTTCAAAACCAGACATGGTAAAATTATCAAAATCAAACTATGTTAATGCATTCAAAAAATATAACGTACAATTTTTGACTATTTTTAATAAGATTTAAATATACAAAAAAAGACAAAAAAAATCTAATATGTTAGACAACAAAATGTCAGTTTTTGAAATGTGATTTTTGAACTTATTTTGAAAAGATTTTACTAATACAATATCAATGAGATGTGGCTATATCAGGTTACAATCGTGCATAATTGGTCACTAGGAGCAGGTGCTAAAATTTATCAATGATCGAAGAAATTTTATAGCTACCACCGAGTCCATAAAAGCTGCAAATTTCGGTCATATTTTCCGCAATTAGAAATATGTATTACATACTACAAAAGTTTCATTCAATGAAGAATACGCAACAACGGTGGTCTAATACGTCTTGTCAAGGATAGGCAGATATAGATACCGCGATTTGGTTACCACGCTTAGATGTAAGACGGTAAAATCAGATTTTTTTTTGTTTTGTTGAAAACAAGTCCCAAGTGCAAGTCAAATAAATATCTTTTATATTCGACGATCCGGCACTGATATACAAAATATATATAGGAAAGCAGAATTTAAACTTGTTTACTTGAACTAAAGCAAACTAATATTATTAATTAGTCTCTAGATTGGGATTGTATGTTGCTTGATCTTTAACTACCATCCCCGCTACCAGCCGTTAACACCATGTCACCCTTCTAAAACAGAACGGCAAGGCAATAAGTGAATAAAAAAAATACAAAGGCTTTGTAGCAACGTTCTCCGAATCCAGTATGAGGTTCAAATGGGCAGCTGAAAATAACTCTCCACATTTTTTTTATTTTATGAATATATTTCATTATATTCACAAATCTATAAATCACTGTATGAAAGTGTACGTTCGGGCATTCGAACCCGTGGTGACCGCGCTGAATATGACAAGCGGCTAAGATGTTGACCTTTCGGATTTAGGCCTGGCTAAAAACTTAAAAAATATTATATGTAAATTTCAATTCAGTTACTATATTTATGTATTTTTATAACTTTACCTACCTACGACGTTCCGTGTCAACGAATAATTATTGAAGGGAATATACAGTTTTCCTGACATAATATACACAGCTTCGCCGTGTAATTTATGAAGCATCATGTTCGCTGATGAACTACAATATAACAAGGTGAGTCCACGTTTTGTCCAGTGGCCTCAGTTTTCAACCCCTAGCTAGAGCCACGAAAGTGACGGCTCGTTAAATTCTAACAAAGGTCGGTCTGTAGTTAAGGCATACACGCTTAAACACAGGACGGTAATGTGATACACACACACGTGCACACGCTCTAATTAATCCTGTCTCAGAGATGCGAAAAAACCTCCCATATTAATATATGCTGAAAATTTTAAGGGTCTTCTACGTCTGGTGGAAAAGATACAGCGATATCGTTAGTGAATACCTAGCAGGCAAGTGCAGGTTGGTTATATTATATTTCCACGGCAGAAACGATGCAAGAGATTATTTTTTTTAAGTATCATGTGAAGTATATTTTTGAAAAATAGCAATTTTTTATTTATAAGAACATTTTGAAAACTCATACACCACGCTACGCTAATTTGAAATAACACAATCTAAAAAAACGGAATAATTGTTTTTTTTTTAAATTGATTGTTTTGCTTGAAAAGGGTTACGAATAGTAGAAATATAATCGTAACAGAAAGCTGAAATTACTATTTTTTTTGTAATTCGTTTAATTGGTATAAAACAATGAAAATTAATATGTCATTTGTAAAAACGTTGTTGTTCTGGAAGACGACAAAAACTGAAAAATACTGCTTTTGATGAATTGGACTTTGAAGTTTTTAAGTGCTTAAATGCTATATCTTTTTCATTTAGTTTGTTTGTACAAAACTGTTTTTAAGTATAATTATATTTTTCTATACGGTAGAGTTCGAACATTTTTTTATAACTAACTAAATACGACATTTTTTCCATTTAGTGTTTTTTTCCATAACAGCGACGATTATAACATGTTAAAATATACGTAGACTTAAATAAATTTATTCTCGAAATCGTTATTATTTTGTTTAAAGTAATGGAACCTATCTCTTATTTCACCATGTAAACTTATAGTTTTTTTAACACGGTTTTTTTGTACGGTGGTCCCTGGAAGGCATTTCCCGTGCAACAAGATATTCGGATGTATTCATAAACAAAGAACGTCAGGGAAGATTTTAATAACTCGTAACTCCGTAAACTTCAAAGATGTAAGCTTGACGTACAGTGAGATTTCTTAAAAATATTTACATCACTGTTTTGTAATTGTGTGTTATAATTGAGCGCTTATATTTTTAATATAAATAATGAATCTTGTTTTATCTATCTCTTCCTTTTGCACACAGCTTTAACATACGAAAAATGTTCTACTTCGTATAAATAATTTAGTGAGTTTTGAAAAATATTGATTAAGTATTTGAAGAATATCAAATTGATAATATGAGTCACACGCGCAGCATTTTTCGGATTTGCTAGTCGATAGTGTAACTACAAATAAGACACTTATAGTATTTATCAAATGATGTAATATATAATATTGTTGTATCAGCTTCATTTTTAGCAATTGTTCTTAAAAAATTGAAGTAGGTATAATACAAGGCTTTTATAAACGGTAAATGTTCATGAACGCTATACATGTCGCACGCGCTACAGACTTGTCGACTGTAACTTGTATAGTGGTCATCAGCAGGGTATGGGTTAAATATTATTTTTTCGTTAGTAAATATATATAAACATTTAAATCAATAGAGAGTATGCATTACTGCGATTATATGATCAAATCAGTATTAAAATTAATTAAAATGTCAAATAGTTCCAGGTGCTAAAAATTTGTCGTCTTTTATCTTATATATAAATTATTTACTGTCTGTCAGTTCAATTTCATTCATGGCTCGAATGCCCGAAGATGCCGAAAGGCGAAACCCAGGTCGAAATACATGGAAATCTACAAAATCTCAACAATTCAAATTTGATCTTGAAATACCATCAAGCACCCTCAGTCGATATCTTAAATTAAATAATTTAGAGTTGATTAGATGAACATTTAAATTATACGATTAAGAAATAAATCTACACAAAAAATGCATTCGGTGACACAAAGCCTAACTGTTATGTTTGGGTGGAAAGTTATGAGAGGTAAAGTGAACAAGAGTTATATCAAATGCCCCCCTGCCTGTTGCGACCCCTGTATCCAGTTATGTTATCATCGTTAGTTGTGTATCCTTTGAACGTTCACGCGTTCGTTAGTGAAGTAAACTATAAGGCGGCAGACGAGTTGATGGGACGTTAATTCTAATGTAAATTGACACGTTCATACACGACATGTGACAACACCTATGTCGTATTACTAGAGAGGTGTCATTATTTCACGGAATATTGATTTTAAGCTCGTAGAAACAGCTTAAAAACGTATAAAATGCGAATGTAAAAAGAATATTCAAAGGATAATTGAAAATAAAGTTTATTTGACAGTGACATCTATATATGAGACTGATAAGTTATTTAAATTTAATTCAATTGGAATCGACATCTCGATTGAACAAAGTTAAATTAATAATTATTGTCGGCTCCGTGGTGCAGTGGTCAACGTCGTTGGCTACGGTTACGGATGTTTTGGGTTCAAGCCCCGGTACGGACAGTTTCATAAATTGATTTTTCAATCGATTTGTGGATTTCTGTCCATAGGCATGAATGTTTGTGATGTCTAAAACTTCCTCCCACCAGTACGTGTCTAAAAAGCGCGGCGTTCCGAGAGCGATCACCTAACCAGTAGTCTTGTCCTAGACATATTCTTCTATCTCTACTCTCTTTGAAAAATGAGAGGTTGAACAACTGAGTAACAAGCAGTTCTCGTAGAAAAATTCTATTGAGAAACCTCCATTAGGAGGCCATATGCTCCACGCTGGGAGCGGACATGGTAAAAAATGATTAAAAAATATGATGAATGGCAAAAAAAGAAAGTGACTTTTTCAATTTGTTTCTATTCAGCAGACAAGGATATATGTATCCATGTCTCCTTAATGAAACCGAAGTTGTTTTTACGAGAGCCGACGATTATTCAGACGTTTAATCTTGATTTTTCAGAAAGGGATAGATAGACGAATGGCGCTGGAAAATTAGTAGTATATCTTGTAATTGTTTACAATCACAATTGTAAACAAATAACCCTGTGATGATGGTATCTTTATCAGTTGATAATGCTCGTGATGAGTGAAACCGGTCCTGATAATTATAAACATGTAGAAGTATTACAACACAAGTTGTGTTTTATTTTAAAAATATAATGCCTTTCCACCAAGAATTGACAGTTAAAACCTTAAAAGTGACTACTTAACATTGCAAAATATAAGCTTCAATTTGACCGATTTGGTCTACGATTTTTTGTTCTGTTGTCTGCTTTACCTGCTATACTTTTCCTTTCAGTTACTCGCGTATGTTTCACAGTATAGAAATACAAAATACATAGTAATAATGTCTCCAATATTTTTCTTTAGCGAGATTACGTGCATATTTGTAATCCAAATATCTCTTTTCTTTAACATTAAATCTTCATTCGGAATCCTCCATACTTTTCCTTCCGGTTTTTAGTTTTGTGAAATCAATGAAACGTCCCAATGGATAGATTTAGTGTTTTCATGTGGGCAAGACAACAGATTTCACATTATTTGACACACCCTGGTTTTTGTTAAGTATAAGTGTCATTAGTGTCCTGAACTGAAATCAGCCAGCGGCAACAGCAATATTTCGCAGAACGGGCTCTTTCTTGTTGCCAGGCGTTTAATTGCCGTCGGGCACGTCCGCTGGACGAGTCCATTTTTACGGAAAAAAGGTAGCTCCGACGGTACAGGGAGTTTTTTTTAAGTATTTGTAGACAGACGATTACGAGCTGCCGAGTCGGACGAGCGATGTCTCGTCGCGGCGAAGGTGACGTGACGATGTGAACTGTTTTTTTTTTTTTTTTATTTGCATTAGACTTTATTTAAATTCGTTGTGTCATTTGTATTATAACTTAAAGTAAATTCAGTTGCTAAGTAAATGTAAATGTAGAATCAATTTTATGTGTTAAGAGTTATATATTTGTGTAATGTTAAACCACTGCATCTTGAATGGAAAATAAATAAGTTTTGAACCGGAATTGAAATGGTGTTTGTCTGAGATCAGCCCTTCCAGGACACCAGATAACCAGCCGCTCGCCTCTCTTCGATCCGGAGTCTTCTCATATTATATAAGTCATAAGCGGTTAATTATTAGTTTAGTTATAGTGCAAGTAAAGCTTTACCAAGACTTTACTTGACGCTAAGAAAATCAAGTTAAAACATTTGCCACATATGTGACGATAGCCGTATTTAAACAGTACGTTAAAAAACGTTTTGCCTTGGAATGAAACTGTAATCCTGTATGGCACTAACGGGTGTTATTACAAAACTATTAAATATCTTAAATGACATTAACAAAGATTATAAAAAAGAAAAATTAAACCTTGTCCGCTCTCAATGTGTAGCATAATGTATGACCCTCTGATGGAGGTATCTCAACAGAAGTTTTTCTACAAAACCGCCAGTTACTTAGTTGCTATATTCTCTGTTTTTTTTTGAAGTAGGGATAGAAAGATATGGCTACGATTAAACTAGTGCAGTGCTCTACAACCGGTGTGTCGGGGTGCCGTGCGTCCAAAATGAGAAAAAAAACGAGTATTTTTATATTAGATAAAATTAAAGCCACTCACTTGTTAAGATCTCCGTTTGAATTATTCTCATTTAAACCAATTTTACATTATTTTGATATTTAACGGCATAATTGTATTAGTGTTTGCATGGATAGTGCAACTCCAGTGATAGGGAATAAATTGGGGGTTGTCTCGTGGGTAAAACTAAAAAAATCCTACCGCACTAATTACACATTGCTGCATATATTGCGAAGCATTGATAGCGAAAATTTTCTAGCGGAGGTATTGCAAGCAATGAAGGAATTTGTCAAAATATTGTTATTTTTTTTGTCCAGCAAAAAAAAATGGGCAGTACTTCAAATTCATCAAATAAAAACATATTGTAAGTTTTGTTTATAAAATTTACATATTTTGGTTTGTAGTGTGTCGCGAAATATTCATGACTGCTTAGGTGTGCCGTGGGTGAGAAAAGGTTTCGGAGCACTGAATTAGTGGTAGCACTTGGCAAGCAAAATGAATGCGGCCAGTCTTCATATGCACCGCTAACCCGCACAGAAGCATTAATTAATTCTGCGTATCGGCAGTTCAAAGCTGAAATTCGAAAGACTGAATATCGAGAGCTCTTTTCAAAAATGTATTTCTTTGTATTCTATTTACTTGAGATTTTCATGATCTGTTGGCTAATTTCTGTACATAAATGTTTGAACTTATTTTTAAAGCATATGTCCACAAGTGTTTATTTCTAGATTGGCCGGAAATACGAGATAAAGTCTTGTACATGTAAACATGTCTAGCGCGTTCATCGGGTTAATCGTGAAATTGAAGATCTCAAATATGAAAATGGAAACAACCATTTATTGAGTATTCGTCTTTCATATTGACAATACAGTGTAAGCCATATTTACAAAAAAAAATAAGAGTTAGGACCGTTTTCTTTCGCATGTACAATTAATTGAATTTAAATGTTTTGGTGACATGATGTAAATGAATTTATACATCTAAAGTAAACTTTTCAAACAAAAAAGTGTATGTGAAATGTGAGACGGTGCCGCAGGGCAATCACATTAGCTTTGAGTGCGGCTGTAAAACTCTCTAGAATATAACATTTACACTGTCAGTTTCATGCTAAACTTAGTAACAAAATTTAATTTATGCTTAGCTATGACATAATATATGAAAATCAAGGTTATGTGTTATCTGTTAAGTATATAATTTCGTAAGGTTGTCTTGACAGCAAAATTGATACATGCCTGAGGCATGGATAACAAGTTCTAACGACAAAACTGGGCTAAGAAACTTTGATTATTTTCATGAATACGTTCAACTTCTGTAAATCATCGTAATTATACAGCCTACACCAGGGATGGTCAATACGATTTGCGATTTTTTATCCGTGCCATTACCAAAGTACCCACCTAATGCATAACATTATAAAATTAGTATAAACACATTGTTTGTATAATATCAATAAGTTGATATTTATCATACATAAAGAAATGAATGAAATTATTCGACTACAGCAGTTTAAGTCCCGTGCGTGTAAGGTGCGGACAGTTTCATAAATTGAATTTTCGATTTATGGATTTCTGTTCGTAGGCGTAAATGTTTGTGATGTCTAAAATTCCCTCCCATTAATTCGATCCTAAAAACGGGGCATAGCAAGAGCAATAAGCTAACCACTAGCCCTATCCTTCTATCCCTACTCTCCTCGTAAAATGGAGATTGAGCAACTGAGTAACAATCAGTTCTCGTAGGAAACTTCTGAGGAGATATCTTTATTAGGGGCCATATGCTCCACACCGGGAGCGGATGTGTTAAAAAAATGAAAATTACTGACACTTATTAATCATAATATAAATTTCTTTATTGTGTGAAATATTTTGCTTCACAATATATTGAAGATTTTTATAATTTTCTCTGTTAACCCGTTTCTAGTTAGTTATAGTAAGAGTACATGATTTAAAATAGAAAAAAAACAGTTTTGCAAAAGTTAGCGGACGAGAAAAAATTGGATAAAATTAAAACAGCAAAAAAATGAGTAAGAGATTTTTGGGGTACTTCGAAAATCTCTTGTGTGTCGAAACTGTGCACGCGTGCTACTTGTTTGCAATCACAGTTCCCCACAAAGTAGTTTATTAGCGCGTGGAGGCACTCGAGCATGAGTGTGCCACTCATATCGAAATAATCATCACTAATTGAATTAAGCAAGCTGTTAATAATACTTCCTAATTAATCACTACAAAGATCCATTCAGTGAAAAAAAAATTAAGCTGCGCGTTAATGATTCTATAATGGATTCAGAGGCGTCACGTGAATATATGTATCCTAGAGTGACACTTGTATTCGACGAAAAAACAGGCAGAATTTCATAATGTTTTGACGAGTGATATATACAAGGTATTGCCCAACTGGGTGCTCTGCCTGCTATATTTAATATCGTTGAATTCGGCTGCAGGGTTCACGGGTTCGAATCCCAGTACGGACAGTTTTAAAAATTGTCTTTTCTATCGATTTATGGATTTGTTTAAGACGGCATGACGTTTGTGATATCTGAATTCTCTCCCATCCATGCGATCCTGAAAGTGAGAGCGAGCGAACCACTAGTCCTGCCTTTGCCCTATTCTTCTATACTTACTCTCGCTGAAAGATATTTTGAGCGCAAGCGAGGAACAAGTACTTCTCGTAGAATATCTACTAATGAAATACGCTCCATTAGGAGTCCATATGAACCATATTGGTACAATAATAATCGTTGTATATTTAACAATAATTGTACAATTCATATGATTAAGCAAAATTTCAACAAGAATATATTTTTATCCAACCAGCACTACATAAAGTATAATACATTATACAAAAGTAGGCATTTACAGGCATTTACATTTACATAACATTTTATGTTGAGTAGTGTTACTGTAGTTAAGAAAATCGCGTTTGGCTTCACCATGTCCCTGTTTCAATTATTTTAATACGAGTAGATTAAGTCATTTATGCAGTGGCGTATGTACGCACGCCACTGCATAAATGACAGTAATGGAGCTGTAAATTTAATTCAAATAAAAGTTCAACGGTGTGGAAGATGATACGGTTCACACTTACTTCTCAATGAATATAATTGGAAGCCTTTATGCTCGTTGAAATCTCGACACATGCATTGTTTCACAAGCAATATGTGAAAACATTTTTCGACACTAATGTTTTTTTAAATGTCACTTTACCAAGCACATTTTTATTCATTAACTAGTGTGTAAAGAAAGAAAAGGTTTGTGTTTTAATTCTGTTTATTTAAATGCTTTTGGATTAGAGGTCCGTACGGGAAGAAATTTCATAAAATTGGCCGGTCCGAGCCCATCATTGTCAGGTCCGGCCCGACCCAAGCCCGAGTCTCAATATCACACTTGTTACCCGAACCCGATCCGAAGCTCAGGTTTATTTTTCTCAGCCCGAAAAAAAACAATTTTTTTCAATATTGAAATTCATTATACTTTTCAAACAAAATATCTTACTGTTTCCATATTTCCGTCGAAATTCATAAAACATGTGAAATAAATTAACTCAGTTATGAATAGTATTGCCTTATGACTGACTCATGACCCGAACATAGTCCGAAATATGTTTCTGAAAATTAAATTTCTTACCCGGGCTCGGCCCGTGTCCGAATCTGAATCGTCTTTACCCGTCCGACCCCAACACACGGGCCGGACCCGTGCAGACCCCTATTTTGGATACAAAATATCTTTACGTGTGCGTACACGAATAAATCAGAAGGTTATTTTGAACCTTAACGGGTGTGCGAACAACAAGTTACCAAGAGGACTCAGACTACGAACAGAAATACATAAATCGATTGAAAGGTCAATCTATGAAAACCGTCAGCATCGGGAATTGAATCCGAGACATCTGTAACCGTAGCCAGCGACGCTACCAACTGCGCCACGGACACCGACAAATGGATTTTTCCATTTACTATTAAGACGATATATTTTTACAAAACATTTGTTTAATTGGATAAACAAATTTTAAGGTTACCTTGAAAATGGCTCCGCCTACACTTTTCCCAATAATAAAAAATACATCATTATTTTCCTCGTTATCTGCTTCAAATATGTTGATATATTATCTTGGAATGAGGATCAAAGGACAATTAGCAATACTGCCGTAGAAATTAACGAAAAATACAGCTAACCGTTAACAGCGTATTCGTAGCGATTAGCAATGAAATATGAATTTTGTTTCAACTATTGGTAAAACATTTTTTCGTTTATATGATTTATGAAATTTAAAAACTTGAAATTATAGCTAATGTTTCAGTGCTCAGAATATTTGCTTTGGTGTTAGTTGTATTTATACTTAATACGGCAGAGAAATCAAAAGTGATCGACGAATATCGTAAAGCCAAGGAGAAGAATCTTGAAACAAGGTTAATCAAATGGTAGCTAAATAAGGACGGAGACAAATACTGTACAACAAATGTCATCTTCCAAATCCGGCAAGTTCGTGCGATCAATTTTCTACGCTCAATATTCAGTGACTCAAATATGAAAAATCCGTTAGCAGTACACCGGTAGTTTCAGTTTCACCTAGATCATCTGCATAATTCATATTGATTTTTCAATGGAGCCTCGTTAAGAAACCACATTTGAAACAAAAAATACTACGTTACACAATCGTATTTTATACGACGTCAATTTTACCAAGGACATAATTTGATGTTTCCGAAATCATCGAGATTCAACGAAAACTCTGAAATTGTTTTTTTACAATACACGTGAAGTAATTTGACAAGTCAATCAAAGAAATTTCATTTTAGCTTCTTGATCACTGCCTAAGGTGTGATGTATGCAGCGGTGTCACTTTCGTGAGGGTGGTTTTAGTGCGTGATCTTAGTGGTAATGCTGTCGTAATTAGCATTATTTTTAATTCCAAATCAATCCCATTTATTTATAAAATAATCAACGCTAACACTTGAAACTTTTCAAATACGAAGAAAATTATGAGCTTAGCACTTATACAGTTAACATACCTGTCATGTTCTTGAGAAGGTTTCTGACATTAGCAGAGAGGGGGGGCGTAGGGCGAACGCCTATGGTGCCATTAACCGGCGGGCGCTGCAGCAGCGCCGCAACGTCCTCCTGCCGCGCACGGTACACCGACTCTAAATACTGCAAACGCACTTGAAGTTCCGCCAAACGCTGCTCCAGGGCTTCTTCGTGCGACATGTCTGCGAAAAAAAGGAAAAAGTCACTTGATTATGAAATACTATTTCTTTTTAACCATGAAAACAGCAAATATCATTACAATTTTTCGAACAAAAAATAAACTTAGAGGTTGTGATTGAGAATTCTCGATAAAATTTAATCTTGAAATTCAGAGATAAAGTCTGTCTATACAACTTTGGGGATTTGTAACAACATTTAAGTGTAAATATATTGGTTTTTGACAGTTATTTTTATGAAGTCTATGTAAAATATTGCTATGCTTATCGATAAAATTCTCTTTCGCCGTAGAGTTATATATCAATGATTGTAATATGAAGGTAGTAATCGATAAGCTATCAGTCTAAGACAAACGTGGGTTAAATTCCTGAATCGAGAATCCTCGAGGAAATTTAATCATGAAATTTCGAGATTCCATTTTCTCGATAAATTGGAAATGAAATTATATAGATTTGAGTAAACAAACATTTTAAACACAAGATCTATCATCTAAAATCAAACAAAGCAAGAATGTTTTTGGACGAGCAGATCTATGTTTGCTTAATTGAAATTAATACATATCAAATTAGATGCAAATGCATACATTGAATTTTCAGACAGTATTCAACGATTTTAATGTCTGTGATATTTTCATTCCTTCCTACCTAATTCAATTCCGAAAACAGAACGAAAATAGATGTAAAATAAACGGCCCTCGTAAAACAAATACTATTGAAGTACTCTAGTAGAAGCCATGCACCATGTTGGAAATTATTTTCATTGCCTTTTTAACTCTCCGGCATTCCCGAAAATCACAAAGAACCAAAGATTAATTCTTTAATTCTCGAGAAGTAATATTTGAAGAAAGCGGAAATCTCACATCTATAATATCAAAAAAAAAACGAAAAATAACTATCTCTACTAGTAGTTCCTTCTTAATTTTCAATTATATCCATAAAAAAACTTTCACGAAAGAATGAATCATTTTAAAAAAGGTAAGCAAAAAGTGTTTAACTTAATATTTTTCTCCGTTGAGGGCCTACAACTGAGTCTTTAGTCAGACATTACTTTTTTAAGAAAGAAAATATTAGAATACATGCGGCAAGGGATACAAAGACGAATACTGAAAGCACAACTATGAATAGAGGGATGTGATTAGAAAAGGATGGGTAGTTAGCTCATCGCTCTTGCTACGCTAAGATACCCAATAGCGATGACGACTCAGCTACACGATCAGGTATACAAGTTTATTCGAAAATGAATAAAATTCATCAAAAATGTGGGTACATGAGATTCTTATGAAATGATGTGAGATAGCGGAATAAATCGGGATAAGTTTTACAATTTGATATTAACATTATAAAATAATAAAAATCTAATCTATTCGCCAACATACAAACACATTTAACAAGAGAAAATAAAACCATGTTATTTTATTACATCGAATAAATATGTAAGTATCTCGATGCATGGGTGAATAAACTTTGGCGATCGAGCGACTTCACATCACGCTATTATTATTTAAAAAAAAATGTTTTCATAATGACCAACAAAGCTCGTGACACATTAATATATCATTAGTGTCAGGGTGAAAGTTACTAATTAAACGCTATTTTATGTAATGAAATGTTTCGACACTTGACAGGAAGATATCACGATTTTAAAAATGACGTAATACAGTAAAAGATACAATCTGTGATGTTTTAAATTGTGTATCTCTACTTTTTTAAAACGTGTTACATCGCAGGTGGACAACGTATCCAAATTTTAGTATATAAGTCATTTCCTGTTTGGAAAGGTAATTGGAAATGTTTAAAATCAGATTAATAAGTATTCTAACTTATTGTTACAAACATTATTGCTATCAAATTTGAATTGTTGAGATTTTGTAAATTCTCATATATTTCGTCACTAACGATCAGGGTTTCGCTTTCCGGCATCTTCAGGTATTCTTGTGCTCGAACGTTTTGTCAGTTATTACAGTCCTGATATGTAATAAGTAACAATGGTTTTTTTTTTTTTTTAAATAAAACACAATTTGTTTGTACTACTTCCACACATTTATAATGATCAGGACCGGTTTCGCTCATCACGAGCATTATCAACTGATGACTTCAGTTGATAATGCTCGTGATGAGCGAAACCGGTCCTGATCATTATAAATGTGTGGAAGTAGTACAAACAAATTGTGTTTTATTTTTTAAAATATAATGTCTTTCCACCAAGAATTGACAGTTAACACCTTAAAAGTAATAAGTAACAATGGAAAAGGCAATAAAAATGTTTTTCTATCATTGTTATTTTTAGTATGCACATTCGTGTACTTAATCTGATTTTAGTAAACAAAAAAATACATCGCAAAATAACGTCACACGTGTGCAATGTTCCGCATCACTGTTATAGGGAATGTAAAATTAACCGTGGGAAAACATTTTCCGCTCCAGGTGCTTTACACAGGTTCTTCATGGAATTCGCCCACATTATAAAAAAAACCTATCTCTTATTTAAAAAAAAAGCTCATGCATAAGTTCATCCATCCATCCACCGAGCATCGCGTGATATAATCTAATTTACTATGAAAACAGGCGGGACCTATTAGTCACAAGTTTCACAGTAAATAACGTTCTTCGCATTTTCACTTTGAGCCTATTATTATACTTTTTCGAAATCAGTTTTTATACTCAATTTAACATTTTTTACTAAACTTGATATTATGTTATATGTTATCTAAGCTTGTTTAAAAACATGACCTAAATTGTCGCCAGGGAAATGGCTGTATATGTTATACCCGTAACTGGCATTCATTTTGAACATAAGCCAAGATATAAAACTAACAGTAAAAATCAATTTTGAAAAAATTTAAAATTATCAAAGTAGCGTTTTTTTCAATCCTGATTTGTCTTAGTAACACTCGTATAACAATTTTTTTTATATGTTTTAAAACGGTACTATACTTATAATTTAGATCAATATTATTTTTATTCGACGCTGTTTGGGCTCAACACAGTTAAGAAAATATTATCTAATATTATTTAATGATTACATCGGCAACATGTTATCTTCCGGTAGTGACGAAATACATGGAAATGTACAAACTTTCAACAATTTATTATTTTATTAAATACGTATTTTTTTAATTATTAATGAATGAAATACAGTATCAAATAAATTTCGCAAAGCTTCTTCCTTTCACGACATAATTTTTCCGTTCAGTGATTTTAAAGTCAAATAGTAAAAATAATTTTATGATGCGAAAAATATGACCCTATTCCTACATCCAGGAAAAGGTACTAAGTTGAAACATAATGTCCTTCGAGAGCAGCGAGAGCTGCGGGAGTGATATGTGCAAACGCCTTCATATCGAAAATAGTACTGAGATTTTGCGCTAGAAAAGGTTGGGATCGGAGGATAAAAGATCCGATTACTTACTGGCCTTTATGTAAAAAGAAATGCTTTTACAATCTGAATACTATTGCCGTGTCATTTTTAGAGGCGATGGGGCCAAATGATGTCATCAACTGTCCACTCGAAATTGAGACTCTTTTGTAAAATGGGAGAGATATTTAAAAAGGTAAATGCCGTTACCATATCACTTTTAAATGTCTTAATCATGTAATAAAAATATTCCCGCTAAAATATTTATATATTTAAAAATAAACTTTATAAAAAATAATTTTCTAGATTCTCAAAATAAAATTCAGCATGTAAAAATATTATTAATTAGCTAATGAAGTAGGTTAGATAAGGGAAAACTCAATTCCTACTTCCACAAGACGATTTGATAGGCACAAAAACCTGAATATAAAAAATAATAACTTATAAGAAGATTCATTTTAAATGTTGTGGGGAGCTTTGCATGACATTTTAGAAATACCTAGTGATAAAGATGATAATAATGTTGTCAACCTTTGCAATAGATAGTTTGAATTTCCGGCTTGTTCCTAAATAAGTTTCAAGTCGCTTAAATAATACAAATATCATATTTATGATGAAATGATTTTATGATATAGGATAATTTGAAAACACGTATTTTGCATAATAGTAAAATCCTTATGGTTGATTTGTTTTGTGTAGAATGATCATTTTAGAAAACAACGCATAGCTGTATTTCAGATCTATTATGGTTATGTAAGCAAGTGTTAGTTAGTGTTGAAATATTGATAAAGAGAAGCATTGGAACAAACAATTATTTTCATGACTTAAATCAATTTTTGACTATATTTTTATATAATTTATGAATTCAAAAAGTGTCTGGAAATACAGAGATCATCGTCTTCGAAGAGACTCTTCTCTTCCACAAGGAATTCGTTGGATCAAATTAAGCTAAGGTCAGAGATGGTTAAAATACTAATTCTATTAAAAGTCTATTTGCATAATAATTGCAACCCTTGTAGACTTAAGGCTGTATTACGCTAAACTTAAGTGACTAAGGGATCGAACCTCTCAGCGGCTAAATAATAAAATAAATTAAGCGAACACAGACAATAAGATTCACAAAAGAATCAGTAAATTATGTTTTAACTTGTGTCTATTAGTCAAGAAATAATTAACAACAAAGGAGTAGCAAAGCTTATTTTTAATAGATCTGGTATCAATACATTATATAATCTTTATCTAATTAAAAAACACATTAATTTATGATCGTAAAAATAAGTTATAAATTCCACCGGCTGTGTTATCTATTTTTGAAGAAGTTAACACTATACAATATATTTCTAATGTAAAAGTATTTTTTATCATTTGTTGGTATAATTTAAATAATTTTTAACATACTATAAGTCGTTTTACTGTCTATATTAATAAAACTAAATAAAACGAATTGCAGAGGTCGTTATTCATTAATGCGGCACCCTAGCAACAATATGGGGTTAGGGTATAAAACGGATGTACGTGGAGGTAAAATGGAGTTGACAAATATCCCTGCTCTTCATAACTGAAAATCAATATATTCAAATGAACCAGTAGGGATTTAAGTCCAGTACCGTTTGTATGTTAACATATTAAACAAGGGACGGTTCCACAGCGTCAGATTATAATTTGAATTACATTTGTATCCATTTTTCCGCTAACGATTTATTAATATTAATGTTTTTAGAATTTAGCGGAAAATGTTGTGATGCTAAAGTAAAATGATGAAGTATTCGAGAATAATATGTCTATATTTATGGGCAGAAATAAAAGCAAATTTAAATAAAAATTTAAACCTGTTTGGAGAGTTCAGCCTAATTTGACTAGGGAGATTATTTTTTTATTATTTACCTTCGTGAATAAAAAAAAATGAATTTGATCGTTGTAAATAATCCGACGTCCGTATTTACGAATTTATCTAACCGGTAGAGCCGGTAATTTACCGGTGAGATTACCCGCATGGAAATTAATTACACCGAATAATCGAGAGGGATATTCGGTCACACAAAAGGGACTTGATTGGTAAATGTGGCGCGAAATTACCGCGTTTTTAAAACAAAGAATGGAACACAACTCAAATAAAAATCTGTTTCCAAAAATAACACATATGAATCGCAAGCAGATCTGTATTTACTATTTGATTAAGTAAGTATAGTGTGTTTAGTCAGTAATGATGAAAATCTGGCTGAAGTTAATTCGAGGGTACTTAATTTTTGTATCCTTAGGTTCGAATGGAACTGAAGTGCTTTTTCATGTAAAATTTTAAAGTTAGCGGCAAAGGGTTTAAAAACAAGAGTTGAATAAGATTTTGAGTAGGGATATGTTGAAATTATTTAATACATAGTCAACCCTTCTTTAACACGGGTATAGAATCCGTCTTAGAGAAGTTACGAGTTTTAGATAAAGTTTGTGATTTTTTGTGTTATTTATTATTATGACACCAAATATTTTCCCGTAAAAAGTTTTCTACTGAACAAGCAACATAAGTTCAATATTGATAAATATTATATATTGATAATTTTGTCCAAAAAAATAACGCTTATTTACTTTTTCTACTGAAACGTTGTATTACATATTTTTTTACCTTTGCATGATTACAATTTTCGTTCGTGTCACTTACTGCTCCTATATAGCTAAAAACGTTGAACAGGAAAAATTCTGCACGTGTTATAGAAGGTTTCACTTTACGAATTGATTACACTAAATGTTTCGTGTAAGTGAAAATCTAGAATACTTGTAACTTAAGTATTATTGTATAGGTGTAATCCACATCGCTTTGGGAATTCACGCTATAAATCGACGTTCGAATACTCGGTTTTATTGATTTTACAATTTGTACATTTTGTATCTAAAAGTATTTACTACATCAATGATTACAACGAACGTACGTACAACAATTTTAAATGAATGTTTTTGTGACTCTTGGAATTTAGTCCTACGCGGTTACAGGATCACAGTTTTTAGCCTCCTGTGGTATTTACATCTGAATTTGACATCTTCGTTTTTTTATGGGATAAACAATTTTTTGCGCGTTACTGTTTAATATTCCTGGTTACAAATAGAAAAATGATTATTGTGTACAGAAGAATGCGTTGAGTATGTATATACAGCAAGAATAGGCAAAACGTCAACTAAGATCTACCCGTCACCCGCGGAGTAATTTATGCTAGACACGGTATGGGGTTGTAGAAGTGATGATTTAAATTGTGATTTTTTTTACGAAGTTATCATATTTTACTGTCTTATGATAGACCGACCTCAATAATATCATCAGTTTATCGTCCCTCAACATGTTTGGCACGTTATCTCATACGTTATAATTGATACTTCGTAAAATAGTTGAGCATAGTTTCCCCGTGGTGTATAAGGCATTTTATCAATCCTTTCGGCGTCATATGGACAACGAGTAGATCTCAACTCATAGAAGCTTTTCGTTTAACTGGAGGAATTATTTTTTTTCCATTTAAATCCACGCCACCAAGTCTTGGGCAGTTGCTCAAGACACTCTCAAATAAGGAGGAAAAAAAACTGTAGATACGCCACTAAATATTTCCGTATAAAATTAACGGATGGGAAAGCAGTGGTTAAATGTATAATTTATTATTTTTATTTTGTGATATAGATAGAGTAAACGCCTACTCTGGGTGCGGTAAGTTAACGAGGTTATATTATTATCTTTTAATCACACTGTACTAAAAATCATTTACGCTATGTTGCTTTTCTGCCTCTGACATGGGTTACAAACACAAAAAAAACACACATGGATATCGAACACTACGGATCTAGAACGCTAACTTTCCTCTTTTTTTGAATTTCTTTATTTGAAACTAAATAATTGTTGTGTGTTATTGAACGTTGCTCGAAGCAGAACATTGCGAATAAATAATTTAATATTGTTCACGACGTATTATTGATGAGTCATCTAAAACTCAAAATAATAATATATTTACGCATGTAAAAAATATTCATCCAATTTCGTATATTACGTAGTTTCAATGTATTTTTTATTGAAATATGAAAGGAAAAAAATCTGCAAATCCAGAACCTCTATGAAATTTCTATGCAGTGATATTATATTGAGGGTACTCATTGACCGATCGCTCAGTGATAGTCGTGGAAAAATCTTTGAAATATTCAATTTAAGACATCGACTGAGGGTGCTTGATGGAATTTCAATATCAAATTTGGATTATTGAGATTTTGTACACTTCCATGTATTTTGTAACTAACGACCCGGGTTTCGCCTTTCGGCATCTTCATGCATTCGAGCGCACGAATGGACTCGAACTGACGCTGGTACGCTGGTGACGCTGGTGACGCTAGTGACAAAATACATGGAATTGTACAAAATCTTTATAATCCAAATTTGAAATATTGATTATTTCAGTCTATCCTACAACAATTCAGATGTTTACTTAAAATGTCTAGATATATGGAGAACGTATTCTCTGCGCGGACAGAGCAACAGCGGGTTCGGATTAAGTGATTTTTGTGGTATAAACACCCAATCCTTTCTTTAACGCGATACATTAGTTCCAGAAATTGAAGCAAGAATGTATGAAACACGAAAATCGGTTCTTTAAATTCGTGTAAAGGAAGTCTTTTATTTACACATAAACGTTTAATTTCCTTAAAATGAAAAGAAAAAAAGGTAAGATTTTTTTGTTGAAAACGTATTTAAGCGATTGCAAAATAAAAGTGTGAAAAATACACGTGTTTGAGGAAGTGAAGAAGTAAACTAGTATACGGTGATTAAATTCTTTGATAGTTATAGAGATTCGAAAACTCGCATGATTTTGTAAAGGTTTAAGCACTTCTCGTAATAAAAATTTAGAAGAAATAATCGCTTAAAAATGAATAGGTATATTGTATAAAAAAAGGAACGGTAAAACCCAAAAAATGCCTAAAATAAAACTTGGTATGCATCAATAATACTATAGAACGAATTTTACTAGAAATATAATAAATACATTATTATCCTTCACTGGGATTGACATTTATAAGAAATATAAACTAAGAATTTTTTTTCAGTTTTCGTATCCTATTAGCATATCATTCTATCCAGGAACAAGTTAAATGTATAAATGTCAATGTATAATATAATATTTATATCGCAATATATATTGTACTGAATAAACACACTTGCTAGTTTATCGAGGAATTAATTTACATAATCTGACTAATCAAATTGCGAAAGCTTTGATGGATAACTATGACTAATGCTTTTATTTTAATTTCCTGAATATCGGATTTGAACGATTCTGGGAATTGGGCAAACGAACATTAAATTTCAACTATTAAATTCAAATATTTATCACGTAATACCTAATATAATTGAATAGGGAAATACCAAAACGTAAGGATTAGTGATTTTGAGACTATGACGTAATAAACGACAATATAATCTATCACAACATGGAAATGTGTTATTTATTATATTTCGGATGGTAAGGTAGAATTATGCATAAAAAATTGTTTTTCAAGTCCAGGATATATTGTCAAGAGACTGGTTTCAGAAGTTGGTGAGTAACAAATTGATAGATCTGACTTAATAGAAAATGAAATTTTGAGCGTTACGAAAAAAGACTTAAATCTCGATATTTTATGTTAAATAGAGAATTATAATATGAAAATACTCATCCCTGGTTAAGGATACAATTTACATTAAATAAGGTTAAGCAAATGTACGTGAATTTTATATACATATGAAGGTTTTGAACGAGGTATTTCAAACAAAATATCTCCTCATACGTAAGTAAGTAAAGCCAAGAAATGTCGCATGCCTTGTTCTATATATTCTCGTGAGAATTGGGTTGATGACATAGGGTTGATGCTTGTGGAAAGCAGCGGAATCATACTAAACAGGCAAAGCTTTCTGAAATATGAATACTTACGGTTCTGGTATTCACGGTGTTAAAAAGTAAAATGGGTAAAAAACCAGTAAGTATAAGTTACGCATACACGCAGGAAAAAAGAATGTAAACGTATTATACGAATCCCATGACGCTACTTACGAGGAAATAAAAAAGTTTCAACGTCACTGTGTCGGATGTCTGGACTGGCAAAAAACACACAGGATAGCTGAGAAAGGTATTTTTTTCAGATAAAGTAAGCTTCTTTAAACGAAAACAAAAAACCACGTTTTGTCATTAAGTACGCCAAAATACTAAGTCAAAATATCTACGCAGAAGTACAAAAAGTCATCGTATTACGAATTAGCTTAGATACCAGGAAGAATAATTTCAAAGATAACTATTCTACAATAAAGTTTTCATGTAATTTATTTTACAAAAAAAAAACATATTTAAAGGTGCCAGAAAAGTTGAAAACGCCATTCTTGTACACATGTGGGGAACCTGTAACTTTTCTTGATTTATATACATTTTATTTTTCCTAATTGAAGTTTTTTGAATGCGGCCATCCGTCATTAAAATGTTCCCCGCCCGTGATATAGTGAATTCAACATGCCGCAAACTCATTTTTACTAATATATTACCATACTTTGTTATGACACTCAACAGAATGTTTGACAGTACATATTATCATACCTGTATATTAAAATGTTCGCGTCGCTATTTTTTCATTTTTAGAATCATCAATATAAAAGCGTCTTCCTCGCTATATTTTTCTTCCAAAATTTTAGGCCGCGTAAATAGACGGACGCTTGGTGCATATACAGGTGTTGTGTATGTGTACGCCACAAGA
The DNA here is from genome assembly GCA_022494535.1 of Himalopsyche phryganea. Taxonomy (NCBI): domain Eukaryota; kingdom Metazoa; phylum Arthropoda; class Insecta; order Trichoptera; family Rhyacophilidae; genus Himalopsyche; species Himalopsyche phryganea. Next base: position 167,416 of record JAGVSL010000069.1, on the reverse strand, counting down.
ACACCTATTTATAAAAAGCGTAAAAGTTTATGATACCATTTTCCTCGAAGATTTTCGCACGTAAGATAAAATGAAAATTTTGCCTGATGCTCTCGCATTTGACATGAGAAAAATGCTCGTATTACGTATATTTCCATGAAGGAAAGTATTTAAGTAACAGCGAAAGAGAAAAAATCTTAATATCTCGGAAAATTTAACGCAGAAAGATGATGGACAATTTTTATTATAAAGATGTAGTTAGTCGGTTTTGACACAAAGAAAATGTTGAAAAGGATGAGCGAAAAGCTACTGATTTTATGAACAATTAAAACTTTTAAAAATGTAAAGATTCCCCCAATTGATACCATCAAACTAGCGTATTTTTTATCATGCTATTCCACTAATCCTCTACTTTATAGGCCCGATAAAGCAACAGTGGCGTGTTTAAAGAGAGACCATTTTCGTGACGATAGAAATTCGATTGACCTTGTCGATTCTATACGTACAAAAATGACAATTCTGCTATTCTTGAGTTGTAAAATTTTATATTCCTGAAGATTATACGAGGAATTGTGAATATGAAATGATTCTTCTTCCAAGCTGTTGAACTAGCCTCAGGAGAAGAGCTTAGACATTGTTCAACGGTATTGTTTCGGATATTATCGTCATATTCCGAGTGGACGTGGGTAAAATTTGTTCAGTAGACTAGCCTACTTTAACTATTTTTATATGTATTATGTTTTGTGCCATTAAAAATTGCGGTCTTTTGTTTTTGTATGAATAAATTGAAATTGTAATAAATGCAAATATACCAACTGCTAAATAAATAAAGGTTTAATTTAAGATATAATTTAAGACATAAGACATTCGACATTCGCAAATCACTTGCTAATGGAGAACCATACGTTTAATACGGATGATGGGGTTAAACTGTTGCATAAAAACATGGGGGATCATAAATTATTTTATCAAGAAATTTTGGAAATTAATAGAGCCCAGTTAAACTCCTTGCCAATCTTGAATGAGCAGCTGAACCTTCCTAATTCTCCACTATTATATCCGATACGTTGAAACACCTAACAGATGTCACTAAATGTGGAATGATTGTATATATTTACCCATTCGTCGAATTACATCCCGTCAAAACCCACAATACTATTATAATTTATAATTTAAGACTAGTTTATCGACTGAGGGTGCTTGATGGAATTTCAATATTAAATTTGGATTATTGAGATTTTGTACACTTCCATGTGTGTACAACATGTGTGTACAACATTTATAATAACTATTATAATTGTAAAATCACTGGTATTTCTAAAAGAAGTTGAAAAGCGGCAATTCGCCACTCTGTTAATATGGTGTTTACAAAATAAGGATTAGGGAAATTCCCAAAATTTTAACTCAGGTATCAGTGTGGCTCTCAGACGTATAATATCTTACCTCGTAAATAATATTTGTCGCATTTGTATCTTCTATATAAACGTTAGACACTGTTTACTGTCTCTCAGTTCGAGTCCATCCGTGTGCTCGAATGTGCTCAGATGCCGAAAGGCGAAACCCGGGTCGTTAGTGACAAAATACATGGAAGTGTACAAAGTCTCAATAATTTAAATAAAGGTTTATTTATCTATTATAAAAAAAAACTAGAAACAGTGAAATCAGTTGGCAGTGCTAAATGTAAAAATTCTTAGATTTGGCGTAGTTCTGCAGCGGACATTATTTTGATTAGAATCACATTGAGACATTATTAATCAACTAGTGCGAATGCTTGTCATAGATGACGATATTGAAATTTAAATACTGAATGTCTAAAGTAGCTGTTCTTTAGTTTCCGTACTGATGAACTGATTGATGTTTGTTTGCCTTGGAGTTTGCGTCACTCGGAACTGTGTGTATTGTTTACATACATAAATTTCATACCTACATGTGATATGTGATAATAATAAAACGTCTACGTTTACACCTATACACCGGTCTGGGCTGTTAAATATAAGATATTTTAATTTGATTTGACTATAGATAATACACTAACAAATTGAAAACCCCACTGATGCTTCCATCTTGTTTACGTGTGTTTTTATTGGCTTACAATTTTACATGCGATGTGTATATTACATGTGTGTATTATATTAATTCAATAAAAAATATATTCATATTGCACAGGTTTATAGTAAAAATATAAAGATACTGGAAGGTAAGACGATACTTTCTCGTCATATGTTTATTAAAGTACGTAATAAATCACTAAAAATATACCACGAGATATCACTGATGATGTTTAGACGAGTGTATCCATGATGATGTCGTTACTCATACATGCGCGATGAAAAAAAAATATTGTTGAAACTGCATGTAAGCGCTTTACTGCTAATGTCGTTTTTGAAACGATGCCGACGCCACAAAAAATATACTGAAAATAATAAACTCGGCAGCACTAATATTATAACAACAACAAATAAACTATACCGCATCAAATGTTAGACTCTGCCTAAAACGAGAAACTTTTACTTTATTATTATAAATGGGCTGTTTATTGTCAGTACTGTAGCCTAGTTGGCAACGTTCTAGCCCTTTCGTACTATTTGGTCGCGTTGTACACGGGTTCGTATTTCTGTACGGGCGATTTAATAACTTGAATAATGGATTAAAATTCATGAATGTCTGTAATGAAACCATTCCCTCGAGTGATTAGTTTATTACAAGACCTTTAATACCACCCTCCTTCTATTCTCACTCTGCCTGAAAAAGCGAGTTTAAGAGAGTGAGTAGCAAGCATTTCTGGTTAAACAACCGTTGATATGCTCTTTTGAGGGCGGACATGGATAATGAAAAGAATAAGATAAAGTATGATACATTAGGAAAACATTTTAATAATGGATTTGCAATCTAATGAAGGCGTATACAAGAAATTTTAATAAGTAATAGTAAAAAGTGTGTAAAATGTACATTATTTTGTTAGTGAATAAAACAGTTTCCCATCACTCTACTTGAGTGTTGATAATCAATTCTTGATAGAAAGTCATTCTATTTATTGAAATTAAATACATTATATATTCTGATACTTATTTAACAAGTACAGAGTATGATATATACCAGTTTCGCTCAACGTAGCAAGAACTACTTGTAACTGGTTAAAAATGATTGTGATGTAAGTACTATAGCATCCTTTTATTTTTATATATTTAAATATATTTCACTTAAATCATATCTGTTCCCAATGTGAACCGTATGGACTCCTAATAGTTCTAATAAAACAGATCCTAACGTAAGTATTTTAAAAAACACTGCTTATATTTCACTCGTTCAACCTGGCTTCGGAGAGGCTCAAAAGAAAAAGTAACATTAGGAATCTCTGTCGATAAAAATTAATTGAAAATTCAATATATTTGGGAAGTCAAATCTTTGAAGACGCAACCACTCAGCCATTGGTCCGGATTTTAGCTCCTCGTCGTAAATTTAATTTTTGCAATACACGTGTTTATTTTACAAAATTTTGTTGATTAGTTTTGGTATGATACAAAATAACGCAGTAAAAAAAGTCGGTTTCAACATACAGATGACTTATCAACAGATAAAATCATCGGAACGCAGAACGCGAACACGTTTAGTAATTTTTATTATCAGTTATGAAAAATCATCGTGTTTTCCATAACGCATGCATACCCAATCAAAATTTAGTATTTCCAATTTCCGGAATTGAGCAAACACTTCTATAAAGTGTACCTTATTGTGATTGTCAATTAATCAATTGTATTTCAATGAAATAACACTGGTCATTATTTGATTAACTTTCAATCAAATTCATGTTGTAAATTGAATTATTCGAAAAATCCAGTGAAGGTGTGGTGTTTTAAAATAAAATCAATCCTGTAAACTAAAGAAATAATTGAATTTCAAAATAGTATGAAATAATACAGTTTTTAATTATAACAGTTGAATAGTGTAATTCCAATCTGTATCGATTGATGCAATGACTTCTACAAGTTATGATGACGGACACCCTTCATGACATAACCATTATTAAAATTTCCAACCGTATCATAATTTAGGAAATTAAAGTAAGTTTAATTAGGACGATATTATTTTAAACCAGAAAAAAACAGGTGTCAATAACACCAATATATTGAATCATAGATTTCTAGACTTGAATCATGATTGATCAGGTTTTTGGTTAACGGTTTTAGCGGTAAATTTATTTACAATGACGGTTATTTAAGAATAACAAATTAATCAACTGATTTCGCAAATGTGATAAGAAGAGAAATTTATTCCTAAGAATATAAATTCTAAAATAAAAATTTAGCATTAAAAAAAATAAGATTTAAGACGCAGAGAAATGCAGTTTAGAATAAAGATTCATAATGACCTTTCTCTACAACTGTCTTCACTTCAGTTGAATCTAGACTAAATAATGAGACAATATTTACAATACCTGTATATTCTTGAGACAATTTGAATTGCATTTGTGTTAATTTATTCTGGTGGACCAGTATTAATTATTTAGATTCACTAGTGTACCCGATGTCGTACTCACAACCATCCGATACGGTTTTATACCATTCTTACACGGTGTATTCCACAGCGGTATTGATTTTTAATCATAACCGATTTACCGGTAAAGCTTTATAATATGTTAAAGGAATAACATGAGAGCGTATTGATCTATAATACGTTGTATTTTACCCATTTGTATGAAATGCTATGAGAAAAATCTTAGAGAAACTGTATGAGAACATTGAGAGCAGACAAACAGTGTGGATAAATCGAATGCGCTCAATTATTCAAAAGGCAAGACATTGCGACGTAGCACCATACATAAAATAAGATACCCAAGACCTTTCCAGTCGTATGCCAAAGCAGAAAGAATATTCGTATCCGTTTTCGTAAAGCCAGCAATATTGTCTATGCGGGGATCGCGGCGCCATCTGTCATTTCATCTTCATAATTTATGCAAAAGCCGAGACATTCTTAATTTTTGTCTCGACGTTTGTGCAGAGGGCAATTTAAAATAAAACATGTACGATTGTAAAATTGTTGCCATAGCGAAATAATGAAATCACGGCGGTACGTGGATGAGCAGATTTATAGTTAATGGCTGTGTAATAGATGACGCACGGAATATAACGTGTGGTGGAATATTACAACCGAGCATAATACCAAAGCGAGTGCCTTTGAGTTTAATACGACCGCAACGAAATAGCGAACCTGTTCTTGAGATATCTTCTTTGCTAGCAAGCTTCTTATGCCTGAGAAACGATTGCTATTAACGAAATAATTTTAAATTAAAATACTTTTTTTGTTTTCGATGGTAACTTTGTTGGAATTATTTTTTTAATATAAAGTTAAAGTTAATTTATTCCACTGGCTGTGTTACTAATGTAACGCGTTTCGCTTCATTAAGAAGCATCTTCAGACTAACTATATCACAAGCTTATTTATTTCTAAAGTAAAAAATGATTCTAAATTAGTCGCTGAGTCGCTAAACACGCTCCTGGCGATTTTTCAATAAAACAAGTTTTTCATGTACGTATGTGCTCTATCATTTTTTCCAGTTGCAAGTCTAAAATTTCGTGTTATTTAGTCGTTAAAAATGTTGTTTTTTACACGATATCGATCCTCGTTTTACGGGGTCGAACCGCTCCGAAAAAAAGACAGAGTAAAAGAATATTTTACTTTTCGTTATACACCGGAAGACACAAAATAACTTAAATTATACTTAAAACTATCATACTGCCCATAATAGTTTTTCGTGATTTACTCAATCTTCGGGAGCGTGTTTGCACTTAATTTTTTTAATTAAAAATGAAGTGTAGAGTTAGAAACAAACAATGATAGTGTCCATGGAATCTTTGTATTATATTTTATTATTTTTATGTTTTTTATATCACACACCTATTCTTTATCACTGTGTTGTTTTATCACTGTTCTGTTTTGTCACTTTGTTCTTTTGTCAAGTTCTGTTTTGTACGTTTAGCTTCTTAATCACATTAAACTTATCACGCATACAACATAGCCAGATAATAAAAACTTTTCAAGTTAAGGGCGCATTTTTTAATCTGTGGAGTGGATAGATACGATGGTATTTTTAATTATAAGATAATTAATATGTCTGTATTTTAAATTTTAATTTCACTCAAGAATACTTTTCCAATCATGACGCGGGAAGCCTCCTCCGTTTTCTTTTTCGTTTCTCTGACTGGGCCGAAAAACAAACAAGGGAAGTTTCCGAAACATACCGTATTTTTGCGAGGTGCAATGAAAATGACAGGCGTTATTTCAATTAATTTCAACAAAAATAATTACGCTGTCCGACAGCACTGGCAGAGCACAACGGTGAGAAGTCACGAGAAAATACGTTATTCACAGATATTAATTACAATGCGCGGGTTCGTATTTAATGGTCAAATTTGTTGATACTTTGTCGTACTCTGTTGTGTATTTCCATAGAATAATGTTTCAATAAACATTTCATTCATTTTCTCCCACCAAATTCCCAATGAATCGAAACCTTACTGAAACCATCACACCCTTTATCACATTAAAATTATTCAACGCCACCAAAATTACACTGATTATATGTTTTTCTTAAGGGGTCAGTTAAAATTAAAGTGATTTTAATTCAGAAGAACTCGGAAACACTGATGTAACGAAATTAAACCACACGTCTCAAAAAAATTGACAGAGATGACTTTCACTCGGATTTCAGAAGCGTTCACCAAATGTAAAAATATAAAAAATCCACAGCATATTTTGAAAATGTCTCAATTAAGAAATATTGAATTACCTTATTATACCTAATACAGCGTAGGGAAAGCGATAAGCTTACTACTGTTCCTCAACTAATCTCATACTTCATTATTTTGGCCTTTATATTATTAACCTTTTAACTGCCGGTAAGTGTATGTATGGCGGTGCCTTGTGAGCCGCGAATTTTTTTAGACGAACACATCACACATCTTTTCATTGCTTTAGCTTTATCGTTGTTGTGTAGTCATTGTGTCGTTGTCGTAGTGTGTTCAACATATTTGTATGTTTTAAATAATTGATTTACGTTAGTAAAATCTCGTTTAAATCGGAACGTTCAAAGACGTCATTTTTGTATGAGCGGCGTCCCCGTTCACGGCAAGTTGCGCGTATTAAGATGCTATTGGCAAACATCCAGTTAAACACGTATAATGGTTTACTAGTATGTTTAAAATACAAAAATTTCGGTGATGTTTTCATTCCATCCAAATTAAACGACATAAACCTAACGCAACTAGTCCTTTTCTTACCCCAACATTTCCCTCTCCGAAGAGAAAAGTTGCTCAACTGGGTTTTAACAAGTTCTCACTTTGCTTGCGATATGCTTTACATCGGGCGCATGAATTTCTAACTAACCTATAGATATAGGAGTAGCAATTGTGTATACATTTCTTTGGTTCATAAATTATATTATAAATTTATTTAACGTTTTAAAGTGGCCCAGAATTGCCTTGCAATAATTCCGTCGCGTAAGATTTATGTTGGTAACTGTTGATACTCGTAGTGACCCTTTGTAATAAATTTGTCTATTTATTTGACATAAACCTCTTCTAGGTGTCTGTCAAGGCTTGACAACGTTAAATCGGTAAGCTGCAAAAAGAATCTACTACTTTTCTAACTGGACACATTTTAGTATTTATTTAAGTAATATAAATAAATTGTAATAAGTTAAAGTAGTTTTTAGAGAAAAAAATACTGTTTCATTTAGTTCTACAAGAATCGCTATATAATACAGACTTAAGAAAGAAAATAATATATAATAATACCAACTCGCATACATGATTTGAAAGTACACTTGGGCCTCGTATAACACGGTTTTATACAACACGGTTTCGGCATTTTTTTTAGAAAATGATCCTATAATGGAATGAAGTTTGAAGTTCAAGAGGGAATTGCAACAGTTCTTGGCCCCATATCACGAAATACGTAAAGATTTATACGCTAAAAACAAAAAAAAGCTTATTACAGAATTTTAAAGACTAAATCCAAAAATACTCCAGAATCCTCCGATAATGAAAACTCACAACCGATCTCGAAAAAAAGTCGAACATATAGAATTGTAAGTGATAGCGATGATGAGTGAATGATCTATTATGTTATTAAAAAAAAACGGATATTAAGAAACTTCGAATGTATACCCTAATTTTGTATGAACTTCAAACCTCGTATAACACGACGTGTTTGTGGAACCATATGACCGTGTTATACGAGGCCCAAATGTAATTAATTTTGTTTAATGACTCTTGTTCAAGTCATTCTAACCAAGTGGTAAACGTCGTTGTCTTCGGTCGCGATGCTCACAGGTTCTAATCCCAGTTGAAACAGTTTTATGAATTGATTTTTCAAACGGTAATGGATTAGTATTCGAAGGCAGGATGTCTCTGGTGTCTCAAACTCCCTTGTAACAAACAGGTCTTAAAAACGGAGGGTAACGAGAGCTATTGGCTAACGATTACTCCTGCCCTAACCCTATTATTCTATTCTTACTATTTTGTAAAAACAAAGGAGGTTGAACAACTGAATATCAAGTAGAAAAGCCTTCTGTTGAGCCTTTTGTTCATATGCCAAACATCGGGAGAAAACATAGTTAAAAAAAACACTGGTATAATTAAGTGCGTTTATCATGTTTTCCGTAAAAGTGATTATACAATATTTGATAATTCTTGTGTTACTAAATACATTGATCTTACTAACCTAAAATGTAATGGAGTTACACAATGTAAGAACCAATATTATCAATACATGTAAACAAAATTACCGAGTCCTATTTTTTTAGCCAAAATTGAATATTGTTAATACAAATTTAGCGAAAAAAAATAATTTCATTGTTTGTCAATAATTACCGGGCGATACTGATCGTGTTTTTTTTAATGATGAATGAAACACGATTTGTGGTTTGTTGTATTTTTGCGTTTGATTTCTAGGAAATTGAATCAAATTTAAAATGAAAATATTTTTACTGTATTATTAAAAAATAATTAAATACTCTGTGGTCTAGCTGTGCATTACCCTAAAGAACAGATGCGTTTGGGTTCAAAATACATATCAAATTTATATTTTTCAATTTATCTAGAGTGACAAATTCTAATTGAGATATCTCGTGTGATTTATAAATTTCCAAATATCAGGAGGATTGGTTATAATTGGTTGCAATGTCAAATATTTATTTGTGGATTCTTTTACTTAAAAAAAAGGAAACAACGCGGAGCCTTTTATCACTTAAAAACAAAATGTAATTTCGGAAAACTCTTCCGTTTCGGATCGTTGTAAAGAAAAAACGAAAGATCACATCACAAATTTAAAGTCTAGAATAGACCAAGTGATGTTTCTTGATGCAAAATTTATACTACTACTATTACCAGAAGAGTCTAAAATAAAGTATTTTAATCCACACAGAACATTGCTTTTATTGAAACATTTTCGAGGCTGGCAAAATTATTTAAATGTTGAAAGTGACAATGGGAGCCTTTTCCAAATATTCAATATCGTTACTTTCTCTCTTAATTATATAATAATTATAATTATTGATAACGATAAGATAAAACTGAACAAAAATGCCGACCGCCAATTGTATATTATACCAAATTAAATTATGGGATTAGACGAGGTATATAATCTTTTTATTCAATATACACAGTAGATAAAAATTCGATAAATATTAATACATTCGCAGTGATACATAGGAAACACATAACAATTCAGCATAGCAATTTTGAATTCATTATGGTCCATACACACTATATCCAACATGCATCTCTCTTGGACAGTCGTAAATCTGAATTATGAGAGGAATGATTGAGTGTTAAATCTATAATTCAAAAGCAGTTGTTGAACAAAAATTGCTTATAGCTACGGCACCTTAATCACTCATTTTGGAGGGTAAAATTGCTAAACTTGTGATTGTTAAAAAATATGTTGTATAGATTTACATATTTTTGCTTGTGGTGTGCCGCGAAATTCTCAAATGTGCTTGTGTGTGCCGTGGATGAGAAAAGGTTGCGGTGCACTGCCGTAACCGAAGTGGACGAAAGTCCAACAGCGTTGACCACTCTTCAATAGATACGTCAAAACAGGTTTGGTTATTTTTTTCATTGATTTAAATGCACCAGGAATAGAGTTACATTAACTTGAGAATAAATTTTCCAATAATTTGATGTCATGTCGCTCTCCGGCATTCCCGTAAATCGTTTTAATTGAAAAATAATACACATTTTAAACACGATTTCAACTGTGTCCGTGTCATAGATTCGCCATTTTTGATAAAAGGCAACTACTGATGATAACTGAAATGAAATGTGCTTTACGTTTAAAATAAATATTAAACAAACCAATTTCGGTTACCAGCTGAAGAAAGTTTACAACGCCACGTAGCTCACGTAGCGAAGGTCATAGAGCCGTAATTTATTTCGAAAAGTATATTAATATGTAATCAGATAATCTAGCAAAGATACTAATGCCGAAAAGGAAGTGTGCAAAAGATAGAACGTAAAATAAAGTGTTATTTAGGTTAAAAAAGAATCTTTAAGGGAGTCGGAAAGAGTTTCAATTGATCTAAGCTTTCCTCCGCTAAGTGCCGTTCTCATGAAGTATTGAGACTTCGCAGCCGAACTTACTTTTCCAATACAGGGTAACCGAAATCCTGCGGCCCCTTCACCAACTGTTTGCTTAAAACCTTTTTCGGCTTCTTTTCTCTACTCTTTCCTTTCTTAGAAGAAACGGATTAATATACCCACCCACATACTATCAATCCCAACAGCTACTTGTGAAACAGTCGCACATTTACTCAGTTTCCTATTCTAAAATAAATAGTTACTACTTCACGTTATATTTACTAGCCGTATATCGCCGACTAAGTATGGAAAGCCTTAAATACAAAGAGAACTATTTAAAAAATCAATGACAATATAATATTTTAAGTATATTTCAATATTCTAATGATGTGTTGATGTGAAAAATGTGATGAAAAAAATATATACCATTTTCTTCATTAGATTTGGTGGGAATATAAGAAAACTAACCTAAATCGAGTGATTTACCTTACTTTATATCTAACCTCGACTCGTCAGTTCGAGTTCATCCGTGTACTCGAATGCCTGAAGATGCCGAAAGGCGAAACCTGGATCGTTAGTGACAGATCGTATGGAAATGTACAAGGTTTTAATGATTCAAATTTATTATCACTGTATTTAATTTTACTCTGCCAAAATAGATAACATATGATGTAAAATACAAAACTGCTTACTTACATAAATATTAGATATTAAGGTAGTGGTTTCAAACCTGGGAGGCGAGTCAAATGTTTTTAATCAAAAAATAATTTTCGTATCATATCTACAAATAAAAAAAAACTTCATATCGTAACGTAACTGAATGTTTATTTCTATACATACATTTAATTTATATTAAAAAATATATCTGGAGCGAGGATGCCAGTGGCATTCTCCACATTGCCCCCAAGACTTGATAAAGTTTATGCCAATACACAACATCAACACTTGCATTAAATTTTGATGCGATAGATGAAGTTGGTTTAAATAATTTAATATAAATATACGTATTTTAAAAAATAAAACAATTCATTTGTACTACTTCCACATGTTTATAACAATCATGACCGGTTTCGCTCATCACGAACATTATCAACTGATCAGTGATGAGCGAAACCGGCCCTGATCATTATAAACATGTAAGTAGTACAAATGAATTGTGTTTTTATTTTTTAAAATATAATGTCTTTCCACCAAGAATTGACAGTTGACATCTTAAAAGTGAAATATACGTATATTTTATAGTAAAATCGTGGTATTATTCTGTCAATTGTGTGTTTTTTTTTTAATAATGTTTTTACTGTTGAAAACGTGTCTATATTATTATGTATATTAAAAAAATAAATGAAAGGTAGCAGCGGATTTTTTTTAAGTGAGGCGTTGTATCTTAAAGGTTGGAAATCGCTGCACTAAGGCAATGCTCTCCCATTTCATTTGCTTCAAACGTAACGATTTTATTCTCCTCATTATTTCAAGCATACTGTACTCAGAAGAAGATGTTTTCTTGATATACTTATTTCAAATACAGTGAGTATAAAGGAAGACAGAATCAAAGCAAATCGAAAGCCTCTACTAACCTATTGGCAATCGCAATTGGAAAGCAATTTATTTCCAAGTCCCAAAAGAAAATGAAATTTCAAAGTGAAATCCAAAAGGTGTGCTCATTTTAAAATTTAAAATATCCAACTCTTCCAATGTAAATAAAATATTCAGCGATGCGATATTTAATCGTGTACGTAGAAACGTCAACAACATGAAAGTTGTATGTTATTTCAGAATTTCATTATGATAAGATAGTGAAATAAAAAAGCTTTACAAGCACTGTTTTAAAGTAGTTTCGTATACCAAAGATTGATTTAATTTGTGAGGGATTTGCATACTATTTGAGAAGAAACGAAAAAACGATTAGCATTGAAAAGAGGATTTTTAAACAATCAAATACAAATTTTTAATTTTATATGATTGTTTGATATAAATATCTGCCAAGCTATATTAAATTACTTTCACATTTCTTTGGTGGACATGTATTGCGAAGCTCGTAAAAAATGACACATAGGAACTAACTAAAAAAGGTATTAATTACTCAATACTAATATTCAATACAACAATGTTTATTTTAAGAAAAAATAATCATGTGAAAATATAAAAGCCCTTATAGAAACCCTTATATTATAACGTTCACCTATAAACTTTTAGTTTGTGGAGTTACTAGCTTTACATTATAGCTGAGATATAAATAAAATAGCAGGTAATTAATTGCACGAATTTATCTTACAATATTAAACCAACAGTGCCAAAGACATAAAAAATACACAAAAGAAACAAGGTAACTAAGACAGAAACATAATAAATTAAACCTTCACATTATTAATAAACTTTTAGCAGCTTCTGGAAATACGACAAATCCTCGTTAGCTGTTTTGTATAAGCGAGGATTTGACTAAATCCTCGTCGTAGAATATTTTATTAACTTTATGTACTGCCGAGCTCAATGATTGCTTAATATTTAAGTGCTTCTTATTAAATGTCGGAGAAATGATTTTTTTATTGCAGTCGCTCAACATAATTTTTTTTTATAATAAACTGGTGAACAAAGGTATAAAAAAAAAGAAATAGAAGATAGTGTAACCAAATAATATATTGTAGAAATATCGTTACATTTAATAAGTAGTTGAAAGTTTTTGGCAGAGTACGCACTGTATAACTTTGCACTTTTTACTACACTGATACGTTTTTTGTATAATACACAGAGCGTGTCAGTGTGTTATTATGTATGGATCCCGTGATCCTTAATCCAAGAGCTGGAGAGCAAAGTTATAAGCCGTTTACTCTATTAAAGGTACACAACAATCATTAGGTAAAAAACAGTATTAATGTGCTTGTCAAAACTGTTCCACTGAATACGTTTGCCAGATAGCGAGAAGTTCTAAAAAAATAATAAATGCGTTTTAAGATGTCTTAAAATTATCATTATTTTCAGAATTAGCAAATCATCGAATTGAAAATAAACCACGCTTTTAATAAATATATTGCAGATATATAATTTTTATCTACGTGGCCGAAACCATAACCCAGCATTTTTTATTCTTAAAACTTGTTTTTCGCGTCAGTCGAGTCACCAGTTGCAAGAGCCGGTCGGTTGATCAATGCATTGCCTAGAGAGCTGGATATTTTCAGCGCTAAACTCTGGGTATTGTTCACCAAATATTTGTTCCTTGTAAATTAATAATGTCTTGTTTATTTTTGCATTTCATAATTTAAAAAAATGTTTTTATTTTCATTATTGTTTTCATTATTATTATTGTTGTTATTATTGTTACTGTTGTTATGTTTGTTTAATGCATGGCGCATCGACCTCAGCTGTAATGCCATGCATTTTAATTTTTAAATTTACAAAAAATAAATATAAGTATTATGTAAAACGTTTATTAGTAAATAAAGAATCGAATATACAGCTTTATAATTTATTTCCGTTTAGGTTCGCTGTATCTATCCCCTCTCTCAAAAACAATAAATTAATCAAAAACTATGAAAACAATTTTTTTTATCGTTCGTTATTTGAATCATAATACATCGCCTAATAACGGAACATCTCAATATGTACGTATAAAATATAAATAAAATATTCATTGATTGAATTGAACTATTAAGAAGTGAAATCAGTAAGTAGAACTAGATTATATTGAAGTAAAAACTAAATTTTTATTGAGTTCCACACGTATTATGCAAAAAATTTAAAAACTACATATTTCGGAATCAAAACATCGCCACGATGGTATAGTTCTGAGAATTGCGTGATACCTAAAAAGCTATGAACTATAAATGCATAATTCTTGTTGAAATATAAAAAAATCCGAAACATAACACGATACATAATATTCTGGAAAAATAAAATGTCGCCGAATTATTGTTTACTTTATCATCACAGTGTTATGAAAAGAAATAACGCACGACGGATCATTTTATTTGCCGATAATACTTTTTTATGCGACGATCGTCGAGTTATTACTGAATATTTTTTCGAGTTACGTTGAATTATTCCAGAACGAATATTGTAAAACTAATATATATATATTGTGTTTACGATGTATAGATCATATCGGAAACTTCAAAATGTGCATTTTACTGGATCGTACTGATAAAAATACAAGTATAAGAAGATAGTCAGTATTATACCAATGATTTACCGTAAGCTTGATAGATTTCCCACTTAAACTGACTAATTTACCACTGTCTCACGAAGAGTATTACTGGATACGCCAATGTTATTTTTCACCTAGACATAGTACCATAAATACCAAAATGCTATATGCAATATAAATACTTTGAAAAGTATTCAGTACTGTCTGTCTCTGACAATGATAAGAAGCGATTTTTTTGTGTCATATTTAAATAATATATGTATGTGTATTGAAGCATGAATCGCATAAAGAATATATTGAGAAGCCAAATAATCGATAAGAACAAGACACTTACAAAAAATTTCTTTAGAAGCGCTTTAAAATAAGTTGTAAAAATATGTGTATGATTATTCTAAAAAATCATGTATTATTTTGCTAATCAGGCTGTTTGGTGTTGACAGACAGATAGCAATCCTAAGTTCAAATGCATAAAATGCTTTTTTTATGACTGAGAAGAATGGAAATCTCAACTGGTTTCGAATAATAGCTAAATTTATTGTGTTCACAAATATTACATATTTAACTATGCATCTCTTGAATTATTAACCTTTTTCAGTATTAATTTACGAATTTTGAATAGGGATTTTTTGAAAGAAGTATTTAAATTATTTATGAAGTTGTATCATTAATATTAAATCATACAAAATAATTTGATAAAACATTGTTATTAATTATAACAATATTAATACTGAACACATGTGAAACTTTTCAACAAAATGAAAAATTATGGCCATTTTAAACACGCTTTCAAGGTTTTCAATCAATATTTGTTTAGGTTTAAACACCAACTATTTATAAAAAATACATAAATATTATATAATTTAATTTTGCATTTGTATCTTCTATATAAACGTTAGACACTGTTTACTGTCTCTCAGTTCGAGTCCATTCGTGTGCTCGAATGCCTGAAGATGCCGAAAGGCGAAACCCGGGTCGTTAGTGACAAAATACATGGAAGTGTTTGTACATCTCTCAATAATCTCAATAATCCAAATTGGACATAAATATTAATCAATCAGAACAGCACGAAATCAGTATTTTCACAAAATATTTCACAAAGGAATATTATCTACATATTAAGTGTGGCAATAATATCAACAATGCTGGAACAAATGAAACCATGTAGGAAGGTGAGCGGCAACGGGCAATGGATTATCTTTTTGCATTTTTAATCGAGTGTAGGTTGAGGTAAACGTGAAATTTCGGGATAAAATACGGACAGCATTTCATTAAAATTCGTTGGCTGATTACGTGGATATACATTAAAATAAAGTATCAAAATCGCTGGGTTTTGCGATGAAAGCAATCGCAACAAATATAATGTTTTTAGGATCAACTATTAATGACATGACGAAATATGAAAAGAATAACAAGTCAATATTAATACTGTTTTCAGATAAGAAACATTTCAATAAATACAACCAATGAAACACTATTAATAAGTAATTATATTTAATGAAAAAGATTGGTAATCTGTAAGGTTGTGAAAGTTTGTTTTATACCACATCAAAGTAATTTTATATTTGTATTAATTGCTCAGAATAAATATCTAATAGTAGTTAACGCAATCTCTCCTAGAATATACTAATAATACATTTTGCGAAACATGTTCAATTAACTTTTTATAAACAGCCTAAGTAAATTTGCCTGGATTCCCTTAATGATATAAGGTTATTTTAGTTCGTAAACTCGTATATTGTATTATTACTTGGATAAATTTATAATCTAATTGCGTATACATTAAATAATTCGTAGAAAACCCAAGGTGGGAAAAGTGTCATAGAAAATTCTAATTTTAGGTCAAACGATCATGTAGCGAATAATTCAAAAAATATTTTATTGGCGTATAAAATAACTTTCTTATACAATCTAAAATTTTAAATTTTAATACCAACAAACTATTACTAAAAGACATATCGACGGTGTTTTGGCCAATTAATGTAAACCTCAAAAAGTACGAAAATGAGTTGAATTATTAGATCTCATTTTAAAGACGACAGAGAAGGTCTCGGCCGAATTATGTAAATTAGAAAAATAAATTGACCACTTTTTGGAAGGGAAACATCATTTTATAATATATTGGTTTTAGGATCAAAAATGATGACTCGGACACTTGATGTAAGCCACTATCATATCGAAAATTTCTACGTATAATCCCGTATCTGCAAACATGAGAATTTACAGGAGTTCATTTCAAAGATTCATAACGCAACTCACTATACAATGTTAACGATAAAACGGTTTTTACTCTCTCCTAAAGAATTTCATTTTGGAGGGTTACATCAATTGGAAAAAAGCACTGTCGATATTATGTGTTTTAATTTAAACTAAATTTCGATATCTTGGATGAATATACCACGACATATTGGAGGAATACCATGAACAATCCTCATGAAGACATGTTTTCTGAATCTAGGTTTCAAATGAAAAGGTATTTTAAATTATTTGGAATACCGAAAATCAAATAGATGTTTAATCATCAGCGTAAATATGAACATCAAAGATAAGTGCGGAGCTTTAGATACATATTTACTGAGTACATTTTGTAGATAGTAACATTTCCTATTGTACTTCCGCTACCAAACGGTAAATGTACAAATACACTTTGAATAAATTTATTGAATATTTAAAGAATGAAACGAAAATGTTGTATTAAATAATTAATGAGCAAGAGAAATAGGTAATCAGACTGATAATAAAGAGTCTGCTGCCAAAATAATAAGATGAAATTGGTGTTGGGAGATGAACTAAGTGGTCATTTCATTTCACAAGCAATATATAGTATATAATTTAAGATAATTTAAGACATCGACTGAGGGTGCTTGATGGAATTTCAATATCAAATTTGGATTATTGAGATTTTGTACACTTCCATGTATTTATAAAATACATGGAAGTGTACAAAATCTCAATAATCCAAATTCAATATTCATTAATTTAACCATTTATTTTGAGACGGAACGTAATTATAACGCAAATACTGAAAAAAGTACAGTAATTCTTTAAAATGTGTTAGATTTGATTGCATTAGCATTAACAAGCTGTAAAAATTTTCAAATATGTTTAAATGATTTTAAAATTCTTTTGGAACAGGTTTTGGTTTCACTTCAATTCCCCATCGATAACTGAGATTAATTCAATAAAGCAGTGTGAGTCATGATTGCGCTGGCTGTTATTTTTCATAATATAACTATTGTTCACAGAACATAGTCACAGCACAAAACGTCGCCACTTAATTACGCCGATCAGCTGTATAATAGTACTTAACTGTAAAAAAAATGTAGGTTCTTTTTACCACTTTTAACTGTCAATTTTTGGTGGAAATGCGTTACATTTTAAAAATAAAACACAATTTGTTTGTAGATACAACTTCAAAATGTTTACAATGATTAGGACCGGATTCGCTCATCACGAGTATTATCAACTGATATCAGTTAATAATGCTCGTGATGTTTCGTTTGTATATAATTTGTTTGATTACCTGCAAATTTGTGTCATAGTAAATGAACCAACTGTTTTATTTACCTTGTAATTGTTAACATTCAATCTTATATATAATAGCCCAAACCACTTTGTTGACGTTTTATTATTATCACATATCACATGTTGGTATGAGATTCTCTCGTGACCTAAGCGTTCGTGGTGTATATATAAAATAAAAATGTTACGCAATCCACACACAGTTTCGACGTACTAGCTACTTTAGACATTCAGTAATTCAAATTCAATACCGTCATCTATGACGGGTACGGTTATATTTTATATAAATAACCCTGTTATGATTGTATTTTTATCAGTTGACAATGCTCGTGATGAGCGAAACCGGTCTTGATCATTATAAACATGTGGAAGTAGTACAAACAAATTGTGTTTTGTTTTTTTACTTCATTATTTATTACAAGTTTACAGCATTACTCGAAACAAACAAATTTTAATGAACATTTGCTTTAAAAAACGAAAATACATAATTATGTTGCTTTGATATAATCGTATTTGAGTAAAGCAATAACTAACAAAATAATAAGCGACAAAAGTTTTTCTTTATATTTTGATCGATGGCGACATTTTACTGCAGCAAAAAAATTCGAACGACTTCGTTTTACTGAAAACTCAAAGGAATTTACAAGTAGGTACTTAAATCCCGTTGTACTGTTCCGTGATGCATACTTCATTCAAACACTTATAAATAACTTTCGAGGAAAACATTTATTTTATGATTGTATTTTAAGTCGGCCGTAATAAAATATGCAGCAGATAATTACGTTGGAATCAAGCATTTCCGAGCTGAAAATTTCGTGACAGTGAATTATTTTATAGGGAATAATTAATTATTTCGAACCCACTTTAAAATTTCAATGATTTTTAACAAACTCCAATTTTGATAAAGGCGAAATTTATTATCACGTTCTGCGAATATCAACCTTTTCTGCTTTGTGGTAAGATTGAACAAGGATAAGCACTTTTGTTAACAGACTTCTGAAATTACTTAAATACACCATTAATTTGACATTTCAACTTTAATTATATCGCCAAGAAATTGAAAAATAAATACAAACTTTACAAAGATATATCTTTTCCTATCTTATGGATGCGGGGTTGTTAAGATTGTCAGCATTAAACGTTGTTGGGGGGAAGGGTTAAGTTATTCCATGACAGTATGATACTCATAACAATGGCATAATGTTATAATCCCGTAAGTGACTTTTTGCAAATTTTACACGAGGCTAAAAAACTGAATATTTACGTTAATATGTTTATTAGACTTTTTTTCTACTACGTATGAAATGGATAGCATTTTAGGGTACTTGTAAATCATTAAAAAGTTTAAATACTTTGTATTACTTTAAATAAACGTGATACGGTTTATTTATGTATAGATATGCTTAACGTTTGATACGCCACTGGATACTGCCGTACAAAATTAACCGATGGGAAAACAGTGGTGGGTGGAGGAGGGCAAGGTAGTTGCATTCAGATCTAGTTTCTACATTTATTTTTTTTAGCGTATTCCGTGATGGATAGGTGTGAAAATTGATAAAACGTTACTTAAAAATACATGGTGTTTTATGCGGATGTTATTTTTCCGGAGGGTACTTATTAAATGTATGACGAGGGCTGAATTGTAAGTCAGTCTGACAAGAGAGTCGGATAACAGTAATAAAAACATCGCAGATGTAGATCTATTAAATAAATCAATGAAGGAAAGAGGTCAGTTGAGGGGTCGCTTGAACGCAGAGAATAGCAAAAAGAAAGCTTGAAAAACTACGAAACCACAATTTCAAACTAATTTTCACAGTACGGATGACTCTTTCAACAAGAGAACTAATTTCTTTTAGTTTGAAACAAATCATCAAAAATGTTTAATATCCAATTGTGAGTTTTTAAAGTTCTGGCTATAAAGGAATAAAAAAAAATGCCAGTGAAATATACATCCCATCGGTATTTTTATTGAAAAATTATACGAAAATTGTTACGTAAGCCGTGTATTAATGCCATACTTACTTCCGCACCGTGATTATTTATTAAATTGATAAATTCTAACGAACGGTCCATTGCACTTAATGTATTATGTTCTTTTGTGTCAAAGGAAGCGTTTTTTTAAAGAACTACGATGTGTTGCCACGCAAAGCTACTCAGGTTGGCACATCACCAACAATTTTTACTGCACAACGTGTATATAAACTTTAAGTATTTTGCACAGCCAATGCGTAAAAATGTCTTAACTTACTATGTTATACGCAAAAAATTATCTGTAAAGATTAATCACACGGGTACATTTTTCTGACAAACTATTAGACATCGTTTATCAAGAAGTAAATTATATTCTGCCAAAAATCTACATATTTTTGGTGAATACATTAGTCACAATAAAAACACCAAAGATTATGTTTTAAATTGTCTTATTTTTTCCATGTCCGCTCCCAATGTGGAGCATATGATCTCCTAATGGAGGTATCTTAACAGAATTTTTCTACGAGAACTGCTTGTTACTCAGTTGCTCAACCTCTCTTTTTTTCGAAGAGAGTAGCGATAGAAGGATAGGTCTAGGACAGGAATGGTGGTTAGCTAATCGCTATCGCTACGCGCCATTTTTATAAAGATCGTATGTGTGGGAGCGAATTTTAGACATCACAAACATCAATGCCAGCGAACAGTAATAGATAAATCGATTGAAAAATCATTTTATAAAACTGTCCGTACCGGGAATTTGAACCCGAGACACCCGTAACCGTAGCCAACGACGTTGACCACTGCACTACGGACTCGACAAATTTACTTCATTTACAAAATTGTAACTAATATAACAATACAATTTACTAAACTTCAACAAATGGTTTTTAATAACTGGTAATTATGTACACTCAATTTTATAGAAGTAATAATGCTCGCAATGAGCAAAATCAGTCTTGACCGTTATAAAAAAATCTGGAAGTAGTATAAATCTAACTGCGTTTTATATTTTGAATTAAAAGGTCATGCCACCAAGAACTGACAGTTTTTAAGTCATTTTTCTGTAACTAATGTACCTTATTATAATGGAGTTCTACCAAAATAGTGCCAATGCAAGCAATAAATAAAAAAAACAGTCGGAACGTATTGCGTGTGTTCTGTTATTTTTATATTATAAATGCTGTGAGCAGAAATTATTTTTTGATAAATCTGTACAATTATAGACTGTAATGTTTAAATTTTAAGGAAATACGAAATGTGACAGTATTGAACTAGCGCGATTTAATGCACAAACTAACTTGAGTGTCGGTATTGAATAGTAAATAGGCATATGAAAATTTTCGTATAATAAATACTGTTGAATATTTTAGCAAAAGTGGCACGTTCTGAACATTTCAAAGATGGCGATAACAGCGGAGGACTGGGGTGGATCGGGGCTGGCGCACTTGGACAAACAGAATAGAAAACTCCCCCATCTAAATGTAAATTATTTAAATTGTTTCGTGAAAAATCAACAATCTCCTTATATTGCGCAACTGATAAAACAAAACGGTTGATTCAGAACGAAGAGACGAAATCAGCGATGACATTTAACCGGTGATGATTTCCTTTTGTTAGAAGCTGATTTAAATGCTGAAGTAGTATGGAAAGGCGACATTTATATAAGTAACTTGTTTATTTTACACGAAATACAAACATAGCACTGTGACACAGTCCCCTGGCGCATCTTACATTGGTAAGGAAAGGTTTTACAGGTTTCAGTAAATTGTAAGTGTTGCCAGAATTAGTTGCTTCTTTTACATTATCATACATAATTGTCGGCATCTAAAACCTAGCTGAAAATGATGATGAACAACCTGAAGATACTAGATTCCATTTTTGGCTAAGTACAATAACCTATCTAAGGTATTTTTAAATAAGTCGTTAAATTAACGACAATTGTAAATTTTGAATTTGGATTATTGAGATTTTGTACAATTCCATATATTTTGTCACTAACGACCCGGGTTTCGCCTTTCGGCATCTTCAGGCATTCGAGCGCACGAATCTCGAACTGACAGACAGTAAATAGTGTCTAACGTTTATATAGAAGATACAAATATGACAAATATTATTTTCGAGATAAAATATTATACGTCTAGGATCCACACTGATACCTGAGTTAACATTTCGAGAATCGTCTTAATCCTTATTTTGTAAAAAAACACATTAACAGAGCCGCTTTCCAACTGTTATTAGAATTACCGGTGATTTTACAATTAGAAACCCGGGTCGTTAGTGACAAAATACATGGAAGTGTACAAAATCTCAATAATCCAAATTTGATATTGAAATTCTATCAAGCACCCTCAGTCGATGTCTTTAATTATAACAATTGTAAGTGTTTGCGTTTTTTTGTCTGCTTGAGTTGATTTCGAGCAGGGTTGCCAGATTTCCAAAATCAGAGATCGGGACATTCACTATTTCGAACGACCGAAAAAAAGTCAAAGAAATATGAAACAAATTAAGAAAAAATATACCATTTCAATTAAATTATAATGTGTGTAAATAAGTAAATACGTATACAGAATAGCACATATAAAAAACAGTCACATAATAATCTGCAGGAATCACAGTTATTAAAATGTATTGATTAGATACAAATACAGTAATTACATTTTTATTTAAATGCAAAAATTATACAATCACAGTATTATCAAAAGTATTTTTCCGAGCTTTCAGCTTGTTTCAAAATATGTTTGCCATCTTTGCTCGATACAAATTAAGCGAGCCTCTTTAATTATTTATGTACAATTTTGGTGTCCGGATTTCCAGAGGCAATGCGGGACAGTCCCGGTCAAATAGGAACGACTGGCAACTCTAATCTGGAGTGGTATTATTTTAAACTTCTTGTTCTCAAAATATTTGAAATTTTACAATATATGGCGCCTTTTTCCTGGATATCTATACATATAGATATATATAAATATATATATCCGATCTACGTGAAAATTTGAAACGAATAAATGATTCGAAAGACTTTTAAGCACCACCACAGCCCTGATTTTATTATGATTACTTGCGTGGATTAATATCCACGAACAAAATAACAAAAAATAAAACGAAAAAGTTTTGAAGTAAACAATAATACCATACTGTATTATTTAAAATCAGCCGACAGTTATAGATACTTCAACTTGGTAAGCAAGGTATGCCTGATTACTTCATGGCACCACAAATGTCAAAATGCTTTTCGTTTGAGGAAAAAAAACTTTCAGGCCTCTTTTATCTCTTAAAAGTCGTGAATACAAAACCCAGGACATATTCAATTTGAATTTGATTAAATTTGCTGGCTTGTATTTACAGAATACCAGATAACTAAATAAAACATGCAAAAACGTAAATACGTTTCTCGAGATCTTCTGAAACTTTATAAAAGACTTCAAACGTTATCGATCCTATTCAACGTACGAACAAGTTTTTATGATATAATGTATAATCTGATGAAAGACAACTATTTCATAACGCAACTGATTTTTTTAAGAGCAGAATATCATAATTTCCAGTAAAATGAAATGAATTTCTTTATAACATTTACTTCATCTACATCTTTCTTCAATTATACAGAGTAAAAATGAAAATCATGAGTAAACTTTTCGGAAATCCTCAAAGGTTATTTTGCTAACGAAAAGAATATGTTTTGCAATATTGAAGATGGCTGCTAATTATTCTTTCAACACCAATCAATTGATATAATAAATATAATGATAAATGTAACGTCGATCTTTTATATTTTGAGAATAATAAACCTAAATCAAAAAAAATATGAGAGAAATATTTTAAAGTTTAATAGTTGATAACATTTTTTGATTTATTTATAATTCATATAGTTACAATATGTTATACCCGTCTTGATTAAACTATCTGTCTGCCTATCATCGTGGCATTGAGTGAATTTTGTTAGATGGCGCAGTCACATGATATTGTAATAATTTTTATTGTATTTTCACATTGAGAACATTTTTTAGGCATATAACAATAATTTATATTAATAGTAGTGCTGTATTCGATTATAACTTGAAATTACTTCATCGTTGAACGAAACCTGTCATGATAATATTTTATGATTATAAATATTATGCCTTTCGACCAATAATTGACAGTTAACACATTAAAAGAATAGTTTATGATGTTTACCTTCACCAGTAGTTAATAAGTTTAGAAAAAATATTAAATATAGGCTAACAAATCGTGTTATTTTTAAAGTACATATAATGTTTTTCCACCAAGAATTAACAGTTAATACATAAAAAGTGAATAAGCTTCTTTGGTATGCCCATATGTTGACAAATCAAATATTATTATAAAAGGGTTCGTAGCTATTTTTTCACATTTGTATATTTTACGACGTAGGTGTTTTTTGGGAGAAATTTAATTTGATTAAATCTGTGTGATTTAAATTTCCAAAGTATTTGGAAAAAATGAAATTTTGGTGTTAATAACTTATAACTAATAGGGCGATTTTTCTCACGAAGAACTCGACAGGCACGACGCGTATTATTTATCCTTAGCTGTTCTAACAACATAACAAACAAATTCAATGATATGTCAAATAACCGGAATTTAATTAGTTATCTTGTGCTGACCGCTGATAAGATATGAGTTATTCTAATTTAATTACGTTTCTGAAAACAATGTCGTTATTGGATATATTATAAAGGTATTTGAAGTGAGTAAACAGTTACTACATCTACAAAGAAATTCGCGATAAGGGAACAGGAAAATTAGTCGCAAAAGTACGTAGTAAGAGTCTTGCCGGCTCAACCGCGACATGCTGAAACAAAATAAATAAAGAAGTATGTTTATATTTACTAAACAGTGAGCAGAACAGAGTAAATTTTCTTTCTCGCATTATAATTCAAAAAGCTGCTTGCGAGAACTTAGAAGGGAAAACAGAATTCAGTCGGTTATTTTATTCATCTCGGATGTGCGGAGCTTCGCTGCGATGATACAAACTGTATAAAGCGACGCTTCTCAAAAGACAGCGGTGAACGAGGCGTCGCACAGCGTCGTTCGACGTCTGACTATTTATAGCGTGTCTTGTGAGGCAACTCTATTTTTAGTTACCAAAGTACTACTACAGATGGATGAAATATAATACAGGTAGCTGATGTGAAAGAGGGTACAATTAAAATTCAAGAATGGTGATTATTTATCATTTTTATTATTATCACCGATGAGAAAATTTAACAAAAAAAAAAAATGATACTCGCTAAGTCCAATCAGTACTGAGACAATATTTGAATGAAAAATATTAGTCAGTCGTTTCACTTACAACAGTAAAATCTTAATATAACGGACATCGAATTTATCAGAGAAAATTTGCTGTCGTATGTGTAAAATTTTCATCCTGATATTCATTGAAGTTTTTAGAATTCTAGACTGACAATATACCGGTTGAGAATATATATTTAAAAATGACGTTTATTCATGGAACAACTAATAAAAAAGTAGCTGCCTAAAACAATTTCCAGATTATTTTATTTATTTACACTAATAATGTAATAATGAAAGCAAGCGTCTGTTCACACATGGCAGTATGCCAGTGATGCACAATCTATTTAACAGTTGAGCCAATATATCCTGGATAAATTATTGTCCGAATCGCACTGGGTAAAAGTTCTGCGGATATTGATATATTCTCTCAAGGGTTTGGTATTAATTTTCGAAATGTAGTAATTACATAAACTCCACCCAGCACAATGTTCATATTTAAAAAAATGTAATTGACAGCATTCGTGAGATCGCTGATAAAAGTCGTCTTGACTTCATGTTTAAAGTTTTTGGTTGCTAACTTCAGTATATCACTGAGGATTTTGTGTCGAGACTTATTTGGTTTCAACAGAGTCCTCGGGAAAATACTTCTTACATTAAGTCGGAAATAATTGTTCTAATCCCTTAATAAATATTTTGCAGATCGCCTTTGTCGATGAGAAATGTCTCACCAGCCAATATTGATAATGAGTGTAATGACAATTTTTATTTATTCGATGGTCTGCTATAAATGTAATTTTAGCAATCACGGGCCTGCGATTTGCCATGAAATGTAAATAGAATGTGACAATTGTGAACCAAACGAGCTTAACGAGCGTACGTGTTTATTGATCACAGATGACATTGTTTTCATAATTAACAGAGTAAACTTAATCACGCTTAGATCATTGATTTAATCCAACCAAAATTGATCGTACCAAAAGTATATTTGGGTTTATCGGATATATTAATATTATATGCGCGATGTGAATCCAAATCCGTTAAATACTGCAAAATATTCACTCATTCTAGAATTAGCTCATATAATTTACATTTCGGGATGAAATAATGAATACCAGTTTAATATTTGATAGCGAGAAACAAAACTACGAATACCGTAAACCCTTCCGTACTCATGGTGTAACAATGCGTTACTTCGGCCTTTAAACCTTTAAATTATCTGTGAAATAGGTCAGACAAAAAATTTTGCTATTTGTAAATAAAATAGTTCTATATGTAATAAAAAATTAAAAATACATTCTTGTTTATGTCTTCTTTGTATAATTAATCATAATTTGAAAACCTCGTCAATTTTACCATCGAAAAAGACAGCATTAGTATAATATAATATTAAATATACTTTAGTATAGTAACGATACGAGATGCATGACAGTACCGTTTTGCTTCAAACGGCACTGAAACACGTCTCGAGTCTGTTCTGCTATGAAGAATTTCTATTCTTGCGTCTTTCGATAATTTGGCATAGCTTGATGTGTATTTCAAGTTTTACACACAAAATATGACGTAAAGTAATTAATTAATACTACATAAAACCATATTTTGAATTTGTCGATTCGCTTTATAAATACGTTTGTATGACAAAACCTACGCGATAACACAATGTGACTGCATGAGATCCGAAGGGATTCTTTTAGCATGAAAACGGGAAGGTTAGTGTAGAATATGATTAAAATATAATGGCGCAGAATTCATGAAATTACTCAATCACTAAGTCCGAATTGGTCATAATGTTGAAATAAAATTATTATTTATGTTGAACTCCGTTATAAGGAGGTAAAAATAAATAACAATATCAAATTTGGATTATTGATATTTTGTACACTTCCATGTATTTTGTCACTAACGACCCGGGTTTCGCCTTTCGGCATCTTCAGGCATTCGAGCATACGAATGGACTCGAACTGGGACTCGAAACCCGGGTCGTTAGTGACAAAATACATGGAAGTGTACAAAATCTCAATAATCCAAAATTGATATTGAAATTCCATCAAGCACCCTCAGTCGATGTCTTAAATTAAAATAACAATATATTTAATTCCATAAGAATGTTATCATTTTCCGATAG
This sequence comes from Himalopsyche phryganea, assembly GCA_022494535.1. NCBI lineage: Eukaryota > Metazoa > Arthropoda > Insecta > Trichoptera > Rhyacophilidae > Himalopsyche > Himalopsyche phryganea. The sequence continues at coordinate 139,854 of JAGVSL010000069.1, read as the reverse complement.
CTATTTCGGCTTCGCGTAGTCGTTAGAGCTATGTTTAAACTTAATATATGCTGCTATAGAAGAGACAGAAAATATCGCTTACTATTGAATGTTTAACGTGGCACCTTTAAAAGTGAAAACTGTCAATTCCTGGTGAAAAGACATTATATTTTAAAAATAAAACACAATTTGTTTTGTAGTACGTCCACATTTTTCAAACCGGTCCTGATCATTACAAAAATGTGGACATAGTAAAAAGGAAATTATGTTTAAATAAAAAAAAAACAATGTAGTCGTTGTTGCTTGTAACACTACTTGGTCGCCCCCGAATTTGGAACAAAACTTGTCGGCCTAGAATAAATTTCTCCAATTGCCATTTTTTGCAAAATAAATATCTTGTCTACTTTTAATAACCGTCGCTAAAATAGCAGTTTTGAAATTTATTGATATTTCAGTTCTGGTTGAGTATGGCAACATTCCTAACGTGACGGTGGCACCCTCATTATCGGCCAAGTTAAATTGTTACATCTATAGTAACATAAAAGGTATTATTAAAGAATTATTAAGCATATACTAATCAAACTTGGATCACTGAGACCTTGTACACTTCCATGTATTTTGTCACTAACGACCCGGGTTTCGCCTTTCGGCATCTTCAGGCATTCGAGCATACGAATGGACTCGAACTGAGGACTCGGTTCGAACTCAGGACGAACTCAGTTCGAGTCCATTCGTGTGCTCGAATGCCTGAAGATGCCGAAAGGCAAAACCCGGGTCGTTAGTGACAAAATACATGGAAGTGTACAAGGTCTCAGTGATCCAAGTTTGATGTTGGAATTCCATCAAGCACCCTCAGTCGATGTTTTAAATCATATACTAATCTTTTGATCGTAGAAAGCTTGCATGGTATTAATAAAACAGAATTTTTCGAAATAATTACATAATTTTATAAAGTGATTAGTTTCGCTCATCGCAAGCATTTTTAACTGACTAATATTGCTTATGTTTATAAATATAATGCTTTTTCACCAACAGTCGGCAGCTAATACCTTGAAAGTAAAAATGTAATTAAAATATTCATTAAATGGAAAATTCTTCAGTTATAAAATAGCATAAGAAAAAAAATAGTCCAATTATAATTTCTGTCAACAACTGCTCTCCAACTTTTACTAATAAGAGCATCCAATTATTTCCTTGGTTATATTACGTATGTATTTATTCATAGTTGGTGAAAGCCAAACATTCATGAATGCTTTTACGTTAATTCCTTCCATGCTGGTCAAACGAATGTTGGGCACGCCGAGACTTTTCTAAGTAAATACATACTTACTTAAATAACATAGTTTACATTAAAATGAATTAAATATGACGTGCTAGACGGCAAACAATGCAGAGGGTGGGTTTGTGGATGCGTATTTTACAGCGCAGAAATATTGTCGTGTTTTGTTTGAGATTATTAAAAATGTTAAATTAATAAACTCTAAGTCTCAACTAAAAATACATAAAACAAATATATTCATCAAAAAATGAGTAAACTTACAACGCTATATTTGAACGAATTTGTTACCATTTTATATAGTTTATTTTCCAACCTAATGAAAATAAATTGTGTCTATTGATGACAAACAATTTCAATCAATTTAAGTTATCGAGTAAGGGTGCTTGATGAAATTTCAATATCAAATTTGAATTGTTGAGACGTTGTATATTCCCATGTATTTCGTCACTAACGAGTGACGAAATATACAAAATTTCAACAATACTTAATCAGAAGACGGAGAAGTTACACAATAATTGAATCGTATAAAACGAATCCAGAAAAGTGCATGGAAGCAGATTGCGTTTAAAATAAATAGCTTTGCTATATACATTGAAGCACTGAGTCCCCTAAGCGGTGTAAGCTCTAGCGTGACATTGAGAATATAGACATTGATTTAAAAATAGCAATACATTTATATATATACATATCTAACAAATATTACGCCTAAGTATTAATAAAAAAGTTTTGTACTCCTATATTATACTAAGTTAGAAGAGATAGACAGGTATATATCAGCTGACTAACCATAATATATTTAGTTTAATGAATATGTAATTTATCTAAAAGACCGTTTGTCAAATGCGGGTTGGCTCAGAAATTGATTTTATTTTAAATATGCAAATTTAAAGTTTTAACTGTTTGCGGTATATCTAGAGGCGGTTGAAAGAAAGTTTTGACAAAGGTATTGATTTTTTTGCTCATTTTCTCATTTATCGACACCAAATTTTTACATCGAATAACGTCTCCAACACGAAAATAAATTTAGTAAACATTTTGATACACCACTTCCTTTACATCTAAGTTAACAAAAATAAAAATAAATTAGCTATAAAAATGTATACTTCGCTTATTACGTAATAATTATCTAATTTATAAAGCCGGTGAAACGATAATTGTTTTACATTAAATTAATTGGCATGTTATGTAAGGCAAATGAGAATATGTTTTAACCCTTTGGTAGCCGTGTGCCTTTATAATCCAGATTTTAGAATCTGTCTGGGAGCCGTTCACGCAAAATGATTTCCGAGTCGCTGACTATTAAGTCAGCCGTAATTTTCGTTTTCCTGAGTATTAAACAAGGAAGTCTTAGCTTTGTAAACTAGAGCTCAAGTGATGCCCGCAAGCCGTCGACGTATCAAAAAAGGCTCGAGTAATATTGATAAATATTCCACAAGGGGTTTACACATGAAGAAGGTTATGTTATGAATAAATGCCTAAGTACACGTTTTCCTTGGCCGACATTTAGGGACGCAAAATATTAATTAGATGATACTTAGAATAATAAACTGATTAGTTTATTTATGCGGTGTGATTGTGAAGTGACTTGCTCCTCCAGAAACTTCTTCAAACCAAGTGAATCTTTAAAAACATCTATATCGTCGACATACAATAGAAAGTTACCAAGTGCTGTTGTTCACGAAAATAGTCTAAAAAAACTATTTGACATGTTATGAATATAATAGTTGCCTGGAAAAGTTTCGTAGATTAAACAAATGTCATGAAACTAAATGAGAAATGCGAATGCATTGAGGGGTAGTTAAATTCATTACAAATGTGTAAACTGCTCACTTGAATATTTTACTATTTCACACTTGGTCACTTTTTCCTATATGAATGAAGAAAATGAAAACGCCTTTCAATATTTAAACGTTATACATAAGAACAATATAAAAGTCAAAAATAGCCGTTTATTTAGTTTTACAATTGTTGTTATTTTTTTAATCTTTTTATAATGAAGTTTTATATAGTCTATAAAGTGTCAGAATTAATCTTAATGAATGTTATATAGAGGTAATTCTGTAATAATACAACATGCACAATTTGTATTTATCATTATTCGAGTTTTATCCTCTAGTATAGCGATTCTCGTTTATAATTAGCAACTATACCAGTTCTACTTTTAAGATAAAAGATTATTTTCAAATAGCAGGAAACTAGATGTGATAGTTTTGTTTTTATTTTAAGATTTTTTTACATAGTATAGTTTAGGCATAGTACAATTAGGCCCGGCCCAGCCCGGGTCCGACTCTCAACGTTTTAATTTTTAACTTACAGTAGGTCTTATTATATATAAACATCAATCTCACAATCTAGATATATCTGAAATTTAAATAAAAATCTAAAGTAAAGAATCAAATTTGTACAAATAGCGACATCTCGGAAAATCTTCTGATTTATTCGTGTACGAATTAGACAGAAAACAAAAAATATTGCGTGTCCAAAAGAACTTCAATAAACAGAATTAAAACACTTTCTTTCTTTTAGTGGCATTGCAACGCATACCGGGTACTCACTTGTATATTATAAAATAATGGGGAGAAGACCAAGCATAAGAAGACTGCGATTTTACTGGATGACTGAGGTGACTTAAGACTTACGAGTGCTGAAGGTCAGCGATTGGCGTAGGAAGAGTGGAAGAGACTGTTTGATAGAGCCAAGGTTCGACCTGGATGGTAGCGCCAATAAAGAAAATGTTAATATCAAATTAAAATTGATAGCTCAGTTATTCCACTGGCTGTGTTACTAAATGTGACACGTGTTTCGCTTCTTTAAAAAGCATCTTTAGACTAACTATTTTATGTTGTTAATAACATTTTAAATAGGACAAGTGGTTCACCACTATCACATGTCTTTTCCCAGGGATTTTTCACTTCCAAACACTAGTAATTAGTACTTTTGTCGTTCGTGTCTTACCTCCTCTCTACGTCCAGTAGAAAGAAACATATCCACACTACGATATCATTTTTAATTTAAGAATTAGAATTATTGTTTACCTATGAAATAAATAACCTTGCGATATATTTAGTCTGAAGATGCTTATTAAAGAAACGAAACATGTGCCACAGATCATAAATAACACAGCCAGTGTGATAACTAAGTTTTCAATTTTACATTAAAATTGAATTTTCACAAAGTTATCTCCGAATCAATCGACAATAAGAAGAAGTTATTTGTGTTAAAGCATACATATAATTTAAGATAAGTTCAAAATATTCAACATTGAACAAAAGGAAGATATTTGATCGCTCAAACTTAAAACAGAACTACAAGATATAAACAAACTTTGCATACAACTACAATAATGTTCTAAAATACACCTTTCAAGAAGGTTACAAACTTCCTACACAAACCGTATCCCGCTCGCAATTATTCCATAGAATTCAACATTTTACTATAGGTAAGATGAGTCGATGTGGGATCTGCCACAGGAACACGTATAATATAATATGCAGGGTGCAATGAAACTTTATATCGGTATTATATAAAACAAATACACGCTGAAGTCAAGGGAGGAACTAATTAATCACAGAGGCGCAAATATAAGCCTTAATTACATTCGACGGTGTTTTGGCCAATTGATGATATAACCCTCAAAAAATACGAAAATGAGTAAATGATTGGATCTCATTTTAAAGACGACAGAGAAAGTCTCGGCAGAATGATGTAAATTAGAAAAATAAATTGACAACTTTTTTGAAGAGAAACATCATTTTACATTGGTTTTAGGTTTAAAAATAAGCTACTATTATATCGACACTCCCTACTCATAATCGCGTATCTGCAAACATGAGAGTTTACAGGAGTTCATTTCAAAGACTAATAACTCACCATATAATTTAAGTTAATATTATAATATTATTTGAAAAACCCCTTCATTTCACTCGTAATGCGTTTGTTGTGATCAATCCACATGCTATTTTAGTTCCTAGAATCAGGAATAAGATTTGTCATATTTTATCTTGTAGATAAGAAATTTAAACTGTTTACTTGTGTCAGTTTGAGTTCATTCGTGTGCTCGAATGCTTGAAGATGCCGAAAGGCAAAACCCGGGTCATAAGTGAGGAAATACATGGAAATGTACAAAATCTCAACAATTCAAATCACCATATAATGTTTTCAATAAAAACAGTTTTTACTCTCTCCTGAACAATTGCAATTTTGAGGGTTACATCAATTGGCCAAAGCACCGTCGAATGTAGTTAGAACAGTATCATTAAATGAATGAGATATTATTTGACGAACAGCGAAGGTTATGAGTTTAGTGTTAATTACAATTCAGTAATATATTATAACCTGTTCGTTTCCATAGACTGGACGGGTTAGATTTCATCGGGAAATCATCTTATTTCGAAAAAGTCACATGATATCATTATTTCATATCACTTGCCTGCCTGAAGATGCCGCAAGGTGAACCCCGGTCGTTGGTGACAAATTTTTGGTAATTTACAAAATTATAACGATTCAAGATTGATATCGAAATTTTACCAAGCACAAAAAAATCCGAATAAACGCCACTATTATTTGTTTATAATATTTCTTTATGACAAAATTTTACGAGAAATATATTATATGTTATCAAAAATATTCCATATTAATAATTTATAAAACATGTTTCTATGAAGCTTCCTTTTTAAAGGTACAACCCAAATTTCGTATTCTATTCATACGTAAAGATACGCAGTGTCTACATATTGTATGTTCGTATACGTGTATTATAATTTATTAATATAATTTTGCTATCTGATCGTAGAAGGCTAACCGCTTCCATTATCATTTATATTAAATTCCCACTTAACTTTTCTATAAATCACTGGAATAAATTTCAATGGTGGCGCCCGCCCCGCCATCTTGGTCAATCAATTGTACAAATGAATTACAAAAGCCATTAGTGACGGGTCAGTCTTTAACCACGAAAAACTATCTGAATGAGTGGAATATTGTGTAACATTGCAGGAAATCATAAAACCAATCTCAGCGAAGTATATTAAATTTTCTATCCGCTAATTTTAGCCGTTCGTTAGTGTTCCTTTTGAATATGGAATGGATACCTTTATCAGCCAATCGGTGGGTCTAATTTAATTACAAGTCAAAAGACAGCGCAATCAAAGAGAAGTTCTGTGTTCTGACTAATTTATATGCTTAAAATTCCCCATTGCTATAACTTTCATTTAGAAATCCATTGAAATTGTCTATGCTAAATAATTTCATTATGTAAAATAATTATTGTTATTTAACATTTGTAGTGCTTACATAAAATGCTTGCGTCGGGTAATAAAGTGCCTGATAAAGGGTGTATAATAGTCTACTTTATAATGTAAAGTATTTTCAATATTAAATGAAATTAAAAACTGATAACTTAGTTACTCCACTTGGTTTATCACAAACGTGACGCGTTTCGCCCCTTTAAGAAGAATCTTCAGACTAACCGTATAACAAGGTTATTTATTCGTAAGGTAAACGATGATTTTAATTCTTAAAAGGGTGGGGTTACGGTAAGTCTGAAGATGCTTCTTAAAAAGGCGAAATGCGTCACGTTAGTGATAAACCAAGTGAAGTAACTAAGTTATCAATTTTTAATTTAATTTAATATTAAAAATGAAGTATTTTCATTTTAACAATTTTAATCGTGAAATTGTAGCATTTCTTATTATCGATGGCTTCTGCAGTACGGTTGTTGAAATTCATTTTTTAAAAATCCATATCCGCTCCCAATGTGGAGCATACGGTCTCCTAATGGAGGTATCCTAACAGAATTTTTCTACGAGAACTGCTTATTACTCAGTTTCTCAACCCCTCTTTTTTCGAAGAGAGTAGAGATATAAAAATAGGTCTAGGACAGGACTAGTGGGTAGCTTATCGCCCCCGTTGGGATAGGATGGGTGGGAGGGAGTACTCAGACTACGAACAGAAATCCATAAATCGATTGAAAGGAGAATCTATGAAAACCGTCCGCACCGGGAATTGAACCCGAGACATCAATAACTGTAACCAGCGACGCTACCAACTGCGCCACAGACGCCGACTTTTAAATATAAAATTTAAATCGATAGCTTTGCTATTCCAGTGATTGTATCAATAGTTATGTTACATAACCAGTGGAATGACACAGATAAGGAAGGCAGCTGAAGAACATCCATCGGATGTATTTGGCGGAGCTACGGGACGCTGGGATGACCTGGGAGGAAACGTGGAGACTGGCTGAGGCCAGACAAGCTTGGAGGAACCGCGTGATGGCCATATACTCCGAATAGGAAGTGGATATGGTTAATATATATAAACGAGACACACCGGTTTAAGCCTCACACAATAATTTCCTAAAAAATATTGATTTTAATGAGTTTCTTACTACACTCTCAATACTGCAAAAAGTATTTTGAACCGAATTTAATGCTTGTCAATAAAAAAAGTTCGTTGAAATTTCTTAAATATTTATAATAATAGACAATACGATATCTTCAAATAAATTTTAAAATTTGATAATATTTTATAACGAAAGCAGTATAGTACAGTTTATGCGCTAACAAAATGAGTCGTGATTAAGGATTCCAACTATTCATCATTATCAACTATTCGGATATCGAATAGTAAAACTGAAACTATTCGAATAGTTTATGAAGTATGAAAATAACAAAAAAAAAATAGATTTGAATAATTAATAACATTACATATTATACTAAAATTATACTTTAACGGTAAATTCAAATTTTCAAATTTGTAGGAAAACGAGCTCATTTATTAAAATCACTGATATAAATACATATTATATTTTCTTGATGATTTAAAACCTTGGGTATTCATTATTGTTCTTGAAATAAGGAGATATTGTGACTTGATCTTTCGTCGATTTTGTAATACAGTTCATTAAAAATTACTACGAATAGTATTCGAATAGTTTCCCAAATATTCAAATATATTAAAAGGGGCCGAATATTTTCAAATAGTCGAGTTGGAATCCATTGTCGTGATCAACTTTGAAAAGCGTTTTAAAAAACTCACTCCAGTACTACCACTAGAAACTTACGCTATAACATATTTGAGCGCTTCGCTATTAATCTGCAAACGTATTGATAAACATATACATATTTATTATCTCAATTTTATAATCCGCCGCTACCCTTCTAGTTCGAAATAAATCAGATAACGTCTCCAATATTTCAACCGTTTATAAATGTCCACGAAACCATATCAAAGGCGGCGATCATAATCTAATATAAATATATTCTATTAATTCTATTCGCGTGACAAAGAGTTGCCTAGTCTGTTGAAGCCGTGTCATTGTTCAACTGAAGGGTTAAGTGATTAGTAAGGAGGGGAGGCAATAACGCGATTAGATCGTATCAGTGCAAGTGTACGGCAATAAATAGTAGCGAATGTCACACTGAACAATAATCGTGTTAGCAATGATTTCATTTCGGCGCTCAGTTCGTCACATCGTGGAATAGACCGTCGGCCGCTGAGACGGGCCTCGTGGGACGAATTATTCTGCATAGCTGTGCACACAAGTGGCGGCGAATCAATAACCGGACATAACTGTGTTTGTCGTAGTAATCACAAGCTCGCCAAAATCCAGTAGTTTAGGTCAGGGGTCGGCAAACTTTTTTCGTAAAGGGCCAGATTGCAAAAATTTTAGTTTCGACGGGTCAGTAAGCAATTCGACGATATTTATATAACTCTAGCTTTATTTATATTTGAACTGAAATTGAAACTTTATTTATAATTAAATAATCGAGCATATGGTCTTCTAATGGAGGAGAACCGATTGTTACTCAGTTGCTCAACCTCTTTTTTCGAACAGAGTACGTACAGAAGGATAGAGCAAGGGCAGGCTTAGTGGGAAACTAATCGCTCTCGCTTTTGAATCGTTTTTAGGATCGGATGGGTGGGAGGGAATTTTAGACATCCAAGTCTTTGAACAGAAATCCATCGGTCGATTGAAAAATGACTTAATGAAACTATCCGAACTGGGTCTCCAGCCTGTAAGATCCATAACCGAAGCCAACGACGTTGACCGCTGCACAAGGAACTCATTTATTTACATTTATTAATTATAAAATTAGGCAAAGTTTCATTATAATTGAACGATAGATGTAACATAATTATAATATACTCCAATGAGAAGAAGGTAATAAATATTTCATTAAAGTTAGCACTTCATATTATAAAACTAATTACTAACGTAGTTTTATGTACGTTATTTTTGAAAAAAATCACGAAATTTGCCTACGAACAGACTGTAATCCCTTCTAATTTCCAATTGAATGATAAGTGGAAGTTTCTCAATTGAAGAGTCAAATGGATTTTGAAAATTGTATACGTCTTCTATATTTGCGTTATGATCCTAAAACGGTGATGGAACTATACTTTGAGATCAGAAAATATATCCGCCGCAATTTGTGGAGGGAATGAATATTTCATTTAATTCATAAATGTTTGACAGCATGGAAAATGCACATATCAGTATGACATTATAAATTTGTAGCTCAATCAACGGATATATTTGGCAGGATCGCAAATATTCATCGTGCCTAAACTGGCTCGCATGCCGTTGATTGCCGAACCCTGATTCAGGGCTCTGGCAAGTAGGGCGGAATTGTGAGAATCACTTATTCCGTATCACATAATAGTATTTACATAATGAATGACGGCCATGCGAATATCGAAGGTAAGAATAACTCAACTCTAATTCGCATGTAAATATATTTTATGAAATGATGTTTCATATGAAATACGATTCTATTGAAATTTAAATTGAAGTTTTTCGGGACGATATAATAGTAAGTTTAAATAATTTAAGATTTTGACTGAGGGTGCTTAATTGAGTTTCTATATAAAATTTGAATCGTTCAAATTTTGTACATTTCCATTACGACCCTGGTTTCGCCTTTCAGCATCTTCAGATATTCGAGTACAGGGATGAACTCGAACTGAATTTTAAAATAAACGTAAGTACTAGAGACCTATTGATATATAAATACTTGCTTGATTTATAGTCGATTCTAGTTCATTGGCATATAATATAACTAAGATATTTAAAAAAATAAAACACGATTCATCTGTACTACTTCCACATATTTATAATGATCAGGACCGGTTTCGCTCATTATAAATATGTGGAAGTAGTATAAATGAATTGACAGTTAACACATTAAAAGTGATAACTAAGATATGTACACGTGGCATAATTAAATTATTTTGTTACGCTAAACAAATATGGGGTTCGAGTATCCAGCTTGACGTTTTATGTTACAGATCAATACGAGTTTGTTATCGAAAAAAAATTAGCACTGAAAATCATTTCTTAAAACGTAGCGTAGAGTGATTTGCTAATTACAGGTACATAAACTCACTCTTCTACCGTTGTATTTTCATATAAGACAGCTCGAAATATTAACTTAAAATAAAAGTACTTTTTCTTGGATTTTATTATTAGTTAAGACATTAATTTGTGGGCCAGCTTTGAAAGCACTATAAATACAGAGAGATTGCCCTTGAGGCATATTCAGTGTTATAGCATTTACTTACATACTCAGCGAGCTTTTAATTTGACCTTAACCCTTACAGCGCGAGCCGTTTTCACACGAATTCAGTCAATTGATCTCTTAAAACGATCACTATGGCTAAAAATATATTAATTTAAACAGTAAAAAATAGAGAATTGTGTGAAATATGTATTAATTATCACAAATACATCAAGAAGTAAACAAAGTTCGTCGCATTTTCGCTAAAATAAATCGAAGAAAATGAAGAAGCTGAAAAATATTTATTCTACGACTTCGCGAGCAAAATGACTTCGACCAGTCTTCATATAAACCGCTAACAAGCACACAAGCAAGCGCGTAGCCGCATAAGTATGTGTAATAATACACGACTGCTGACGATTAATGTTGCGTAGTGTCGGCAGTTCAAAGCTGAAAATCGAAAAACTGAATATCGAGAGCTCTTTTTAAATTTATATCTTCTTGTGTTCTACTAAACATTTACATCATTTTTTTACCTAAAGGTTTGAATTATTTTTTAAAGAATATATCAAGAAATGTTTCCTATAAAGTCTCAAAATGTCCAGCGCGTTTATCGAGTTAATTAAGAAATATTTTGAGATGAAACAATAAATTTGGAATTAAACACTACCCTTTGGTGTATTTAGATTTTTTTTACAATAATTATGAGAAAAAATTTTCTCCAGTAAAGTCTAAACATAGTGAGAATGGTGATAATTATTATGCTATTATTGATCGATTAATATTTTAGTCATGGCTGTTATAGAGTTAAGTATCAATTTTAAATGATTTAGTTTAATTACCGATTACTTGACCAATTGCCAACCTCAGAATCACTTCCAAATTATTACGGGCTCTGAAATTGAATCAAGGCTGAGAGCGACCGACCTTGAATATACCTTCAAATGAAATTTCTTCACACTGGACTGGGATCGGCAAAAATAATATTACAAATGGAATTTTAAAAACATTGATTTCTGCGTAGGGTGTGCCTACCCCTAACAAGAGAACTTGATTCGGAATCTAGATTAGATTATTTACCCAACACGGCAGGACTATTTGATTAAGATTTGAATTGAGGTAGGTTGGCGAATATAGCAAACAAATATACACCCAACACCTCTATTGTTTGCTATCAACATATCCAGTGACAGCTTTCACAATATGAGCAACTGGCGTCTGGACACAATGCCTGTATAGATAATTTTCGTTGATAAGTTCGTTTATTCATTCACCACGTATTTACATTAACGACAATAGGTAGGTACATCACAAAAATTCTACGATACAACATAAAATGAACACTTTATTCAATTTATAGAATACGTAAATACTTCCGTGATAGTCGTGTATTTTCATTTAAAAACACAATTTGTTTGTATTACTTCAGGATGTTTATAACGACGATCAGGACCGGTTTCGCTCATCACGAGCATTATCAACTAATGAACATCAGAAGTACTGGAGACAAATTGTGTTTTATTTTTAAATATAATGCCTTTCCACCAAAAATTGACAGTTGACACCTTAAAAGTTATTTCGATGATCCAGTTCCATAGGATGGTAAGTCGAAAAATTTGATGTTTTGAGTTAAGTTAACCATTATATTCGAACATCGCTCTTCTGCAGTTCAACAAAAGTACAGCTTGTAAAATGTACAGGTTTTCTCTCAAAAGGCAGATATTTGCATATGGAAATCAGCAAAATTAAATAATTTCTCAGTTCCATATACATATATATCAAAGTATAGTATTGTAGAAATACATTTTTGTGAACCGTGGAATTCAATAAACAAACAACCTTTAATACTAAAACTATAAACTATTGACCACCTATGTGAATAAAAAAGTAACACAAATAATAAGCCATCACTTTTTAAGATTCAAAATTTTGATCGGCCATATCTCAAAACTACCAATTTCTAGTTGTATCATTATAGACACTAGGCCATCGATATATTTCTATGTCAAAAAAATCAATGAAAACGTTTTCCTTCGGGAGATTATGTATTAAATTTAAATACTAATAAGCTGTATGTAAAAAATTTCAACATTTTAAATTAATAAACCTTTTGTGAATTTAAAAATTTCGAGGTGTTTGACAAACTTCAGACGATAAAACAGATATATATTGTACAAAGCTTCTCGCATAGTTTTTGATAGACGTATAAATTGTACGCATTGATTTCCTGAAGTGGAGTAAGCCAGTTTTTAAGTTAAGCAGTCGATATGCTTCACGTTGGCAAAAGAAGTAGTCACAAAATAACTTAATTGAGTTTTAAACGGGTTATTATTAATTTTTTCGAGGCCTAATTGATTTTATGAAAAGGCTTAATGCCAGTAAATATTTTTCCTTTAAGTGATTTCATAAAAAAATATTTTGTCCCTATACTGTAAATCCCAAATGCAAATCAAAACAAGTGTTTCCCAAAATTATTCGATTAATATTTCTTGTATTAAACTAAAACTCATCTTTAAGTAAAAACTCTATTATTTGTCTGCACCATTGTAAACATTCTTCAACAGAGCTGAAGTAATAAGATATCAGTATTTCCCTTATTTTGGAAAACTAATTGATGTGGATAAAATACGCCTGGAAGAGTTGTTCCTCACTTGTTAAATAAAATAAATAACTAACCAATAACAATTCTGTAACTTGACTATCTTAAACTTGACTATCGAAACAAAACTCTATAAGGAACGTCAACAGCTGAAGATAACAAAGTTGAGCTAATACACCTTACATTCGTGTGGCATTAACAAGCTGCTGGTATACAACATCGGTTTCGTCGTGTATTCGGCTTTGAGGATAAAGGATAAGTAAAGAACAGTCAGAAGCCGGAAGAACTGCGATATCCGAGATAGCTATTCCGACAGCCATTGGAATCGGCGAAACGAGGCCATATTGTGCGAGGGATCTTTCTGCTCTAGAAAAGGGCAATACCCAGTAGCAGAGGAAAATAAACTACCCACCGGTCACGGTAGCCCACGAGAGCAGCAAAGACATAATGTTTAACAGGTGTTCGGATGTTTGAATTCACTTTTAAGATCCTAACTGTCAATTCTTCGGGTAAAGCATTATATTGATTGAATTGGTATTTACTCGGTAGAACTCCATTATAATAGGATAAAATATTAACGTATTTAGTTGTACATAATTTTATTAGTTAGTTGATAGCAATTTCAGTTCAACTCCATCGTCAGAACTATACGTTTTGTAGTTCGATAGTTCTGTAAATAATAAAATTTTGTCGAACTAAATACTTTGATATGTTATCGTATTAAAGAATTGTATTTGAAAAATAAGAAAATTTCATTTTTCACAATTCGCATGATTATGTGTAAATTCTTGAGCATTGTTTTATATACATTTTTGTATGAATAAACCTATTTTTCACTTTTAAGGTGTTAACTGTCAATTCTTGGTGGAAAGACATTATATTTTAAAAAATAAAACACAATTCATTTGTACTACTTCCACAAACTGGTCCTGATCATTATAAATATGTGAAAGTAGTACAAATGAATTGTGTTTTATTTTTTAAAAAATAAAATGAATAAACCTGTTTGGATTTATTTTTAACACAGGCGAAAACAGTCCTGATTTTTATAAAAAAAATACGTATCAAAAACCATTGTGTTTTATTTTTTAAGTACAATGAATTCATTTGAAAAGTATACTGTTTCATGATGATTGAAAGAAAACAATATCAATTGAATTTTTTAATTCCGCACGATGATGGCGGCAAATAATAATGGTCGGTTTTAAATTTCCATTTTCAAACACCAGTGCCTTATTCAGGAGCACTCTGTTCGGTATGAGTGAGTAAAAACAATGTGAACTCAATATTAAATTCCTGGCTCCGATCGCCATATCACATATCCGTAATTTTCAATGAAGTTTTTTAGTTTCACTTTAACGTGAAAAATGGAAAATATTCTCTGATTTTTTTGAGATTTCCAACCATTTACCTGAACTGCAGAATATCAAAAAGTTTTTTTTTAAATCTTTTTTCATTTGACGTCCTGATACCTCTGATTAGCAAGTGCAAAACTAAAAAAATGACAAAAAAACTTATCATCGTGGTCGGAAATACACTTGTGCCGCGTATAGCACGGTTTTTATATAACACGGTTAATGAATTGTGACATATTTTTCACACACTTTGTATAACGCGGTTTCAGCATTTTTTAATAGAAAATGATCATATAATGGAAATAGTGAATTACAATAGATCTTGGTCCTTTATCACGAAATACGTAAAGATTTTAACCCTAAATGCAAACAATCGCTTATTACAGAAATTTTAAAGCTTAAATCCAAAAATACTCCAGAGTCCTTCCAGAAGCTAATATGAAATTGAAAACAAAAAGTATTGAAAATCAAAATAATAAATGCACGTTCAGCATGGTAGAATATGGTTTATATGTACAAGGATTGTAAAGTATCTTTATTTTTATATAAATAAAAAAAATGCATACGGCCACGGGACTTAACCGTTTGCGAATCATTCAAATGAAAATAATAATGTAGAAGTACTGCATTGAGTGAATAAAAAATGTGTTAAAATGAATACATAGTGTAGAGTTTTAGAAATTAACGAAACCATTAACACTAATCGATTATTAGTAAATTACATTTTAAATGGGACAGATGGCTCATCACTATTCAATTTATTTCCTTTGAGATTTTCACCTCCCCACTAATTAATAGTGTTATGGCAATTAGTAGTATTATCGTTTGTATCTAATCCCCTTCCCCACATCCAGCAGAAGGAAATAAAAATCGTCTTCATTTTTAATTTGAGATTTAGAATCATTATTTACCTTAAAAATAAACAAACTTGCGATATAGTTAGACTGAAGATGCTCTATAAAGAAGCAAAACACGTGTCATATTTAGTAACACTTCCAGTGAAATAACAAAGCTATCAACTTTAATTTTATATTAAATATATTTCTATTCGATCTGTTTTGAGTCAATCATGGCATTTCACGAACGACAACTTATTTTGTTTTATATTAAACAAATGTATTGGTTATTCTCCTTACTTGCCTATTTTCTAGTTGTATTTATATTGTCAAAGTATTAAAAATATATGTCAGCGGTATTTTCCTGCGAAGCCAAGTATAACAAGCCAGCTTAGGTTCTCGATATCAGAAGACTCCCGTCGACATACTCTGTTGTGTTTTGTACAGATATCAGATGCAGAATGCGGGGCTTACTGGAAAACATGTTCCAGGGGGACGCCAGCCTTTTATTGGAAATTCCCCAAAGAGACCCGACGCAGTCGTCTTTGACTCGAGCCAATGCGATTTTACGAGCATTAAACTACACAGGTGGCTTTATTGTGCAAGTATGTCGCAAGTAGCAACGAAAATCGGATACTGTCTGAAGTGATTTCGCTAAAAATTTAACAATTTATATTTAAACGGATCTTGCTTATATGACCGAGACGGCACCTTTATGGGGACAATAAGAATTTGTGTTAACTATTTTAATACAATAGTGTTGCTAAACAGTTTCTTTATAGTCCCACTATTATACAGAAAGACATTGTGAATCACCAGAAGTTTCCAAAGGTTACGTCTTTAAGGGACTAGATGATGACAGAAATGATGAAAGTACGATATTAAAAGCTGCTTTAAAGATAAATATGGGGACTTAATGTGAAAGCGGACGTTGATCATTGAACGAATGAGCATAATGTATTACACATTACTTCTGAGAAAAAACAAAACATCGCAGATTAGTCACGAAGTATTTAAACGCAACCCATCATCCCTTGGTGTTATAAACCTCGAGCGTATTGAAATCGACAAGTAATAAGCCCCAATCACAACACGTTACCTTTGCAACATACATTGTTACATTGTTAAATAGATTATTACAGCCATGAAAGCCTAAAAACCTACATCACTATTGAAAGCGATAGATTTAAAAATCAATAAATTTGGCATAGCGGAAAATATAAATTCTGTAATTTTCGTAATGATTACCTGACGAATCTTGGACTCGAGTTGTATAGAAACAAACTGCTAACGACGATGCCACTGAGAAGAGCTTTAGCACTATTAAAAGTTATTGTATATTGATGCATCAGACCAGTGCTCCGAAACCTTTTCTCAACCGCGGCACACCATAAGCCAAAATATAGGGGAAATTTATTAATTTGTTTTTATTTGATGAATTTGAAATGGTAGCTTATATATATATATATATATATATATTAATAAAAGCCATTTAAAAACCGTTGCGTATCAAGTCCCATTTTATTCGCCATCATTACAGTTGCATTAATAGAATTATTCCATTAAATATCAAAATAATACAGTATTTGCTTCAACGAGAATAATTTTGATAATCAATACTATTTTTGAAATTTTCTTTTTGTTAAGATTTTTTTCTCATTTTGGACGCATTTGCTGCGGCACACCTGGGATCGTCTCGCGGAAAACCGGTGTGTCGCAACGTATTCGGGTTCCCGGCAAATGTTGCTTTATACATTTTCAAAATAATTACATATACATAAATAAGATATTTAAAGAATTAAAAATGTATTTAAATACTTTACATTATAGTTTGTAGTTCTATTTAAACTGCTACGATAAACATGCATAAAATTCTGCTGGATTTATCCATGATAAAAGCCAAACGCGTAGAAAGAATATAGGAAAGATTTATTAGCATCATATTGATAAATAAATGAAAATATTGCACCTGTTTATGGAAGTAGCTTAGTTTAAATTAAAACGATAAATTATTCATGTTTTAAAAGAGATACATTATTAATATCATAGGACAAACGCTATCTCGTTCGGACAAAGAATATTTAAATATGTTTAACGTCGCACGCTGGCCTTCCGAAAAAGGGGTCGGTAATTTTATCTTTTTTATTATAAATTCAAATTTAATTTTGGCAAAGAAAAGTTTAATTACTGTTTTCTTTTGTCTCTTGCATAATAGCTGCTAAAACCACTAAAGGAGTTTTAAAAGCAATTATTTTTTTTTCTGAAGACAGCATACAAATTCTATTCAGGTTACAGGTGTTCTTTTAATTGTACAGTAAACCTTAAGTGACTTAAGATACCTTATATTGCGTAAAATTTCCTGCGTTGCAAAGTAACAAAAAGGTTTTATAATATAGAATCCTACGCGTATTTCACATTTAGAATTATACAAATACAACAACATTATGAGAAATAACCCTTAACTGTCAATTCTTGGTGGAAAGGCATTTTATCAAAAGAAAAGTTTTGTACGAATTCCACATTTCTTTCATCGCAAGTCGTCATCATAATAAAAATGAGGAAATAGTACAAAAAAAATTGTGAGAAATCTCTAGTAACAGATGTGTTGCCAGTCAAGCTGTATTACTGCTCTGCTAGAGCAAGGCGACCAATGAGTGCATTGGTCACTCGTGACTCATGGTAGTGCATGGCAAACGAGTCGGTTACTGCCGGCTTGTGAATCACGATTCAATTGGACACGGCGATTAGTTCATTCGATTCGCATAATTGGTTCAATGTGCTAACTAACTTTGTTTGCCATCCATCCTTCAGCAGTTTTATAAATATTGTAAGTAATATTTATGGAGTGCACACTATACGGATGTCTAAATACATCTGTTTATGACTAATTAGCATATTTTTGAAATTGAATTGGGTTTTAATTTCAACGAGAAACTTCAATGAGATGTTTTTAAAATTCTATTCTATTATTTTACAAATGAATGAAAACAATAAAGTGCTAAATTTTGATTAAGTCAAAAGGCCGCGATTGGAGACCTGGTAGGCTACAAGTTCCCCATCTCTGAAGGTTTAATAGTAAATGTAAAACTCTCTAAAGTGCATATTTCACAATTTTCACTTTAACGTCAGCAACTCTTTTACTGAGCTACTACTTTCAGATTCAAACAAATAACGCACTTAGTTTTAAAAGAATTATAATGTTGTGATAGCTATTTTGGTTTCACGCACTATAATTCAATAATTGTAGTTTTGACGATGGCATGAAGTTAAATGGCACATTTACTATATTCTCTTATTCTTATAGAAATAAATACTTTCCTATTTATACCTTATTGTATTTATTGGTCACTGGATAGATTACATAATGATGTTCGAAAAAATATGATATGCGAATGATAGTAAAGATAGAAAAACGAGAAGTGCATGTGGAAGCTTTTACGAACAGTGAAATTAAAAAGACTTTTGGGTGAAACTATTTCAAAAATTATTTAATCTTACTCCAAAACCATATCTCAATACGCAAAAATGTCTGCTTTATTAAATAAAATACTTTTTTCTGAATTTCCCATAACTCTGGATTTATAAATAGAGAAATATTCTCGGGAAGGGTAATAAAACTAAATAAAATACGACCGTTACGTTTTTCTAGGCAGCTCGACCAACGAGTATGCCCTTCCATGAGAAGATTCGGTCGGCCCCTATGAAATATAGCTCATATAAAAAACTCTTTTCGTCTTTAAAGGCATTGAAATAACTTTTCCAAGTATTAAAATTGATGTAATTAAACCAAAAGCTTAACAAAGATACATACAGTGTTGGCAATAATTTAATTTTGATATGAATGTCCCGTTGCCGAGTGGTAAATGCTCTTGGGCATTTATTTATGTAGTTAATATCACTAACTACATTGATATCCGAATTAATTTTAATACTGATTACATTATAATGACTTTTAAAATTTATTTGTAAAATAATCGCATAAACAATTACAAACTAATTTTTTCAAACGGATTTTGCTATGCAGGCGATCATAAGTATCAATGATCATTGAAATGTAATTGAGAAAATATAACCTGATTTTAATTTCATGGGTTTTGTTAGGGTAAATATCAGATGACGTATAATAGTGAGAATTAAATTATAGTGATCTCACGTAAAGGATACTACAATAAGAGGGAGTTAAGGAGATAAAGTTATTCGTTCGAAATTGGTAAACTATTTAGCTGTGACCAATAAATTTCTAAAATTCCTTGATAAAATAATTTATAATCCCCCATGTTTTGATGTTCATCCGCGCTGAACGAGTGATTCTTTGAGAGTAAATAGTTGGCAAAAATCGACGTATCTTTATTTTAAAAAAGGTACATCGAAATATTGCTTCGTTTGAAATGCATATCCCAACGGACGCGAGCAAGGCCTTCCTGCTGAGCATGTCTGCAAATTAAATCCGGTATTCAAAGCAACTTGCCCGGCGCAAAGAGTTTCATGGCCGGATAGAAACTGACAAGTTCAGGGAAGAAAATGTAATTTTGTCATCCTTTGCAGGACGCATTCCGGCAGTTTTGCTACGGCAGTGATTCTTAACTGGGGGCCGCGGTTTTTCTGAAGGTTTTTACGTGGACTGAAAGGCTTTAGGTTAGCCTATACTCCAAGGGTATTTTTTAATATTTCTAATCGTATCGTGACAAGGAACAATTTAAAACAACAACGTTGAAAAAAACAGTATTGAAAAATACCTTATTTATTTTTTTGTATTAGCAGTCAAGTATATGCTTTTTAAGTACATTGTGCGATTTCAATGTTTGGGCGTAACATATAAGTACATATTATATTATTATGGTTACTGCAAACATGGAGCATTAAAAACTATTCTAGAATATTGAGAAGGATGCGACAGCAAAACGTTTAAGAAACACTGTGTTTCGGTTAAACGGCTATGCTGTGCTATGTGCACATAGTATCTAATATTTTACGTTAATTTATATTTATCTCAATATGAATTGTTGAGATTTTGTACATTTTCATGTATTTAAATACCCTCAGTCGATCTCTTAAATTATATTTATCTCTCTATTTATAACGCACAGCAGAACACTGCGCTTGCGTTCAATACGCATTGGCAGACAGGTAGTATGTGTGTTAAAATCACTATATATGTTTTGACAGCTTAGTTATTTATTATTGCTTAAAGTCATCATTTGATAGTATTAACTTAAATTAAGATATGAATTACATTTTTATAATATATTTTTGAAATATTTAACACTGTCTTATTATTAATTTTCAAATTTCGAAGTATGAATCGGCATTATTATAATTTTTTAATTTGAGAATTGATTTTATTTGTTATATTATTTTGTTATAATGAAACTGTTGCATATACAGGTAGTCCTCGACTTAGGACGGTTCGAATTACAACGGTTCGCACTTACGACCAAATTTTTTTAAAAACATCTTTTTAATGCATCACAGAGCACCATTGCTAACAGCTAATGAATATGGAAAGAATGATCAGTAACAGCATTTTAAAATTTGGATATTTATATATACAAATATTTACACATATGTACTATCAGCGTGCAGTGGGGATATGCAAGTAGGATACAAAAGCATGCACAAGGTTTTATCCTGTATTTTATTTATTAAAAAAAGAGGAACGGCGGACCACTTTGCGATAATATTGCGACTGCCGTTTGACAGCTACAATACACGATTTGAAAAGCGCGTTGTTGTGTGTTAAAATGTATCTGTACCATTATTTCCATAAATGAAAGTGACGCCGTTAAAACTGACCTGAATCGAACAACATTTAATTTGAATATTTTCTATGGAATTCGAATTAAGATCAAAGTTCAGGAACGTATCTCAGTCGTAAGTCTAGGACAACCTGTACGTCGAATTATTCCTTTTAATTTTATTTTAACCCTTAATAATCCACGCAATAAAGAAAGTATTATACTTACCAACGCACATCCCAATGTCTGAGAAGCATTGTTATAGTAAATTTGTCAACATTATCAAATCAAAACATTTCATGAGATTGAAAGGAAATATCATTGAACTTTGTCTGTAAGATAAATAGACAACGTAAAAGAAAAACAGTAGATGAAAAAATTATTAGGCATGTTCTTTTGTTATAGTATTAATGTAAAAAAAATCGATGACTTTTGCCAAGGATACATTTATTATACATATGTAACTCGAAATAATACATTTTGTTAACCATCCAAAGTTAAAATGGCGAGAGAAAGCAAGAATTCACATAAACATTTAATAATAGATGTTTTAGACGTTGGGATTTTCTTTGGCAAAATAAACCGAGAACTGCTGACTATAGTACTTCCTTTACTTACGAACATCTCTTTTTTTACTAATGTTGTCTTGCAAAATTTCGAAACGAAAGCATTAAATTACGAAAATCTTCATATAAGTCCAGTACACCCAGGGTTACCAGATTTCTAAAATCACAGAAAGGGAATGCCGCATCAAAAAAAGGAGCCATTCAATTAAATTATAATATTTAATAAAATAAACACAATTTGTTTGCACCACTTTCACATGTTTATAATGATCAGGACCGGTCTCGTTGATCACGAGCATTATCGTTTTAAATTATATCGAGCGTTATCACGGGCATTATTTATATTATAAATTATAATACATCGATCATACAATAAAAAAACTACATGGGCAGTTTGAAGATTTTAAAATATTAAATTAAATAAAATACCAAATTTCTTCAATGTGGTCGGCGGTGTAACTTCCAAAATAAGTGCAGAAGGACCATATTTGTGACTTATGTTGGTGTTAAATTGAAAATACTTTGAATTTTAAAAACAGCAAACCAAATAATTTGAATTTTTGTATATTTGCCAGTATTTCGTCACTAACGACCCGAGTTTCGCCTTTCGGCATCTTCAGGCATTCGAGTACACGAATGAACTCGAACTGACATACATGGAAATACCTGAAAATGTACAAGACTTCAACAATTCAAATTTGATATTGAAATTCCATTAAGCACCCTCAGTCGATATCTTAATTTATATGGCTACAGATGTTATGTTTTTACAGTAATATCATATGAAATTTTTGCACTTTTTTAAACTCAAAAATGTAATTTTAATACTTGTTATTTGTTTTACATCGGATGATCGAGACGTTAATAAGTAATTATCGCAGGAAAGAATTTGGAAACAGATATCATACTGGAAAAATAGTTTTTTGTTTAGATATTTATCATTTATTTTTCGGAAGTTTTCTAAGTACACTGGAACGTTTGGCAACACTGAGGACACCGCACGTTTTTCTATATAAATAACTCACACACGTATAGTGAGTAATGGATCAATTCAGGAAACATTTTTTTCAAATTTGCGTATGCTCTTGCAAAACAGCCATGGCAACATCATAATGGCAATATTTTAAAACGTAAAATAAAACTTGGATTATTGAGATTTTGTACACTTCCATGTATTTTGTCACTAACGACCCGAGTTTCGCCTTTCGGCATCTTCAGGCATTCGACCACACGAATGGACTCAAACTGACAGACAGTAAACAGTGTCTAACGTTTATATAGAAGATACAAATACGACAAATATTATTTACGAGGTAAGAAATTATACGTCTGAGAGCCACACTGATAGCCGAGTTAAAATTTCAAGAATCGCCTTAATCCTTATTTTGTAAACAACACATTAACAGAGTGGCGAATTGCCGCTTTCCAACTTCTTTTAGAATTACCAGTGATTTTACAATTATAATAGTATTGTGGGTTTTGACGGGATGCAATTCGACGAAAAGGTAAATATATACAATCATTCCACGTTTAGTGACATCTGTTAGGTGTTTAGGCCTGAAGATGCCGAAAGGCGAAACCCGGGTCGTTAGTGACAAAATACATGGAAGTGTACAAAATCTTAATAATCTAAATGTGATATTGAAATTCCATCAAGCACCCTCAGTCGATGTCTTAAATTATGTAAAATAAAACAGTAAAAAAATGTTGAGTGTCTTAGGAGCGGCTGCCCAAGACTTAGTGCTTGAAGACTTTTAATGCGTTTGGAAAGGGAAAGAGCTACGTTAGTCGATTCAACCATTCAGGCAAACTATCAGGCAGGGTCTTTAAAAAATGCAACGTTCTATGGAGGAATTGATTTTCTGCACACTTAAGTAAAAAAATAAGCCACGATACATAAATATGCAGATATTGCATGCTCATAAAGCTACAGAAAACTTATTTATGCTACAAGTGGTACACCGTCGTTGAGAGAGCGGAAATAAGCTTCGCATAACGAAAGCTGCCCTCGAGGGGGTGCGGAAAAATAACACACATACATACGCATTGGCAGAAGTTCTCTTACGTGAATCTGGCGAGGATTTTATCGTCCAATGTCTGCCGGTTCATTTGCGTTAAGTACACAACTTATTATATTTTCACACAGAGTGACCATGCACGCCACAAATAGACTCGCGATCGAAGTTAAAAACAATTTCCTCTATCAGGAATCTCCATTAGGTAAACTCTTGTCGACCGGTCGCCCGTGGAGCCATTTATAATCGACCGCGACCTTACGTATTAGCAACAATAAAATTATAAAAAAATACTACAAAATAATAGAAGAATGTTAAAAATAAAATAAAAAGCGGACATTTACAATCTAAGACTAAATAAATATGATCTAAAACAAATTACATTCATAATGTTGGACACATTTAAATTCCAAACTGGTCTTTGTTAAATAATTTAGCCCTTGATTAGTCATCGTTGTATCCGTTAATGGATTAACAACCGTAACTAAGTGTATCCCGTAACACGGCAAAATTCAGCGCTTTCAAATGATTGCAAGAAGTGTCTTAGGAGCATTGACCTTGAAGACTTGGTTGCTAAAAAGTGTTGAAATAATGAGAATTCGTAGTTGAAAAGCTGTCAAATTGGGTAGATATCTAATCGCTCTCCGTATGATGCCACAATTAAACATAATTCGCTCTTGTCGCAACTGTCGATAAGACTTTTTACTTCATTCACATATAATGTAATCAGTATTCTGTGGTAATCTCCCGCTAGTATACATTTTAGAAAAATCGTCTGTAATGCATTTATGTTTTTATTATAAAAACGTGAAATATGAAAATCTTTAATTGATTACTGATTATTAATAAATAACATTTTGAATAGGACAAGTGATTCACTTGTATTAAATTTATTTCCCTTGAATTTTCACTTCCAAATAAATTTATTACTAGTTTAGTAGTTATCATTTGTCTAAGCCTCTCTCCACGTTCAGTAGAAGGAAATAAGCTCACAACACCCATCATTTGTCAGTTGAGAATTAGAATAATTGTTTACATTATAAATAATAACCTTGCTATATTGTTAGTCTAAAGATGCTTCTTAAAGCGAAACACGTGTCACATTTAGTAGCACAGCCAGTGGAATAACCAAGTTATCAATTTTAATTTCAAATTGTAAATGAATTACCACAAAGTTATCGCCCAATCGAAATTATTATGTTTTATAACTTAACATAATAAATCTATTTTTTTTTAAATTTTATAAACGAAATTATCCATTCTATTCTGAACACTGTCAAGTAATCAGTTTAGTAAATTATAATTTTTAATCCATGTTAAACAAAAAAGCTTTTACTATTTGAATACAATAATGTTTACCAAAAATTATACTACAGCAAGCGTAACTGTTGGTAATTTATCACTTTAAAAATCTAATAATATATGTATAATATTTCCATTCGATGAGCGAATAGAAGCAAAATAAGCAATTTTCTAAAATAAAATAATGCTGATATTTTACATTATGCGACGCTATGAAAATAAAAATAAAATAAACATTCTCAACCAGTGTTATAAAGACCAGAGTTTGTATACAATAACACCGATAGCAAAAGCCACACAAATGTTGTCAGAAGATTTTCTTTTCTAGTTTCAACGTACATTTTTATTCTTTATTGCAACTTTCTCATAAAGAAATCGAATCAACAGATGCATTCAGGAAAAGACGGCATTTTTTATTAAGGGGTAAGGTTTCTTCTACTTATTATAGATATACTATGAAAGTGATTTTTTTCTATAATAGAAGCCTTTTAGGTAAGCAACAGTGATTTATTCTTAAAAGAGATGCACATTTTATAAATGGTTTTTTTTTATATTATATCACAGATTATATCTAGATTTCATGTGACGTAAGCCTATATTTTTTATTTATTTGGTTTTGATTTGTATTTGATTATGAAAATGATTTTGTATGAAGATATCGATATTAAGTATTTTTATTTCAACTATTGTTAGTCGCTTAAACTTTGTTATTTCACGAGAACAAGATATGTATGTTTTAAGCCTTTGAACAAAACGCCAGAAATCGATTAAAATTATAAAATTTTCCGAACTTCAATTCGAACTCTTGGACGACGTTGATTGGTCCAGTCACAGTTGTTATCATAAACGAATTAATACGTCCGTATATTGTTGAAAAAATTATTTTTTACTATAAAATATGTTTGCATTTATAATCAGACAATTGATAAAAAACAATAAATGTTATATAGAGCATATTCTATCATTCATGATACTTTTAGGGAATGTATCGATCAATAAATTAGAATTTAGGTACCGTCTATATTTGATGGAAAGGCATTACATCTATAAAAATATCACACATTTTTGGAATAATTCCACGATGTTATGAAATGAAAACAAAAAGTTGTTAAAATCATAAAACAAACTATATGCCTTAGTATAGTAGTATATGATAGATTACACTTGCTTCAACAGCTGTGTCGATTCTCAGCACATCTCTCCAAAGGCTTAAATGAAACGTGTGTATCTATAATAGAAGACAGATTTGTTAGTACTATGAAAACAATGCAACCTTAAATGTGTTGCATCAGCGAAGCTTCGTATTGCTTACTTTGCAGAATGCACTGACCGTCTCCCACTCGGGCTGATTACTTTTTTATCACCTAAGTGAATACCTTTTAACAAAAATAAAAAAATAAAGCAACGATACGTTCATCTGGATTCAAGGATCGTTATTTGATTTATAGAACTCCGTGAACAGAACATCCGTAAAAATATGTACGTACGATTCTAAGCTAATATCCATGAATGTCATTAACAATCAAGATAATACCTGAAAAAAAGTTCTCTGTTGCATCGGCTTTATCGATCCGTTATACTAAAAGGCAATAAAAGACTGGAAATATATCCAGATATAATTTTATTATGAAACCGTCTTTTCCATTTGAATCTTTTATTCATATTTTGATTCAGTTTCTTTACGAAACAAATAAAAATCATACAAATCCGAAAACAATCGCTGTAATAGATTTAAACACGGTTCGTAATTTTATGAATGTGTTAATTGTAAATCAATAAAACTTCTTTTATGAGAGGGATGAAGCAATTAAAACATTCATACTCTATACTAATAACATATTATAAAACTAGTTGTTCAGTAATGCTCCCAATAAAATCATCTGAGATGAAAACAACTACTGAAAACAACTACCCATTTCTAAGCACAGTAACTGGCTGCTTATTTTTTGGGCCTTCTAAACTTTTATTGCTAATCAAACGGGACACTGGAGATGACGGAAGCAGATTCATGAAGTGAAAATCTGATCATCAGGCATCATCCGTATTATCAGCAGCCATGCGTCATTTTACATACCCTTCCAGTCATCTTATAACACGAAATCCTAGGAACACGTATTTCAAACAAAAAGAGTTATTTATCGAATTGTCATTATAAAGTAATAATTTAAGGTGACATCAATAAGCGATCTGCTTAAATTCATTCAGTCTCCTGTCAACTGTCAATTTTATCGATTTTTTCACAAATAGTATCTCTTTGGAGGTATAAAAACGCAAACCTAGTTAAAGTCAACACAACCAAAATATAATATTAATGTCACATTTTTTTGCCTATTTTATATATTTTTTTATTACAATTACGTCGAATTGAAATTTGCTTATGTAAATAATGCATCACTAAAATTTAAAAAAATTGTAAACGGTCATAATCTCACACATATAGCATCAAAAGGATTAGAGATATATATACACACACATATACTACAAAATATCCCAAATAATTTTCGTACATGATTATGATATCTAATGTAAATAAATGCTTTTAAACCCTCTTTTTTGATATTTGTTTTAATTGATAAACAGCGGTGTGATACTGAAATGACTATAAACATTGAATATAAGCTGTATGGCTATAAATTTTAATACATAAACGATCGTTTTTTTTTTTCAATTCTCGATATTCTGTTAAGAGTCTAAAGCAACATGTAATTTTCATATGTAATTTAAATTTTCCGTAATCGATAATGTAGAATATTTTATACGCCTCACTCAAGTATATTCTAAGTAAATTATATCATTTTCCAAATAAAAGCGAGCTTAATACCCAAGTGTATTGAAAACCTATGTAACTATTTCCCCGAAACCGAGGCGAAGAAAATAATTCATTCTACTCGGTATCAATATTGGCACCGAAAGAACCTTCCTTCAAAATTTACAAGAGGGTTGAAGTATTGCGATGATATGCTCAAAATCTTCAGGCAGCAAATTTTCTTCGCTTAACATACAGACTTGTTTTCAGTCTAGGCATACTGAAAAGCATATTTTTTAAACGGGAGAGTACATTTACCGTGATAAATATCTACCATTACATTAATATTTACAATATTTTGGCAAACCATAGCGCATTAAAAGTCATGGGTAATGTGCTTCTGAGATATTCGTTTTACACACCGACCGAAATACAAATTCAAAACCTATTATATCGTCGCTGTCCTGGAAGAAAACACTAAATCGAAAAAATTACATATTGAGTTAGTTATACCAAAATGCTCCTTATTTCAAACTTTATCTTATGAAAGAACACTCTTATTTTTATAATTTATACTTTTCTTTAAAAACCGCTTTGTACAAACACACAAAATGAAAAGGTATAGCATTTCAAACATTTGGAAAACTTCAAAGTCCAATTACTCAAAACTAGTGTCTTCTTCCAGAACCACGACGATATATTGTTAGAAGATTTTTTTAGTCATAATAGATGGTGATGGTCACGGTATTGAGTAGCATTGTGACTTTCGAATGGAAACAATACTAAATAATACAAGTTGTCGTTGCATTAAACGTTAACGTCTTGATAAACTAAATGTTTATATGGCAAAAGAAGTAGTGGATTTTAAAGAATAAAAGCTCTAAAACAATTTCGATTGGTAAGTATATATATACATACGATAATTTTTTCGTGCACACCGTTTTAAAAAGGTGGTAATTTATACCTTGAATACATTTTTTTAAAAATAACTTTGATCAAGTCAAAGATTCGTTTCATTGAAGTTACCTTTGCGATAAGCACTGTTTATAATTTGTATTGTTATATGAATAAGTATGTTATACTTACCGCCGATCCCAAAACCGACCCATGCTTTCGCCTATTTGGTTTTGGTGTCAAGGGTTCGAATTACCGAATGAAAATATTCATATTGTTATGCTTTCATTCTTTCCAAGCCATCAAATATCTGATCATAAAAACTAAAAATTAGGAGAATGATTAGCCAATTATTAGCCATTTTTCCGAAACTATCCTGATGAGAAAAATGAGCGAATGACTAGTTTTTTAAAACCATATCTGCCACCAACATGGATTATATTGATTACTAATGGAAAATCTCGACAGAACTTATTTTAACAAGGTTTAACTTCGCCCTGCCGCGTTTTCAGGATCGGATACGAGGAATATAAAAACATCACATACATTAATGCCTTTGGATTCAAATCCACGTATCGATTAAAAAGTCAGTGAATGAAAGTTCACATGCCAGGATTAAAACCGTGATCCCACAACCGAGCGGAGGAAAGCTCAACTACAGCTCGACTACTGGGCTGATAGATATATTTTTTTTGTATTGTTTATTAATTTTCATTATTTTTACCAACACGAAGACGTGAACGCTACATTTGTTGGTATAAAATTATAAAGGGAGAGATTGAAGTGTCCTCGGAGAATTTGTGACGAATATATTTATAAATAAGATATATTTATACCAAGGAAAAGCGGTAATACTCGCATAGACGCAAAGTAAATATTTCAAATAGTGGCATTTATTTCAAATCTTTATGAATATCTATATTTTACCGGATAAGCATTCATGAAGAATAAATATGAGTATATGATGTCAATAATAACACCGATCGTATCCGCTATCTGAGTTCATCATATGGAGCATAGCGTATTACTTTTTTACGAAGAATTTTTTGGGGAGTTTGATTCAAAAAAAACTCTGACGCCAATAAAAAAAATCATATCTGACAGCACGACATATGCTTACATTGCGCGATAAGAATAATATTATGGCTAAAACGATGGATCAATACAAAAACGGTGTTTCTCCTCGTTAGAAGTTCAGGACTATGGAATTTGAGATCTACCGACCATCCGATTGTGATTTTTAAAAAATGGCAAATTGATATTTTTTCTCTACAATTTTCGAATTCCATAGTGTACTCATATATGTAGACAAATCAAAAAATTGGTATTGATATGCAAAAATAATAATGAAGTAGGTAGGTTCATTGTGAGGAATTACACAAAAAAAACGAGAAAACTTTACTTAGAAAAATTACGAGAATTACCTCTTACACATTATTTATACAATTTAAACTTCCATTAGTTATTATATATTATGAATCGAAAATACTAAATATTTTTACTCCATATTAACATCAAGAAAAACCAAATACAATTTATAAAACAATGTACAATGAAAAATAGCACAAACCTTATTCTTGGCAAGGAGTGGTTCAAACATAATCATGCAATTTTCATACCTGCAAGAAAAAGAGAAGAAAAAGTTTGTAAATAAATTCCTTGGTAAAATAATAAAATAAATAATAATTTAATGAATCTAATATTGTTTGATAAAAGTCAATAAAATAAGACTCGCTTCTCGTCATCGTTAGACAATTTTAATGATGGCGCCCAAACAACGGATTGAGTGAGAGGTGAAAAAGTATTTGCTTACGTAGATATGAACGGAAGTATGGAAAAATTTCAACAATAAAGGACTATCAAAAACAAAAACACGATCCAATTCCAAAGTTTAAATAATTTTATGAAGTGTTGGAAAAATTCGCGCGTTTTAAAATGAAAAAATAAAATGCATCAAATATTTTACAACGCAAAACGTTTTCCAATTACTATCGAGAGTACGCGAGTATGCAAAAACGGATTCGCAATATAAAAAGCATACCACATGGAAAACGTTTTTTTTTGTCAACAACAAAAAAGTCGTAGCGTAAAATTTGCGATAAAAAATGCCACAAAAATGAATGCGACACATACATGAGTGGCGTCAGAAATAAATGAACTGTAAAATTGTCGCAGATTTTTAGAGTCGATACCCTCCATACAAAAACTAGATTACAGACAGTGTAACAATATATATATATGTGTGTTTCGGTTTTACTGAATGTATCGAAATGAAAAATATCCTATAGCACTGGCTCTGCTGAATATAAGGCGATACAAAAGGTCCAAATATAACGGAAATATTGAGCATCATAATTTTGGCAGGTTTATTCAAATATATTACACCACGCCAGAGATACAACATATAATAGCATTTAGCAGTAGGTGTATAAGAGAGGATCTAGTATACAAATGTTGGGTTTTTAACCCTTTTACTCACACAGGTACGAAATATCAGCCCACCCAACTTATGCTAAAACTCCCATGGGTGGAAATTTCAACTTGACACTTATGTTGTTGGTGAAAAATCAAAATATCTTACATCATTGATACAAAATACACACAAAAACATAATTTTATATTCATACCAAAGTCGTCCGAGAGTAAAAGTGTTTAAGAGAGTGTGTTTCAAATAATCAATCGACTCCGAGCTCACATTTCAAAAAAGATCAATTGATTTTTTCAACGTAATCTTGATACCGCGTAAATAACATTTTGAGCGCATTACGTTCACTTACCATTTGTATTTTGATGCGTTTATTGAAAAAACAGTCGATTTTTTACGACAACTTCACCTACAATACCATAAGTCCAAGACTCCAACCTCTGGTTTCGGATACTCAATTGGATATATTGAAGACTTTAACCACGAAAACACATTATTAAAAACAGTAAGCAAGGAAAGCACAGCACTGTGATCGAGGTGGATTCTACATTCGAATTCCGAAGAATCTGCTGAAATTATATAATTGATAACTTTTTATTCCACTGTCTGTGGAACTAGACGTGGCACGTGTTGCGACTATTTTAAAAGCACTTCAGACTTACCCTTTCGTAATATTTTGAATTATAACGCTGACATTGAATCTAATTCTTTATTTATTTACATACAAGATTTTAATCAAGGGATTTTTCCTTTACTTTGCACGGAAGGGGGAATATAAAAACAATAAATAAAGAATAAATTTAACAGAGTATAGCTACCCGTCTTTTTTTAAATGTTGTTTACTAACGATTGCTTATTATTAAGGTGTTTATTGATTCAGCATTTTAAAATCTTTATTATTGGAGTATTTCTGCATTATTTTGCCCAAATAAGTAACAATTATTAATGTATGCACGTAATGTCATATGACGGAAAATGAATAATAATACATCATAGCTGTACTATCAAGAGTCATTCACCTCCGAAATTTGGAACACTATAATAATTTAGTTGGAATTAATGACGCGGCATTGAAGACAATCTGTTATACAATGTATATTATTATGATATAAAAAATGTAAATAAAATTACTCCTGTGATATGAATAGTTTATAACATATTTCACAAGTTTTAAAGACTACTTATACCTGCATAAAATAAGAAAGTAAGTTTGTACGTTTTTATATGGATTAAAACCAGACTTCCGTGGGTTCTTTTTGCGAAGAAAAATATTGACTAAAATCGACAACAAATTTAGGCACGACGAACAGTTTTGCCTATGCTGATCCCTTTCTCGGCCACATCAGTGAAAATAAAATATATCTATATATATATATATAAAAATGAAGATTTGTTTGTTTATTTGTCCTCTATGCATTCCTATACCATTCATCCGACTTCGATGAAACTTTGGTGAGTTGTTGTGTGCACACCCGTGAAGGTTTCTGAAGAATAACATAACAAGTACAACTAGCAACATCTCTGAACCAGACGAAAAAACAAAAAATATGAAAATATGGAAACAATAACATGTATTGTTTGAAAAGTATAAATGAATTACTATATTAAAAAGGCGGTTTTTTTCGGGCAGAGAAAATCAAATCTGGGTTTCGGGTCGGGTTCGGGTAACAAGTGTGATATTGAGGCTCGGACCAGGCCTGAAGATGACGGGCTTGGACCGGGTATTTTTATGAAATTTCAGCCCGTGCATAGCTCTAATCCAAAAGCACACAATTGACAGAATTAAAACACAACCCCTTTCTTTCTTTGAGTGGCATTGCAACGCATGCCGGGTACTCACTAGTATATATATAAAAATAAATGTTTGTTTGTTAGTTTGTTTGTCCTCTATGCGTTCCTATACCGTTTCATTCATTGAGTGGCATTGCAACACACGTTTATTATATAAGACGCTTTCTTTTTTATTTATATAATAATCTTTTGATTTTATTTGAGTAGTAAACTAACGGTCTCGTATGCGTTTATAAAATTAAAATGTTTATAGATTAATTGAATAGTACAATAATGAATAACAGCTATTTGATGGTTCAACTTCCCAACACAAATTGTTTTAATTTTTAAGATGTTACTGTCGATTCTCGATGGAATGGCATTATGTTTTAAGAATAAAACACAATTTTTTGTAATACTTCCACATGTTAATAATGATCAGGACCGGTTTCGCTTATCACGAGCATTATCAACTGATAAAAATACAAACATAATAGGGTTATTTATATAAAATTGAATGTTAAAAATTAAGGTATATAAAACGGTTGGTTTATGAACTATACACAAACCAAATAAGATAGTCTACAATTAAAATGTTAAGGACCTCTTACAAATCAATAAGTACTAACCTGAAATCAAAAATAAAGCTACATTAAAAGTACATTAATTGAGAAAAAATTGGTTGTATTTCAGTATTCTTCGGTGTAATGATGAGGCTAAGAATGAATTGAAATTAATATTACATACATCCATATTTTTGGACATAACTCAATGCATGAAATAGGTGATTCGAGGATTCAAACACACAACTAAATAAGACAAACAATCATAAGCCCTAACGATTCGAATATATTAATAAGCGAATCCAAGTGTATAGTTTTTTAAGCTAAATATATTATGCCAATTAATAAATTGTTTGCGCATTTTTCATCATAGAAAATGGAAATACTACTCAAACCATAACTATAATATTATGTTACATTCAGCTAGGCACACCGCTGAATGTAATAAATGTTTTTACACATTTTATGAATATTATGGCGAACCACAAAACTTTTATGGACATAAATAAAAAGGGAATCCAAAAAATATGTCGCAATTTTCCACGTCAAAACAATGAGACAGACTTGATGGGTTTGCAAATTTATATATCTATTATGAAAAACTTTTCACATTTTTTAACTAATTGTAGATATATACAAGAGAACGAATTTGAAATTACTTATTTAGTCTAGTTGTAACAGTGGTGTATTTTTTAATGATTTACCTAATCATAACGTACGCCTAATGTAGATTTCTCGTTATTAAAAGGATTTGAATCTCATTTTAAAGACGACAAATCAGGTCTCGACCAAATTCTGACCCCCTTCCCCACTTGATGTAAACCACTATTATATCGACACTACCTACGTATAATCCCGTATCTGCAAACATGACAATTCACCGAAGTGCATTTGAAAGATTCATAACGCAACTCACTATATAATGTTGTCGATAAAAAAAGTTTTTACTCTCTCCTGAACAATTTCCATTTAGAGCTTTACATCAATTGGACAAAACACCGTCCATATATAATTTTTTACCATGGCTTATCGACATTTGTTGACTTTTCCTAGTCTACTGAAAACGATTAACGGCTAACAATAATTTATTCCAACAGTATTCCTCTGTTAATTATAAAAACAGAGATTGAGCGCTAGACTTATAACTAGTCCTCTACGTATAATGAATACGCAATAAATACAGTAATCGCAAAAAGTAAATTGCTTGGAATTTCGAAGTGTTTATTTCTTTATTTGACCCGGAGGAATAGGCAATATGCGTAAAAGAAACAAAGAAATAAACAAACAAAGATTTATCCAGGATAAAGATTAATTCATATTCTCAAGGCATATAAATAAAATCGTAAACCACAACAAACGTACGGAAGTGTGGTAGACCAGTCAAACTGTGCAGCTGCGTCAGTCTTTTGACCTTTTATAGGCATGTTTTATAGAATTTTCTGTTTATTTCGCACTTTACTTCCGAATTTTAAAAAAAAACCCTTCAGAGAGAAACTCAACGATTATTTTTAATTCGATTTACAACATTTTAGAAGGGGTAAAGTCTCGATTCAACATTGGAGTATTTAATTCGTTTTATTTATCAAAAATAAAATTTACCTCATTTTAAAATCCTGTAAAACCTTTTCAGTAGAAAATTGTTCATATTCTGGAAATGAAATGAGACAATAGATCATACATTTTTGTTAATCTGATAGTATTTTGATGATAAATTGTTATAATTATTAAGAAATGAACATTTATGTATGTAAATAGTGTACATTTTCATACTAATGTAGCGACACAAAAACACAGCTCATCTTTCTCAGTTTTTGAAGATTAGCCGAAATATTTGAAATCAGACAAAGAAATTTAAGAATATTATATTTTAAGTGAGATCCAAATTACAAACAGATGCGCTTAAGCGACATACCATCACTCTAATAAGATATAAGTTTAGATAAATGTTCAGAATGGCCACAAGAAAACTTCCTCATAAGACAAGAAAGTTTAATGGAAGCGTATCGTCAGAGTTGAAGAAAATCTATGCTGCAAGCGGTTAGAGTTAAGAATTTCAAAATCAAGTTTCGGTCAAATAAAAGCGCTGGGATTGAATATGTTGAATTCAAACAAGATTTTAAGCTCTCGATGACGATGAATTCAATGTTGGCTGATGGTAGTTACTGACATAACAATAATTTAAAATCTATTTTCATTTTGGTCCACCTGTTAAAATAAGAATATTTTTTCGTTTTCAATCGTTTTTGTGAGTCATTCGATATAATAATCTCTGTTTCGCAACAAATGGAAATTTAAAAAGAATAATTGTTTTGATGATACTACCAAAACACTAATATCGATTGATTGAATTATTCAGCATAAATATATCACCTAATCGGCAAATTAATTGAAATACGAAATAACTTCGAAACAGATTATACATAACATCTGATATTGACTCTTCTTTATAAAGCATTGCGGGCAGTTTTAATTCCAAATATATAACGACTCTTTTGAGAAGACTGTAAAGCTTCTTATGTCGGGCAGACAGGTATAAATTTTAATGTTACAATCAAAGAACATAATTTTGGATGTCTGAAAAGTAATAATTCTTCAGTTTGCCAATCATTTAATCAAAAACGATGAGAGCTTAGATAAAAGTATTAATGTAGAAATATTAAATCGAAAAATAATACAGGATTAAAAATAAACAGTTTCGAACTCTTGGAAATTATTAAGAGCCTTAACGGTAATCAATTATTAGTAAATATAGGACGGGTATTTAAGATATTTTCCATGAAATTTGCCCTCCCAACAGAAATAATTAATATTTTAATTATTTACTACTGTTGTTGCTTGTGACTGTCCTTCTTGCCGCGTACAGTAGAAAGAAAATAATGAATCAATTTCTACGTAATAAATAAAAATCTTAAGATCGAATAAGTCTTAGTTAAAGATGTTTCTGAAAGACGAGAAACACGTTACACAACTAATAACACAGACAGTGAAATAACAATGTCATAAATTTAAGTTTTATTAAATATATAGCATTGCTATTTAAATAAAGATTTTTTAAATACTGTTGAATATAAACATGTCAAAACACCGTAATATTAAACGGTGAGATATAAGAATTACTAGATGTAAAAATTTAAGCACACGTCTAAATAATTGGTATTGAAAATATATAGAGTTTTCTCTCATTTAGCTATCAGTGAAAGCTTTTTTAACGGCTTTCTGACCGACGAATTACGTTTGGCATTTTTTATTTATGTTGACACCATATTGGACTTCCGACACCTTTTCAGTGATACAAACAACTTCGGAAATTGGAGGCAAAATATTTTTCCTTTTTTTATATCACAATATTGTGCGTGTTTAATAATAGAATCTCCCATGAAACATTAATGTTCTTAAGAACAGTATGAATGTGTTTTAACAAGTCGTGTCGTGTATAATATTATATATCAAAATCATAAAGAATATTTCGCGTTACGTTTTTAACGTATGAATATTATTTTCTCAATGATTTTGAGGTTTTTGCCAGATTTTAAAAATACGACTTCACAAACGGTGCATTCAGCGTCGTAACAACGTTATTCGTGTTTAATCTTATTTGCCATACCAATGCACTATCCAATGAGCGACAATTCAAAGAATCTTTAACTCGTTTTACAGAATGACATTAGATATTATCAATAACATTATTGAAATTGTCTAATATTCGCAAAAAATATACTCTACGAACACAATTTAGACACTTCCTGATTACGCTTTTAAAATCGTCTCGAAATACAAGAAAAGTTGGCCACCACTTTACGCCACATCGATCTAAGGCACGGCTAATAAATCACAGACAGGGAAGCCTTTCCCAGAGCAGTGATGCCAAACATTTTTGTCCCAGGGGGGAGCATTTTAGGCCCGGGGAAAAGTTTTATGGCGCACCTGTATCATCATTGTATACCCTAAATTCCCCAAAGAGCCAGAGATACAATATTTTTTTTTTGTGCAGAATTCCACATCTGGTAGATTATTTATTGGTTACTGTTCAATATATTGTAATCGGATTATTTTTAGAACGAAAGAGATAATAATAAATATATTCGCGGCAAAAGTAATGTGCCGGATTATTGACCAAGGAATTATATCTTTATTGCTTGAATTGACATTTACTTGATAGAACTCGATTACAGTAGGGTAAAACATCAAATTATTTAGTTCTACAAAACTTTATTAGGTAGTTGATAGCTATTTCGGTTAAACGCCAACGTCAGAACTATACTTAAACATTTTTTAGGTTAGCTAAATATACTGTTTAGAAAAGATATACAATATTATGTTATTTCACGTATTCAAAAATCATTTATATTTATTTAAAATTAAATTATTCAAGATACTAATTGCTTTATTGGAAAAGGAGCTTACGTGGTGTTATTAATAAAACGTTGAAAAAATGCATTGAAATTTTATAATTTATGCGTAATTGCATGATCTTCTTGTACTTAATTGTTTAAGTAACGGTGATGAATTAATGTTTGTTTGATCATTAATGAGATTATTTCCTTGATTATATCTATCAATTTCCAGCTGTTCTAAGAAATATATCCGGAGGCTCTTACAATGTCGTTAAGCCGAAATAGCTCTCAACCAATAGCTAATGAAATTTTGTAGAACTTAACTACTTTGATATTTAACCCTTTTAATTACATCTTTAGTCATCAGGTGGTAGATATTTTGCTAGTTGATTTCTGAAGTAAAAAAATATTAATGGGATCTCATAACGAATTCAAATTCATCCATCCCTACCATATCAACCTGTGAAGATGAGGGTTTGAACGATTGGGGCACAAACAGTTTATCTACTTGTCTCATTATCATACATACAAATCTTTCTTAAAATCATTAAAGGGAATATCCCCTTTAATATTTACAATATAATTGTTCAACGCTTCCCAACAACGTAAAGAAATTTAAAAATTAAACTAGTATTTTTATATATTTAATGCAAACTATTGCTTCCAATCTGAGCCAATTTATACTAAACCGATTTAAATGCAGAAGGAATCAAATACACTGACGCAAATGATTATCGCAATATGCAATCGCTTAACCGGATTTTGGCAGTGGTCACCACAAACTAAAATTGTAAAACGCTTATAAACATTACGTGGTTTACAAGCACTGACCTACCTATATTTTTAAACAAATTTTGTAAACACATCGCAATTGCTGCGTTGATCCATTAACTGTGGCCATGTGTACAACACGCATCTGGCGTTGGACATGTTTTTCAAAGTGTTCATACATGATTTAAACTGCATTATTTAGGTGTCGTTATGGCTAATACAGTTGTAGACGGGGACCATTTGAGAAGACCCCGGATCGAAGAGAGGCGAGCGGCTGGTTATCTAGAGTCCTGGAAAGGCTGTGATCTCAGACAAACACCATTTCAAATCCGGTTCAAAACTTATTTATTTTCCATCAAAGAAGCAGTGTTTTACATTACACAAATATATAAATCCTAACACATAAAATTGATTCTACATTTACATTTACTTATGATCTGAATTTACTTTAAGTTATAATACAAATGGCACGACAAACGATTTTCAATTAAGTCCAAAGCAAATCAAAACACAAACAACTCGCATCGTTACCTCCGCCGCAACTCGCCCGGCTCGGCGGATCGTAATCGACTGTCTACAAATACTTAAAAAAAACTCCCTGCAAAGTCGGAGCTACCCCTTTCCGTAAAAATGGACTCGTCCAGCGGACGTAGCCGGCAGCTATTGACGGCATGGTAACAAGTTTTGGGCCGATTCTGCGAATTATTGCTGTTGCCGTTGGGTGATTTCAGTTCTGGACACTAATGACATTTATACTTAACAAAACCAGGGTGTGTCACATTATAGTAATATACTTAGTAATGCATTGAAAGAGAGTACAGGTTGTCCTAGACTTAAGACCGAGATACGTTCCTGAACTTTGGTTATAAGTCGAATCGGCGAACTCCATGCAATATATTAAGATTAAATATTGTTCGGTTCAAGTCAGTTTAAGCAGCGTCAATTTCATTTGTGGAAATAAAGTAGGTGGATATATTTTACACAATAGAGTGCGCTTTTCAAATCTTATATTGTGGCTGTCAAGCGATCAAACAATTGCAATACTATCGCAAATTCGCCAATCGATCCTCTCTTTTAAATAAATAAAACGTTGTGAAAGCAATTTTACTATTTGTCTTGTAAAACAAATGGATGAAATAAGGTTACCTGCAAGAATTGCGTTGAAATTTGTTTCTGATTACAATATTTTTTTACTTCAGGAATAAATAGTATTGATTCCTTTGAAGGTTTCTGGGTGTTTTGAGGGATGAATCATTAATGGTTTCAATTTATACCCAGGAATATTTCCACCGAATAAAGGTATAAGATCCCTGAATTCCTTGAATCCAGGCATACTTTTTGCTTCTTTATGAATGTAAGAATGTAATGTTGTAGGTGTCCGTGGCGCAGTTGGTAGCGTCGCTGGCTACGGTTACGGATGTCTCGGGTTCAATTCCCGGTGCGGACGGTTTTCATAGATTGACCTTTCAATCGATTTATGGATTTCTGTTCGTAGTCTGAGTCCTCCCTCCCAACCATCCCATCCTCACGGGGCGCAACGAGATCCATTAGCTAACCACTAGTCCTGCCATAGCCATATCCTTTTATCCCTACTATCTTCGAAAAAAGAGAGGTTGAGCCACTGAGTAATAAGCAGTTCTCGCAGAAAAATTCTGTTAAGATACCTCCATTAGGAGACCACATGCTCCACATTGGGAGCGGACATTGAAAAAAAATGAATGTAAGCACGATGAAGCATTTTCTTTTTAATTTTTGGTCGTTAGTGCAAACAGTCCTAACTCGAATTGTCGTAAATCAAGGACTACCTGTACAATAATTCGTATCCTAGGCGTGAATAAGATAATCAAACGCAGTATGTTATTATTTTTTTCATACTACAAACATCCAATCGTAAGAATGTAAGAAATTTTCCATCGAGCATCGAGCATTGAGCAAATTTATTATTTATACAAAACGTACGAATGTATTAAATTTAAAAAAGGATTTTAACGTATTTTTTAACAACGAAAAAATAGTTGTGTCTTATTCAATCAAGTGTGTCTTCATTTGACGTGAATAGAAACAAAAACGGCTGTGTCCATCGGAGCAAAATAAGATTTCTTAGTTGTTTGTCTAATAAAATAAAGAAACATGTATAAGGAATTGACGAAAACAATCGGTTTATGAATAAAGTGTTTTTTTTATTATTAAAAGCCTAAATTGAAAGTTTCCAATTTTACGACCGCCAAAATATAGTCAGTTGAACTAATAATCATTGTTCTTAATAATTTAATATATAACCAAAAACATATGTGTTCGTAAATATGGATAAAAGTAATAATTATTTATGATAGAATCGTCACTAAAATTGTCACTTGTACTAAAATATATTTTATAACACCAAACGTAATCCACACAAAGTGGTTGCAATGAATTGCCAGATGAATAAGAAATAATGAAGTACCAACGGGCCAATATTGAGGGACATATGGAGCAAATTTTGCGAATTTTATTGATTCGACAGTGTGTAAAAAAGCTTTGGCTTCAAAATGAAAATCTAATAGATTCGGGATGGCTCCTTGAGTATCATTCTAAAAATAAGAACTACACTCATTCATACGAAATGTTATGTTGAGTATTAAAAAAAATACTGCTTAACGTCAGAATTACTATTTTTAAGCAGAACTATGTTAAATACTTTAGAGTCAACCATATTGTTGATTTATGGATGCCACAAGTATCTAGATAAGCATAAGATTTTAATTCCATGACACACCCTGGTTTTTCTTAAGTATAAGTGTCATTAGTGTCCTGAACTGAAATCGGCCTGCGGCAAACAGCAATATTTCGCAGAAGACGCTGTTTCTTGTTGTCAGGCTTTAAAATAGCCCCCGGCTTCGGCCGCTGGACGAGTCCATTTTTACGGAAAAGGGTAGCTCCAACTTTGCACGGAGTTTTTTTTAATTTTTGTAGACAGTCGATTACGATCCGCCGAGTGGGACGAGCTGCGGTCTCGTGGCAGCGGAGGTGACATGTGAACTGTTTGTTTTTGTGTTTTGATTTGCGTTGGATTTAATTTAAATTCGTTGTGTTATTTGTATTATAACTTAAAGTAAATTCAGTTGCTAAGTAAATGTAAATGTAGAATCAATTTTATGTGTTAAGATTTATATATTTGTGTAATGTTAAACCACTGCATCTTGAATGGAAAATAAATAAGTTTTGAACCGGATCTGAAATGGTGTTTGTCTGAGATCAGCCCTTCCAGGACTCCGGATAACCAGCCGCTCGCCTCTCTTCGATCCGGGGTCTTCTCATACAATAATTATTCGTGAGACAGTAAAGAAAAGTCTGTGCGCGCAACCTTCTGGCAGAAGGTCTGTAAGTCTATATACTCGGCTTTGAGTCACTTTCGAAAGCCAATCAGGAACTGGGAAAGTTAAACTAA
The DNA here is from genome assembly GCA_022494535.1 of Himalopsyche phryganea. Classification (NCBI taxonomy): domain Eukaryota; kingdom Metazoa; phylum Arthropoda; class Insecta; order Trichoptera; family Rhyacophilidae; genus Himalopsyche; species Himalopsyche phryganea. Next base: position 97,758 of record JAGVSL010000069.1, on the reverse strand, counting down.
ACTAGACTCTTCAAGTTTAAAATCACTTTTCGCTCCTGACAACAGTTCCTGATAATATTTCTACACTCTTGTTTTACTGAATACCCACAATCAGTATTCGTAAGGGGGTTTTCTAAATTGTTTTACACATTCAAAGTCTTCTACTAACATAGTATGTGGTAAGACATTGATAGAATACTTGCGGGAAATGCATATATAAAGACTTAAAAATACAATCATAAATATTCCTGTTATGATTGTGTTTTTATCAGTTAACTCTCGTGATGAGCGAAAACGGTTGTGATCATTATAAACATGTGGAAGTAGTACAAATAAATTGTGTTGAAAATAGCATATAAGCCTCTAAATAACACTATAAATAGTCATATATAGTTGTATGAAGTAAATGCCACTTTAAAGACCGATACAGCGTATGTGAAATGGGAAAAAAAATGAGGAGTAACATTATTATTCATGTTTATATTTTGTAATCGATTCGAGGACTCGAGGCAGACGCGTGCGCCTGTAATCCCGAAACGACAAATTGATGAACAATTTTAAAGCCCACGTTTCTCATTAAAAAAAATGTTAAAATCCTGCGTCCTTCCTTCCTTCCTTATTGAGCCCCATTTATCCGATCAGATTTTATGAGCGATCGTGTCAGCGGGCTTTCCCCGTTCGACAATTTAGCTTTCAGAACACGAGCTACAATATTTGACCCTTCGAGGCAAACAGCAGTAAGAAGTTTCTCTCAATATTGCATTTTAAAAATATATTTTTATAGCACGCGTGATGTAATAGTAAAAGGAGTTAAATCCTAAATCGTATCACAGATAGTCCATTAATATATTTTTAAAATAATGTCCGCTCTAAGTGTCGACCATTCGAACTCCTTATGAATCATATCATGGAGTAGTTTACGAGAACGTATTGTTATTCAGTCGCTCAACCTCTCCGTTTCAGAGAATGTAAATTTAGAAGGATGGGACTAGGGCCGAACTTGAAAGGTAATCGCTCTGGCTACGCAACATTTTTAGAATCGTATGAGCACAAGGGCATGTATACATCACAGTCTTCGAACAATTTACGAAATTGTCCGTTGAGCCCGTGGAAACTGTAACCGAAATGGACGAAAGCTCAATAGCGTTGATCACTCGACTACAGGCCTAGACGAAAGTTAAAAATATAATAACACGCGATAAAAATATAGCATGAAATCTACGTCGCCTACATATATCATAGACCGAAAAAATCGAGCATACCTTTAAACTATTTCTGTTGCGAAATCAGAAATTTAAGATAGCGACTGAGGGTGCTCTATGGAATTTCAATTGTTTAAATATAGTATATTTGCATGTATTTCGTCTGTAACGACCTGGGTTTTACATTTCGGCATTTTCAGGCACTCTAAATACACAAATCAACTAGTTCAGTTCGAGTTAATTCGTGTACTCGAATGCCTGAAGATGCCAAAAGGCGAAACCCCCGTCGTTAGTGACGAAATACATGGAAATATACAAAATTTGAAAATTCAAAAAAATCAGAAATCTTTTTCTCAATATACATCATATCTCTCATGTATTGCCGCCACGGAGCGAACGAATATAGATAGGTGTAATGACATTGTATAGAAAGAAATCACTATTCTTATGAATATATTATGAAACTTTGGCGTTACAAAAACTTTGTATTAGAGATGATCGTAAAAAATAAACTGTATATTGCCAGCGTAACGGTGTCGCGAGGAAACTACGACTTTACTTCTGGCATTAATATGTTAAACTCAAAACGTTTTTAACTCCAACAAGAACTTTAGTTATGAAGGTAATACGTTTTTCTTACATTTATATATTCATTTAAGCGATTTAATAAAAAGCTTTCGTATTAAGTTCACTACAATTTGAAGGTAATTTTGTTTAATTTAAATATAAAAACGCGATAAATTTTACAACGATGTCAGTTATGTAAAAAAAAACCTTCCGGTTTTAAAAAAGCATCGTTAATAAAATTAACGATTTTACTTAAATTAACATTCAAAAATGACTACTTTGCTATCTACTAATATAGTAATAACAAAGCTATCAATTTTTACTTTATATTGAATTTATATTCCATCAAATAACTGCCAAATCCATAGAAAAAGTGAGAAGTTTATAATGTCATGTAATAGTTAGGTAAAACATAGCTAAGTATTTCAGCAAGAATTGTGTAATTTAGTTGATTATTGCGACGCGAGGTCGCGTCGGAAAAGGAGATATGTTTGTTTATTTTTACCTCACTTTAATGGAGTTCTAACAAATAAATGTCATATACTACTTTATTTGAAGACATTCCTCTGTGTTCATAAATCAAATACGTATACAATGCACTTCTTAAATCTTAATACGAAAATCTGTATAAACTTCTGTTAGTCTCTATTATTTTGACAGCGAGCTTTTGCAGATACTGCATGTTACCTTAAAGGGCGGGCATTATGAGCTTAAGGTCTCAAATTGCTTTTACGTCAACTGCCAGTTGACGGACAAGGAAAAAGAGGATTCAGTTTATATCCGGTAATCCAAAAATGACATTTATTTATGAATTTACATTTCATTCCGCGATTCATATTCGAAAAAACCATTTTGATTGAAGCTAATAAAATTCAATTCAAATTACAATTTTCAATAGAGAAACAAATATCTGACATTTAAACGTCCTTTTTGACGGAAGGGTGTTTGATTTGTCCAAATAAAAGATGTGTATTTTATCAAAGCGTGAAATAAACTGGAGTTGTTATTTAACAAAAAAAACGGTTCCTCCTATCGACAATACAAATTGCGTATTTTATCTTGATGTTTCATAAAATCAGATACAATTATCCTACAAAAACAAGCAAGATAGAAGAAAAAACATTTCGAAAATATTAACGAGTATTCAGAGGGATTTAAGTGCTTCAGTTTTACAGTAATTGCTGTACAAAGCTACTCATAATTCATATCATCGGCTTAACTAGCAACCTGCTTATCTACATTTTAGCAAAATGTTCAGGAGAGCATAAATACTGAATAAATTCAATTTAAACCAGTGTTATTCTATTAATTTTACATATGTTTTATCAATAATGATTTAACATTGTTCATATAACAAATCGACGGTGTTTTTGCTAATTGATGTAACATGAGTTAATGATTGGATCTCATTTTAAAAACGATAAAGCAGGTCTCGGCCAAATGATGTAAATTACAAAAATAAATTTACATTGGTTTTATGTTTAAAAATTCTGACATTGCCACTATTATATCGACACTCCCTATGTATAGTCTCATATCTGCAAACATGAGAATTTACAGGACTGCATTTCAAAGATTCATAGCGCAACTCATTAAATAATGTTTTCGAGAAAAACAGTTACTCTCTTCTGAACAATTTCAATTTTAAGGGTTATATCACCGTCGAATTATGTAAAATGTATACAATAACTTTGGTTAACACTGACAATATTCAGTTTATGTTCTCCTAATCGCTTTTCTTAAATTTAGACGATGATAAAACAGTTTACTATATGAAATGATGATGATGTTCCCAGCTTTATTATAAATAATTTTTTTTTGAGTATGTGCTAAACACTAAAAATACGAAAATTTATTAAATCGACGTCGATGTGTCAACTACAAAATTTATCGTTCAAATACCGTAAAACCAATTCGGGGCCAAGACTTTATTTCTATCAAACCGGGAACAGCAAACAATTCAAGTAGTAAATACATGTATATCAAACAACTTCTTGTATAAGTAAGTTCTGTAGGAATGCTCTATTAAGGACCAATACGCTCCGAATTTGGGCGTGGACCATTTGCAACCATATGTATATTTCGTTTTTTAATCATGTTTACATAAAACTTTTTATTTGAATTGCTAAAATATTTACAACAATTTGGTGTGTGCGATTTATTTAACGAAACGTGAATACGGAATCAATTATTTTTCAATGCATAAAATGGGCGAAAAATAAAAGCGTATGTCCAAAAAGTGCTAAAAGCGGTCGAGTTTAATGCGGAACGTCACTCAATCAGAATCACAAGATTGAATCATCCCCCAAACCGAAGGGAGAATAAAACAAAACACTCGACCCCAGTTCGAACAATGCATTTACAATACAGGTGCCAGTTTTTTTTTATTTTAAATGTGAGAATATACGGAATTTTAATATAATGTGACAAGTTGTACAGGAAAACCCATTTATGGTAAAGATAAACATGAAATATGTTAGTTTTCTTGATTGAATTGGCATTTACTTGGTAGAACTCAATTATAATAGGATAAAATAACAACGTATTTAGATTTTTAAAAAATTATATCAGGAGGTTGATAGCATCGTTTAAGTATAGTTCTGACGACGGCATAAAGCCGAAATAGCTACCAACTACCTGATATAAAATTTTTATAGATTTAAATACTTTGTTATTTTATCCTATTATGTTAAATTTCATTTGGAATGATATTTTGCAATTAAGCAATTAATATTCAAATCAATAATTAATTTAAAATCTTTTAATAATATGTTAACCATGTTTCAATGAGTGAAACAATAAATAAATACAATATAAGACATCGACTGATGGTGCTTGATGGAATTTCAATATCAAGTTTGAATTATTGAGATTTTGTACACTTCCATGTATTTTGGATACTAAATACATGGAAGTGTACAAAATCTCAATAATTCAAACTTAAATAAATATACGTATAAGCAGTCGGGCATGTAGACAAGTGTTCAAAGTCATTCTCTTTGGTTCAAATACCAGTACAAACAGTTTCATAAATTGTTTTTTTAATCCATTTTTCGATGTGTGTTCGAAGGATTTATGTATATGATGTTTAAGTTCCTTTTCAACTATCCGATCCCAAAAGCTTGGACATAGCGATAAAAGCGATTAGCTAATCACTAGTTCTGCCTTAAGCCTATCCTTCAGTCTTCTAGTGCAGCGAAGCACATGGGGTGCTATAAAAGTCACTAATGACACTTTGTACAAAATTATATCGAGATTTGCTAATATTCATAGCATGTTCTGGTATAAACAAACCAAAACATTTTACACAATTTTGATAGTGAGAAATGTGCAGGACATTATTGGAAAATGTATTTTTAAATTAAGCAACCCCTTATATTATAAATGTTGTAAAAATAGACATTGTCTTGAAAATGACGGGAACCACAACGTTATTAGTTTTACTAAATGTTACATGGTGGTCAAAAAGGTTGAAAAGGCCCGCATTAATCTTACTTGATAAAAGAAATCAGTTTTCAAAATTTAAAATTTTGTGTTCCTTCATTGAAAGAATACACCTTGTTCGATGTAGAAATTCCAAATTTCAAATGACTTATCATGTATTGCATTGCTGACAATAATTGTAATACGTAAAAAAATATTTTTTAATAATTCAATTCTAAGGCGTTTATAAAAAAAGTATAGCAATTTTTTCTTCGCATATTTTCGCAACATACAAAACCCATACGAAATTTAAATTTCCATTAAATTAACTTGTAACTAAAATTCCTAAAAGAAATATATTATAATTTTAAAATTAAACGAAACTGATTATTTTTAAATGGCAAATAAGCTGGTATTACGATATATATGTATCATCAATAAAATAATCGGTTTTAATAAACCTGCCGTCAATTGTTGCAAACGTCGAAACAATCAATTAATTCATGAATCACGGCCCTGCAGAAAATTATAAAATGGAACGATAACAAAAGGACATTGTTTTCGTAAAACATTTGAAAAGATGGCACGTTTTTTGATGCGACCACATTCGAGTCTTGACAATACACTTCCGCCCGCCGAACTAATCCGAAATAATCCCAACGAGGTCGAGTGTACAAAAAGCTCTGGTGTTAGAGAATAAAACAAATAGGCAGTTGGATTACAACCTCGGCCTCCCCATACCTCGCAGCCCGCTAATCTCAAAAAGAAGGTTTCGTTCTGAAGAGAAGACCTTATTTTGCGGAGAATTCGTTTATCTGAAAAGAGGATAAACTCATCGTTATTTACCTACGCCCACGGCTGTAATTCAGGACCGTATTGAGAAAAACGCTGTTACATTTTACACTTTTGATAAATAATGTTGACTCCGCCGGGGGAATGCTAACATTCTTTACAATGAAACGGGTAATCAATTATTTCCAAAAATATGTAAGCCGAGCCATTTCATCAGGAGTTTTAGGTTTTCGCATTGTTGTTGTTTTTTTTTTAATATATGATATTGTAAATTGTCATGAAAATATTTATTGCTGTCTGGAGTGAAAAGTTTCAAATTAAAAAAAAAAAACAAATTTAATATAACAGGAGGAGCAGAATACTGTAAGATCATGTGAACACATCGATGTTAGCCTGGCGTGCCTCAATATAAAATACAGCTAGCACGTTAAGAATATTTGGGAGATGATCATTTTTAATTGAGTTTGTAATTATTTTAATATTTTTGATAACAATATACGGTTCATGAAATTGATTAATCAAGCATATTATCGCATTTTTGGCCGAAATGGAGTTACCACTTTTACGCCATACGACACCGATGTTCTTAATATTATTCATAAAGTAAAACATTTCTCGTGATACGCATAAGGCATAAGAATTCTCAGCTGCTCATTATGTTTTACTACTCACGAGTTGATTCGCTATGCGAAACCAGTTCATGAACTTTGCTTAAAATATGAAATTAGTTTGAAACATCTCCAAATTTTAAATTATAATATGAAGTGAAATCAAAGGAGTTAAATAATTAATAACGTTCTGGGTTAAAGCTACTAAACCAAAGTTGTGTCAAACATTTGGCCATAGCCGCTACTCCAACGGAGACAATGTATGTTTATTCAATTGTTTTCATGCAACGAATGTTTTGAAGGTGAACGAAATAACACGCTAAATGAAAATAAATTACTTACGATTGTCCTAAATTTAAGAAGTCGTCAAATATACTGAATGTTTCAAATCGATATTTTAAGAATTCCGAAAAATATTTTGACACGCAACTGTGTTTACTTTGTTGATCATGAGTTGTTAAACAATAACAATTCATCGCTTCAGATATTTACCAGCAACAAGCTCTGGTTATTTCATATCATAAGCTATTCATACAGCTGAAAATGAAACTGAATGCATTGTGTAAGCATCCTCCACCACATATTAATGCAATAAAAAAAGTTTTCAACAAAGATGAAACAATTGTGTAGTTGTTTTCATTTGAATACTGGTAAAAGCAATCAGAGTGCCAGCTCAAATTGCGTAGAAAAATGAAAAAAATATTGCGATGAAATTAAACATGCATATATGTTACATCGCAGTTGATGTTTACAGCAAGCAAACACATAAAAAACTTTCATAATCATGAAAGAGATACAATTCTACGACTTCATGAATATAATGACGTAAAAGAGTGATGTTTAGAAAATACACAAGATATATTGTTTCTCAGTACATAAATGCAAATCCTCGAACGCTAATTTCTGCTGCAGAAAATAAACAAGTGGTGATAAACGGTACCAATAATCCAATAGGTCTTCTAGCGATAATCAAGCACAGAAATTCTGCATATTGTGATCGCAATAAGTTATACGAATAACTCGAATAACGAAAAATAAAGGGAAGCAGAGGCGTACACATTAAGAGTGTCTTGGTTATGGAACTGCAGTAAGTCGATAAATGTTCAACGCATTCATGATCAAATGCGACTAGTCCATAACCAGATAGAGGCAAACTGCAATATACATAAATATATAAGAGAAATTGATCACGTTAGTGAAAAATATTTTATTTAAAACAAGAGAGTTTATTTAAATGATATATTTGAAAATTATTCTAAGATACTTGAATATGAAAAAAATATGTTATGAGAACATTCTGATTCGAGTAGATACGTTATTGCAAACGTCATTGCTTACTTTACAAGATGAAGATAGGATTTTCTCAAGGAACGTCAGGATTCTTCGAGATTTTAAGAGTTAAACTCCGATTATAATGTGTTTATCTTAATATCAAAGGATTCATCCTTAAGGTTGATATACAAATTCGATACTGTTAATAGTAGAAAGAAAAGGATTGCGAATCCATAGTTCAATATTCATTTAATCGAGACAGAAATAACTTTTCAAGGAGTTTCCAAGAATATGCAGATCCAAAATTTACAGAGAATTTTGGATTTTAATTACATCTTGGTCTCTCCGCTCTCTTCTACGATATTGACATATTAGATAAGTAAGACAAAATAAAATGTAAGGAGTATGAATGTAGGAGTCTCAGTCTCTACCAACAAATTGTATGGCGGTTGTAAGAAGATCGTCTGTCAACTCCGTTTTTAGTCGAATATAACATATATTTGAAAGATTTCTTGTTAGTTTCTTCAGGGTTTCTTTACTATAATCATTATATAATGTACGATTCATCTAAAACCAACATATATGCATGTTAAGTATTAATTAAATCGTCCCAATGAATTATATCGTACAGTCGTCATAATATATGTAGTGAATGGCACGAAATGCGATGTGCTGCAGGGTAGATTTATTCGAATCGTAATTTATCGCAAACTACACACTTTGAATTGTCAAAGAATCATTGATTACCAATAGGTTTTATAATTATACTCTTTCAAAGTAAGTAAACAACTTTATTCCTAATAATAAATTAAAATTGATAACTCAATTATTCCACTGGCTGTGTAACTAGATGTAACGCGTTTCGCTTCTTTAAGTAGCATCTTCAGACTAACTATATTGAACTATAACTAACTATATCACCTCCAAACACCAGTAATTAATTTTATAATTAGTGCTATCATATTTTGGGTCTTACCCCCTCCCTTCGTCCAGTAGAAGTAAACAAATCCACTCTACTCTTCATGTTTAATTAAGATGCTTCTTAAAGAAGCGAAATGCGTTACATTTAGTAGCACAGCCAGTGGAATAACTAAGTTATCAACCTTAATTTAATATTGAAATACCAAAGTTACCGCCGAATCCATCGAAAATATCTTTATTCGTATTAAAATTAAAGATATTACATTTAATTACCCACTATTTCACATAATTAAAGTATTCCAGAATTACTTTTGAGGTGTTGACTGTCAATTCTTGGCGGGAAGACATTATATTTTAAAATATAAAACACAATTCATTTGTACTACTTCCACATGTTCGTCGTGATGAGCGAAACCGATACTGATCATTATAAACATGTGGAAGTAGTACAAATGAATTGTGTTTTATTTTTTAAAATATTCTAGAATTCATCATAATTAGCCCAAAATATCGATTTCATGACGCCGCAGTAAATGTAATGGACCACTCGTCTGCAAAAATACCTGCTGACGGGCCGTACAGCATGGCTTGTAATTATAGCGGGCTTTGGGAAAACATATTAATTTTAAAATATCGCCTGGAAACGGCCCTGGTACAATTGGAAAATAGTTTAAATCTAAATGTTAAGATAAGTGATAACATAACACTAAATTTTAATTTGGGTTGCTAAGTTGTATAAATTATATTGATAAGTTTAAAAAATAGGGCACTCTTGAGAAAACGTACTTTGAACATTTAACAAAGAAGAATACAAAAATACTTATCAACCAACAAATGTTTAATTTCGACGTTTTTTCAGTGATAATTCTTTTCCGCTTAATAGATAAGATAATAAAAACGTTTTTGATTTATTTTTTAAGCCAATAGGAAAACAATAAGCTGGTAAATTAAAGTACAAATAGTTAATTAAATGAGATTATATATCATACTAAATTTTTATAAACCAATTCGTATGACAGTGATATAACTGTGATCGCTGATTAAATAAATGAAATATCTTTATGATAAGTAAGGCTTTGGTAGTATAGTGTGTGTTCTATAAACACATGGATGGGTTAATTCTAATTAAAAATATTGTTATTTGACGTTTGCAATTTTAACGCGTCGTGGAGATAAAATAAAACCCTCACAAACAAAAAACAAACGGTCGATATGGAGTACCCCTTTTCATTTTGAAAATTTCACACTAAAGTCGTCGAGAAACTACATGTCGGGTTAAATATTGCCATCACCAAAAATTCTCATATACGCGCAGTGTAAATATAATTTTGAGGAATATATTTCAAGTTTAACACGGACTACTTCACTGTGTACTAGTCATGAGTATTTTTCGTAAAACTGAATTCTTAATGACTTTATGTCGAGCACTCACAAAAGTGGATTGGGAGGTCTAAGCAGTATTAAACATTTATCACGCAACACCAAACATCATTCTAATGCATTTCGTATTGAAGTGGTCCATCAATCATTGTACATTACAGCATTGATTTCAAATTTCACTAAGGCTCTATTTAGAAGAGGATTGTATCCCTGATGTGAGAGTATGTGAAACGAACAAAAAAAGATTTTTCAGCGTAAAAATATTCGTATATATTCCAAAATTGAATGCTAGAACTTTTGGTTATTGTATCAACAATCAATGTCACCACCATCAAGATTTCACCGATTCACTTAGACCTATCATACCCCACGCAAATTTTCCCAGAGATGAAAGGAGAAATAGGGCTTAGCCCGGGTAAACAATAGTGTAAACAATAACTAACTAGAACTTTTGTACGACTGCTGGTCATACTTCAAATTGAAAACGTTTTTGAAGCCATCACCCCCTTACCGCGCTACAATTTATTATTCAACGCTCTCCTAAATTTCAATCATACACTATTTTTATATATATTTTTTTAACCATATCCGCTCCCTATTCGGAGCATATGGCCATCACGCGGTTCCTCCAAGCTACTCTGTCTCCCGCCAGCCTCCTCGCCTCCTCCCAGGTCATCCAGCGTCCCGTAGCTCCGCCGAATACATCCTATGGATGGTCATCAGCGGCCTTCCAGGGCGACGGAATCCACCTGGTTGGTAGAAGAGACAGGCAGGATTCAGGCTCCCCTGGGGCATCCGCAGCACGTGTCCAAGCCAGGTCCATCGTCGCCTTTTTTTTTTTGGACGTAATAAGAGGCTGGTCCGTCCGCTCTCTTACCTCCGAGTTTCTGACAAAATCAAACCACCGTACCCCTAGTATTCGCCGCAAACATCTGTTTTCAAAGCAACTGTATACGGTTACCCTGTGCCTTGGTGAGGTGCCATGACTCGCAACCGTAAAGCAACACTGTCAGGATGCATGCGTTGAATAATTGGCACTTGGTTCTGACCGAGTACAACCTTGAGTCCCAGACTTTCCACATTAAGTTAAAAGTTGCTCCAGCTATCCCTAATCGGATTGCGAGCTCTTTACGCGGATTGCCATCTCCCGTGATGTGATGTGTTCACATCACGGGATTTTTATATATATATTAAAAATAAAACACAAGTTTTTGCACTAATTCCACATTTTGCATTGTTTTTTTTAAATAATAGCTTACTCATTCGAATAATTATAATTTTATATATCGTGGTTCTTCTGGAAGAAAACACTAAATCGAAAAAATGTCATATTGAGTTGGTTATACCAAAATCTTCCTTATTTCTAACCATACGGAAGTACAAACATATTTTTATAAATTATACTTTTACTTCAAAACAGTTTTGTACAAACAAACAAAATGAAAAATGTATGCCATTTTAAACATTTGACTAACTTCAAAGTCCAATTACTCAATACTAGTAATTTTCAGTTGGTGTCTTCTTCCAGAACAACGACGATATAATGTAAATTTAAAATACCTACGAAAATTATGCTTTTAAAATTTAATCTCTCAGCTACATTTCACTTCATGATCAAGCTAAATCATTGCAAACAATGTTTTATATTGATCACATTGAATTTTTACATTGTTATTTTTTGATTTGCGAAATAATAATTTAATTATTTTTAACTTTAAATTCAGCATAAACGAATCCGGAAGCGTAGTCCAGTGGTAAATTTTTCAATTGATTTATAGATTTAAATCCTAAAATCATGTATCTGTTTGTGAAGCTTTATTCGAAGAGGTAGGTTGACCGAATAACTGACAACCAGTTACCGTTAAACACCATCTGTAAACATGCTACATTAACAGTCCATATGGTTCATATTGGAAGTGAACATGGTTAAAAATGATTATGAACTATTATAATAATAGTAATAAATTCTTGTATTTAAAATGAAAGGGTTTTGTTCCTTATTGATCTACCGTTATTAATAATCATAATCGCTATAATATATCAGTCCCGAAGGGACATTTTGAATTATGTCATCAGGTCTGTTATGAGAGTTTGCTGGTGAAATAATTTTATTTCTTTAATTTTACGAAACCGCTTTTACACCCTGAATTATTACTAACGATCAGTCAGGCTCCTTTTACAGTTGGGTAATATAATATAAGGGGGTTGTTTTGGCGAAAAAGGGTGCATGCCAATATTTTACGTTTAGATGTGCACACATTTGGTAAATATATTAGACTAATTCCATATATTGATATCAAAAGAAACGTTGTAATTAATAATATATATATATATTCTGGATAACGTAGAAAGTAATATTTTTTTTCCACCTGTTGCCCACGACTAGCCTGACACGTATTTAACTTCATTGAAAAGCTTGCTTAGATTAAACTAAATATTATTTCAGTCATATTAAATTCAAGCCATTTAGTTGTATAACGTATCAGAAATGATTTGATTGTTTACCGGCCAGAGAAGGAGGGACTCACTAAATCGAATTAATAGAATAGTTAATTATGATCAAGATGAAGACTAGCTGTATCACAGATGTTGATTCCAACCCTATAATTATTTAAGGCAGTGCTCCGCAACCAGCTTCTATTAAAAAATATATTATCTACTATTTCAAATTCAACAAATGAATTTTAATATTTTGGCTTTTAGTGTGCACCGATATATTCATGAGTGCTTAGGTGTGCAGTGGGTGAGAAAAGGTTGCGGAGCGCTGATTTAAGGGAGTGCTCGGTTGAAGATATATAGCTACTATTTAGAATACTTAAATAATTGTAAGTGAACAAAGCGTTAAATTCTCATCCCAAAGTATGACACGATAAAAATAATTAATCGACAGTGATAATTCTTCGAGTAAATTTTATGCCTTTCGATGGCGAATTCAGAATACAACAGACAATAAGTCACATGTACTTACTTATCGAAGACTACGCCTAGAATGTTTTACAATGATATTAATTATGAACGCAATATGATAAAAAGAAAACTATTTCATAGAAGCGGACGTAATACAAAATGTTAACACAAAAATTGATGGCAAGAGTGGTTTATTAGTAAAGCATAAGTTTTATACATCGTTGTAGTCGGAAGACACTTTTCAAAGAAGAGAAAAACGTGCCAGATCAATGAAATAAAGGACGTATGGTCACTGTACCTTTATTCACCCACGCGTTATTTTAAATTGCGAGCAGAGTAATTTTTTGACAGAAAGGGAAATAATATATTCAACCATACTAAAAAGTGAAAAAAATAAAATAAGTGGTCAGACGAAAACACCGCTTTGCCTTGTAGTAGAAACACTATAGTAGGCATTTGAAAAAAAATTGCCTTTCAACTTTCAAGTATATGCAAACATTATGCGCATTTTCTTGTTTGAAGGCGTTGTGTCTGTTTATGGAAATTCGGATATCCCTTGTTATGGAGAGGACATAGGTTTATATGTAGATTGTAGGATGGAGATAGCTGTAAGATTACCATTTTCGAAGGTTGCTTTTGTATGTCCATTTCTGGAATGTGCGATATTACGCTACGCGGAATGTGCGACATTAAACGACGGATATTATTTAAATTAATTATACCAATATTAAGCAGTTTCAGCTTAATAGAGTATAATATATTAAGGAATATCAACACTTGGTTAATTATTGAGTTTTGTATAGAGTTTTCGAGTAACAACTGAAACCCGTCCGTTAGTCCGATATATAATACAGTAGATTTTCCGATTGCGTTTTGGTGACAAAATAAACGGCATACATTTATATAAAATGCTAGTAAATTCTCCATTAATAAACACACGATCTATCAGTTCATTTGAAAATTCTTATACGCAGAGCAAAATCGGTTCTGAGAATACTAAAAAATGCAGAATATGTATTGTATGTAAATATATGATAGCGCGTGTTGCGAGCTCTCAAATACTGGCGAGAAAAATACATAAATGTGAGTCTAATGACAGCTGTGGGAATCACGATGATGTAGTAACGATACCGTGATGCCGAAATAGCTATACAATGATATTTGAATTCCTTATAGAACAAAATCCAACCGTGTATGTAAATATAATAATATATTAAAATCGTAAGGTGTACATATTTCGTATTATAAATATATTTATAATCGCCAAGCAAGATTTTTGATGTTATCTCATTGCCGAGGTTTTTTTTTTAATTTAAATGATAGATAATTCTCCGCTCTATCTTTTGATCCGATAAATGCAGTATTTGGATGCAAAACAGCTTATAAAATTTATGATTTTAGTATGATATTTTATTATTTGTGAATTTTTATAGTGTATATTTTGGGTTGCTATACCAACGACCAACAACAATGCGACTTCACCCTATCTTACATTGCTATGAAGACTTTACATATCTCACAATAAGTAACTTAAGGGCATGTGTAACCGAATGCAGCTATAGGTAGTACAAATTATGATCATCATGGGTTGCATCATAAATATTTGCCTCCAGCCATCTGAAAGTGATTTGGAAATCACTTTCCGGTTCCAAAGGCAACAGTTTCCATATAAACTGTGATTAGCAATAAAATATTGACAGCTGTACGAGGTAGTTGTGTGAAACCGTTGGGAGTGATACCGAGTAGCTTGTATATTATTATTTTTCACCACATTATGATATATTAAATGAACAACTTTGATAAAAATAGTATAAGAACATCGAAAGTTAAAGTAATCTTTTATCAAGCAGTTATGTTTACAAAAATTAAGTCCCACAGAAATCCTGAACGGAATTTTAAATATAAGCCAAACAACGAAGGTTGTTTTTTGAGCTTTTCGCACAGCAGTGAGAGAGGCGTGGCGGGGGTTGTTAGAACCCGACCCTTTATTACTAAACCCTGTCGATTAAGATTGATCATGTTCCCGGGAGGTATTTTATTTATTATATTTTAAAAAGTATCCGTACAATTTGCCAGTACTTGTACGTCATGTCAACGGACAGCGATCGAACGAACCGCGATTACCTATGTTATGAAACAATCCGGCGACAGGAATCGCCGCATATAGGCAACGGTTTAAAATTCATTACGGATAAAATTTTATTCTCTGCTTAATATTAAATTTAAAACAATTTAAACGCTTTACTTTATATCAAATAACATTAAACTAATTTCATAATTAATCTATAGCCATGATAATGTAAGAAATCAAAAAACGTTTCGACTATCGCAGCGAGACAAAAATCTATATTAATCTATATATATTTAAGTACATAAAAATGAAGATTCGCTTGTATGTTTGTTTGTTGGTGAGTTGTTGTGCGCACACCCGAGAATGTTTCTGAAGAAGAAAAATTAATATCTACAAAATGAATCAAAATACGTACAACTAGCGACATCTCTGAACCAGACGAAAAAATAAAAAATATTGTATTATATTTGGGCTGAAAAAAATAAATCTGAGATTCGGGTCGGGTTCGGGTAACATGTGTGATCGGGCCGGGCCAATCTAATCTAAAAGCACTTCAATAAATAGAATTAAAGCACAAACCCTTTCTTTGAGTGGCATTGTAACACATGCTGGGTACTCACTAGTTAACTATATAAAATTAAAAATTCCATCAGTCTTTCTAAAGACGGTAGTGTTTTTTTAACAGATAAATACGGGAAGTTTCCGAGGTATAATCGTGTAATATGTCGTATGCAGATTTTTTTATCAAAACGTTTAAATACTTTCAAAGTAAGTTTATAATTTATACAAGACTTTTCACCAGTGAAAAATTTTTGTGACAGCTGACATAATCTAACAATCAAAAATGTACTAGTATATAAAATTAATTATCTTTGGTTGGTAACCTTTATGTTTTATTCATATTTGAATAAATTATGTTATGTACGAAAAAAGAATATGACGAGATCCATCAATAAAAATGTCGATCCTATGGTATTACCAACATTACTTGACCGCCGCCGAATTTGGAAATAAAATAAATATCTTTAGTAATTTCATGTATATCAGCGTATAGTTTTTACATTAAGATAGTGTTGTATTAAAATATCAATTATAATTTATTTTAGCAAAATTGTTGTTTTAACGTAAAGATAGTGTTATACTATCAAAGATTTCTTTTTCTTGTTGATATTAAAAATATTAAAGTTTGGTGGCGTGCATTTAGAACAGTTTTATCCTAGATTGACAGTTTTCAGACATGAAAAATTTTCGGTGGGAAAGCCCGGGAAGTTATATGTAACGTTTGTCAGTTCTGCAAACGTAAAGATATAGTAAATAACCAATAATTTCCATCACTTTCCAACTGCCACCATTACAAAACAATCAAATTTTTAGTGTTGCCAAGTTACTCGTTATTAAATACTTCTGTAATTTAAGACATCGACTGAGGGTGCTTGATGGAATTCCAATATCAAATTTGAACTGACAGTTCGAGTCCATTCGTGAGCTCGAATGCCTGAAGATGCCGAAAGGCGAAACCCGGGTCGTTAGTGACAAAATACATGGAAGTGTACAAAATCTCAATAATCCAAATACTTCTGTATTTTTTATTATTTTATTTACTTTGTATATATTTTTTTATATATTGAATAGGTGCAGCCTTTGCTTTGTGGAAAATCATTTTCAATATAAAATTTAAATTTATAACGTTGTAATTGAATATTTAACATAATTTTAATTTTCACACTTTTTATGAAAGTATATAAAAATATTTTTAAAACAGTATTTAAAATTTGCATTCAATTATAAGTTTTAATGTTTTAATAAAAATAAATTATTTACATAAAGTATTTTTTTAAATTTATATTTTTAAATTTTGTTAATTCCCAACGCAATGGTGGCGCCCTCACAAGCGGCCAAGTAATGTTGGTAATACTATAGTATCGATTTTATTTGGCAAATATACAATATTCGATGTCGTAGTTAATTGCGTTATGTATTTTAAATTCAATAAGTTTTCCTCGAGATCAACAGGAAAAATTACATACCCTAGATATCACATGTCAAATTGAAGGTGAAAAATCATTTACAACACAATCATTACATTTACACATTCTTGCCAGGTCTTGCTGATCGCTTAAAGGAAACGATTCATTCTAAACATTATTTTTACATTTTATCTAATACGAAAAATAGTCACCAACATCGACAAACTTCCGTGTTAGTTCAAGTCGCTGTAAATTTTAATATTAAATTAAGTGGACATATTAATGATAACATTTCGTATTGACCTTACTACGGATAATTCTACCCGAAAAACTCGAATCGATAATGGGAGCTTTTACCACTATAATACAGAAGAATATAACCGAGACAATAAAAGAAATCAGTCATCATCTGAACGTTCGAAAGGTTTACAGCCATGTAAAGTAAATTTATAAAAATAACGTCTATTTTCTAAAGTAATAAATATTTCCACCGCTTCACTACTTATCATCCGTCAGCACATTTTTCTTGTGGAGTAAAGAAATCTCTCACATTCCAGTGAGGAAAAGGAGAGAGCTTTAATAAGCAGTAAAAATAAGAACAGACATTGGACCACAAACAAGGCACGCTTTACTAAGTGCACGTCAAAAGAATTTAAAAATGTGAGTTTGTGAAACATTCCAACGAAACAAAGGGAGGGGGTTTAATGGCTCCGGACGCTGTGCTTTCAGGAAAGGCTTTGCACAGTGTTACCCTTTGACAACACCATACAGGAGTGACAACATCAAACCTAATTTAGTTTGTCCTTTCCGTTTTAATTGTATCTAAGGTTTCATCTAAATATGATAATTCACCTTACAATGAATATTTTAACATTCAAATGGCAATAATTTAAAAAATAAGTTTTTTTCAAGTAAATAACCATTTGCAAAAAAAAATAGAAATTCACAACTTATACACGAGAGTGTAAAAACTTTATTGAATTTTCTCTGAAAACTTCTAATTATTTTACTATTTACTCGTTTTGTTTGTAACATAATTTAACGCGGTATGATATAATTAAAATATACTTCATATGTATATTGAAGTAATTAATTGTATTGATTTAATTTGCACTTACTAGATAGAAATCCATTATAGTAAAATAAAAATAGCAAACTGCTCAGATTCACAAGAAATATTAAATATAGTTATTAAGGCATGACGCTATCGTCAGAGTTATTCTTTTTAATCAAGGAAGAAAGCATTTTTGCGGAAAATTAAAGAAAAAAATAAACTTGTAGTGAATCTTTTTTTGACGATTTTATTTCGAAACCTGGCAATCATTTTTAAGAAAAAATCTTAAACACTAACTTTCCGAGACTTCACACAAGTAAGATTTTCATGTAACCGTCCCATCCCTAATTCACACACGGTAAGCTGAAGCAACTTAAATAAAACAGATATACAATTTCAGGTTATGTAAGCAAAATATTTTTTTTAACGATTGATCTAGTAATTAGTCTATCATGTGCTATCTCAATTAGATAATGATAAATTTTATATAATTACTGGTACATGTTTTGTTAGGAGGCCTTCAACCAACAGCGAATAAATACCGACTGATAATCTCAGCCTACAAAACAGATAATTTAATATTGAGGAATAGAAATTTGAATTCTTCGCTACGCACTATCTTTTCAAGAAAATTATAAAAATAGAAAGACAATAAATTTTAATCAATAATAAAATAATGTTCAAATAATTGGCACTATAGCTGATAAAAGACAATGATAATTGCCAATGTTTCTCAACATCAACTCAACGTCAACAAGCAAGGATTATTTGTTGCTGATAAATATGTATTTAAAGGAAACATTTTATTTTAAAAAATAAAACACAATTTGTTTGTACTACTTCCACATATTTATAATGATCAGGACCGGTTTCGCTCATCACGAGCATTATCAACTGATCAGTTGATAATGCTCGTGATGAGCGAAACCGGTCCTGATCATTATAAATATGTGGAAGTAGTACAAACAAATTGTGTTTTATTTTTTAAAATATAATGTCTTTCCACCAAGAATTGACAGTTAACTCCTTAAAAGGAAACATTTTAAATTGTTTAATTAGAAAAAAGAGATGAAAGTACTAACTAAGTACATAAAATTATTTATTATTCTTCAATAACTAAACAAAATATAAGGGAATTTATAAGAAATGTACGATACTTCTCGTTTGCTCCATTGAACTCTTCATGTAAAAGCAATCGACAGGAAAAATGTTTACAGATTCCGATATGCATAGAAATTATGTACGCTTTGAAAAATCTTTTGATCGGAACTAGTGGTAAGCCCGCCACTAACTTGCAATGTAAAACGACACCTTATTATTGAAACGCTAAAGGATTGTGCACAAACTAAGAAACAGCAAAATCAGCTAGAAAATCTCTTTGTGTACTGCATCACGCCAGTCAGTTGAATACGAAATGGATACAAGAAATTCAAAAATAATCATTTTAGCGGGCTAACGTAACAATACGAACTATATGACTGCTAAATAAATTGACAATGGAAATTTTCGCAGGGATGTGTACCTGAAAAAGTATTTATTGAAACGGCTGAATATTGTTGCATCAATATTTCTTTCCTGTGAAACCATATTTGCTTGCTAAAATATACAATATTGTATGGCAGTCATAACATGCAAATTATGTATTAACTTTCGCAAACTTTAAGCAAACATTTACTTTATCGTTTTAATGTAACTTTTTCAATTCTTTTTGGAAAGGTATTATATTTTAAAAATAAAACACAATTTCTTTGTAATAGGATTAATAACAAAGTATTTAGTTCTACAATTTTCTTTTTAACAGGTAGTTGATAGCTATGTCGGCTTTACGTCATCGTCAGAACTATACTTTAACTTATTTTTGCTTAGATATATATACTGTTTAGAAGATATAGACAATATCATGTCATCTCACGTATTAAAATTAAATCATTCAAAGTAATAATTGTGTTAAAAGTAGCTTACATGGTGTCATTTTAGTCGTTAAAATAAGTGTAATGAAATTTTACTGATTATGCTTAATTACATGGGCTTCTTGTAATGGTTTAAGCAAGGGTGATGGATTAATATTTGTTTGGTCATTAAGGAGATTATTGTCATGATTGTATCTATTAATTTCGAGATGTTCTAAAAGATTAAGTCTAAAGCTTTTTTCACACAAATAAAAGCATATCGGAGCTGATTTAGCGGTTATGTTGTGGGCTTACCCCAGGAGGTGGTTAGCAAATTGAGAAACTGTTTTATTATTTTTAAATGATCTTACATGTTCCTTAAATCTAGTTGCAACGCTCCTTCCTGTCTGTCCGATATAGATCGAATCACACAGGCCGCAGTTAAGTTTGTAAATTCCGCTTCTGTCTAGTTTATTACTTTTATCTTTGCTATTTTTAAGTTGTGTACCTAGATTATTGCTTACTTTAAATGCCACATTAACGGAGTTTTTAATTTCGGAGTGGACTCTATCGCTAATTCTGGAGTTCTACCAAGTAAATGCCAATTCGATCAACAATTTCTTTGTACTAATTATACATGTATATAATGATTAGGATAGGTTTCGCTCATCACGAGCATTATCAACTGATAAGAATACAATCAAAACCGGGCTATTATATAAATTGTACAGAAATATCCATGCATAGTTTGAATATCGCCTCGATCGTAGATTCGTATTTTGTAAATAGTGCCAGCAATATAGTAAATGCTAAACTAGTTTTACAATGAAGATGTAGTGAAATATAAAATAATACATTTAAGTATTTAAAAGTATTATATTCTAATAAACATTGACACTTTTTACTGAATTTTTATTTATAGTTTTTAAAAATCTGGTTCCTGGAATGAAAAAAAATCAACACAATTTTTCATATACCTACTATGTAGTCCAATTTTCACGCTTTCGATGTTTTGGTATCTCTAGCGTTTTTCCACGTTTTGTTCTAGAGACCACTCCCGCACGTTCCCAACGTTAAAAATTATTAATCATTTTTAAGCGGTGATGTAACACTAAATTTCCTTTTACCTTGTTTTTTATTTTATCTGTGCTAAAACACGCTTCAGCGCAGGATTAAATATATTTCATACAAACAGAGAGCATCGGTACAAGAGTAAATACGGCATGCGAATTAAAATACAACAGAAACAAATAATAACTAGTTAAATTGAAAACAAATAAATTCTTAAGGTGGTGGGATAAAATAAAAATAATTGCTTGTAAATTATTAAACATTTTGACTTCGTATTGGTTAGCTTTTTTGACTAATAAAAAAAAATGAAATACAAACAGAAAATTTTCGATGTTGATGGAGTAAACATGAAGATTCGAAAAAAAACCAAAGGCAACTAACATTTTTATAATGTTGTTAGCGACTTTTCTAAGAATAATTTCTAATTCTTAATATTTAAAATAGGCCATCTTTTAAGGACATACTCGTCCAACGGAGTGTTGAAGTACAAACTTAAATTAAAGGGGTTATAAATAATTGCACTTTGTGTAAGCTAGTATTCACTTGTTACACTTGAACTTTTATTTCGATAGTTGGCACTTTGTATAAAATAGTATTAACTTAGTACACTCAAATTTTGATTTTAATAGTTTTCACTTCAAAACGGATTCTTTTAACAAAGTACCACAGACTAATTTTGATAGCTTGACTTTGAAACGGATTATTTCAATTTTATATGTTATGGACATTGGAATAAATTATATAAACATAACTTAGAACCCTGCTTCTGCATAAATACCACTCCTATAATATACTAGTGAATAAATTCTAATGCGTGGAGCAAAGACAATACAGGCGGTCTAATATAGAGTTGCGACAAGTAAACTAGTCTATGGTGGAAAATCCTATGTTGTAAGTAGTAAAGAATAAGTGACATTTTATTACAGCGTTGTGAAACTATCGATTTCAAAGTGTGAGTATTTATATTGAGTGAAAACTATTTTGTCTATGTGATAATATTTTTTCGTAAGTGCAACATATTTCTTCAATGCTTAAATATATTTTATTATATGGCATCACTTTATTTTTAGTGAAATAATTTGTTTTTTGTGGAATGTATTTGTTATAAGTGAAAACTATCTTTACGAAAGTGAATAACATCTAAACAAATGTGCATTTAATTGTAAGCCAAATTAAAGGATCGACCTAATACGAATCTAATAAGAAAGGTGAAACATATTTATATTACCACAAAATACATAAGCTTGACAATACTGATAATGAGTGGGGACAGATATGATTGTTTGCAAGTTAACTATTATATTTATGTACGTCTATCTATCTTTGTATAATTACCCTATAATTTAAATATTTAATAAAAATAAAACACAATTCATTTGTACTACTTCCACATATTTATAACGATCAGGACCGGTTTCGCTCATCACGAGCATTATAAACTGATAAAAATACAAACATAACAGGCTTATTTATATAAAACTGATGGTTCATGAACTAAGACAAGAAAATACTGATTAGTAAACAAATTATACATAAATCAAATAAAAGTGTTTACAATTGAAATGTTATTGACCTCTTGCAAATCAATAAATACTAATCTGAAATCACAAATATAGCTACATTAAAAGTCCATTAGCTGAACAAAATTTTTTTTAATGACATTACTAATGCAATAAGCAATAATAAATCAGGAAAATTATAAGAAACAATTAGTGAACCATTTTAAAACAATCAAATATTAAATATGTAATTAATATTAACAATAAACAGCCATCTTAAGTGGAGAAAGCAGAGCAGCTATGAGTATCCATTAATTTTTTTTTTAATATCTGAAAAACAAAAATTACAGAGGCAGAATCAATTCTTACAAGTTAATAATAACCTTTCAGGTATAATACAAATTAATGAATAGGATATAACAAAGGAGAAGATGCAAAGATGGTTTGCTCATTCAATAAATTTGAATTGGGCAAAAATTTATATATATTTAATTCTAAAATCTATTGTTTATCAAATTTTAAAGATTTGTTATTTAAGTGCAGGATTTTGAAATTTTCTGTTATGTCAAACGTATGTTTATTTAGAAACAAATGGTTACCAAATGTAGACAAATCATCTCCTATTTTAGCACAAGCTAGATGTTCCTTGATTCTAATATTAAAAGATCTTTCTGTTTGTCCAATATATCTAGCTTCGCAGGAATTACAATTTAATAGATGAATACCACTTTGGTTGAAAAAAAAACTATAATTTAAGACTTAGCTATATGACATCAATGTAAAAAAATAGTCTCAACCATATTCCCAATTAATCAAACAGCGATTTTCCACGTAAATATATATATATTTCCAATCGATTTTATGATTTGTATCCAAAGGCATGCATGTCTATGATTTTACATTCCTTCCAACCACCTCCATTCCGGTCCTAAAAAAACGTAATTCAGACTAAGCGATAAGGGAAATATTAATTGTGTTAAGTGTGACACTACTAGTAAAAAATATGTCTACAAAGTTACCAATGAATCCATGAACATGTTAATACCAGGCCTTTCCTAGTCCCATTTTCTATCATTACCCTCTCCAAAGAGAGTTCGAGAGACTAGTTATTGTAATACAGCCTCTGTAGGGATTCCCGATTACAAATAAATATGCTCCACAATTCGGACATGATAAAAAAACGTTGAACGGACATGATAAAAAAACATATATGGAATAAACATAAATGATTGTTTTTTTCGCTTAAATGCGCTCATATCGATGTTGTAATAAAATCTAGCATCAACTATCAGTGGCGAACAAGAAACTTTTTAGTAAATTTATAAAACAGATTTAAGTAGACATGTAAAACAACCGTTCAACTTCAATTTTAACGAAAATTTACGGTTTGACGGTTTTTTTAATGAAACAAAACAATTAAAATCTATCAACATTTAGAAGTATACGTTGAGACTTAAAGAAGAATAAAAATTACAGATAAATGAGAGATTCGTTTAGAACTGGGGTTACAGACATTTGTGAGTTATCACTCTCCACCGAGCATTTATTTATTTTAAGGCAAAAAAATAAGTCATCTAGCCATAGAATGACTTTTGGTATCCTTGCGAATATAAGTTTATCTGTAACTTATCTATTACGTAAGCAATGAAAACACCAAAAATTATTAATCAAGATAATATTCGCAAAAATAATAACCAAATGTTCAGACATCCTTATCTTTGTTAAGTTAGAAGTGCTGACAGCGGCGTAAACACAAAGGATATAAACTACATTTTTATAGTTATTATAATATCATTTCATCTGCACAATCATAAAATATGTACTAAGTATATCTAAAACAATAAATTTATTTAATTTTAAAAATACATAATAAGTTTTATTCAAAACAGGCCTGGGCAAACAACGGGACGCGGGCCAAATGCTAGATGACGAGTATTTTTGTGCGGCGCATTCATCTCATTCAATTGTTGGTAATTTTGGAATCAATTAAGCTTTTTTGTAGAAATATCTTTTTAATTGTAATAAAAATGAATATTTAAAAACAGTATTTTACCTGCTGTTTATTTTGAATTCTTAGTGCGGACTTTTGCACAAAAAGTTTGCCCAGGCCTGATGTAACAGCTAGTCTTTAGACAATCTGATATCCATTAATTTATTATTTGGGCATACAAGAAATGTGCTTGTTTTGAGTTATTTCGTTTCATTTTAGTTTGATATATGTTCAATACAAATTTAATTATGGCGTTTAGGTTAAGAAACACTGATTTATTGCAAAAAAGAAAAAACGTTCAAAACTATGCTTAATTATGCTTTTAGTACACATTAAAAAATGTTTAAAATTCGTGTGATCGGTAGAATTTAACTTACCTTTATTTGATAAATATGGGCCTTGGTTGAATAAAACGCCTTGCGATATTTTTCTCTACAGTAAATGAAATGTTTACCACTATGAATCGTACGCTACTGAATTCTGTTACACCATTCGTGCTATGCAGACCAGAAAACGTGGTTACATGGAAATAAATAATATTATATTATTTACTGTCGCGTAAAACTTAGATTACACATGATACTCCGATAAGGAAATCAGAGGTATTTCTTTTAAATGTATTGTAAGAAATCAAGAGATAAGTCTGTTTCAACATTATATATATATATAAAATATCTAAGAAAGCTGTTGACGTTAACATTTTTTGAATTTATCGAATGCTTTTCCTCTAACGCTGTAAAATAAAATATTTTCATTCATATCTTACAGTCGTGTACGAATCAAATGTTCATCACGGCGGTGTTCAGCAAAAACTTGGAATGGTTTTAAATGCTGTTGCAGCTTCAACAAATTCGAACGTGTTTGACTTCATATTGATATTATATAACCAAAAAAGGTGCTCGATTAAAATGTTTCGGCTTGCAAAGTGTTCCATCGAAAGAAAATTTTTGGAAATACTGCATTAATTGAACGAAAAAGAACACGTTCTATTTGACAAAACTTTTACGTCGTTAGTATCATTTTTTGGCATACACGTTTTTGCCATTGGCTCGATACATTTCATCTTCATGGTGAAAACAAACACAAAAAAAACATTATGCCAGTCCCAAAACTGCCACAACGGAATCATATTTTTTATTGGTAAGATCATAATATTGAAATGTTTGCAAGTCAACACCGATGACACCGACAAGCACTTCCAAAGTGGGATCATTGAACTTTTGCACTCGGTCTATTTGCTGTCAACATTATAACAGGTCGTCGGCTCAAAATTCATGTGTTAGACGTACACTATTTGATCACATTAACTCTATGATAGATTTCTTAACGGGAACGTACACTCCACCTTGTAAGAGTTTGAAATATCTGGGAGACATTTTTATATTTTTGGCGTTGCTGAAATGCGAGTAGGGGATCATTCTCCGATGCTGCGTCAGCCATCTCTGAAAATCCTTGTGAGACGGGTTGGTTCATTACGTTGCGTCAGTGTATCCAGGCTCGTCTGCATTAAAGTAAGTTTATTATAAAATTCATCTTATATCAAGAACTCCATTGCATGACATTTATATAAACAAAGGTGAATGTTGGATATTTTACTCGGAGCGAGTGTTTAATAATTTTGGTGAGGACTTTTAATAAGTTGTACATCGATACAATTTTAATAAAATCAAAACGACGAACCGGAAATATTTAAAAATTATATCTTTCGGCAAGTATCAGAAGGGATCACGTTAAGTAATTATATGGTTGATTGAAATGGTATTTACTTGGTAGAACTCCATTATAATAGGGTAAAATATCAAAGTATTTAGTTGCACAAAATTCTATTAGGGAGTTGATAGCTATTTCGGCTTAACGCCATCGACAGAAATATACTTAAACTGATTTTAGCTAAGCTATATTATATACTGTTTAGAAGAGATATACAATATGGACGGTCTTTTGGCCACTTAACGCTCAAAATTAAAATTGTTTGGGAGAAAGTAAAACTGTTTTTTATCGAAAAAATCATATCTTTCTTTGTAATGCACTCATGTAAATTATCATGTTTGCAGATACGGGATTATACGTAGAGAGTGTCGATATAATAGTGGCTTACATCAAGTTTCCGCGTCAGAATTTTTAAACCTAAAACCAATGTAAAATGATGTTTCCCTTCCAAAAATTTGTCAATTTATTTTTCTTATTTTCATCGTTTGGCCGAGACCTGCTTTGTCGTTTTTAAAATGAGATCCAATCATTAACTCATTTTCGTATTTTTAGATGGTCACATCAATTGGCCAAAACACCGTCAAATCGTCTCATCTCGCGTATTCCATCACAAAATTTACTTTAAATTAAAATATTTAACGTATTAATTGTGTGGTTGGAAAAAAGGCTTACGTGGTATTATTAATTAATCGTTAAAGAAAATGCATTGAAATATTAATTAACCTTTTCCAAAAACACAATTAGTTCGTTAAATAATGTAATTTTAACTAAATACTTTGATATTTTACCCAATTATTAATTGTTTCGTTAAAACAACAGTATGTTTAGTTAATTAAGAGGCTAAAACACGTGTAATAACAAGACCAGTCTAACACCAGAGTTATAAATTTAAATTTTATATTAAAAATGACTTTCCACAAGTTACCGTCGAATCCACCGAAAATTGACATTTCCTGTTGAAAATTCGATCGAAAAGCTGGCAACTACTTATTAAATGGAATACTCGATAGTGATACAAAACAAGTTGGTCAATCCTGTTATGTTGTATTAGCATTATTGATATTTGGCATTAGATACATTTATTCAGCGCTTCACGTATGAATACCTTTCAAACAAAAACAGCACTAAAACTTGTTGAGTCGGCTTATAGCTTAACCAAATAAATCATCATTATGTATATTAATGTCAATATTTTCACGATATGAACATAAAGTACTCGGCGCTCAACTATCTTGCTAAACAACGGCGTATACTTGACACTGTGTTACCATTTATCAATATAAGCAAAAGCCGCTATCTACGGATTGCAGGTATTACGTAAATGACGCCGTTTTAAAATGACACTTAGAAAGTAGTTACGATCGTCGATTTTAAAATGGTCCATTTTAATTGTCAAACGAGAAGTGAAAACTTGATTCAGAGCGCCAGTACTGTCCACGCTCTGAATAGAACCGTCACCTATTTCGTAATACATATGATTATAATTTTAGTAAACAGATAACAGAATATTCTATTTATAAATCAATATAAAACACAATTTACAGTAGGTACTTTTTTAGACACTAGTGCGCAATTTCAATTTCAGAAAAGTAAAAATGTTCTTTCAATGAGCGAAACTGGTAATGATAATATTATGTAATAATTATTGATTTGATCGGCATTTACTGTATATAACTCCATTGCAATAAAGTAAAATATCGAATTAATTCTTCTCACAAGAACTTCTCGTAGAAACGAATACTTTGATAGTTTTGTCTTATTTTGTAATTCTGTTTATTTTTATAAATACAATTTCTTTCCGTGAAAAATTAAGATTTGACAGCATGCGCATGGTGATCAACTTGTTTAATGTTGCTATCATTCCCTCGTTTTAAAATGTTATCATTTTTAAGTTGTTAAAAGTCAATTCTTGGTGGAAGGGCACTATATTTTTAAAATAAAGCACGTTTATAAAGATCAGTTGATAATTCTCGTGATGAGCTAAAAGTATTTGTTTCTATGAGAAATTCTTGTGAGAAGAATGAATTTGATTAATTCGCTCGTGATGAGCGAAACCGTTCCTTAACATTATAAACATGTAGAAGTAGTGCAAACAAATAGTAATTTTATTTTTTAAATTAAAATATTATATTTACGCGTCTCTGATATTGCATACCTATTGATCTGTATTTTATTTGGTACCTAAATCTCAAATTTCTTTATTGTATTGTTAAATCTATCGAATTGAACACAATAACAAAAGTTATTTATTAATTATTACTGAGATTCTCCAGCGAAATCATTTGGTTGAATGTTTTAATCAAATTGGTATTAACGAAATCGCCAAAAGAGTATTCAAAAAACATATCATCTGTGGAAAGGAGAAAAAGGACGTAACCCACACAAAAAATATTGTGTACAACTCATACAAGACGTGCTAATACACTATATTTGTATATAAATATAAAGACTTTAGAAAGGCAAAAGGACTTCCCTCCGTCTTTTCAAAATATTTTATAGTATTTAATACAAGTTTTGTTTGGGCTATACACAATATTTTTTGTGTGTGGGTTACGTCCCTTTTCTTTTCCAAAGTCGATTTCTAAAGTAGATAAGGTTGAATATTTTTTATCAAAATAAAACACAATTCTTTTTTTTACTTATTTCACTTTTTTTAAAGATGATAAATTAGTTGTGTTTTCTACTATTATATAAGATATATTAAATCGGCGTCCGTGGCGCAGTTGGTTTCGTCGCTGGCTACGGTTACGGATGTCTCGGGTTCAATTCCCGGTGCGGACGGTTTTTCATAGATTGATCATTAAATCGATTTATGGATTTCTGTTCGTAGTCTGAGTCCTCCCTTCCACCAATCCCATCCTCACGGGGCGTAACGAGAGCGATTAGCTAACCACTAGTCCTTTCATAGCCCTATCCTTCTATCCCTACTCTCTTCGAAAAAGAAAAGAGAGGTTGAGCAACTGAGTGACAAGCAGTTCTCGTAGAAAAAAAATTCTGTCAAGATACCTCCATTAGGAGACCATATGCTCCACATTGGGAGCGGACATGGAAAAAAAAAAAATTAAATAACATGAAAGATGCTCTTTGCAAATTAGATACGTAAATTTATCTTTAACACTCCTACGTGGGTAATACTAACAAATACGACGCAATGATTGTTTACCCAACTTTTTTGTTGCGCTATCGTCCGCTAGACTGCGAAAGCTTTCATACATTCATTTTCCAATCGATTATGGAATTGCAACCCAAGGCGGATTCGTACAATGCTTTCATACCACCTACCATACCCTATCCAAAAACGGGGTATGAGAGCAACTAGCTAACTACTTGTCCTTTTCTTAATCCACACGACTTTCGTTGCCCTTTCAGAATTGCGAGGTTGAGCAACTGACAAATAACAACTTCACTTATAGAGAAGTTTTTTTGATATGCTCAATTAAGATTCCTTATTCTACACCAGTGCTCGGCAACCGGTGTGGCGAGGCACACTGATGAGCCTTGAGGCTATTGCAATTGTGCCGCGGTAGCGGAACAGAAACTCAAACATTGGCAAAATGAATGACGATTAGGGTAATTGAAAAGGTTTTAAAGGACCAACGAGAGTATTATTGAAAACAGAAAGATAATTTTGTATTTAAACCAAACAAAAAAATAGGAAATAATTTCATAGACTCAACTTAGCTAATTTTTAGTAGTTAGATTAGTTAATTTTTTTAGTTACAACTTTTTCAAATGCATCTTTTATATGTAATTTTCAAAAATAAAATTGTGTATCCCATCACTTTGAAAAGGGTTTAATTGGCTTTTATTCAAAAACATTTACTCTACCATTTCAAATACATCCAATAAAAACAAAATAATAAATTGTATGTTTTTTTATGACATTTACATATTTTGGCTTGCGATGTGCCGCGAAACACTAATTAGTACTTAGCTGTACGGTACACTGTACCGTATGTGAGAAAAGGTTTCGGAGCACTGTGCTACACGATGGGGGCAAACATGGTAAAAAAACATCTATGGTTTTAGAGATACAGCAAATATTTAAACGATAAAATGCGTATAATATGTAAAATTGTATTTTTTGAGAAAATATCGAATACTTATCTTAACCTCAACAGCAATCCAACGACATCCATCGTACACTCAAATCTCACATCACTTCTTTTCGACACAAAAATCTGAAACTATAAAACTTAGTCATAAGCATTCCTGAGAAGCTTTTCTAAGCTGCCGGTTGAACACCGACAGGAAGAAAATATTTTCGCAGTTATGAAATACATTTAAAATAATAACTTTTCCAGCACTAGACCACAAAAAATTGTATTACTTATTCATTTTTGCAGTAAAGTGGACTTAGCGAAGTATCAAAAAAAATCAGTAAGATTGAATTTTTTCCGTTTACACTTGGTAACTGTCCAAATTTGTTACAAATAATTAGTATGTATGTCTAAATTAATGACAAAAATATGATGTTGGATATTAAAATTGGAAATTCGATTTGTTGTTTATGTGCTTAGCTGCTCTTGAAAACAATCCATTACTAAAATAATTCCGTTTCCAATATATATACATATATCGATATATATATATATATATATGAATGTTTGTTTGGTTGTTTGTTTGTCCTTTATCCATTCTTTTACCATTCATCCAATTTCGATGAAACTTTAGTGAATTGTTGTGCGCACACCTGTGAGCTTTTCTGAAGAAAAAAAATTAAAATCTAAAAAAAAAATATCAAATACGTATACACAGCGACATCTCAGAAAAACCTTCTGATTTATTCGTGCCGGGCTCGGGCGGATAATGACAATTCAGATTCAGGCTCGGGCCGGGTAAGGAATCGAAATTTAAGAAAAATATTCCGTACTAAGTTCCGGTCATGAGTCAGCCATAAGGCAATAGTATTCATAACTTAAATAATTTATTTCACATGTGCTATGAATATCGTTAGAAATATGTAAACAATAACATAAATTGAATTGAAGTATAAATGAAATACTACTATATTAAAAAAAATCGGGCTTTTTGCGGGCTGAGAAAGATAAATCTGTATCGGGATCGGGTAACAAGTGTGGTATTGATACTCGGGCTCGAATCGGGCCGGGCCTGAAAATGACGGGCTCGGACCGGATAATGCTATGAAATTTTGGCCCATAGAGACCTCTAATCCAAAAGCACTTCAATAAACAAAATTAAAACATAAACCGTTTCTTTTTTTTTGTGGCATTGCAACGCATGCCGGATACTCACTAGCATCTATATATATATAAAAATATATGTTTGTTTATTTGTGCTATATGCATTCTGTTAACATTCATCCAATTTCGATGAAACTATGGTGATTATAATGCGCACGCCCGTGGAGGTTTCTGGATAAAAAAAAATCTAAGATCTTAAAAAAAATCTAAAAAGAAGAATCAAATGCGTACAGACAGCTACATCTCGAAAAAACCTTCTGATTTATTCGTGTAAAAATAACATATATTATTTGAAAAGTATAAATGAATTACTATATTGAAAAAAAATTGGACTTTTTTCGGGATGAGAAAAATAAATCTGGGCTTTGGGATGCGTTCGGGTAACAAAACAATTAAATCTAAAAAAAGAATCAAAATACGTACAACTAGCGACATATATGAGCCAGACGAAAAAACAAAAAATATTGTATTATATTCGGGCTGAGAAAAATAAATCTGGGATTCGGGTCGGGTTCGGGTAACAAGTGTGATATTGAGATTCGATCTCGGGCTGGGCTGGGCCTAAAGATGACGGGCTCGGACCTCTTACCCAAAAGCACTTCAATAAACAGAATTAAAACACAAACCCTTTCTTTGAGTGGCATTGCAACGCTTGCCGGGTACTCACTAGTTGTGTATAAAAACTCTTTCGATGTAGGGTAGATGAAAATTTGCTCAAGACCGTATTTAACATATTGTTCTGCGTACTAGAAAAGTTGTCGCACAGAACGGAAAACAAAAATTGATTACTTTGGTAAATGTTACTCTCTTTTTGACACATGTTTCCCATCTTTGAGAAGAAAAAATTCGGAACACGTGTCATAAAGAATAGGTACAACGAGGTAAATATTGATGTGAATTTTGCAATCTTTATTAAAAGGAATGGCATTTCTTAAATCTTATTTAGTAGCCAGCAAAAGTAAATTACTCTAGTATTAAATAAATATGCATTATAAAAATAGATCTCTTTTTAAATTCACAAAATTTGCCCCCGTGGATAAATAATAATAAACGTGAGTTTACCTAATACAAATTAAGTGGCGGTGCTTTGTGAGGGACCTTTACAGCGTGAAACTTGAAAATCAATTTTGATTATTATAGTTTCAAAAAACTATGCTTTATTTCTCCCCACAAGTTACAATTTCTCAGCAAAAGTTTAAGGGGGTTGGGAAACTTGAAAGGGTGATGTCGCGCACCACCCCATTTAAGCTACGTTTATATTTATAGTAAAAAATAATATTATCTCGTGCGACAAAGAGAAAGTATCAAAACAAGGATAACTTATCGGATTTCCAATTCCGCGAAACTAGGCCAATATTAAAATATTATTTCAAGTTTACAATATTATCAGCATATAATATTAGTTTATCAGTTAATTGTTCAATGGGCTCTCAACCTGTTTCATGGTATGCGATGGGAGTTTTTATCCATTGATAAAAATTTTCTCATCATCCGTTTGACAAATACTTAAAGCTTTCTGAATGAGTTTTATTTTTTCAAATAATATGATTTCACAACATTTTCAAGTCTGCAATAATTCACGGAAAACTTTCGGTTGTATACCCGTGGACGAAGCAACGAATGAGCTCTGTAGCCAAAAGCATGATTAAAGTGAGTAAAACAAATAATAACAAATATTCA
Source organism: Himalopsyche phryganea (assembly GCA_022494535.1). NCBI lineage: Eukaryota > Metazoa > Arthropoda > Insecta > Trichoptera > Rhyacophilidae > Himalopsyche > Himalopsyche phryganea. The sequence goes on along the minus strand of JAGVSL010000069.1, from coordinate 64,572 downwards.
GTTTCGCAGCATCATCCATAAGGATATTTTCATAAACTTATTATTTTCACGTTTTAACTTTCTCTTCAATTAAAACAGCTTCCGCACTAGATGGCGCTATACCGACGGAAATGCAGTAATTTGATAAAAATACATGTATTTTTATAAAACACAAGTATAAATGAAAAAAATAAGTACATTTTTTTTACAAACAAACACCCTCTTTTTTTAAATTACAACACACTTGCGGTAAATGAAAATCACATAACATTGTGGAATTAGTAAAAAAATAAACGTGTTTAAGTATAATGCCTCTCTGACAAGAATTGAGATTGAAAACACCTTCAAAGTGATTTTCTTTTTTAAAACAAATTGAAATAAAGTTATAATATTAGATAAACATTTTTAGGTTGTTAATTGTCAATTCTCGGTGGTCTATTTTAAAAATAAAAAACAATTTGTTTTGTACTAATTCCACATATTTTATCATTGACTAGTAAATACCCGGCATGCGTTACAAAGCCACTCAAAAAAGAAAGCGTTTGAGTTTTAATTCTGTTTATTGAAGGGCTTTTGGATACCCAATATTTTTCGTTTTTCTTTCTGGTGCGTACACGAAGTAAACTAGAAGGTTTTTCCGAGATGTCGCAGTTTCATCGAAAATTTCATCGAAATCAGATGAATGGTAAAGGAACGAATAGAGGACAAACAAACAAACATTCATTTATATATATATATATAAATATATATAGATGTAACAATAAAAAAGTGGTAAAAGTGCAAAAATATGGTTTTTTTAAATCAAAATATTAGATAAATTAAATTCCAACTGGAATAATTTAATATAATAAACACGTTGATATAATTATATCTACTGATTTTATTATTGCATTGTCGTTGTAAATGTAGTGATGCAGAAATAGCTTTTAATATAATTGAAAACTATAAACTTACATAACTATTTTCGACTCCTTTTTACTTTATAATAATAAAAATTATCCTTTATTCATATTTTAATAATAGTTTGTGAGTGCTTTAGACGTGTCATGTCTGGATATTCCGTGCAAAGTTTTCAGGTAAGATATTCAAACTTAAGATTATACCCTTAACAGTAATTAGATGTTACACATTGAGTATCTTACAGTAATTTCAAAGTATCTCGTTCTAATTAGCAAAATTACACGATTATGTTAACTCTATGTATATTCTAAAACAACTAATTTTATCATAAATATTATCAGGTTTTTTTAAAAGTAATTAAGAGTACTCCAGTTCCGTAAATTTAGCATTATTTGTTTTTGTAAGAATATTGTCTTTATTCTTTATAAATAACAAATTCAAATTTTAATATACCGTAGGATCCATCGAAAATATGGATAATACATTATTTTCGATGGATTCGAAGGTAACTTTAAGGAAATTCATTTTGAGATCTAAATTTAAATTAATAACTTTTTTATTCCACTCCTTTTAGAAACGTCGTCAGACTATCACTCATATCAGACTATATCGCAAGACTTGTAACTACATAAAACGAAGATCATGAATCATTTTTTTTTACTTTTATGACATCCTAATTAACCAATTAATCTTATAAATAATAAATAGCCCAGAACGCTCTGTAGAAGTTTTATTATTATCACGCAACGAACACACAGTTCTGACCTACTAGCTACTTTAGATACTAGTATATAAGTGACGAATTAATTCCAATGTCTAAGTTGTAAATAAAAATAGGATTAGTCTGAAGATGTTTATCAAAGAAGCGAAATATACAAAGATAGTAACACTACTAATGGGATAACAATTTAAATTTAACAGTAAAAAAATCCAATTATACGTGGTATTAAATGAATGTTTTAAATTCAAATCTCATTTTTTTAAGTTATGAAACCACAACATGACGCATAAAGTTTATTGCATTCATCTCAAACACCTTGTTACTGCCAACCCCTGTGTATAATAGATAACATAATATGAAGTGAAAAATGGTTATACTGTCATATTGGTCAGTTTTGACTGGAGTGTATACAGCGAATAACTCTTTTAAATCAAATTTGGATTATTGAGATTTTGTACACTTCCATGTATTTTGTCACTAACGACCCGGGTTTCGCCTTTCGGCATCTTCAGGCATTCGAGCACACGAATGGACTCGAACTGAGAGACAGTAAGCAGTGTCTAACGTTTATATAGAAGATACAAATGCGACAAATATTATTTACGAGGTAAGATATTATACGTCTGAGAGCCACATTGACTAATGAAATTTTAACTCAGGTATCCTCGTAAATAATATTTGTCGCATTTGTATCTTCTATATAAACGTTAGACACTGTTTACTGTCTCTCCATAACACGATAAACACCACTTTTTCCATCAGATGAAAGGAGAAATAGGGCTTAGCCCGGATATCCCACTCTATGGTGTACACACTAATAAATAATAATACTGTCTCTCAGTTCGAGTCCATTCGTGTGACAAAATACATGGAAGTGTACAAAATCTCAATAATCCAAATTTGATATTGAAATTCCATCAAGCACCCTCAGTCGATGTCTTAAATTATATCTTTTAAATCACTTATGTCGACATATCGAATGAAATGATAGATTTCGAACAAAAACTCAGATATTACGAGGAAGTTATCATATTATTTTCAAATGTAGTCCCACATGCCATCGAGAACAGCATGAACTCGCGGTTATGTTTTGTTGCGAAAACGTTACTTTTTCCATAAAATTGCAGTAAATAAAAAATGAAAGAGTGTTTTGGATTCAGCCCGGCGTTCTTCGTAGTTGTTTTCACGTTAATTATTTACAAAGTCGACGCAATATAAACATGCACGAAAGGTTTGCGTCCAAGATTTCGCCAACAATTTCAAAATAGTAGTAAATGTGAACATTCAAATGACATCGTTTCAGCCGGATCTCTGAGTGACTCATGAGTGGGTCGATTTTTAAAGCAATATCGCTTCCTGTGTCTCCTTACTTGATTGTTTGATAATTTCGAAAGAAAAATGTAAACTTCCACAATAGAAGGAGGCTGAAATGAATTTAATTATTAAGTTTATGCACCTGCACGACGTATATGATAAAGTTGTGAATATAATAATATATACAACGCATAACGTCGATCGTTGTTACTGGTTTACAAAGTAAAAATTGCTTATCAGCTTATTAGATTATATAAGATAAACACAACATCTTAATCACTTTTTTTTACACTCAATTTCATATAAATAAGCCTGTTATGTTTGTATTTTTATCAGTTGATAATGCTCGTGATGAGCGAAACCGGTCCTGATCATTATAAATATGTGGAAATAGTACAAACGAATTGTGTTTTATTTTTTAAAATACAACATCTCAAGACGGGATAGTAACTATGGCATACAATGGCAATGAAATATACTCGTAATTTATAATATATGGAAAAATAAAACGGGTTAAGAAACATTTTTCAATTAACACACCTGCAAAACGCTTTTTCAACATTTTCCTCTTTTAATAACAAATGATTGCCTAGGACGACAAGAAATTGTCATTTTTGTGACCGTGTCCGCTGCCCGTGTGTAACATATAGAGCTTATCTCATGTGCATAATAGATAATATAACTGTGTGTTAGTCCATTGCTTAACCTCTCTACTTCGTAGAGTATCGATAGAAGGATACGGTTAAGGTAGGATTAGTGGTTAACTAATCGTTCTTTGGGGATCTGAAGGAATTTGGTCATCACAAAAATTACAAAAAAATGCATTTCATTAATGAATCAAGCAATTTATCTTTTTTGTAGTATTCATTTTTATAACTTTCTGATTGCTGACGTTTTTGGTCCTAGATTACTTGAATTGCTCGATTATACAATACATAGTTTCATGTATATTCAGACAAAAAATAAGATTTTTTTTTTGTATAGTTAATCAAAACATTTTTAGACTTAATCATAATATTTTTTACAATACGTATTAAGTGAAAAATTGATCTGAAACGTATGCGTTTCCAGTGTGTCAAGCGAGGAAATGTTTTTCGTTGACCGCAAGTGTATATTATGCCATTTACGGTTCTACATATCAAGAATAATGATATCAATACAACGCATCGCCCACGATTGACAAATAATGATAATTACACTGCATACTTACGTATACGGGAAAATTGATTTCTCGTTCATTTGATATCGTATGTGTAAAAATATTCGTTTACTAAATACACATTGACACTTTAAAAATTATCTTTTAATGGAACAAATATCACGGTACGATATTTAAATACACTTGGTATCAGTCAGCCGCCATTAGGGCATCCAATCCCGGATCTTTTTTCCAATCCCGGGATTGAACAAAGGTGAGGTTTTCGTGTTAGAAATTGTCAAAAAAACATTTTACTCCCGCAGCAACCGGGAGTTCAAACGCCCGTTATTTAATTGTCAAACAAAAAAAATCCGTCCGTCTTTGGTCCGCTATTGCTTGGACAACGATGAGCCGGGTAAGACCACTGCGGGCTGGATAAGGAGGAATTTTCTAAAAAGAAAATGTTTTAAGTCTTGAAAAAAAATATGTTTGCTGCAGTGACACCCGGGCGTTCAGCGTCCGTCACACGACGGACCGGGTAACGAATACAATCTTCAGAAAAAAAATCCAGGCTATGTTCGGGTCACAAGTCAACTTCTTGCGAATCCCGAGATCCTGGCATTGGTATTGAGTCAATCCTGGGATTACGGGATCGACTTACTGCTCGGGAAGCCCTAGCCGCCATCAATAATTTGATCAATTAGCAACCTCCAAAAACAAAACAAAAAAATTCGCCACACATGATGTACGCGAACGATAAAAAATATTTTAATTCATATTTATCACTCACCGTGGAGAAGTTTTTTCTACTTTTATTTGCACCAGGCTGTGCAGTAGAAGTATTATGCCTTCCAGAATCCTTACTGTCTGCTATGTGGATACATATAGATGTTCTCGGAATAAGCGCTTAAGGATATCGAAAAACACAGCCATAAACGAATAAAACATACCCGGAGGAATAATAAAGGTAGTATTTATCTTCAGGTTATATATACTTGCGTCTGATAACGCTCTTACATAGTATTATCTTTTGAAAAAGAAGTAAGTTGTAAATACAGACCGTCGAATAGTAACGAAATTTATAAAAGTACCTCAACATATTGTAGAGTAAAAAGTATGTCGTTAATTTGTATGTGATGATTATAAATTGATTGAATTGGCATCTAAATATAAAACTTCACTATTATAAGGTAAAAATACCGAAGTATCTAATTCAACAAGGATAATAGTTGATATAAATGTAGTCAACAAACCATAGTTCTGACGACTTTCAGATGAAAAAACAGCAATTAGCTATAATATTTTATAATTTTTATGGGGCTAAGCACTTTGCTACGTTTACTTAAATTGTTTTTATTATATTTCACTATTAAATGTTTAAAAACACTTATTCGGATTTATCTTTTCACAATTGTTCATTTTTCAACGAAGTGACAAAAAAATAATTTTATAATCGATAGTAATGAAAAAGTTACAACATAAAAAGTCAACAGCAAGAGAATTACTGTTGTCAATAATCCTATAATAAATGACTTTTTATTTTGTCGTTTTTTTTATATAACTATAAAAATTCTACACGCAACTGATTTTTTATTAGGATTTTGAAATATCGCGGTTTTATTTCTTTAATATTCTCTTCATCTAAGGTAAAAAAAGTTTTTAGCTGGAATTGACATGTAGGTACACTTTTTTACACAAACCTCTTTCTTAGACTTCGATTGAAAAGTTTTTTGAGGTATGTAACTTTTTAACAGTCCAAGGTATAAACAAGACACTAAAAAAACAGATGTAGCAATAAACAAGTAATAGGGCTACCCGTAATCCCGGGATTGATATTTAGACAATCTCGGAATTTCAGGATTTATTGCAAATGCTAAAAAATAATTTAAATCTCAAATTAAATACTTTTTTATTAACTACAACGTGTACCTCGGGTTTTCCATGTTAATATAAATGTATTGTGGTCTCCCTCCTTCTCATATTTCGTAACTGCTGTTTTTACCCAATTTGAAACGTAGGACAATATTTGGATGTGAAATTGAAAGATGTGTCCTCTTTTTGGATAACATCTGTTAAAACCTAACTTAATAATGCAATAAATAAAATATAAAACTATTTTGATCATTACATTTTTTTTATATATGTATATAAATGTCCGAGTTCTGATCAATAAAAAAAACCATTCGAATACCCCAAGAATATATTAAATCATATAAATATTTCAATTCAAGCAATAATGGACACATTAAATTTTAAATGCACAATTTAACACATGAAATTACACTTAATGACCAATCCCGGCATTGAGATATTCTGAATCCTGAAATACCGGTATCGTAAAAGGGTCCAGGATTGGATGCTCTAACCAGTACACATAATTATAACACAACATAAATTTTTTTATAATGTTTGGTGCAACAATAATTATGCTTATATAATTGAAATTGATTCTACTGGATGTGACTATAACACATCTTCAGCCTCTTTGAGAATTATCTTCAGACTAACTATATCATAATGCTATTTATATGTAAGGTAAACAATGATTCTAATTCTGACTGAAGTTCTCAAAGAGGCTAAGCAGGTGGCACAGTTAGTAACACAACCAGCGTAATAACAAAGTCATCAATTTTAATTTTATATTAAAATAAATTTTCACAAAGTTACCGCTGAAAATAATAATTACGTATAATAAACGTTGATAATACAATTCTTTCCGAAGAAAACAAACACAAAGTATCATTGCTCGTTATAAAACTTGTCAAGTTTTTATATCAGACATGTCAAAGATATGGCCTGCGGGCCATGAGGGGTCCCAGAGTCATTAAGATGAAGAAGTTGTTATTTCAACTTCTAATACAAAATATTTCAAACGCTATAGTAATTATTACAATATGGTTGCTCGTATTTTAAGTATAATTGGGATTTCAAATTCGTGTGAAAAGCTGTTTTCAATAATGAAATATCATAAATCTTAAAGCATCCTCTGTCATTTTTTAAAATCGATAAACACCATAGAAGGGGTGTGGAACCTTTTCATGCCACCAAAAATCGATGGCATACTGAAACTGAAACATGTAAAATATTTGGATTTTTTTAATAATACGACATTATCTATATATATATATATATATATATATATAATTGGTGTACAATTGAATATAGGTACGTTGATATATTTTAAAGAAAATTCGACTGCGTTTGACACTACTTTTTTATGTAATAATGTTTTTAAGCGCAATGTTGTCACCTTAAAAGTTGACGATATAATTAGCATTTTTTTTGCATATTTCTTACTTTGGAACCACTGTTTGGAAATACATCTAGTTTCAAATTTATCAGTTCATTTTTGGTTGTTTTTTGCAATAAATACGTAACAGTTGTAAATTACGCGGTTCGATGCCACTAAGTTTTATGGATGTCTTCTGTATGGTTCGTAACGTTTCCGATCGGTTACTGCGGCATTCAACCGGTTAAAGACCGCACGATAATAACAGGTGACGTACTGCTTTTAAGGATCAGGAGAGCAAGTATATCAACTGAATACTAAGTAAGATGCAAATTGCTTTATATTACCGAAGGAAGTTGAAAATCTTGAGCTAGTTGCATTAAGCCTTACCGCAGTATGAAGCATGACAAAACAATGAATCGAAAGAATGGGCATCATTTTACCTGAAATAAAAAAAAATTGAATTAGAACAATGAAATAAAATTACGAAAAAGTGAATATAATATGGTTTGGTTAAGATTACCGATAATGCCAAACAAGAAACTGAGCAATCAGAAGTGACTACGGGAGAAAGCTCAAATTAGTAAACATGGGATCCATAAATTTGATGGAAGCGGCAATTATAAGATTTCGTGTTGTACATGTTATGCAATATACGTGGGCGGCTTGTGAGTATATCTACCCAATTAAGTATTTAGATATTGAGGATCATCTGCACATTATGAAGATAACAGCATAAATTCTTATTAATCACCGGAATGATAACATTTTTTGTAACAAAGGACCGCGATGGCATACGCTATACACCATATAAAGCAGTGCTCCCGGTGTGCCGCGGCACCGAGCGTCCAAAATCAGAAAAATCGAGTAATTTTATTTAAGAAAAAAATTAAAGACACTCAGTTGCTAAGATTTCGGTTTTAATCATTCTTAGTGGAATTATTGCAAGCAATGAACGAATGTATCAAAATATTGTCAAATCAAGAGCCTTAAATACGCATTTTTTTTGTTTTGCACAGAATGTGAACACAAGACTATTATTGAAAACAGAGCACTTTTATCCACTCAACTTAGCTTGATTAATTTTTATGTAGTTAATTTATTAGTAAAAATTTCGTGTGCTAAGTGTCCCATCACTTCGAAAAGGCTAAATAGTTTGTTTGGCTTCTATTAAAAATATATTAGCCACTGTTTCAAATCCATGAAATAAAAACAAACAAATATATTGTGAGTTTTCTTTATGAAGTAGTAGTGTGCCGCGAAATGTTCATGAGTGCTTAGGTGTGCCGTGGGTGAGAAAATGTTGCGGAGTACTGATATAAAGGGTGTGGAACCTTTTCATGTCATAACGCATTCATTTGTCTGTTAACTAATATTCAAGAAGCTTCATTTAGATAAAATAAAAAATGTTTGTATAATATTTTTTAAGTGAGTAAGAGATGAAATGTCTCAGTCGTCGGCGTCCATGGCGCAGTTGGTAACGTCGTTAGCTACGGTTACGGATGTCTCAGGTTCAATTCCCAATGCGTACAGATACATAAATTGGTTTTTCAATCGATTAATGGATTTCTGTTCGTAGTTAGAATGTTTGTGATATCCAAAACTAGCTCCCTCCCACCCACCCGACCCTCAAAAACGAGGCATAGCGAGAGCGATTATCTTACCACTAGTCATATCCTAGCCCTATCCTTCTATCCCTTCTTCGAAAAAAAGAAAGCTTGAGCCACTGAGTAACAAGCAGTTCTCATAGAAAACGTATGTTGAGATACATTCTTTAAGAGGTTATATGCTCCACGATGGGAGCGGATATGATAAAGAAAAAAGAAGAATTTGGATTCAGTGAAACCCTCTACATTTGATGACCTAACACAAATAATGTAATATACATAACGTTATATTCCCGAAAACAGCACGTTAAATGAACTCTTCCTTGAAATTAGATTTTTTTTTCTTAGAGCTATCATTTAGAATTTAGAGTTATCATACAAAATCGTTGTAAAACAATAAATTCATGATTTAACCCTTTAATGTATTATCTATCAAGTAAACATCGATTCAAACAATTTCCCAAAACCTCATTTTTGAGTGTTTATTAAATTGTTAAAAACTTTCACGAAAATAAAAAAGGGTAAATTAATACAATGTCATGTTTGAAAGTGCTAAATTTTGTATGGGGAATTTAGTTACACGTTCAAGTCAGTGATCCTGTCTCAATAGGGTTCTAAAGAATACAGCACGGCTACGTTGGCCCATTATCCATAAACGAAAGCTTTTTCGGCAAACCTTATTAAGTCTTAAAGTCTAAATAACGTAGCACGAGCTTTTACAGAACTTACGAGACGAGGTAATAGAGATGTAAAATTTTTCGAACTTTTTTTATATTCGGGTATTTCTGCTTTATTAGCTGAGTGCAAGTCTACATGATTGCGCGGTCACATGTTTGAATACCGACATCAAAACTTTCATACATTTTTTGAATTCGTTACCCAATGCATGTACGTCTGAGGTGTTTTCGAAAATCTCCAGTCACCTTCTATCCGACCCTTAAATAGAAACTAATACTTTCCTAACTATATTCTTATGATCTTACAATCTCCAATGAGAGTTTTAGTGACAAACTTATAACCAGCTCTGTTGAGATACTCCATTAAGAGTTCATATGCTCGACGTTGGAAATTGGCATGTATTAAAAAAATCTACAACTTATAACAAAAAATCATCAATAAACCGAAGATCTATAATATATTATTTTAGTCATAATTCTCATTAATCGACCAAACTCGAATCTTTTTTTCGCAATTTTCGTTTAAATATGAATTTACTCCTATCAAAGTAAACGAAGAGACGGCAGTAGTTTGTATTTTAAAAATTACCTATTTGACACGACTAGGTATTGAAATACCGAGAAAATATACCAATGGCCTGCATTGCGGCCAATTGCGATCGCTAAGTCGAAAAAGTGAATCAACACCAGTATTTCGGTATTTCATACAAATAACGCAATTTAAATATAAATCTATATCATACACAAAAACGGCTGATTCGCATGAATTTATAAACTTATTTTTTCTTTGAATTTACTTATATATCATTAGAAGGCTAGATCAGAGGGTGACGAACGAAGAGGGTGTTCCTGTCAGAAGGCGGCATTCATTTATCTTAAAATCAAATAAGACCGCATTTAAACAAACATAAAAATGTATCAAATTTGGATTATTGAGATTTTGTACACTTCCATGTATTTTGTCACTAACGACCCGGGTTTTGCCTTTCGGCATCTTCAGTCATTCGAGCACACGAATGCACTCGAACTGACAAACAGTAAACAGTGTCTAACGTTTATATAGAAGATACAAATACGACAAATTTTATTTAAGAGGTAAGATATTATACGTCTGAGAGCCACACTGATACCTGAGTTAAAATTTTGAGAATCGCCTTAATCCTTATTTTGTAAACACATTAACAGAGTGGCGAATTGCCGCTTTCCAACTACTTTTAGAATTACCAGTGATTTTACAATTATGATAGCATTGTGGGTTTCCACGGGATGTAATTCGACGAAAGGGTAAATATATACAATCATTCCACATTTAGTGACATCTGTTAGGTGTTTCAACGTATAAGATACAAGAACGAATGCCTGAAGATGCCGAAAGGCGAAACCCGAGTCGTTAGTGACAAAATACCTGGAAGTGTACAAAATCTCAATAATTTAAATTTTCTATTCAAATCAGTCGATGTCTTCAATTATAAAAATGTATGTTATTTCAGTCAGAAGGCCGCACTTGCGACCCTATAAGGCTACATTCGTTCACATTCAGGTACGTCACCTTTAGTTAACCTCAACCTCAACCGTCAACCTGTTGATATTGACAAAATGTTTTCAAATTCAAAATATGTTAATTCATCGCAGACATATTGAAATATTTAGTGAATTCATTACATTAAAAATAAGATGTTCATTAAATTCTTTGAAAAAACATCTGAAATACTGGATTCATTAATACCGCCATTGCAATCCCTAGACTTGACGATGGTTGTATACCTCGTTCTAAAACGACGCAGAGAAAAATAAATCATTCGGACTTTTATGAATTGTTATTAAACGTCGTAGTGGATAGTCACGTCGAAGAGGAAGTCAGAAAGGGTTAAACGAATCCGAAGCTCTTTTAATTGGTTACAATCGTATTGGATGCGTATACTATATACCTATATGGCAGGGGAGGCCAAATGTCGACCATATAGCCATTTCATGACGTCCGCCTGTCTGATGCTTCGAAACAAGAATTATGTTTTTCGGTTTCATAAGATACAGTGCAATTTTTCCAGTGGTAATTTTACAAAAGGGTATCCATTTTGTTTCCCTTGCATTTAAATTACTTCATTATAGTTTTGTCCATCCCCCATAAGAGATTGCTTTAAATGAAAACTGGAAAGTACCATCGCGCCCCTAGACGAAACCCTTAAATTTAAATGCGATATATTTTTGAAATCAAAAGCTTTTTCACAAAGTGATTTTTAGAATTTATTTGTGAAGAAAAATATCCATATTTGTGGAGATGTGCGGCGTATTTGACAACTTTTCGTGAATCCACTTTCCTCTGTGAATCTACACTTTCTATAATGAATACAATCAAAACATCGCTACCGTTTGACAGATGACTATTTGGCAGCATGTTTAAAAATAGCTATAAGTATCTATGAACCAAATTATGATAAGCTTGCTAAAAATATGCAATGTAATAATGTAATGTGATACTACATAAATATTGTTTATGAATTGTAAAACTAATAATAAGCTAAGACATCGACTGAGAGTGCTTGATGGAATTTCAATATCAAATTTGGATTATTGAGATTTTGTACACTTCCATGTATTTTGTCACTAACGACCCGGGTTCCGCATTTCGGCATCTTCAGGCATTCGAGCACACGAATGGACTCGAACTGAGAGACAGTAAACAGTGTCTAACGTTCATATAGAAGATACAAATGCGACAAATATTATTTACGAGGTAAGATATTATACGTCTGAGAGCCACATTGACTAATGAAATTTTAACCCAGGTATCCTCGTAAATAATATTTGTCGCATTTGTATCTTCTATATAAACGTTAGACACTGTTTACTGTCTCTCCATAACACGATAAACACCACTTTTTCCATCAGATGAAAGGAGAAATAGGGCTTAGCCCGGATATCCCACTCTATGGTGTACACACTAATAAATAATAATACTGATTGATGAGAGCCACATTGACTAATGAAATTTTAACTCAGGTATCAGTGTGGCTCTCAGACGTATAATATCTTACCTCGTAAATAATATTTGTCGCATTTGTATCTTCTATATAAACGTTAGACACTGTTTACTGTCTCTCAGTTCGAGTCCATTCGTGTGCTCGAATGCCTGAAGATGCCGAAAGGCGAAACCCGGGTCGTTAGTGACAAAATACATGGAAGTGTACAAAATCTCAATAATCCAAATTTAATAATAAGCATATTGATTGTTAATAAAACTAAAATAAAAGAAGAACAACTTGTTTTATTTACATACTATTTTTATGATTGTGTGAAGTCATTATTAATTGCTGTAAACCAAAAATATTGCGAATAACTTACACAAAACGTGCTAATGCACTATATTTACATATACATATATAATATATCGACTTTAGAAAGGCAAAATGACTTATCCCTGCGTCTTTTCTAAATATTTTTTTTCGATAATCACAATTTATACAATTTAATACACGTTTTGTTTGGGCACAGTCGATATATATTGGATTTAAACTTTTTTTTTCATTGTTTTGCTGAAACAATTTTGTTTAATTAATATATTTTTTATATTTTAATTATAATTATTAGTTTTATTTAATGAACTAGGTGCATCTTATGTTTTCTTAGATCACATTTTTTCCAATGTATAATATGTAACACAAAAGTTCCGATAGTGGTCCGTTAAATTAAAATTATGAATTTAGTGGTCTGTGAGCCAAAGAGTTTGCCGACCGCTGGTATATATTTAGAGTATGTTGTATGTATTGTCAAGAATATTATGATAATACAATGCGGGCTATCAATAAGTTTTAAATTTAGTATGCATCACAAATACTGAATAATTACTATGGTTTACTGTGTTTCCAATTTAATGAAGATAGATTAACTACAATTAACCTAATGGCAATAATTGAACAGTTGTTAAATACTCATACCGTATACAAAAGCTACACAAACAGTCGATCGTGAAGCTAATTTTGATCGATTGTGACAGTAAATTTGTTTTTCCATAATTTAAGACATCGACTGAGCGTGCTTGATGGAATTACAATATCAAATTTGAATTATTGAGATTTTGTACATTTCTATGTGTTTTGTTAGTTGGAGTCCGTTCGTGTACTCGAATGCCTGAAGATGCCGAAAGGCAAAAGCCGGGTCGTTAGTGACAAAATGCATAGAAATGTACAAAATTTCAATAATTCAAATTTGTATTTCCATGTTTTAAATTTACAAATACGACAAAATTGGTTTTGCTCGGTTCGTTCGTGATCGTAGGAATAAATAAAGTTATTTTATGTTAATAAAAAAAGGTTTAATTAATAAATAAAGAAAGCCTATTCCCTTTCTCGAGTTAAACAAAAAACAATAATGTTTTTTTGTAGATGGATTTGGCAATTTTTTAACGTAAAGAAATATTTTGAAAATGAAACTGTGTAATGTATTCTCATGGTTGTGTAACTAGGAGTGTGACGTGTTCCGACTACTAGAGAAACCCTTTTAGACTAACTTTACCGTACGATTTAAAGTTATTCTGAAACAATTTCTCAATGACGCGAAATAAAAGACGTATCACACCTATTTACTCACCCAGTGGTATAATAAAGTTATCAATTCTATGTAAATGCCTAATTGTACGATTTTTATAAGAAGTCAATCTCCATCCAAAGCAAAGTAAGATATAACTTCTAACTTTAAGATGGTAAGGATTCCTTGCCGTATAACGTGATGATGGGCAACCCTCCGAAAGATACCGGAACAGCATATGAGATTTATTGGGTGTGGCATTTTTTCAAAATATTCTTTTATACTAACCATTGTATCGATCAAAAGAATAAATGGTTAAGTAAAATATATATATATCCTAATGAAGATTTAGAACAAAACTTTCAAGCTATTAAAATGTAATAATGTCCCGAATAGGTACGCACCTAAGGGTACTACAATTTAAGTAGTATCGTGTGACAATTTCCACGCAACGGCATAAAACATATTGAGAAAAAAATAAGCTCTAATTAATCGCGAACATTATCAACTGATCATTATAAAGATATGCAAGTAATACGAAATAAATTGTGTTGGATTTTTAAAATTTAATGCCATTCCATCAAGAATTATTAAGAGTTGTTAACTCAACAGTAAAAGAAATTTAAAATACATTTTTACAAAATAGCGAACCTTCAATATGGCTCGTAAATACAGAAGAAATTTCGAGACCTAGATTTTTTTGTCAATTTAAAACAAATTTCAACCATTCCAAATTCAAGTACATAATAATGTCAAACGAGAAAATTGTTTTTACTGGATTTATTTATGACTGCGAATTATTTGTCAAACACATTTAATTCAATGAAAAATCGAGAGCCTGAAGGCAAGTGATCAACGAAGATGGCATCGTTTGGGGTGTTCACGGGGTCGAACCCAAATACGTAAAGTTTCATAAAATGATTTTTCAATTAATGTATAACTTTTTTTTTTGAGGGCATATATATCTAAATTCCCTTCCGACCACACAATCTTAAAAGGGAAGTACCGAGAGCGCTTGTGACTTCTGGTACCGTCTTAGCCCTATACTTCTGTCGTCACTCTTCGTTGTTCTGAACAAATTCTGTTAAGATAAGGTACATTAGGAGCCCATGTACTCCATATTCAGAGTATATATCGACATTACGTATAATCATGTACAAAATATGTATTTATATGTATTGTGCAGTTTCGTTGTCTACACACTGAGTTCTATGGTTAACCATCACATAACATGGAAAATTAGATTTAAAATAGTAGCACTGTCCCAATTTTGAAGAATATACATGCAGTCGTTAAAAAACGGTACAGTTATTTTTGAATCATATGTTGTGAAACGGGAATAACTGTTTCGGTACTGAACACATCCTTAGTAAGAAGTATTCGGTAACCATTTCTACACCATAATGCGACGAAGTATGCGAGAATTGAACAAAATTCCTGGAGTGCGTTTACCCGGAACAGCTGTCTCGCATACATGACCCATCTGCTTAGACCTCGAAACCCCGTCAGGAATGTTTTTCTTATCTCAATTCTATCATTCCAGAGTCCCTTACGACTTCCAGAAAATTCACGGAGATTTGACAGATAAATCAACATTTAACAGATTTGCGTCATAAATTTTTCGCGGGAGCTGTCAATATTTTATGATTTTTGAAACTCGCAAGGTAACTACTTTGGCTTTTATGATGTCGTTTGAGTGCCTATCTAAGTCAGTGTTTCGCAAAGAAGATTTCGTGTCGCCAATTTATAATACAGGTGTGGAAAATCATTCAGGAAACTACATAAAAATTTACTCAATACTCGATAATCTAAACCAATCAGTTTTGACAAGTAGTAACATAATTAATCAAATGCAATGTATTTCGGGTAAATAGTTTGAGATTTTTTAAAATTGTTTATCAACTTTAACGATTTACTGCTAGAGCGCAGGGGAAACCTTTTCATGTCGCTAGGTCGCATTGAATTATCGACATTGAGTCGAAAACTGTTACCAATAAACCACACTTATAACTACTAATAAATACATAAATATCTATTAATATAAATATATATTTCATTGCGAACATAATTCTTCAAAATGAAAAATTAAATTAAAAAACTGTGAGAAACGCTGATTCAAAAACATGTATGAAAATTGTTTCTAGCGTGGCATATCACAATGATTCCGTTAAATCGTAAACAAAAAACACTTCTCTTCGACGTAGGTATTTACTTGATATAATTTCAATTTTATTTACTTCAACTCCCGTATATATTTCGCCATCTTCCGAGCATGCTTCTATTTATTGAAACCAATTCAGAGATTTCGCAAAGGGTGGTTTTATGAGTTTTTCTTTATACACATTTCCTGTAACTTTTTTTGACTATGGTACAATAAGGGAAACATATTAACATATTATATTATTGATTTATATCAACGTACTGCGATTCGGTCGCCAATATATTTATATAAGTATGTGTAAATCCGAACGAAGAAAAGTGGATAATTAGACAAATATTTATGTTATTTTAATTTTTATAATCAGAACAGGTTTCACTGAGATAGTGAGGATTTTCAACTGAATTCAGAAACATATTTGAGAATAAATATTTAAAAAAAACTTTATACTTACCACAAAAGATGACGAGAGACACACTTTCATATTTTATTTTAATCTACTAACTGGATAAATCTCAAAAAAAAAAAACAATTTATATAATCAATCATTTTTAATACATTTAAAAAGTTTTTTATAATTATGTTTCTTTTCTGTCAAGTTTATTAACCAATGTTTAAAAATGTAACGATCATTGAAAATAAATTAAACAACTTGTTTCCACGAAATTTCAAGAAAGTTGTCAGTTTGTTCTAGAGCAACTTCGAGATTTATTAGAATTACGTTCCTAACTGAAAAATTAAAACAAAGATAATTTATCGATAAAAGTTTCGGTGAGTTTAATTGGAAAAGGACATGTTTACCTTCCACAGTCACTTGCGCGTCGGTAACAGATTCTTTTGCTTATTTTCTGTGATCATTTATCATTCAGTCTTTATTTTATATTTTAGCGCGGGACTTTAATTATTTTATAATATTATAAATGTATTGCACTTTTCCACACAAATGAAAGCCGTTCGTGCAGAAATGGCAAACTCATATACCCGGATGAATTTTATGAAAGTGTTGGATTTTTATAAATCAATTCAAAGTAAGGTTAACAGTTTCAAATCCCCGATCGGACATTTTTCTGCATTGAAGTTTTCACCGAGATCCATCCACTGTACCTGAGCGAATAGCTAATTGCCCTTAAGTCTTTTTTATTTTCTATGGATTCTGCGGTAACTTTGTGGAAGTTCATTTTTAATATAAAATTAAATTTGATAACTTAGTTATTCCACTTGGTTTATCACTAACGTGACGCGTTTCGCCTCTTTAAGAAGCATCTTCAGACTAACCATATCGCAAGTTATGTATTTCTAAGGTAAACAATGATTCTAATTCGTACATAATAGGGTGGGGTAAATATAGGGTGGGGGTGGGTTTTATTCCATTCTACTGGACTTAAGGAAGTAAGACATTGGGCTTTAAGTCCTTTTCTGGCCTTAACCTTTGTATAAACGATACGGAGCACTCTATGTGTCATAACTCTGAAAAACTTGTATCGAGTTATACAGGAAATGTTTTATATAGGTAAAGTTTTGATGTCGAAATATTTTACTTTTTCACGCTCATTTATAATCAATAATAAAAACATTATTTTACAAGTATTTTACACGACGAAACATTAATTTTTGTTTAACAGTGATTTACAAAGATTATCACATTTCATTTTAAAAATATGTAATCATAATTTTTATGAAAACTTTTAAAATAATATAATTAATTTAACTGTCAAAAATTCATTTAATCACATTTTTAAAAAGAGTTTGCACTTAAAAAGATTGGTCAATAATGATTTGCAATGGTAATATTAATTTGTAAAACTTTCACACTAAGTAAAGAAACTTTGAGCTAAAGATACAAATTAAATCAGAGCAACATCAGCAAACAAGAGAACTGAATAATATAATTTCTCAGCATGAGAATAATATATTAATTGTAATTTAAATAATTCAACGTACTCTAGTCATATTTATTAACATTGTTAAATTTGCGAGAATTTTCTTTCGTAGAATATTTCTAGATTTTATACCACTTTATGAAATATGCAAATTAAAGGATAGGGATTTTTTTATATACTTCTAAGTGGTTTTTAATCCATGAAGATGAAACGGTTCTGAAAGTCGGGTGTTAATCACCAACCAAGATACAATGACATAGCAATATTATATTCACACACGTATATACATAATAGGCAGTTATCTTATATATTCAGCAAACTGGAAGTTTTTCAACATAAATCATGTATTGATTAATGCTAGTTGATTGTCTGGATCTGGAATGTTCTACCTAACGCATTCCATTGTAATTTTTAATTATTTAGATTCTTCTCATGGATAGTACTGTGTCAGAAGTAATCTAGCATACTGTAAAATTCTGGGAAAATAATATTCTAGACTCACAACACTAAAAGTAACAATAGCGGCGTTGATTTGTATCTGTGGCATATAAGAATCTTTTTAAGAGTGGAGAATTATTATATTAATCTATCATGACTCTTTAAACCATTACGAAAAGCTTATCTAATGACACCTAATTATTACAAATTAAGTAGGTACGGTCAATTTGGGTATCTTTGGTTCAGTTATGAAAGGTTTTTGTATTTCTATGGTTCGCCATTGCATTTATGTGTGGTATTGTTTTACATAAAAATGTCTTAAGATCTCTATTGATTTGTAAGAGGTCCTTAACATTGTAACTGTAGACTATCTTATTTGGTTTATGTATAATTTGTTTGATGATCGGTAAATTTTTGTTTTAGTTCACGAACCAACTGTTTATATAGCTTAATTTTTAACATTCAATTTTATATAAATAGCCCTGTTATGTTTGTATTTTTATTAGTTGACAATGCTAGTGATGAGAGAAACCGGTCCTGATTATAAACATGCGTAAGTAGTACAAGGAAAGTGTGTTTTATTTTTTAAAATATAATGCCTTTCCACCAAGAATTGAACACCTTCAAAATGATTAATGTCTTGAGATGAAAATTAATTAATATACATATATTTATTGTTATAATTGATATTTAAATAAAGATAAAACAAGGTGGGTCAAAGTTTGCATTCCAATCGGGTAACTTTGTTCCACTATACAAATAATCACTGTAATTACTATAAATTCAATGATTTTAAAGTCTTGGCAACTTTTCTTTATGCTTTCATATATTCTGTATATAATTGAGATGGGAAAAAATATAAAGCACTTGGTTTACAGATTAGTAATACAAATTGAAAATATGGCTAATCCAATTTATTTCAAGATAAGTTTTTAAATTGTGTTGTATCATTCCAAACAGACAGCTTACAAATTCAACAATAAAACCAATTGTGTTGCACATTAATTCATATGTTTTCCATCAGATGCTACTCAACAGCACATTTTTTCCATGGAGTGGGCAAATCTTAACATGAAATGAATATATTTGGTTTTTATAAGTTGAATTGAAACAATCATTACTTTTAAGGTGTTAACTGTCAATTCTTGGTGGAGAGCGAAACCGATCCAGATCATTATAACATGTGACCAAAACTGTCACATCATATGATTTATAAAAATCAATGAATGATTATTGTTCGTTCTAAAAACATTATACATCTCAAATATAAATTACGGGAATGCTTGTGTGCAGAAACCTACTTGCATTGCAGTGGTGTAATACGATATAATAATATGTGCATATAGAGTAATGTTTGTCAACTTTCCTCGGGAAAAGAATTTCAAAATTATATGTCGACATCCGAGGGATTGAATAGACAAGTATGCGACCGTAGGAAAACTTCAGACAAAATAATCGCCAGAGAGCAAAGAAAACTTGTTCGGTTGAGTCCTGATGTTCGAGCTGCCTGTATTTTATATGAAAACCTTTATAGCTGGTAAAATCCACCGAGCGTGACGTAACCTTTAGAGATTGAAAAGTTTTCATGAATTTTATTAAGTGAAAGAGTTTGTTCATTTTTAATAGAAATAAAAACGATATTAAAATATGACATTGTTCATACGCCAGATATATTCTGAATGTCGAGTCACTTGCACGAATTAATGTAATTTTATTCGAGATCAACCCAAAAAATATATCACAAGGACCGATACCATTTCTAATTAGAAAAAATCTAATCGCCAGTAGTTAATCCCAGAATCATTTGATTGTTAAGAAGAGCTCTAGGCGATTGACTACCGAGGCAGACTTGATATAAGCACATGTCAGATATCTCAAATATTAAACTGAAACAATCAAAATTTAATATTGATACTGGTAGAACAGAACAATTTGATCGCTAGGGCAAAGCTTTTATCGCTAGACCATTGAGGCCGTCAATACGGCTTAATTTATAGTACGGACTCTTATCCGTTTAGACTTTAGATTATAAAATATAGAAATGAATATCTTCGATGGATTCAGCGGTAACTTTGTGAAAGTTAAATTTTACTATAAAATTAAAGTTGATAACTCTGTTATTCCATTGGCTGTGTAACTAAAGATAAAGACTGTGTTACTACTACTGAATAAGCTTTTTAAAGAAGCGAGACACGTGTCACATTTAGCCGATTGAATAAAAAAGTTATCAATATGAATTGTATATTATGAATATTAAAATTAAAAAAATCAATATTTTGTGCGGTGTCGTTTTTATCGAGAAGTTATTATATTAACGCTAGTCTCACAGGTGCTGAATAATGTACAACAAAAATAAAAAGCTGAAAAATATTGATTTTAACGTTATTAGAAATCAAAACGTGAATCAATTGGAGATGTAGTAATTCAAAATTTATTGAAGGCTGTCAAACAATTTTACTTCTTTACAATATTAAGAAATCTAAGAACTAAAACGAAAATGAAGGCCATAGAAAATTTTCAATAGAAAAACATTACGTTAAAAGCAGAACAAGGTTACGATTTATTAGCAATCGGTTGTTTTTGTAAGCAATTAAACCTTCAATAATTTTCACGGTGCATGAATAGAACATGATTAAAAAATGTACTAACAAGATTACGACACATTTCCCATAATAAAACAACACTGAAGTATTCAATATCAAGATTCATCACGGTTTTTTTTATTCTAAAGGTACCGTTGATTGGACCTTCACCGCCCGTCATGCAATCGTATAGCAGCCAATAATTCTACGACTGTATTTTAAAACATATTGATCAAGGAGTAATAACGATATACTTATTTGTAAAGGCTTCATGATCTTAATACAAAACTGTAAAGATAAATTCTTTAATTATTAAATTTAGTTGTTATCAATGCCTTACCTATTCATGTTAAAAACTAACTACAAATAATGACTGATAAGAAATAAAAAATGTCTGTTTATAGATCGTAAATATTTAATCAAGAGTCGTAGCGTGTTTTCTTCATTGTCATCATTTTCCACACACAAACCCTTCATCTGACAGAATCGCATACAAACATTCGAGAAAGGGTAAGATTTTCTGTACCCACACTACCAATACATTGATAAAGAAATTGGGAACTACACTTATTTTAAGTATTAAAACATAGATATAGAGGTATCTGTAATGCTTCCTGGCCTTACGATCTTACCTTCAAGAAAACAATTCTAAGAAAGTATGGCTAGCGCCCAATCTTCACATAACCTTTACACCATATTGCAATAATGAAAAGATAGTTAATCAACTGTTAGGTAAAAAGAATACTCAAATATTATTTAAGTTAAACCAGAGCTTTCAAAGCTTTACCGAGGAAGAAACAATGCTGTAGCAATATATGCTGTGACGAAAATTCAAAAACAACAATTATACTCAGTAAATAAATTTCCCAGCATAACTTCTGTGATATACAATAATAAAAAAGGTTTATTTTCTGGTCCTTAAAATAATGTCAGATTTACCCGGTAAAAATACAATAAACAGAATATTTTATGGCGACAATAAAAAAAAATTCGAAGCACAAACACATGTTGATGGGAAGCAATTCGTCGCCGTCGCAATTTCATCGAATGAATGATAATCAAGAAAGTTTTTATACGCAGTCAACACTTTCGGACAAGACATTGTCAGCGGGGATCGTCCATTTTATTTTTCATTCAATCTTGCATTATTTCTATCCAGTGGAAAACTAAGAAAGAATAAAATATTACTTGATTCGTTTAATTTCGTGTGTCGTTTTACTGGCGCTTTCAATAAGTTATATTATCAAGCACTTTTAAATTATACTAAACATTTTTGTATGCGATTTATAGGGCCAATTAATTTCCTTTGACTCTTCAATCAAAATTTATCGACATATTTTTTTTTTTTCGGTTGTCATAAGAGTATTCACATTATCAGCACTTTGTATGCAGTAAATTTCTCACATCCTAGAATAAACTGCGAATACGAACCGATTCAATTCGTATATGTTCTAGATCACATTTTATAATGTTTATACCCCTATAAGCACCATTTCCCGAATACGTTTTGTTCCAAAAAATAAAAATAGTGATTTAAGTACTGGCATTTATTTTCCTTTAAAGGAATATCGGCATTTTCGCAATACATTTGTCGGAAATAAAATTATTATTGCAAAGGTATCGCCTGTATTGAATTTCTCACAACGTGTATTATAGCAAGCACGAGAAATGAAATAAATGATTGTTGTATGTTTATAACATTTCTTATTTATTACAACAAAGACAGAGCTATGTCTTCTAATATATAATATGTCAGTCTTCGTTTTTTTATCGGATTTCTTTACAGATGAAAAAAAAATTTTTTTTAAAAAGGTACACATTTTAGCTTATTTTATAAATCAGATTATGATTCAATTTGGTATCAAATACGATGAGCATACCTTAAAAAAATACAGGTTCCATATCAAATATTTCCTCGTCTTTGCATATAAGAATGAAAGTTATTCGAATGAAAAAATTAATATTATATACACTTGGGTCTCGTATAACACGGTCATATCTTTCCACAAAAACGTCGTGTAATACAATTCCGTGTTATACGAGGTTTGAAGTTCATACAAAAGGGTATGCGTCCCTAAAAATATCGAAGTATGTTAATATCCCTTTTTTTAATAAGCAATCAAAAACATATACATTTACGTATTTATTGAAAAAAACTTTAAATAACATAATATGATAAATAATTCATTCATCATCGCTATCACATACAATTCTATATATTTGATTTTTTTCGAGATCGGTTATGAGTTTTCATTATCGGAGGAATCTGAAGTATTTTTGTTTTTAGACTTTAAAATTTTTGCAATAAGTGATTGTTTGCTTTTAGCGTATAAATATAAGATAAGAGTATTTCATGATAAGAGGCCAAGATCTGTTGTAACTGCTTCTTGAACTTTAAACTTATTTTCATAATAGGATAAAATGCTTAAACCGCGTTATATAAAGCGTGTTGTACAAATATATGTCACAATTCATCAACCGTGTTATACGAGGTTCAAGTGTATATTGTTTTACATCACATCACTTAAAAAATTAATACCATATTTAATTTAACTGCATCATAAAAGTGATTATTGCGATAAGACGATCCGCAATTTAATAAAAAGAATATTTAAGATGTTTAAAATATTTTGTTTTTTTTGTAGTTTATTTTTATGTGCGCACAATTATTGTAGAATCAATAGCAATTCAGGTAAAACACCATTTTCTACTACTACTGATAAACATCGTACCTAAAAAGGGTAACGTTTTATTTTGTTTTCATAATAGCAATACACAAAACAAAATAATATTATTATTGTCAATGATTGTGAGATTTCAGGATCCAAGGGTCAAATAAACTTATTGATTGACTGTTTTATTCGGCAACATCACATCGGGATAAATGAGAGAAAGCTTTTTCTACGACACTCGTTAATGTGTTTTGTCATCTGGCCGATGTTATTTTTAGATCAATTCTATTGTAGGTTTTCACTCACTAATAAAAAAGTGGGATCATTTTTACTCAACCGTCGTATTTTTGGAAATATTTACTTCATACGAGAGTAAGCGGGTTTTTGTTATGGCCGATGCTTTATCGGAAATTCCGAGTTAAATCTACCGAGATAATGGTTTACGAAATTCAATTCGACTTCTGAGCGCAGCACATTTTGTACTAGACTGTCGACGAAGGAATAATTTTTAATTCGTTCTAAATGAAAATAAATAAAATAGAAATAAAGCCAAATCTATCCATTGAATATTACCTTGGGAATAAAAATACTACGAACGGAAATATTTATTGTGAAAACGGTTGCGTAAAAAACAGTTGAATTGAAACAGATCAAAATTCAAGCAGTGAGGATAGATGTTCTATCATATATTCCACAGTATTAATAGTTTCGTTGAGCTAGTAAACATCTTCGAATTTAATCAATTTATTATATTACAATTTTGCAATATGATCAATACCGATTTCGCTCGGTGTGTGGTTGATCAGTGGTCAAAAAATAAAATCAAACAAGGTTGCAAATATACATTATGAATCAGAGGGTATATAAAACAATTGATGTAAATATTATTTTAAAACAAGTTTACTGGTTATTGATCAAATTTGATTCGTTTATGAAATAATACTTCTTTTAATAAGCTGCCGGATTGGCTGAATCAGTTGAAAATGGAAAAACCCGGTCCTTGCCATATCACAAACTGTGGATACGATAAGTACTAGACCGTGTATTTAGTTCCATGAGAATTGTTAAGACTTATTGAAAGATATTTCGACAACCCGCTATAGTATATGTCTATCAAGTGAATACAGATTCAATCAATTGCAAGCTGTCTTTTACTTTTGTTCAAAACAAAATATTATAACCAAAATGTGTTTGATATATTTAGTCTAGCAGAGAGAAAATACATAAAAGTTGAATTGTAATAATTTACCATGCTTGTATGCGCCTTGTGGAGGCGTGCATACTGTACATAATGGTCGATATAACGAAAATTTGTAAATTTCACCCTCTCCAAAAACATTTTTACGCAATAAAACTTTTAAGGTTCTATATTGAATCATAAAAGTTAAACACCAGCGATAAAGTCGGGCGGAATTGTCCAGAGCGTTTTGAAAATTGTTTTTCATTATAGATTTCAATAAAAAAGTACATTATGCAAGACATGTTTATAACTTTCACCAAGCCCACTTTGAAATCTGGGCGAAATTTGATAATTGATACTTATAATAGGGTAAAAGATAACAATTAATCTATTTCTGTCTATAAAGCGAAAACAATGTAGACGGCTAACGGAACGTATTATTCTGAATCATCAAAAATGAAGTGTAATTTGAACCCAAGTGATTTTTGGTTCATTGAATCCTGGTCTATTTTCCATTTTAACTATTTAAAACATCTGGCCAACACAAGAGCACTTACCTAACTATTGAACTTTCAACTTTTCACAAAAATAACTGAAAAACTTTATCTTTTTGACGTTTCAATGCGGATCAGATGTCAGCAAAATGTCAGAAAGCAATAATATCAAAAGAAGTCGCTGAGCAACCGCTCCCGTACCATACCAAAATATTCTATGAGTGACAGTTGAGATAATAACGAAAATGCAAATATTTGCATTTCCGGTGTCTGCATTATGCGTAACATGTTTGTGATTTTGTAGTAAGTGAACGTGATATATATCAAGTAAATATCAAGTATGTAGAGAACTTAGACAGACAAAGATATTTATTTTTTATTCGCTAATCACAACCAAACGGAATATTACGTATATGACACTGAACTGGAAATCACACTCGGATGACTGGAGGACAATTTGTATAAAGAAAACCACGAGTAGCATCATTTTTACTACCTGTAGCCAGGGGTGTAGTGGGGCCAGGGCACGCCCTGCCACTTTTTTGAGCTAGAACTTACTTTTCGAGTGTATTAAAAAATTTTGTAGTTAGAATTTTGTACTAAAACTTGTGCAGCCGACAGATATTAGGAAGATGCAAAAAAAGTACACCGTGAAAAAATATGAAAAAAAAAGAGGCATGAACATAAATGACCGTCCTGTTACTTTTTATTAACACTCGTGTAGCCGTATTCCAGTTGCAAATGCCATGATGTTATTAAATGTGACATCTGTTATGTCGCCATATGAACTTAATCTGTGCTCAAGTCACTTAGCAACTATATATGCCACATATAACAATTTTTCAAGCTAAAACAATAAAACTTGCAAAAAAATCAAAAGATAGAGCGGAAAATTATCCATCATTTAAAATTTAAAATTAATCAGGAGAAAAATGTTTAAATAACGATGAAGCCACAAGCTACAAGGTAAAAAAAGTTCACTTAATCATCCACATTGATAAATGCAGTTTAAAAAATCAGATTATTTTTTAGTGGTGAAAAAAATGAATACTAATCCTTAATACCGTTAGATTTGAAAATTTTCTTCCTTACTGGAACATATAGCTGTTCACCAGATGTCAGATGTAACAATGCATGTAGTAGTATTTATATAATTTGGGTAGCTTATACGTCACACAGTTTCCGAATATTAAAAAAAAAACATTGAACCAGCATCTTTCATATACTTGATATTAACCCAATCCGCGAGCCCCATGTTGCCGACCAGTCGTCATATTCAGAATATTCCTTTTGAGAAGACCCCGGATCGAAGAGAGGCGAGCGGCTGGTTATCCGGAGTCCTGGAAGGGCTGATCTCAGACAACACCATTTCAATTCCGGTTAAAAACTTATTTATTTTCCATTCAAGATGCAGTGGTTTAACATTACACAAATATATAAATCTTAACATATAAAATTGATTCTACATTTACATTTACTTATCAACTGAATTTACTTTAAGTTATAATACAAATGATACAACGATTTTAAATTAAGTCCAATGCAAATCAAAAAAAAACAAACAATTCACATCGTCACGTCACCTCCGCCACGAGAGCGCAGCTCGTCCCGCTCGGCAGATCGTAATCGACTATCTACAAAAATTAAAAAAACTCCCTGCAAAGTTGGAGCTACCCATTTCCGTAAAAATGGACTCGTCCAGCGGGCGTAACCGGGGCTATTTGAACGCCTGGCAACAAGAAAGAGCCTATACCGCGAAATATTACTGTTGCCGCTGGCTGATTTCAGTTCAGGACACTAATGACACTTATACTTAACAAAAACCAGGGTGTGTCACTTTGTATAATAGGCGCAGAATAGAATAAATAGCTGCATTTGTATGTGTATAAAAACAAAATTTAAAATGCAATAAATACCAAAGCCATGAATAAAAAGATAATAACATTATAAGTTACAAAAAATTGCCGTAAACACTTTTTCAATAAAAAATAATATATGTGCATTAGAGGTCTGCACGAGCCGAAATTTGATGAAATTACCCGATCCGAGCCCGAGTCTTAATACGACACATGTTACCCGAACCCGAACCGAAGCCTAAATTTATATTTCTCAGCCCGCAAAAAAATCGATTTAAAAAAAAAATAGAGTAGCATAAAATTGATTGGCATTAATTTAACACACTCAAATATATATCAAATATTTTCACATTTAGAAAAATCCATGATTTCACGAAATGATTTCCACACAACACACAGTCACCACTTTTCAACTTTTTCTTTATATCGTTGAAACTCATTTTTAACGAATCTGTTGTATTTTTTTATAATAAATTTTTCGACACACGAAACTGTTGATTATCTAAAACCAATAGAAATCAGATACTGAATGATATCACACTCTATTTAAGTACGAACGATTTTACTTACTATCAGTGATTTTTTAATAAACAAAGTATTGTTTCAGACTTGCATCAATAACACAAAATTTTATGAGCTCAGTTTTAGATTACCAAAATGTAAAATGATGTAAACTGTTTCCAATGGTATTCAAAACGTAATAAATTATTTTAGTTATTACCGTTTTGTTATCAACAGTATTCAGTTATTAATAGTTAATATATCAATAGTTATCAATATATATTCATGATCCAAACAAATCCCTTACCCGGGCCCGACCCGAGCCCGAGTGTCAATTGTCTCTACTCGCACGAACCCGGCCCACGGGAAACCCAGGCCCATGCAGACCTCTAATGTACAGTGTTATAAGCCAATATGGATGATGCATAATATTAGTTAAAATAACAATGAACGGTTGAATAATGCATAAGTAATGCGACAAAAACGGTACGATAAAAATCTGATAGATTCGGTTTTTTCCGTACGTAATCAATCAAAATATTTATTTACCTTGATTAACTTTCCATCCAGAAACCCAATATTGACAGTCAAGAAAAAAGACATATTTTCCCGGTTCTGCGGTTATTTCTTCGTCAACAATTTGATATTTGGATTCATGCAAAAAGCATGGTTCAATTCTTTTCTTTCCTGCTTCAATGTCGTTTTATTCTGGAAGGTTTGTGACAGTTGGTCGATGGATTCATTCAAGGCGTTTCGTTTATAAATATTATTAGACGTTAAATATTTGCCGGGTGCGTAGTCAAGTGATCAACTTCTTTAGCTTCGGTCGCGATGTTCGCAAGTACGAATCCTAGTAGGGGGCCGCTTCATAAATTGATTTTTCAATCGATTGATGAAGTTCTCTTCGAAGACATGGCTATGTGACATGTCTAAAATTCCTTCCCACCTATCCGATCCAAAAAACGGCGCTTAGCGAGACCAATTAGCTAACCACTGATCCTGTCCTAGCTCTGTCTTTCTATCCCTACTGTCTTATAAAAAAACGTAGCTTCAGCAACTGAGTAACAAGCAGTACCTTATACATATACAGTACAAAAACTCCTGTTGTGATAAACTCGATTAGCATTCCATATATTCCACATTGGGAACGGACATGGGAAAATATATATATACCATCCATTGAATTGATCAACAATTAAATACTAGAACTTAATTTCTTTGGGGAAAAATAGTAATATAGTAAAAAATCCCAAAGCCATGGCGCCATCGTCAGAGCTGTAATTAAACGAATTATTCTTCAGTATCTTATAGTTACAAATTAATTAACTTACTTACTTTATCATATTTAGATAAGTTTACACTAGAAGTAGGTAGTTATTTTTATTTTAAACATCATATCTGAGAATCTGAGAATGAATAGTATTCCGATAATAAATATATCTACAGCTATTGCTGATCAAAAATTCATTAAATTTAATTATTTAAAAGTTTGAAATCAAAGTAAAAATGCCAGATTGGTTTGATAACATAAATCATCCGTCGTGAATTGGCATGTAAAAAAAGCCTTCATGGTAAATAAACAAAGAGAAAAGTTCACACAAGTATATTGAAAATGCTCTTTTAGATTTTTTCGATAGTAGAAAAAAAGATTTGGGTGATTCGTGATTTTTTTTAAATAACATTTTTTTAACTGACATGTCAGTTCGAGTCCAATAATCCAAATTTGATATTGAAATTCCATCAAGCACCCTCAGTCGATGTCTTAAATTAAATCATATTTCCACCAAATTATAAACTAACAAATTGAATAAGTGTACTTTCATTACAACAACAATACATATATTATATGTTATTAAATATTTAAATCTTATTTCAATACTACACCGCAATTTCTGATGAAATAATTATCTTATACTCTTAACGACATGATGTCAGAATGTATCCTATGACAAATAAGTATTCATGTGAAAAACAAAAACGTGTCACAAGATTTATCTGTATTGTATGGGAATTATACGCTTTGGAAGCTCTCAACGTATTGGCAATCTATGAACGTATCGAACATTTCAGAGTTCCAAGTAAAAATGTTAGAGGATTTTCCAAATTGGATATAAAATGGGGCGAAGAGACATATACGTCTCCGACTCGTGAATAATTTCGCGAGCGACGACGAGTTCCAAAGGTTTATCTGTAGTGCATATTTGAGTTGATTTAGGTCTTTGAAAATAGCGTTACAAGATATCAAAAGACAAGCGTCTGCTGCCAATAAAAAAATCGAAAGATGAAAAAGAATTACTACAATACGAAAAAATCCATCACGATTCTCAGAACGCTTACGTTTCCTGAGATATTATGCGTCTGATAGGTTTTAATATCAATTTTTGATTTGTAGACATTGCATATTCAATCGAGTTGAGTTAAATTCATTTCATTTTCATAACAGTAAAGTTCAGTCATCCATGAAGGATAGATGATGAAGATGCAAGTAAATAATAAATTATCAATCGCGAAATAGCGTTGATGTGTGTTGAAACTTTATTTGAGTAAATCGACTAATGGTGATTGAGCGATTGAAAATAACGGATTTTCGTAAAAAATAAATTCTGAGGAAGTTTTTTTGAATATTCAACTAGGTAATCTCATAAAATTTAAATTTAAATGATCAGTTCTAGTCAATTCGTGCGCTCGAATGCCTGAAGATGCTGAAAGGTGAAACCCGGTCGATAAAACAAAATACATGGAAGTGTACAAAATCTCAATAATTTCAGTCAAGATTTAAACTTAAAATTGCTTTAACTTACATTTAGGATTTATCGTTCTAAATTAATGTGAAATTACGCCATGAAATATTTATTGATTGAATTGACATTTACTTGGTAGAATTCCATTATCATAGTATCATTAAGATATCAAAGTGTTTAGTTCTACAAAATTGTATTAGTTAGTTCATAGCTATTTCAGCTTAACGCCATTGTCAAAACTACGCTTAAACTTATTTTAGATTAGCTATATATCCCATTTAGAAGAGAAAGACAATATTATGTCATCTCGCTTATTCCAACATCGTAATTTTTATATAATTTAAGACATCGACTGAGGGTGCTTGATAGAATTTCAATATCAAATTTGGATTATTGAGATTTTGTACACTCGTGTCCATTCGTGTACTCGAATGCCTGAAGATGCCGAAAGGCGAAACCCGGATCGTTAGTGACAAAATACATGGAAGTGTACAAAATCTCAGTAATCCAAATTTGATCGTAATTTTTATTTAAAATTAAAATATTTAACGTACTAATTGTGGCTTTTTGAAAAGGAACTTACAAGGTGTTATTAATTTTTTGTTAATGTAAATGCATTGAAATTTTATTGAGTATGCGCATTACAAAAATGTAAGCAAACCGGGGATGAATTATAAGTTATGTTGTGTGATTCTTTTCCTAGAAATATTATTTTGTACTTTATACCTAACTATTGTTATGCGAGTTCAAAAGACAGCAAAAAATAATAATTGAAATGCACGCTAAAAAGGGATCGAGTGTTTGGTTTTCAGAATGCCATAGAATTGTCTCATTTGCATATTTTTCTCGAGAACCTACATTCATAAATAAGAAAACCGACTGAAACATTGTCTCATGTGAAATGGCGATTAAGGGAGAGTAAAATAATTTTTCGCACTAAATTCACTTCAAACATGAAACATCCGTTCAAAAGATTTATTTACATTTCACAAACTAAGGCGATACCGGGAATCCCTCCATAGAAGTAAGTAGCTTCACTGTAATCACAATGGCGTAGAATGTAGATACACAACAGCAGAATTAGGAAGAGAAATAATAAATTAAATGAGTATTAGACATTACTGTTAGTTCAAGAGATAACATAGCATCGCAGTTTTTCATTCATTGGTAACAAAACATACAACACCAACTAATAAACACTGGAGAAATGAACAATAGAAAATGATTGAGGATTCAATGACTCGGCATAACGGCTCACACTATGTTTGATTGAATTGAGTATCGTTGAATCCGTGATTCATTCACTATAAATACACCAGTGTTAGCCCGTCAAAAGACTGCGTTTAAAAATTATTATTTTTTAAGCAATTGTTGCTGAAAATAAAATAACTATTTCAGATATCGTATTTATATAAACATTTCCGGGTGCCAAATCCGTGACCGCAACCAAATGGAAGAAATCCTAACAACGTTTAATAATAGGCTACAGGGCCGACTGTCGAATTAAATACGATAAAAACGCTTATAAGTGACAGTAGAGCTTTCAGGGAAATTAATTCTTAAAATAACATATTTAATTAACATGCGAAAATTGGCTATTTTCAAGCATCAACTTAATTTTGAAATTTGAATTGTTGAGATTTTGTACATTTCCATGTATTTTGTCAATAACATAAATTAAAAGAAATTAGCATCTGGACTAGTCACAACATTACGGGTTAAAAAAGGGGATTTTTAAATGCAATTCGAAGAACTGCCAACAGAATTTCAACTAATAGGCTATGTCAGGGTGACCATGGACCGACGTATTAATATGGGAAATTCATTATCTTGATTGTTAATTCATGTTTATTTTTCACTCGTGTGCTCGAATGTCTGAAGGTGCCGAAAGGCGAAGCTCGAGTCATTAATGACAAAATACATGGAAATGTAATAAATCTCAATCTCTGTTTTGGCCAATTGATGTAACCCTCAAAAATGAAATTGTTCAGAACACCGTAAAACTGTTTTTATCGAAAACATTATATGGTGAGTTGCGTTATGAATCTTAGAAATACTCTCCTGTAGAAATATTATGCGTAGAGAGTGTCAATATAATAGTGGCTTACATCAAGTGGCAATGTCAGAATTTTTAAACATAAAACCAATGCAAAATGATGTTTCCCTTCCAAAAAGTGGTCAATGAATTTTTCCAATTTACACCATTTGGCCGATACCTGCTCTGTCGTTTTTTAAGTGAGATCCAATCATTAACTCATTTTCGTATTTTTTAAGGGTTAAATCAATGGGCCATAACACCATCGATATAATATAAGCGTTTGTGAGAACTGTTCTTGCGCAAAAGATGTCCGTCTCATTTTCTCATATCACAACACTTAACTGACCAAATAAAACCGACTTCAAATGCACATTCCCGTGTGCACAGTTTAATGTTACGCCATTGGTTGAATCAATACTTTTGTTAGATTGCGGCGACTGTAAACTGTAAATGGAAAAGCAACAGTTGCGACTAATGGATCGGTAAACTTTATCGAAAGAGTGTCGTAAATTTTCCAAACAGTTACACGCGTTTGCAGTATTAACTTCTCACATGCTTTTCATTGAATTTAAACAATACGGTTTTGGGATGTCGCTACAACTACAATCGATTCATTACGGCGAGTTAGTGAACTGAAAACTACATTCAAATTGGTAGATTATTGCATAGCAGATCATTGTTATTTTTGAGCATACAGCCACTGTCAAAATTCAGCAATTCATTTTCGGTAGGACATTTAATATTTAGTTGCAGTGGCGGAAGGTTATTCTTTCAAATTAGTTACTTTAACGACTGAGAGATTTTTTTATTTCGTAAGATTATTATATTAACTAAGAATTCCAAAAATGAAATAAGTGATTAAAAAGTGTTACGTATTGAGAAAAAAAAAATTCAATGGAGCATATGGTCTCCTAAGGAGATATCGTAACAGAATTTTTTTATGAGACCTGCTTGTTACTCAGTTGCTCAACTTCTCTTTTTTCGAAGAGAGTAGGGATAGAAGGATAGGGCTAGGACAGTACTAGTGGTTAAGTAATCGAGGTCGCTACGCCACGTGAGGATCGGATAGGTCGGAGGATCACAAACACTCAGACTACAAACAAAAATCCATAAATCGATTGAAAGATCAATTTATGAAACTTTCCGCACCGGGAATTGGGCCCGAGACATCCATAATCGTAGCCATAGACACTAACAACCGCGCACTTTTATATTGTTGCAGATTAAGCCATACATTTTAAATCATTCAAATTTTATACATTTGCGTACGTTTAGTCACTAACGAGTTTCGCTTTTCGGCATCTTTGGGCATTCAAATACACGAAATGACAGTGAGGAAATAATTTATATAATATAAGAGTCAAGAAAACCCAAAATTCGCAACAACCGATTTGTTAAAAAAACCCTACCGCCTACCATGATAGCTTGAATCAGCCACTAGTGAACTCTGGTTGACGACTTCTGATTTAAATAAAGACATGAACTACGGAAAGTTGACTCAAGTGATTGGTTTCCGTTATTGCTTTCTAGAAAAGGTTTGTCAAAACCAAAGTTTTATTAGTTGCATTAAATAATTAAAAGTCCTGCTTTGTTTATCCCGTCTCCAATAACAAAGTCATACTGTATGAAGTGAAAATGTAAGAAAATATAAAAGTAGACTGATACATAAGATTGGATTAAAGTATTAATTTCACATGAAACATTATCGCCGTTTTCTTCCCAACATAGAAAAAAATTGGGATATTTTATTGAATTTTCAATTACAAATTATATTTCTACTTAAAATAAATAAATGATGATACATTTGAACACATAAGTTTTGACTTCTTACTAAAAACAACCATGAAGATTGATTTTACTATAACAATTAGAATCAATCACGTGCGTTATCCATTTTATACGAATATTTTTATTACTATAAGATTCGCATTCATTTCGCAATATGGATGATCTTTGGTAAATGTCAAACCCAAATTAACCCTTTGAGTGGTGAGTTATTTTTTATTAAATTAAAGTTTTTCGTATATTTTGATTATTTTTACTATTACCACACAGGAAAATATTAAAAGATTTTTTTAGTTATGAGTCACTCTTTGAAGAATATTACTTATTATGTCAAATATGTAGTAAATATCTTTTTAGAATTTTAAAACACAGTTATATTCATTATAACTTTTACATAATTTTCTAGAAGTTATTACTTTCAATTTGGGTATATTTTTTTATGGCTTTCTATGCACACTTGGTTCTCTACTACCGCTGATACCAAGAAGGGGGGGGATCGAACCGACATTAAATTTTACACCATTTGAAACAAACAAAAAAAAATAATGTGACTGCCAAAAATCACTGATAAATATGTGCAATATCCATATCTGAAGAAATAAAAATGATTGAATAAAAAATAAGAGAATGGCAATTGATAATATAGAACACAACACTAGGACGCACATATGTGGCCATAGTCCTCAAAGGGTTAAAATCATTTGCAACCAAAAGTCCGCTCCTAACGGTTTGGAAAAGTATCCACTGGAACATCATAATTCAGATTAAACGGTGTGCAAATTACATTTATTAGAAAACAGTTAAATTGCCAACAATAATTACCAAATTTGTCAATATATTAATAACTTTATATTTATTAGGCATTCTATAAGACGTACTATATGGTATACTGTCGTTATCAAATGTTGTTCGCTTTCATGTTTTATCACTTCCTGTCAGTTCCCCGTGCACGTTAATGTCTGAAGATGCCGAAATGTGAAACCCGGTTTCTTGTTGACAAACTGTATGGAAGTGAACAAAATTTGAACGAATAACATTTGAGATGGCTATTATTATGTGAAAAACAAAAATCTCTACTATATAGCACAACATACATGTAGAAATCTGTATGTTTGTATGTCTGTCGGTCACAACAACTCCTCCCCAACGGTGTACATTTTCACATGTCATTCTAGCTGCAAGTGTTAGCTCAACTGTGCAATTTTCAACTCTCAAGACTTAATTTTAAACTAAAACTGAAAACGCGATATTTTTGACGTTTCAATGCGTGATGAAAAAAGTAATAATAATAGTCGCCTAGCAACAGCTCGATACTAATATATTCTGTAAGTGACAGTTGAGATAGTACGCGAACGCAAATACTTGTGTTAAATATTGAGTTTCATTTTTATGATTTGGTAAATTCGTACGACTTGATGGGCATGTGGAATCGTCATCGAGAATTAGTGTATGACTCTGATCGTTTGTTTAATTTGTGGCGTTGCAGGAGCTATTATAAAATGCAGATCAACAAACTGTCTATTGAAAAGTTCTGCAGTGCCATAAGAAGAGTGCAGGTGGCAAAATTGTCATCCTTTATTATTGCTGGTTTCAATTTTTAACATTATTATTAATTGATAGACCATGTTTTGTGGGTGTAACAAACGAGGTTGAGGGAGGTATTTTCAATTTAAACATTCGCTAACCAACGTCTAAATTTAATAACCTAATATAAGCGTTCTCTATCTTTAGCGAAGCCGGGTAAAAAATACTATTAATATCATAAGTTTTGAATTAGGTAAATATACTCGCAATATGTTTTGAGGTATTCTATAGTAAAATCTCTATAATATATTAATATTTTTTTTCCATGTCCGCTCCCAATGTGGAGCATATGGTCTCCTAATGGTCTCGTATCTTGACAGAAGTTTTTCTACGAGAACTGCTTGTCACTCAGTTGCTCAACCTCTCTTTTCTTTTTCGAAGAGAGTAGGGATAGAAGGATAGGGTTATGACAGGACTAGTGGTTAGCTAATCGCTCTCGTTACGCCCCGTGAGGATGGGATTGGTGGGAGGGAAGACTCGGACTACGAACAGAAATCCATAAATCGATTGAAAGATCAATCTTTGAAAACCGTCCGCACCGGGAATTGAACCCGAGACATCCGTAACCGTAGCCAGCGACGAAACCAACTGCGCCACGGACGCCGACAATAATATTAATATTCCCCCATAATCTTTCACTTTGAAAGCGATATACTGATTTTGCGTGAAGCGGTTTGACGTTTAAAGTACAAATCATTGGTAACACCTTTCAAGTGGTTCGGCACTCGTTTAACGTAGAAACCCAAGCAATACGGTCTTAACAGAACGGTCCACAACTCTTTAGAATTGCCCAGAAGAATATAACGACGATAAATGATATTTCTATAACAACTATTTTCAAAGAACTAAGAATAATGTTATTCCATTCTATCGCCTTAATTTACTTCTTGTAAATTAAAATAACAAACAATATTAAAGTACACTCTGACTTAAGGAAGAATGTAATATACTGATATAATGCATAAATTATTATGGTTTCTTCGCGAGTAGGCTTTCAGCCCCTTAATATAACTACCCGGTCGCTGAGGGGTGATTATGAAAATACTTTAGCTATCCCGTATGTGAGTTCGAGCCCAAGTATGTCTATGAAAGTAAGAGTAGGCAAATTTTATACTAAACTTATATTATGCTTGTATAATTTCGCCAACATTATAAAGAGTACTTTAAAGCAATATACCTATAAATTTGAAGAAGCTACGGGAAAACTTTTCATTAAAAATGGAGCTATTTCTTTAATGGAAATGTTTACGTAATAATACGTTAAAATTTAAGAAAAAATATATTTAAAAAATTAAATAATACATAGATTTTTTGAGCATGTCCACTCCAATTCGGAGCATATGGAATGTCATAGCAGAAATTCTAGTCTAAGCTGAGAATTTTTAATGTCACTCGAAAGGCAAAGACAAAATTTATAATAAACTTACTGGCACTTGAACCCATATACTAATATGATCGTTGGAGAAAAGCTCTTACCACCAGACCTCAGAGGCAGAAAACGCATAAAATACCCCGACGCGCAACGTAAAAATATGGGGATTTGGCTTAAATCAGAATTCGCTGAAGCATGCAAAGACTCTTATACTCAGACGAAGCTATCTCAAAATACAAAAAGTGTGGAACATTATAACACCAAAAAACTTTTATTGCAATCCGTACAAAAAGGTCAAAATTATATAACTCCTCACAAAATCCAATTGGAACCAGTAAGGTATATGTTATTAAGTTTATTGAAATAAATATGTTCTGTTAATAATTTAAAAATTGACTAAGTACTGAACAGGGTTCAACAAAATACTTCGTGTGATTTAAATGCATCCATTTTGGACACAATTATTGTGTCCGCATCGGCATCATAATATATAATATATCTACAGGATCCAATTTTCTATGAGTGCGGGGAAGTCTAGGCGACGGAGCATATTCTTGCGGTATATGGTTACCCTGGAGGGCTTAAAGATATTCAGGCGACTGATCCAGCTGCCTTGGAATGGATAGGTAGCCTGTCGGTGCCTCTATAGTGCAGTGCTCCGCAACATTTTCCCACCCATGGTACACCTAAGCACTCATTAATATTTCTCGGCACACCACATGGCAAAATTTAACAAAATATTTGCAGGAATTGTAATTTACTTCCAGTAAGATTTTTGATTTACACACGAGACGACCCTTTTTTTATTCATTTTAGTTGCTTTAACCGAGCGCTATGTGCAATACAATTTGCCATTAAACATCAAAATAATACAATATTTATTTAAACGGAGATCTTTGCCACCGAATGGCTTTAATTTTTTTCTAATGTAAAAATACTCGTCGCCACGGCACACCTGGGGTCATCTCGCGGCGCACCAGTGTGCCGCGGTTCACCGGTTGCGGAGCACTGTTATAGTGTGTGATTGTGGTGCTGTGTTTGTTTATCACAATAGGAATATAATATAGTTTCAATGAATGAAAACGTCGTCTTTATTAGAAAATAATGCACACACTACCAAGAATTTGTAGTATATACTTACTATTAGATACTTCATATGCATATTATAAAGGATACAGTTTGAGTACGGTTTGATTGACAAAAACTATTTTGCGACGCAAAACGTTTTATAAACTCTATATTTTCGAGTAGGAGTGTGCCAACTGGAGATTAAAGTATCCGTATAAAAAAATATTTTTTTGCCATTCTAGATCGTTGGTTTTCCCTGATATGCATATTTCGGATAACACTATTTATATTACACAATTTAAACAACTAATGTTGTAGATGATGATATAAATTAGATATATTCAAAATAAATGCAAAATATGACTTGGTAAAGTAAATTAGCAAGAGTAAATTAAGTAAAACAATGCGGCGCGCAAGCGTGGTACACCAAATGACGAATATACAGTGGTAAAAGTGTTCGTCAGAAAACAGGACTTGCAGGTTACACAAATAACACGATAAAGTGCAATATTAGAACAGTGGCGTCAAGTCAGTCCACCTTCCAATCCGCTGCTCGTGGAAAATGCAGAGTAACTGAAGTTTAATTCATTAAGGATTGCCAACTGTCTTATCTCATCATCACTGTATTTTAATTTATCATCTACCAATTGTCACCAGAGTTAAAATCAATCAATAAGAATATAACTCCAATAATAACTTGATATAAACAACTTATCTTGTATTAATGTATGACAGTCTTAAAGTGAAACTATCCCGGGCTGTAAATAAATTATATTATAAATTAAATATTTGAAAAAAAATCTATTACTTATATTGAGAATCAGAAGCCCTGGTGTAGGTTAAAAAAAAATCGGGTATCAAATAAGTTAAGTAATTGTACATTTATATACATAAGATGCGTGTCGTACGTAGAAAAGAAGTATCAATTTTACTTTAGTGGGAAATAAAAGCAATTTGATAATGGATAACGATATTCCGTTGAAGAGCAAATTGAAATTTCCGTTTTCATAAATATACAAATTCCCTGGAGGATAAACTTTGAACGAAATTAGTCTATGAATAAAAGGCGACGTTAATAATCATTTAAATGTAAAATTAACTCGTTCAAATTCATGATTGGCGAAAATTAGATGTCAAATAAATATCAAAATTGTTTTTCAATTTTACTCAACCCCGGAAACGTAAAAATATTATTACCCGAAATATTAAATTTAGAATTGATGTTAATTAAAACTAAGGCTGCTAAAAATGTAGAGCATACTATGCATTTTGAAAAAAGAATTTCAACAGAAGATTGTTAACTTCAACTGGTTGAGTGACAAGTCATTCAGAATCTCTCTTTAGAGAGAGTAAAGATAAAAGGATGGGTTTAGTTAAGGACTAGTAGTAGCTTATCAATATTTACGGTGTTCTGGTACAGCGACAAACATACAAGTATATGCCACTTGGTAAAAAAAAATGATTTGAAAGTGTGCGATCGTGTGAAATTGAATCAATATATCTTTTTTGTAATTTTGATACGTATTAAAAATAGTTTGAAGATTTAATAAAGTTTATTGTTTGAATTGGTATTTACTCGGTAGAACTTGATTGCAATAAGGTAAAAAACTAAAACTTTTGTAATGACGATGGTGTGAAGTCGACGAAATAGCTATAAACAATACGCCAAAATTGTTATAGAACTAAATATTTTGCATTACCTTAATAAAAAAGTGTCTCCTTGTCGCAAGCAAATAACTTCTAAACATTTTTAAAGTTCAATGCGATACAGTTAACTATTCTAGTACTGCTGTACAACAGATCGATATTGATGGTGGAACAAAACGAAGTTGTACAAAGCCTTCATTGTGGTATAGAACAGCGGTCACCAACCAGTGGTCCACGAGAAATTTTCGGAGATCCGCGGAGTTGTTGCAGTAACGTCATTGGTGCCAACAATCCATTTACAGCACATTTATGTTTTCATTAAACAAGTGTAATTACTATTTCAAAATGAACACTTAATTTTTATGATCATCATATATTATGTTTGTGGTCCGCCAAAATAGTGGTATATGAGGTCAAAAAGGTTGGCAACCGCTGGTATAGGATATTATAAAGAGAAGAAATATTGTGGAAAATAATAAGAAACACTTCTCTATTGTGTGACAACGTAAACGAGTGTGGATAAACTCTTCACATCGCTCCATTGTTTGATGTGAAGGCTTTGGGGATAGTCATGAAACAAGACTCCCCCCGCCCGTCAGCCTGGTCAGATTATAACACCACACTGTTGGAAAATAGACTTTGGCATAATGTTGCCATAGTTCAATAAATCTGCAATTAATTTAAATTATAAACTGTACATTTTTAACCATGTCCGCTCCCAATGTAAAGCATATGGACTCGCAGTCGGGTTTATCTCAACAGAAGTTGTTCTATTCAGTCGCTCAACCTCTCTTTTTCAGAAAGAGGGTCGAAGGATAAGGCTATGGCAAGACTAGCAGATAACTAATCACTCTCGCTACACCCGGTATTTTTAAGAATTGCATGTGTGTGTGGGAATTAATAAATCACAGACGTCTTTGAACACAAATTTGAGAATAATTTGAAGACCAACACGGTTATTGTTTTTTACGAGTGTGGTGTCGAGGCAGACGACAGACAATCACAATGGAAAGTAATAAAAACATGTCCCCGAAAAATGATTATTTTTTGTTACTTTTATTAATGCTTATTGAGATTTTTTTGTTAAAAGACGTATATAATAAAATTTATTGTTGCTTGACTTAAAAAAAAAAGTATATTCAGTATGATTCTACTTTAAATATCAGTCAGAAGAAGTGCAAGAAAACGAACTCACTTTGATACATTTCAAAAATCTTTACAGAATCTTTATATTATATAAATTGCAAATTCCGTCTGCATCACTTTCCTAAAAATACTTTTGTTTTACGATTTTGTTTCAGACATCAAATCTCGTTAACCTACAATAAGCCCTAATCTAGTCACGGCGTAAAGCAAATAAAAGCATTTCTGAAAAACAAGTGTCAACTAGACAGGCTTGAAAACTTTACTATTTCCATTTAAATAGAAGTGCAATAGTGTAAACAAATACTTTGAGAGTGCAATTATTTAAAGAAAAAAAAATGTTTCGACGTTTCATATTTTTCAGGCGACGGAAAACGATTAACGATTTTCGCGAAATGAGAGGAAAACCTACTCCATCTTCTTAAGCATGTTTTATTATTATGTTGTAGTTTTAAATAATAAATATATATGACACCTGGCAATATTGCGGGGAAGTTAGATATGCCGAAACAAA
Organism: Himalopsyche phryganea; assembly: GCA_022494535.1. Lineage (NCBI taxonomy): Eukaryota > Metazoa > Arthropoda > Insecta > Trichoptera > Rhyacophilidae > Himalopsyche > Himalopsyche phryganea. Next base: position 22,830 of record JAGVSL010000069.1, on the reverse strand, counting down.
TTGCTGATGGGAACGATAAGCCAAAAATACTTTTATTTTATATAGGTAGGTACTTAGTGCAAGAAGGGTAGCCGCACCCTTCTAAGGGTAAGAAATGATTTTCCGGTATTTTGAATCACTCATTCAATGCTTGCTTAGTGGAGTCAGTTTTCTAACATTAGTTCTTAAGAGCTACTATTAACACCCTAATATACTACAGTCATCAATGCGAAGGTGTTATCTGTTTAGTTAATAACGCTATCAATATTAATGTGTGCGAATTAAGCTTAACGGCAAAAGCTCGGTTCATCCGTCAAAAGGTTTGCGGTTCAATCCCTTAGTCAGTAGATTTTATTTTTGAATTTGCCAAACACCATGGGGATACGTGTAACCGTGTGCTCTCACCTTCCGTAATCTGAATTTCCAGTGGAACATTTATACAATTATGGATTTTTGAATAAATGTAGAAAAAATAAGTGTTATTTCAATAAACAGCGTGCTTAAATGTTTGCTATTGAAATACCTGTCAACTTAATTTCGTTGAACTCAAACATTCAATTAGAATCGATTGAATTGTAAATTATTTATAGAACTCAATTAAATATAATAAGATTTTTTAAATAATACGTTGAAACAACACTAATTATATTAGATTGTGACTTCTGACTGAGTTCTGACTATGGCATGATAGCCGAAATAAATAAGACAAATATTGTGAAACTAAATTCATTGCTATTTTATACATTCATGTTAGTACCATATCCAATTGGTGGTCAATGGTGTCGGGCTTTCGTTTACACGGTTGCGCAGTCACGGGTTTGAGTCCAGAAATAAAAACATTCATACATTGATTTTTGAATTTTAATCTTAAGTTCAAATCCACTCGCTGTCATATCCTGAGCGTAATAGTGACTAACTGGTTGATAATAATTCCCTTACCTTATCTTTTTTCTTTACCTTCCAAGATGAGTAAATTTGAGCAACTGGCATAAATACAACTTTGAATTGTTGAGATTTTGTACACTTCCATGTATTTCGTCACTAACGACCCGAGTTTCGCCTTTCGGCATCTTCAGGCACTCGAGCACACGAATGAACTCGAACTGACCGACAGTAGACAGTTTACATCGCTTATATACAAGATAAAATACGACAAATCTTATGACTATAACTGGATTGATCACAACAATGACCAAATCCCAATTGGGAAAGCAAACGCATTATGGGTGGAATGGAGGGTTTTAAATGCAATTCGAAACTCTACCTACTTATTCCAAACTCATGGGCCATGAAATGATGTTGTAATACGGGAATTTAATTATTTTGATTGTTAATTTATGTTTATTTTTTACTAACTCATGACACGTAAAGGATGTAATAGAGGGGAGTTTGGAAGATTGAGTTGTTTGTTAAAAATTAAGGAATTTAACTGTCAGCACCGTCAGTCGACATCTTAAATTAAATTACATACAATTGTTTTCGTAAAATTTATTTGTAATCAATTGTATTAGTGCAATATAAAAAATCAGCCCCATCTTTATTAAATTATTAAACTTACAACAAAAATAAATAAAATGTACATATATATGCAAGGTTGTAAATGTATGCAAGTTTACAGGAATGTGGCAGTGATTCGACTAAGTAGAAGAGTAGCTCATAAACGATGAAATCGTTTTATTCGATTTACACGAACTATTACCGATATATTGAGTAGAAGGTGCAACTTTGCAATCAATAAAGAAATAATACGTATTGAAATCGTATTCAAAGAACGGCTTCATTTACGATGCTTGTTCAAAAGAAGAGTGCTACATTTAAAAGTGAAAATTAAATGGTTTAGAATTAATATTGTTCAGCTTACTCCATTGTATCATTAAACTTCTTTTTATTTACGATGTCAAAATCATTTGTTCAGCTTACATTTTCTAACTAAATGTTTGCCGTTTATTAATTTATTAAATACTAGTGAGTACCCGGCATGCGTTGCAATGCCACTCAAAGAAAGAAAGGGTTTGTGTTTTAAGCAGCTTGTTTTTTCATTAACGACAAATAACATGAAATTATCGTTTTAAAAAAGTCCAACCTTTTATAATAATATCATGAATATTAAAACTTTTATAAAACTGAGGGTTTGTTAGTCAGACTAACTGACCAATTAGAAAGTGATTATTTGTATTTTGTCGTAAAATTCCTCGATTGAAACCTTTCTTTCTACAGTACAATTTTATATATAGTCTGATGATGCTTCTCAAAGAGACGGTGCGCGTCACAACTAATGGAATAACAATGTTATCAATTTTTATTTTTTACTAGTGAGTACCCGGCATGCGTTGCAATGCCACTCAAAGAAAGAAAGGGTTTGTGTTTTAATTCTGTTTATTGAACTACTTTTGGATTAGAGGTCTGCATAGGCCGAAATTTCATAGACTTACCCGGTTCGAGCGCATCATCTTCAGGTCTGGCCCGACCCGAACCCGAGTTTCAATATCACACTTGTTATAACACAATATTTTTGTTTTTCGTCTGGTGCGTACACGAATAAATCAGAAGGTTTTTCCTAGATGTCGCTGTATGTACGTATTTGATTCTTTTTTTCAATTTTAGATTTTCAGTTTTTTTTCTTCAGAACCCTTCACGGGCGTGTGCACAACAACTCATCGAAATCGTATGAATGGTAAAGAAACGCGTAAAGGACAAACAAACATTTATTTTATATAATATTTCCCGACATGATCACAATAAGTCCTTCCTGAAAGTTTCGTCGGGATCGGTTGAGTAGTTTAGGAGCCTATAAGATCCGGACAAATCAACAAACCAACAAACAGACATTCATTTTTATATATATAGATACACAAATAAAAAAATTGTGGAATTGGTACAAAACAATGACAAAACTTTTCTTTATTATACATTTTAACTCACAAAATATTTATTGTATAACTTTAAAGAAAGAGGTAAATTTATTTATCTATTATAATATAAGTAGCTGATTTTGCGTTTCTAATGAAAATTTGTATAATATATGAAAAAAATACGAAGAATAATAATCATAATGAATAAAATATCAAAGAATTTAGTTCTACAACATTTTATTCGTCAGAACTATCATTTATACGATGGCGTTAAGCCGAAAAAGCTATCAACTACCTAATGAAAATTTTGCAGAACTAAATACTTTGATATTTTATCCTTAATCATATTTCTTAGGGTTGTGTATTTTTTTAATTTTAGAAATGGTACGAGAAAAAACAAACAGGTTATAATTAAAGAGATCGACTTAGGGTGCTTGATGGAATTTCAATATCAAATTTGGATTATTGAGATTTTGTACACCATTTTGGAGAACCATACGTTTAATGCGGATGATGGGGTTAAATTGTTGCATCAAAACATGGGAGATCATAAATTATTTTATCAAGAAATTTTGGAAATCAATAGAGCCCAGTTAAATTCTTTGCCAATTCTGAACGAACAGCTGAACCTTCCAAATTTTCCGTTGCTGTATCCTATACGTTGAAACACCTAACAGATGTCACTGAATGTGGAATGATTGTATATATATTTATCCTTTCGTCGAATTGCATCCCGTCGAAACCCACAATGTTATTATAATTGTAAAATCACTGGTAATTCAAAAGTAGTTGGAAAGCGGCAATTCGCCACTCTGTTAATGTGTTGTTTACAAAATAAGGATTAAGGCGATTCTCAAAATTTTAACTCAGGTATCAGTGTGGCTCTCAGACGTATAATATCTTACCTCGTAAATAATATTTGTCGTATTTGTATCTTCTATATAAACGTTAGACACTGTTTACTGTCTGTCAGTTCGAGTGCATTCGTGTGCTCGAATGACTGAAGATGCCGAAAGGCAAAACTCGGGTCGTTAGTGACAAAATACATGGAAGTGTACAAAATCTCAATAATCCAAATTTGATACATTTTTATGTTTGTTTAAATGCGGTCTTATTTGATTTTAAGATAAATGAATGCCGCCTTCTGACAGGAACACCCTCTTCGTTCGTCACCCTCTGATCTAGCCTTCTAATGATATATAAGTAAATTCAAAGAAAAAATAAGTTTATAAATTCATGCGAATCAGCCGTTTTTGTCTATGATATAGATTTATATTTAAATTGCATTATTTGTATGAAATACCGAAATACTGGTGTTGATTCACTTTTTCGACTTTGCGATCGCAATTGGCCGCAATGCAGGCCATTGGTATATTTTCGAAATATCGAAATGTTAACTCAGGTATCAGTGTGGCTCTCAGACGTATAATATTATATCTCGTAAATAATATTTGTCGTATTTGTATCTTCTATATAAACGTTAGACACTGTTTACTGTCTGTCAGTTCGAGTCCATTCGTGCGCTCGAATGCCTGAAGATGCCGAAAGGCGAAACCCGGGTCGTTAGTGACAAAATACATGGAAATGTACAAAATCTCAATAATCAAAATTTAAACAGGTTATAGATTTTCACATTGAAAACGGAATTAGGAAGAATAGTTAGTGATGGGAGGAAGCAAAGCGAATGACAGGGAATCATGGAGACGCCGCGTGGTAGCCATATGCTCCACATAGGGAGTAAATATGGAAGAAGAAGTTATCGATTGTACATGATAATAATAAACTTACCAACCTGTTAAGGCAACATCAGAATTAAGAAGATCTTTACCTGTAACAAATTAAAATAAAACATTACAAATTCTGCAATATACCACATATTCTTTAAAGACTAAAGTGATTAGTATCGGAGTAAAATCTCACTACGCACAGAATGTCTAGAATAGAAAGAGTTGAAACGTGTGTATCTAAGCTCAGATACATGATCATAAGATTCAGTTTTAATACATGAGCAAATCGTTTTATATCTGATTTTTTTTTATTTTTTTATTTAAAATTTTTGATCAAGGGAATGAATTTTGTGATGTCAATTTTAAATTAACATTCGTGAATTCGTCATGCTTTTTTTTAAAAATCTATATCCGCTCCCAACGTGGAGCAGATGGCCTCCTAGTGGAGATATCTCAACAGAAATTTTCTATGAGAACTGTTTGTTACTCAGTTGCTCAACCTCTCTTTTTGTTTTGAAGAAAGTAGGGATAGAAGGATAGGGCTAGGACAGGACTAGTGGTTAGCTAATCGCTTTCGCTACGCCCGGTGAGGATTTGATGGGTGGGAGGGAGTTTTTTTGAGACATCACAAACACTCACACTACGAATAGAAATCCATAAATCTATTGAAAGATCAATTTATGAAAATAGGATTTCAACCGGAGCTGTAACCGTAGCCAACGACGCTACCAACTGCGCCACGGACGCCGACGTTATGCTTATGGTTGTTTTAATAGGTAACTGATTTTAATGCCTAAATTATAAAAATCCTACAATAAAGTTAGCGCAATGTAAGTAATAAAGTTACAATAAAGATGTGCAACACGAGTTACTCGACGAGTGAAAGTTATCAATTTTAATTTTTTTTTTAATAAATTTCTATAATAATTGTGTTCTATAATAGTTGTCTTATGGACTAAATATCAACATTGAATATAAAAGGAACCAATCCTTAAACGACGTGTAAGTTGGTAATGCAGTGTCAAATAAAGCTTACATATTAATAAGTTGGGTGACAAAACGATTTTTTGATGGTTAAGAAACACTAAGAATAACTGTTTTCCATACCCAATGATGTATTCAAAATATCAATTTCGCCGAAACGGGTAATTGGAGAAACCTATCATATAGCGACGACGAGTCATAACAAAGTGAAAAGTGAGTTAACAGTGTTGTATTAATCCATTTTACTGAAAAGTTAACTTGGTTAATTTCCATTGTACGCCAATTCGCATACATTTTCATCTTGTTTTTATTCAAACTGCCGTGTGTACGTGTGATAAACAGTGGAAAATGTAAGAGGATGATGAATATGTTATGACCGAAGTCGTTGAATTTGTGAAATATAACAGTGAATATTTTCCTCTAATATGTTTGTTATCTATGTTACATAATATGGTTGTGATGTATGGTGCTACACAGCCTTTCATGCGAACGCATTGAAGTGTACCTTTCATTTACCAAATTAACTCCATTATATACCCATTAAACCAGTAAACACCGGGCCATTGCGTATTTTAAATCGAATACGTACAACTCCACGGAAAAACCATCATAATTTTAGATAATTGTCACTGAAAACCATTTTTTAAAACGTTGTCTGCTTCCAATTTGGAGCATATCGACTTCATGAATGGCCAAAAAAATTATCAGATTCAACCATTATGCTAAATTCAAAAATTTCTAAAATACACTTCGTTAGTTTTACTTGTAAGTAAAAAGTAACGAAATGTATTTGTGGAATTTTTAAATTCCCCTTGACGAATTATATATTTTTTTCTATCTCCTGAAAATATGTCAAAGTGAGATTGGCCAGTTTGCAGATTATGCAGTCGATATAGACTCTTATGAACCATCTAAACAGAAGTTGTTACGACGATTGGGCGACCGACATTTACTATATCGACTGTGGAAAGGAAAAAAGACGTAAGCCACACACAAAAAATATTATGTATAGTCCATACAAAGCGTGTAATAAATTGTATACATTGTGATTATCGAAAAAAATATTTTGAAAAGACAAAGGGATACCTCTTTTTGCTTTTCTAAAGTCAATTTATTGTATATATATATATATATATACGGATATATAGGATACGAATTCCCAATTCAGTATAAAAATTCTTTAATTAAGTGTACGTTAGTATAAACTATTTTTTGACATACATAGGATTAAGGACGTCGGTTGACCTTGAGTACTCTCAAGTAGTTTCTATTTCAATCTAACAATCACTAAATATAAATTCGTCATCAAAACCGCTAGTCAAGATATCAAGCACCCTCCCACTGCGATTGGTATGGTCGGAAATATTTGGCCAACATTATATTCCTACTCCATTCAGTCATTTAAGGGTTAATCGTTTTTGCATTTTAGAAACCGAAAACAAAAGCGCGGTTTTTGTTTTCTCACGTGGATAATTTTAAGCCGCAAGTCCTCAGAAACAGGATAGAGAATATTGCTAGATGCGAAGAGGCACAAAGCTTTTACTTCTGTTTTCAGATCACCAACAAACGAAAAATATTATTAATGGTAAAAATGATAACAGCTCTCAACACAATGCCAGCTGTATATGAAATTAAATACTCTTATTTATCAAAAGGATTTTTTTTAGAATTATTGGAAGTCTTCGGTTATGTTCTTACTTTGTAACTTTTTCCAGCTATCGTTATTAATTAAAGATGTATCACTTTATTTATGTTGCATTATCCGTAAAAGGAGAAAGTAAAGGCAACTAATTATTTAGTCAGTATCTATTAGTAATTAACGGTCCGTAAATATTAAAGAAATGGTCAGTAACAAATGCATAAAACGGTCAGTAGAAAAATGAAAATGGTAAGTAAATATTAAAGAAACGGTCAGTAAATATTAAGGGAAGGTTAGGTTAGGTTAACTAAGTAAAAAAGATAAAATAATAAATTATTTTATTAACTGACCATGTGTATACTGACCATTTATCGAATTAATTACTGACCTTTTTGATTTATTACTGACCCAATAAATACAGGCCGAAATTAAGGTACTGGTTAGCAAAAAATACGTACAAAAAATGGTGAATGTTATCTTTGAATAAGGTAAAAATATCAAAGTATAAAATTCCACAAGAATTGTAAAATACAGTTGTTAGCCATTTCAGCATAACGCTATCGTCAGAATTATAATATGAAAAATGATTTGATGCCTAAATTTTTTTACCATGTCCGCTCCCAACATGAAACATAGGGACTCCTTATGGAGGTTACTCAGTTGCTCAACATCTCTTTTCTCGAAGTACTAGGACAGGACTAGTGGTTAGCTAATGGCTGTCGCTCCCGTTTTTTGAGGATCGGGTAGGTGGGAGGGAGTTTTAGACATCACAAACATTCATGACTACGAACCATAAATCGATTGGTAGAGCAATTTATGAAATCGTCCACACCGGGAATTTAGACTGAGACATCCGCAACCGGCGTCCGTGGCGCAGTTGGTAACGTCGTTGGCTATGGTGATGTCGAAATATTCATTAATTTTGTTTCATAAATCTTGTGGAATTAAATACTTTGCTATTTTTTTCCTTAGTAAAACACACATCTACCAAATAAATAAAAATTCGATAAATATGTTAAACTTTATAATGAGACATGATCAAAGAGCAAGTATTGGGTTCACAAAAGGCGCAATTTTTTTACTTTGGAAATTATATTATTCTTTCGGCATCTTTCAATCAGTCATGATGATAACTGAGCTGTGTGCACACTCCCTATGTGTTTTATAATATTTAGAACGTATTATGATAGATTAATGTATCGCCAAAATCATTCAAATATAATTTTGGCGAAAATGGAAATTGAAGCGCCCTGCGATGGTGAACATTTTTTCATACGTGAGTGGTCAGATTTTGTTGGTCAAAAATTAAACTAGATTATTTTATTAATTAATTGATTAAATTCGGAACATTCATGCGGGTGCCTTAAACCCGTGAAGTATGTTACAGTATCAGCAAGGGTGACAAGACACAAAACATTTTGAATCTTTACTTAACATGTTACGAAAACCGCAATTTAATACATGTCCCGAAAATCGTATAAACAATAATTAATAGCATTTATAATGAACAAACGCGGGAGTTAATTTAAACATAATTCGCAATATCGTTAATTACAAATTACCACCACGTCACGAATTTCATTATTCCGATAGGGAAATGGTCCTGCAATAGAAGGTTGATAAATATAATAACAATGATTTAATTAAAGAACTATATCGATAGTGTTTTGGCCAATTGATGTAACCCTCAAAAAATATGAAAATGAGTTATTGATTTGATCTCATTTTAAAGACGACAGTGCAGGTCTCAGTCAAATGATTTAAATTAGAAAAATAAATTGACCACTTTTTGGAAGGGAAACATCATTTTATATTGGTTTTAGGATCAAAAATTCTGAATCGTCCACTTGATGTAAGTCCATATTATATCGACACTCCCTACGTATAATTCCGTATCTGCAAACATGATAATTCACAGGAGTGCATTTCAAAGATTCATAACGCAACTCATCATATTATGTTTTCGATAAAAACAGTTTTTACTCTCTCCTGAACAATTTCAATTTTGAGGGTTCCAAAACACCGTCGATATATAGTGCGCTTTTATTTGAAAAACAATGACCGGTCTCGCCGAGATAGTGAGCATTATAATGTGACTGATTATATGTGTATAAATTTGTTTATAAAAACTAAATCTTTTTATTAAATCAAGAAAGACGAGTCCCTATGCACCTCCTGCCGTTCTGCCCCCTGTATTTTTACAAGGTCCAGGTGGCAGACTACAGAATAATTAAGCAAATTTATTGGTTTGCCAGGAAATATCCCAGTAATTAATGTAAAGAATTTATAGATTTTGTGCGCCACAGTCTGGTAGATTCGAAGGGAGCGTGTGGTATACACTCGTGGTATACGAATCACTCGTGAAAGTTGGTAACTGACAGAGTCAAAGTAAATTTTTCAAGTTTAATATAACATAACGAACGATTCCTGAGAAGAATTGAAAACTTACAATCAGTATTCGTAAAAGAGTTTTCTTAAATGTGTTTGGCATTCAAATCCTTCAGGTTACATAGTTTTTAGTAAGACGGTACTTAGCTAGGATGCATAAAGGATAGGAATATAAAGACTTACTGTTTGCCCGTCAAATTAGCCAGGAAACATAGAGCCTGATTTGCAAGCTCAACATAGTTTCAATAAGAAAATCTAGGAAGGCAAAAAAGACATATCTATACAGTGGAATCCCGATCTATCGTTCTTGCGAAAATTCATCGTTTTCCCTAATGTATCGTTCATTTTGTATTGACCCGGCGAAACACCCATAAAAACAATGTTAAATAATCTCGCATTCGCCGTCTACCGATCTATCGTTTTCTTTGATTTATCGACTTTTTCATTTTTCATCAACATTTGTCATCTCGCTCGCTAGTACGCATGACTTTATTCAACCCCTATCGCTGTCTCGTCACAAACATTATCCCGAACTATTGTTTTTGTCGAACGCTTGTCATCTCGATCATAAACACGTGCGACCTTAACAACCCCTATCGAAAAAATACCGAGACTGCAAGTCTGCATACATCGTCTTGTTGTTATGATGCCAACTCATAATGTTTCCGCTGATGATTCACTTACTGAGCACATATGTAAAGATTGTTCAGTCGTGTCGCCGAATCGGTCAGTGTTCATTGTTGTCTTGTATTTGTCATTGCGCAACTTGACCTTCAACTTAAATGCCCCCTATGAAGATAGTCAGGACTATCGTCGAGTTACTGAAAGAGCTTTCCCGCAATTATCGTTTTTTTCAGGGTCCCTAAAAAACGAAGAATCTTGGTTCCACTATATACAATATTACGAAAGTGTAACTACACCGAACCGAATATAATTTTATATATTATTTTATCGATAAAAGTAATTATGGATTGAATAAGCCTGCCTAAATAGATGTTTAATACATTAAAACTATTACAAAATAATTTTATTGAATACATTTTATATTGTAACAGTTTGAATTCATACGAAAGTCATTTGTTCCATTCATCTATCCTAGGATTTCCCAACCTTTTTGCTCCGTCCCCCCTTTCACCAATGTTCAGAATATAATCCCCCCTTCCCAAAATAATCTAGTTCTAACTCAAAATGTGCTTTCTAAATATGCAAATTTGTAATATTGAAAATTTCTAATAAATAGCAGCAATTCCCCAATGGAACTCTAAATTGGACCCATGGTCTATCCATTTGAGTACTTAAAAAGTCACTGATTTCCCCCCGTCGCTTACGAACCCCAATTTATTGCTTTAATAGCATTTAATTGAACCCGCGGCTCAAGAAACACGAGGCCACTAAATAGGACCTTTTGCGACTTGATGATTAAAGGGTTCTAACTCGAAACTCCCTACGTATAATCCCGTATCTGCAAACTTGAGGTTTTACAGGAGAGCATTTCAAAGATTCATAACGCAATTGTACTACGTGTATCTCCATCAAAATTTCTTCTATTGTTTGATGCCTACCTATAGAACTGAGTGCGTAGACAACGAAAATCCAAAAGATATACAATCACATATTTTGCACTTACGTGATTATACGTAGGGAGTGTCGATCTAACGTTTCTGAACGAAACGACTCTTTACTTTGGCAACGTTACTCCCAAGCACACAATATAATGGTGACAAAGCATCAAGTTGTGATATGTTAGGGATTGCAATATCGCACGAATAAGTCAGTACCGGTATTACAAAAGTATTTAAAAATTAGCAAAAAAAATACTAACTACGGCCAACTAGGATCGCAAGATCGCAAGAAGACCAGGCAAATAAATCAATTCATATTAAATACCGGTATAAAATATCGTATCATATAAAAAGCTGATTTTATTAATTACTTCAATTTTTTTGTTTCTTTGGTTAAAATATGACTAGGCTAGTTTATCAATACTGGAATATTTAAATAATATACTGGAGTAAATGATACCGTCGTAGTAAATGCACGGTCAGATTAAACGTCTGTTGGACGAACAGTCATTCAATATTGTAATAAATAAAATAAGTATAATTAAGTAAAATAAGTATAATTAAGTAAAATAAGTATTTCGGAATTCAAAATAACAGGCGTAATACCGAGATCCCGGTTTCGGTTATTGCAATCCCTACATCGGTGTTGTGTCGGGAGCACTTGTTTTGATTACATCGATATTGAGCATTTGTATTTTCCATTTATATACAGTTGAAAAATGATTTTTAAAATCTTAATTTATGTGTGATGAAAGAGATCGAGACAATTCTAAGAGATGCTGTGCATCGATTGTAGTATAGAAATGGTTGAACAATACATTATTCAATATTGTACAAATTCCTGAATTTTGAGCAATGGATATGAATTTAAGGGAATATAGTCAAAGGACAAAATTAAAAAAAGCTTTCTACAATGAATTTTTGTTTTGAATTAATCTAAAAATGGAATATCTATGTAAAAAAATACTCTTAATGATTATTTAAGAATTATTGATAGCCTATGTATAATTTGTCATCAATGAGGGTTTTATACTAATATACCGTGGTTGTTCTGGAAGAAGAAATTAAGTGAAAAATACTAGTTTTGAGTAATTGGACTTGTTTGGAATGTTAGAAATGCTACACCTTTTTCATTAAATTTGAACAAAACTGTTTTTAATTAAAATTATAATTTATAAAAATAAGTGTGTTCTTACATGCGATAGAGTTCAAAATAAGGAACATTTTGGCATAACAAACTCAATATGTCATTTTTTCGATTTAGTGTTTTCTTCCGTATATTCCATAAACGATATACTATAAAAAAATTTAATGAATAAATTTTAGCGGTTGATAAACAACTTTAATTCTTTTATTGTCTTTCATTAGTTGAAAATGCTTCCTTGTCGAGCGAATTCGGTCTTGATTGGAATAAGTACTACATATTGTGCTGGTAGGTAAAAGATAACGTATTTTCACTAAGAATTGACAGTTAATACCATTCTAGTGACAAAAACAGTTTTTATTGGTTGGGAAATAGTTGGTGTTTTATGTCCGGTTTTCCTCCTATAAAACAGCTTTTGCTTTTCACAACCATTGAGTTTGCAACGATACGGCCTTCGCATAATACAAAATACTTATTACGACATTGTTGTATGTAAAAATAGCATTTAATTTAAATATTTGAGCGTATTTCAATTGAATACTCTACATAGAAAAGTTGTGAAGTAATTTGGCGGAGGTCGTTTCCTTTTTTGCGAAGAATGTTTTTTGGGAGTCAGTTTACTTTATTCGAATGAATAAGCAGACATTAAAAAGGGCTCGCATGCTTTTATAAAAATCGGTTGAGGGGCAAAAAGCGTCGAAAAAATCTTCAAAGATGTTTATTTTTTTACGGTTCTTCCGGAAAATAGAGATACGCCTTTTCCCTAATGAGGTATTTGTACGGCAGGGACGCTCAATGGGAGAATACCATTATTATAATAATGTAAGCAAAATGCTTTCATACATTGAACATATTCTTTTCTCATATTGTGTACTTCCTTCTTATATTTGACATCAAAATATGAGTATCAACATAACATGAATGCTGACAATGCTTTACATGGTTATATAAAGTCGTTCTGTATGATTTTGCAACAGTGAATTTAATGAATGAGAGGTCTATACTAAATTAAGAGTAATCAGAACAAATTACATACAATTAAAATACTAAATCGCTTAGAAAATGCAAATCTAATATTGTATATTGTACTTGTATAAATACATACTTTATAAAACTATTTGCCATCTACCACTTGATCTGCCACTTCTTTACCATATATTTATTTTATAGGGCGGTAGCAAGTAGCAAAACAAACATTAAGCTTATCTACAGTTTTCCCTCTTATCCGATAGTGTCTCACGAGCAACCGCCGAAGATTTGGTAAATTACACTTAATTTAGTATGTAATTAGTATTTCATTAGCAGACAATAATTGACCCAACGCAAAATTACACGGCACAAATGTCCGTAATCTGGAAAAAGGCCGATGATGATTATTTTCACTTCATTTTTCCGAATAGATAAATGATTATATTATCCGTTAATCAATCTAAGTTACAAAACCACTGCTTGTTTGGCCCTCCGTGATTGTAATCAAACAATTATAAAAAGAATTCAATATGGAACAAACAACAATTGTTTCATATAATATCGTCGTTGTTCTGGAAGAAGACAGTAACTGGAAAATACTAGTTTTGAGTAATTGGACTTTGAAGTTTGCCAAATGCTTGAAATGCCATACGTTTTTAATTTTGTTTGTTTGTACAAAACCGTATTTAAGTGAAAGTATAATTTATAAAAATAAGTGTGTTTTGTCATACGGTAGAGTTTGAAATAAGGAACATTTCGGTATAACTAACTTAATATGACAATTTTTCGATTTAGTGTTTTCCTTCAGAAGAACCACGATTTATAAAATTATAATTATTCGAATGAGTAAGCTATTTTTTTAATTTAAAAAATAAAACACAATTCATTTGTACTACTTCCACATATTTATAATGATCAGGACCGGTTTCGCTCACCACGAGCATTATCAACTGATAAAAATACTAAAGTTAGTAAATACTAAATTTAGTAAATATTAAAGATAAAGTTAATAGTTTGAACCAAAGCGGTATTTATCTATTAAATTGTAATTCCTGCGAAGCTAGATATATCGGACAAACAGGAAGGTCTTTTAATATTAGAATCAAGGAACATCTAGCTTGTGCTAAAAAAGGAGATGATTTGTCTACATTTGGTAACAATTTGTTTCTAAATAAACATACGTTTGACATAACAGAAAATTTCAAAATCCTGCACTTAAATAACAAATCTTTAAAATTAGATAAACAGGAGATTTTATAAATAAATAGATATAAATTTTTGCCCAATTCAAATTTATTGAATGAGCAAACCGTCTTTGAATTTTCTCCTTTGTTATATCCGATTCATTAATTTGTATTATACCTGTAAGGTTATTTTAACTTGTAAGAATTGATTCTGTCTCGGTAATTTTTGTTTTTCAGATATTAAAAATTTTATGGATACTCTTAGTTGATCTGCTTTCTCCACTTAAGATGGCTGTTTATTGTTCATATTAATTACATACTTAATATTTGATTATTTTTAAATGGTTCACTAATTTTCCTGATTCATTATTGTATATTACATTAGTAATGTCATTAAAAATTTTGTTCAGCTAAATGGAATTTTAATGTAGCTATATTTGTGATTTCAGATTAGTATTTAATGATTTGCAAAAGATCCATAACATTTTAATTGTAAACTCTTTTATTTGATTTATGTATAATTTGTTTGCTAATCAGTATTTTCTTGTCTTAGTTCATGAACCATCAGTTTTATATACCTTCATTTTTACACTCAATTTTATATAAATAAGCCTGTTATGTTTGTATTTTTATCAGTTGATAATGCTCATGATGAGCGAAACCGGTCCTGATTATTATAAATATGTGGAAGTAGTACAAATGAATTGTGTTTTATTTTTTAAAATATAATGTCTTTCCACCAAGAATTGACAGTTAACACCTTAAAAGTGAGTAAGCTATTGTTTAAAAAAAACACGTTCGCTCACCCATCATTAACTGTCTTACAATACCGCAACAGAGACATAACGAAATCTTAATATAACATACTATTATATTTGATAAAACCTCGACCAAATTAAATCGCTCTTTTTCTGAGCCTCACATAATAAAAGCGCTCGCGGCACATTTTCACTGTGTCGGT
This sequence comes from Himalopsyche phryganea, assembly GCA_022494535.1. Taxonomy (NCBI): domain Eukaryota; kingdom Metazoa; phylum Arthropoda; class Insecta; order Trichoptera; family Rhyacophilidae; genus Himalopsyche; species Himalopsyche phryganea. Next base: position 7,441 of record JAGVSL010000069.1, on the reverse strand, counting down.
ACGCGTAAGTTGTACGAAGTTGACATTTCATCATGTCTTGGATAATATACAGTGGCAGTATATCTCCACTTAAGACTCCAGTTCCGTGAAGTGATTACCCCCAGGAATATTCCCCTAAGATTGGGCAATCCTGGCTGAAAGCTTTGTTCGTTTGGTTCGCATTAAGAAATGTTCCTGGCAAGTAACTAAGCAGGCCGTGAGAGGGCGCCACTGCTGGGGGCAGTCGAGAGCGGAAAGGGCGCGCAACTTTAACATAATTTCCTTTCAAATTATTATCTACTGGATAATTCTGCATTTCGGATTAAGCGAATTTCCCTCCAGTGGAGCGAATCGCGAAATCGTACATAATAAAAACCAATTGTAAGGAACGCGTATTCCAAATCGCGAGTATAATCGTCTAATTGTGCATTTTGAACCCGGAAAATTCCGCTGGTCTTTAGAGTGGATTAAAACAATGAAACTACCTACAAAACGTTGAGCACCAATATTTTTTTCTTACTTACTTTACGACGGAGAAAATATTTTCACAGAGATTTTAAATGATGCAATAGTAAATAAATTTATACGTCCACTGCGTTTTAACCCTTTCGCTGCCCAGAGGCTAAACACAACTTATCCTATCGCGCCCAAAACTTTAAGAATTAATTAGGCAGTGATGGCATTAAAATAAAATTGTAAGGTGATGATATGAAAATAGAATACATTAGCGAACATTCAGTGATAGGTATATATACGGGGTGGGCGTGTGGGGTTCAACTCCTGTACCCGAACATACAAAGGATGGGCAACGAACAGTTTCATGATGCTTATAATTAGTGAGGTACAGAATAATTCGTTAAAACATAATTATGTCAAGGCAATTTTGTCCACGGTGAAATAATTCGAAAGCAAAGATGATACAAAATATAAATACAACACAAAACACGTCTTGTAAACAGTATGACTACAACTAAAGGACCAACTCATCAAGAGCCACGAAGCCACTTAATGACTAAAAAGGTGTCTGCTATGTTGAATTTTTTTCCAGACAACCATTACGTTCGTAAGGTGTGAAATATTTCTTCAGACAATTTTCGTGAAAAATGCAATTAGTCACATTCTCCTCTTCGTTAGTTGGCCTTTACTTTTACGTTTGACAACCGTAAACTACCATCATACGTAAAACTATTTAAAATCTGTACACATCAATTTTATCGCATGTAAAGAGTTATTATATAATACATACATATTAAATAAAAACTGCCAGGGTGCAAATCATATTGAATGTAAATTTTTCAGAATACACATTTTGCCATCAGCTGGTTTTTCACTATGGGATAAAGAAAAAACTTAAGTTTCAGTGACATAGACATGTTAATAAGGAAAATTGGCTAGGATTTTAAAATGCCTCGGTTGATAAAGATATCACTTATATTACTATTAATAGCCTTCTTGTGTACAGCACGGATACAGGTTTCAGTGGCTTCTTTAAACGTGGCCATATTTTATTTGTTAAACTATTTTGTGAATTTAGTAAAGCGCTATTTGACGGTGACTTTAAAGACACTAAAAATTAAACAGGAATGTTTATTGAAGGTATTTTTTAAAGAGAGCCATCAATCAACGACATCTATGATTCACCAACCAATGCAATATATATTACGAATCGTTATTCAATTTTAATATCAATTTAAATTTGTGAAATAGAAAATTAAATGAAGTAATAAATTTAATTTAATTTCCGTCTGCAATTGCATTCAATTGAGAAACGCACAAAGCGTTCTGAATATTTTTTTTCTTATTGGAGCTATGACGTAATGCGTTCAGCAGTATTATTATGATGGCTTTAAATTAGAGCCTCCACGAAGACTTCACGGTTCATTAAGTTCTATTGAAAATGGTCGGAGACGCCTAGCGCCGGAAAAGCAAAAAAAAAATATGACAAAGAGAGGGTCTTTGTTTGCTTATTTTCTTTTGAGGCAATTTTTTCTCCTTTTCACCTGTTTTTTAGTAAACACATTCTTTGAAAATATCACGCCGACTTATTATTGTCGAATGAAATTATTCTTAGTCTTAATTCACAGATGAACGAATACATGTTTTAGAAAAGAACACCTGAATAATGATAAATAATATAAAAACGGTATGTAACATCAATATACCGGAATAATGCGGGCAAAGGGGTGTAAATAAAAGCTGAATGTCCGATATATAATAGAGACCTACATTTATTGGGTTAGTAACTGTTTCCATTTTTGGACAGAAAGAAATAAAAAAGGTCAGTAATTAATCAAAATGGTAATTAATTAAATAAAATAGTCAGATGTTTACATAAAACGACCAGTTTTTTGATTAAACCTAACCTTTATTGGCAATTATTTACTGACCAAACATAATTGTCGGCTCCGTGGTGCAGTGGCTAACATCGCTGGCTACGGTTACGGAAGTCCCGGTGACGACAGTTTCATTAATTGATTTACCAATCGATTTATAGATTTCTGTTCGTAGTCATGAATGTTTGAATGTGTAAAATTCCCTCCCACTTATCCGATCTTAAAGACGGGGCATAACGAGAGCGATTAGCTTACCACCAGACCTGTCCTAGCTCTCTCCTTCTATGCCTAATCTCTTCGAAAAAGTGAGGTTGAGCAACTGAGTAACAAGCAGTTCTCGTAGAAAACTTCTGTTGAGATACCCCCATTAGGAGGTCATATATGCTCCACACTGGGAGCGGACATGGTAAAAAAACATAATTATTAACTGACCATTAATCGAATTAGTAATTAAACATTTATGTAATTAGTTACTGACCAAATAATTAGTTGCCTAATAATCCGAATGCGCTTAAGTGAAAAAATAAAAGGCACAATACATTTCTTTACAGTGCCAGTGATTTTCAAAAAGCATGATGACGAATGTATGATATTTGGATGAGATACTATTACGGATTGTAATTTACCGTCAAATTTTAATTACCGGTAAACAATTCCTCCCATTCCTCCAGTAACTGGAAAACATTAATAAGATGATTAAAGTAAAACTGTGTGCGGCTGCTTTTACTAAAACAATATCCTTGATTGAAACAAAATTGTGAATAATGTCATATAAATATATTCGATTTTCCTGATTGGTCACCACCATTCACTAGATTAACCCTTACAGCGTAAACCGTTTTCGCACGAATTTGTTTGCAGTCAATGTTGATCTGTTAAAACGCTCACTATGGCTTAAAAAAGTGATCGGCAGTTCAAAGCTGAAATTCGTAAGACTAAATATCGAGAGCTGTTTTCAAAAATATATTTTCTTGTGTTCTACTTTACATTTTCATGATCTGTTGCCTAATTTCTCTACGTAAAGGTTTGAACTATATCAAAAAGCGTTTCCTTCTATTTCGACCGGAAATACGAGATAAAGTATTGAACATGTAAACATATTCAGCGCGTTCATCGGGTTAAAATATTTTCATACTGATATTTTCTATACGGCTATAAAAACAAATTTCTGTGAATTTGAAAAAAATATTTAAAAGTTTTCATAAAAACAATATTAACACATTTATTGTATTTTAATTACACGAAAACAATAAATACTACACAAATAATGAAGAATATGTAACCAAATGCGGAAGTTTTATAATATTGCTTCATAACAGTGGTCTCTGCAATAGTTTTACATTATTTCCACAGTTCGAAGGTTTATTTTTCTGCATTAATTATAGTCATTGTATGATGACATACATAAGGTTAAATAACACCATGTTTTATACACATCTTTCTAAAAATAAATATTGAAAAAAAATATAAATCTATGATTATAAAAGTAACCAAAAGTACCCGTTTAAGTAGCGTTTATAAATAACTTAGATCCAATGTTGCTTGGCGATATTTCTAAAATGGACTCGAGCGAGAATTTTCTTCGATAAATTATTATTGACCTATGTAACCTTCCTGATCAGAGAAGGTCAAAGCTGGTTCTGGTAGTCAGAAATAAATGTATTTTTTTTAAATTAAATATCTAAAATCTTGGGCAGATGTTTTAGTCGGAAAAAAGACTTAGTTATCGATAGTATTACCCCAGTAAAATTAAAAACTGTTTATCAAATATTTTATTGTTATTCCATCAGTGTTATTTGTCGTTACAATAAATGGAATAATTTATTTTTATATGGATACTGTCAACGCAAAGTTTATGTAAAGATATTAAATGTAAGTATAATAATTCTACAAAGTTATACTTAGTAATGCATAATATAAAAGTTTTTTTTTATTATCGCAACTGTCACCACTGTATATACAATTTTGAATGACGACATTCTCAAACCTTTAATGAGCTACTTCCCTTATACAAACAGGTGCGTTGATTTTTTATGCCTCAATATTCTGAAAGTATCTCAAAAGTTTTTTCTTACAAGTTACAAACGTATTCACAATATTTTCATTAAGAAATCGAACTTATTAAAAATATATATATATTCTGAAACTCTATTAATGATCAGGACCAGTTTCGATTATCGCAAACATTTGTTTCTAATCCAATGAAATGAATCCTGATAAAATTTACCATTTGATGAAATTCTGGAATAAGTGTGTAAAATGTGTTTCATGCATATTCAAAAATAGCAATCCGTTTAAAATATTTTAATTTCTTAAATCATTATTTGACTAATAAAAATAAGTTAACAATAATCAAATTAAATTGAATTCTTTGATTGGAGTACATACACCAAATTGGTGAAATATAAACGATTAATAAAATAATAATTTCACATTCGCGGAAATTATCAATCAACCGTAAAATAAACCACTAATTAATTTAAAATTGAATCATTGCTACAAATTTGCGATTTTAATTTACCATGCGCATCGTTTGAGGAAAACTCCGGTACATCCACTAACCGATTCGATGAAATTTATCAATAACATATGTACTGCCAGCGTACGGGGTTGTTTTCTACCTATTGAGTCGTAAAAATATAAAACCCATCACGTGACCTATATCGGGCATGTTGTTATTAAAAACAATCTCAGTCGAGTGTATAAAACAAGCAAATCAGAATTAATTCACCAGAGCCAGTAGGTATTTTGTATATGTATATATATAATATATAAAGGATATCTAAATTGGATTTTGTATTTATTTTTTGATCAAATAAGTATGTTCGAAATTTACAAACGCGTGTCACAGCTGGTTACATAACCAATTGAATAATAAAGTTATTAATTCAATGTTCAAAAACATATTACCGCTGAATCCATTGGACGTATCGAGGTTATAGTGACCGTTTTTGATGATTTTTCGTTTTAAGTGTTAAAATGTATGCAATTTAAAGTACTGATAGATCACATGGAGTCATAGGAAGTCATGGCAAAAAAAAAGTATTTAGTGATATTTTTACTTTTTTATTCTAGCAGAAAGCATGATATGACTATCGTATGATTTGTATGCGAAAAAGATTATTCTTTATAAAGCACTAAAAATTTTTTTAAGTCACAAACAACTATTTTACTTTGAAGAAGGTGGGTACCTAAAAAAAAAATAACGATCATATACGAAAAATATCAAGTAACTAATAATATTTCGTAGAACTGAATACTTCGATATAAAATCTTATTACAATAGAGTTTTACCAATTAAATGCCAATTCAATTAATATAAAGAAACACAATTGTCAATATAATCAATTTCAATAAGTAGCACCACGTACAAATTGTGTTTCAGTAAATATTTTTTTCAGAGTAATTTTTTGACAAACCCTGGTTTTTTTGTTAAGTTTAAGTTTTATTAGGGTCCAAAACTGAAATCGTCCAGCGGTAATGACAATGATTACAAGAAATCGACCCAACGCTGTCGTGAAGGGCGATCGCCATCACCTGGGGACACGTTCGCAGGACGAGTCTATTTTTGACGGAAAGGGGTGGCTCCGACGGTGCGGAGTCCGATTTAAGAGTAGTCGATTACCAGCTTACGAGTGAAGGTGAGGCCGGCCCCGTTGACGTTGTGGATTGTTTGTGTTTGTTTTGAAATTGGACTTAATTTAAAATCGTTTGTCGTGTCACTTGCATTATAACTTAAAGTTAATTCAGTTGTTAAGTAAATGTAAATGTAGATTCAATTTTATGTGCTAAGAATATTTTTGTGTATTTTAAACCACTGCATCTTTGATTAAAAATAAATAAGTGTTGAACCGGATTTGAAATGGTGTTTGTTTGAAATCCCAGCCCTTCCGGTACGTCGATAACCAGCCATCTGCCTCTCTTCGGTTCTGGTCTTCTCATATTATTATTGATTGAATTGGAATTTACTTGGTAGAACTCCATTATAATAGGATAAAATAACAAAGTATTTAGTTCTACAAAATTTTCATTAAGTAGTTGATATAATTTAAGATATAATTTAAGACATCGACTGAGGGTGCTTGATGGAATTTCAATATCAAATTTGGATTATTGAGATTTTGTACACTTCCATGCATTTTGGACTCGAACTGACAGTTCGAGTCCATTCGTGTGCTCGAATGCCTGAAGATGCCGAAAGGCGAAACCCGGGTCGTTAGTGACAAAATACATGGAAGTGTACAAAATCTCAATAATCCAAATTTGAAGTAGTTGATAGTTATTTCGTCTTTACGCCATCATCAGAACTATACTTCAACTTATTTTTGCTTAGCTATATATATAGAGAATAGATATCACGTCGTCTCACGTATTGAAACATCATAATGTTAATTTAAAATTAAATCATTCAAGATACTAATTGTGTTTTTAGAAAAGGAGCTTACGTGGTGCTATTAATTAGTCGTTAAAATAAATGCTTTGAAATTTTACTAATTTTGCGTAATTACATTGGCTTCTTGTAATAGTTTAAGTAAGGGTGATGGATTAATATTACTCCATTATGGATAAATATTAATCCAAATAGCTATCAACTACCTAATGAAAATTTTGTAGAACTAAATACTTTGTTATTTCATTCTATTGTAATTGTTATTGTTATAAACTGTATTATATAATATCATTCCATACAATTTTTAATTTGATAATTACTTAGTATAACATTAAAGGATATAATATAGATCTAGAAACGTGGTGAAAGGGTAAATATCAAATCTTTCGTTTTATTTTTAAGCTCACGAAGGCTTAACTTCCTCGTTTAGATTAATATTTAATTATAAACAAAACCTACGTCAGATTGCAACAATCAGACTTTGCGGCCTGTTTCTAGCCTGGTAGCCCTGTATACATCCCTACCGCCTGAAAAGGGTAATCGGGTGAATGGGGAACAAGTAGTATTATTAAGACCAACAATTTCAACCACAAAGGATTCTAAGAATTTTAAGTGAAATGATTAAATCGCTGAAATAATTACATTTTTTATTCAATAAAAACAAAGATTTCTTTTACTTTATGGAAGATTTTTTAATAAACGAACTTAAATCAATATAACTTAACGTCTATTATTTCAC